>CM039587.1:36633989-37233989 GCA_022457205.1 Saccharum spontaneum
GATTTCATGTGGTTTAATTAAAACTCCATTTGATGCACAGAACATGCCACGCCCCTTCGCACCAATGAAAAAGCTCGGACATGGACAAGGTTATCAAGGACATCGCCACAGAAAATCTCCTAAATCATGTTGGCTGGCTATGGCTGGATGACACCATTTTGTGCTTGAAATCTTCGCTAAGCTCGTAATCTTCAAAGTGTACGGTGTACGCGTAACTTGGGTCACCATTAGTGGCATTTCCTATTTGCATTGGCCATGTGCCCATGTCTCTCATAGAATTTAAACCCAGTGGCCCGTGCTTTGTTCAATGGAGTTAAGACATGCCAATTAGTACCTGTGCCTGTGGCTATGTGTAACCTATATCTATGCTGCTTGTGTTTCATTGCTGGAGTATATCATTTTCTGGTATATGTAATATGCCTGAAGATTAACTTCCGATCTACGCTGTTCTCTGCCCTCCTGCCTACGAAGCGTGGAGTTTGAATTGTGAAAATCTACTTTTTCTGGGTATATAAGAGCATCTCCAAGAGTGTTCAAAGAAAAAAATATAGAGCCAAAAAAAATCATAGTTTTGGGTGGTTGCAAAGGTATATTAGATGGAAAAAAATAGTTTCTCCAAGAGTCTTATTTTTGAGCCTAAAACATCCCATGTCATCACACCACGGCCTATCTAGGTTCGTTATCAAACACATCAGGCCAGCCACCTCCCGCTCCTCTCAGCGGGATGTCCAGGACTTCTGTGGTTAGTGCAGCCGTCCGATTAGTACCGTGTGAACCGCCTTTCAAAACGACGGACAAGATCTCTCCAAGTCTCCATGTCGCGGAGACAAGATCCCTCTCTCCAATGTCCCATGCCCATCCCCAAAACCCAACCCAATACCAACATTTCAGAGAGCGCGCGACTCGAGGCGCCACTACCGGCTCCCCGCCACCGGCACCGGCACGCACCATGGGCCCTACCACAGCTCGCATCCTTCGCCTCGTGACCGTCGTCGCCGTGTTCCTCCTCTCCTCCCCCGCCTCCGCCGCCTCCGCCTCCACCGTGGACGCCGCCTCCGCCCTGGACGCGGCACGCGGTGCGCGCGCCACGATCGTGTCCATCTCGCCGTGCCTGCCGCACGTGGCGGCCGTGGCGCCGCCGCTGGCTGGCTCCCCGCCCGCACCCACCGACGCCTGCTGCGTCGCCTTCCTCCGCGCCGTATCCCCGTCGGCGGCGGGAGGCGGAGAGGAGGGCTGCCTATGCCACCTGCTCCGCAACCCGCTTCTCCTCGGCTTCCCCATCGACGCCGCCCGCCTCGCCGCGCTCCTCCCTGCCTGCGCTGCGGGAAACGCCTTTGCCGCCGCCACCGTGGAGGCCGCCACCCTCTTCCTCGCCGACGCCTGCCGTGGGAGAGGGAGTCACGCCCCCTCGTGCCTTTCTCCCCCTCTCGCACTCGCACCATGATTGAAGAATCATCTGCCTTGTTGCGTCAGGTTCCTGTACACCTTCTCGTCGCAATGCTGCTGTCTTTGCGCGCTTTTGTTGTGTACAAACCGCATATGGAGGACTAGCTCAGTTGTGGATGACAAATAGCACTGGCTTGCTTGCTGCCTCCTAGACGCGCCATTATCGTTCAGTTCTCTGATGGCTAGTCGTCAACTTAATCAGTCGTCATTTTTTTTTTCAAATTTTAGGGACTCTGTTTTGTCCTGACATTAATTGCTGCAATAGTAGTACTTCTGCTCTTTGGTACTGGTTCTTAGCATGATTTTCTTTTGGCCTCAAATCATATCCAGTTGTTTGGCAGATAAGTATTCTATAATTCCTTGCTTGAGGTAGTTTGTGTTCTTACTTCTTAGGGCCTGTTTGATGCAAATAGGAAGCTAATATGTGAGCTAATTTGGGCTAATTTTTTAGCCTCAGCTAGTAACTAGGCTTAGCTGATTCAAATAGGCCCTTAGCAGACTCGTTCAGTTGTTGTGTTGCTTATCAACCGTTGTTTCGCGTTGTAGTGGAAAGGCAGCTAGCATGTTTCATTCTTGTAATATAAGGCAACATTACTTTTTCACCCTTCTCTTTCATATTTAAGATACGCCATTAGTTTGGCACGTTGCTAAAACAAAATGTTAGTTTCTTTGGAACCTTGATTAGTCATCTACCATCTTAATCAATTTTCCACGTTTTGATTTATGAAGAGTCCTTTCCTGTTCTCAAAGAAATTTATTGTAACAATGTGTTAGTTCTGTCTTGTCTTCATGTCATATCCTGATGGTTTAGCAGGAGACAAACATTACCTGATGCTTGGCAAATTTGTCTCCCTTACAAGTTCACCTATTTTTGTAATGTTAGAAGCTGCCATCTTTCTTCTTGACATGCAGATCGCGCATGTACTGCTTGTGATGTTTATCCTAATCATATGACTGAACGAGATAAAGAGTATAAAAAAGAGATAAGAGTATAATATTGCACAATCCATTAACTTCTCCCTGATCATTTTGTTGTTTCATTTCCTGAACATAGAACTGAAGGCGCTGCCGGAATTGCATTTCATGCCCCAGTCAACAACCAGGCAAGAAATTTCCCCAGGTGAACATATTTCTTCAGATTACCACTCCCATTTTTTTTTAAAAAAAAGGTTCTCACTGCTTTTCTGTCCACACGAATGTTAGTTTGTTGTCCAATTACAGTTTGTGTTTCATGATGTATCTTAGCTACATGACACATCAGGTGATGCACATTTCATAGTTCATAACTCTTTAGTACTTTGTGTTATTGTTTATATTAACTATTCTTACTCTGTCGTAATGAAGAATGCTTTGTAATTTGTGTTATTCGGACTATTGTGTACTTCATGGTAATGAGCATTCTCTATAGCATGGTTGCCTTCCTATGAAGGTTATATATGAATTAATCTTTTGATACATATGTGTTGGTGCAGCTGCTGTCCCTGAGTTAATGTCCAAGCCAATGGAGGCAGTTCCACCAGCTGGGTCAATGGTTCGTTCAGGCGCTGAGGTCGCCAGTTCCCGTGCAATTCCCATTGCTACATTGATCCTCGCAGCAGCAGGAGCTGTTATCACGTACTCTCGTTGACCTCGATCTTGAACTGCGTTTTGTCATGCCTAGCTTTGACGATTCATATGGCCATTGTATATTGCGCTGAGTCATGGTGTAACGAAGAGATGGTCTCTGAAAAACCCTTTCTGACCGCGGTGGATTCTGTCTACCATATTTTACCAGTGCTACTCCTATCATATGTTCATGCACCGCTTACAAAGAGTGGCACCAATAGATGCAGTTTCTTCTGTGCTGAGTTTCTCTTCACCTGAAAAGGAGTGGCGCCAATAGAAGCAGTTTCTGCTGTGCTGAGATTACCTTTCGGGAAAAAAAAAGTTTCTCTTCAGCTGAGTGTCTCTTGTTGGTGGCGATACATTCGAACCACCACCTTTCCGGTGGCCTCGCATTTGGCAGGCGTATTGGGCTCGCATTTGATAGGCTTATTGGCCTCGCATTTGATGTGCATTTGATTGGCGTATTAGACTAGAAAAAAGTCAAATTTATAAAGTTTGAACAACAATCAGTTAAATTATGTGCAAGTTTAGAGCATGAAATTTACATGAATAGATCTGTATTCGTAGTGGATTTAAGATGATATCGATTCTTTATTAATGGACTAGGTACTACAAGAGAAAGTGTGGATAAAAACCTATTTATATGACATTTTCTGGTCAAATATGTCTATTGTTTCTAGACAGAGGGAGTATTAGCTGTTATTAATTAGTTTGGTCCAACTAGTGAAATAGATGTTAGTTGGATATTTAGCTAACAATGAGCTAAACATTAGCTAGACATATTTGAATCTAATGCGCTAATTATTAGCAGCTAACTATTATCTTTGTGGATCCAAACAAGCCTTAAAAACGCAACATACTAACCTTGCATTTGAGTCCCTTCCACTCTAGGTCCCTGAAAGCACTTACGCCCCAAATTCGGTTTTGGCAATTAATGACAACACGATTATTATGACAATCATGTGTTTTGTAGAGGCTCTATAAGTTAGGTCACAATAATGATTGATGTTGGGCAATCAATGGTTTTCGTGCCTCTATTTGGTGGAATTCATTTTGGTTTTCAAAGGATATACGACAAGGCTAAAGACGGACTAGATCTAAGTGTCAAAGGGTGTTGAGAGACACTTAGAGTAGTTTAGAACTTTGTTTTTCCTTTGACTGAACTATAAAGTGGGTATGAATTAGTAGCTTGACCTACTTAGTCTACTGAGTTGGTGTGGTGCATATTTGTCAAACTTAGCTAGCTCCAAGGAAGCCCAAAGTCAATTGGAAACAAAGCCATTCACGTATATGTTTGAAATGGAAGTGAATGGAGCTCTTTCTGTACCACTAGATTAGTCTAGAGCCCTGGTAGAGGGACCAACGGACTATGCGCTACAGAGGGTCAGCTAGGATTAGCTTAACATAGAGGAGAAGGGATGCTTAGTCATGGGAGCATCTAGTGTTGTCCAGAGAGGTTCTAGAGAGGTTTTATGGCCACTGGATTAGTTCAGAGCCTAGCACCAGACTATGCATTACTATGTATTGTGGCATGCACAATAACAGCTAGTGGAGAAAGTAGCCATTGGAGTGGCACTGGACTAGTCGGGTGCTCGGTTCAAATAGGCACTAGATCATCTGGTGACCTCGATTTCTATGTAGTGGGTTTCAAATGGCTAGTTCTCAGAGTGAAGGGTATTTATACCTTCCCATCTTGGCCATGGCTACTCTCTTGCCACT
Organism: Saccharum spontaneum; assembly: GCA_022457205.1. NCBI lineage: Eukaryota > Viridiplantae > Streptophyta > Magnoliopsida > Poales > Poaceae > Saccharum > Saccharum spontaneum. The sequence continues at coordinate 36,638,760 of CM039587.1, forward strand.
CTAAACCGCAGGATACATCTATTGGAGTGCAAGGGGGAGTTCAAGCTTAGTAGAGTGATTGGGAATTGCTAATTGCAAGACTAAGGACTCCTAGTGTTTAGGGAGTAGGAAGTGTATATATTCTCTTCTCATTAGGCTTGGTTCCGTAAAGTGAGAGTTTGTTATTGTTACTCTTGTTAATTAGCATCACCTAGACGACTTGGTGGTGTTGAGGAGCTCGGTGATCTCTCAGAGATGATTGTGAGAGGCCCAAGCCATGGTGTAAATGGTTGTGGGTGATTCACCATGCCGTAGTGGTGGAAGAATTAACCCGTAGAGAGCACTTGGTCCTTGCGTGGATCAAGGGGGAGCTATGCCCTTGTGCGGGTTCTCCAACAAGGACTTGTGTGGAGTGCTGACTCTCCGATACTAAAATGATCCACGATTTCCTCGAAGGGAAATCCACAAATACAAACCATAATGTGATAGTCCCCGGAGATCACGTCATCACATTATCGAATCTTAGTCGATATCACAAGTCATACATCGAATACCTGTCTTAGAAGGGTACAAATAGAGAGGTTTACCCTAACTATTACATCACCACTTGGCGGAATCACTCATCACACAACATCCATAACAACATCCGAGTAGACATAGCGCCTTAGCAAGTGAAGGCTCCTCCTTCATAGGCAATCTTGAGCGTAGGACAAGACCCTCTAATCCTCCCATCCATTGGCCTGGTAGTTGTACTCGGGCTCGTCACCTGCTGAATAATTACCAGTATGATTTGTACTGGCTCCCACCCTATGCTTTGCTTTGGCTTTGTAGTAAGTGGTATGCAAGGGTAAGAGAAAAAGGCCTATCTTTGGCTATAGTCTTCCTATGTAGGTTCATCAATATTTTATAAATGTTTCTCAAGTTTTAATCCATTTCCATCCATCCATCCTAGCCACACACATGTCCATGTCCACACATCTCACCACACTCTTGCTCTCTAGGCGGTAAGGACAACTCCCTCTCTTGCCTCAATGACTAACAAATAGATCCTGGTCCAACCCAGGGGAAGAGAAGAAAAACACCTCTCACTAGTCAAGTGAAGCAAACAACATAGGTAAGGTCCATAACCGTAAAGGAAATGACTATGTATTGATCGATCAACCAAAACTCTAAAGAAGGTTACACTTGGACCGACAAGATCATCATCATCGGCGGCCCCCCACCTAGGCTGATTCCAGGCTATTCTCCAAATAGGTATGATACCACCCTACCACTCAGTTGTGAGTCACACCAAAGTCCATCACCACGTTGAGACTATGAAACATAGCACCGGGCCACCAAAAGGGTCACCACACGGTCTTGGGAGGGTTAGAGGATATGCCCTTGCCTCCTTACACTATCAACTACAACCTAGCAGAAGTGGTATCGCCCTAGCCAGATCACACACTACTATGGGTAGACCTATCAAGTTGGGTCGTAACCCCCCATCACAACTGGTTTTCAGCCTCGGCATTAAACAGTCAGTGTTGGTAGTCCAGGTCATCACCATTGGTTCACAACTAGCTGTGATAGACCCTCAACATCGCCACATTGGTCAATGATCCAATAGTAAACGTGATAATCACCATCTCCTTGCACCATGACCTGACTGTGTGCAGTGCGGGTTCACCATCGCTTTCATGTCCGATACGTCTGTGAAAATGTGAGCAACACCGTCATTTGGCCATCTGAACCACCTATGTACTGGTCAACATCACTATTGCATTGCGCAATGACCCAACTGTGTGAAGTGCTAGTTCACTGTCACTTTGACGTCCTGTTCTTCTGTGTTGAGGTGAACATCACCATCGCCTTGTGTTGGGTAAAAAATCACACAAACATCAAGGATTGGATGTAAGACAAAGTTGTATTCATTTCATGATCGTACTGCACATGTCAGAGGGAGTATTTATAAGGCCCCAGTCTTCGTATTTTACATAAAATGACTATTTTACCCTTAACTCAAATGTTTACATCCCTTTTGCACTACAAGGGCGAAGTGGTCACTTTGCACTACTCCAGACTTTGTTCTTCTATTTGGTCACCATTCTTATGGGAAATCTTGTGTTTTGACTTTGTTGATTTCTGCTCGGCTTTTCTATGTCTTCGTTAGTCGGTGAAGTCGAATTCTCATTAGCGAAGCCAAACTTTTGTCTTCGCTTTCAAACTTTTGTCTTCGCTTTCAACTTGTTCTTTTAATTTCTTATTTCATGGCGAAGCTGGATCTTTTCTCATGAAGTGGAAAAAGCATCTTCACTTTTTCTTTTTCCTGCAATCAAATACTATTATAGAGTCTCAGAGTTTTCTATCTCCAAAGTTTGGGGCTATGTTTTGGTGGCGAAGTTAAATTCCCAACAGCAGCCCCTCGTGGACGAAGGCCTACTCCAAAGGTCTAAATTCCGCAAAGTTTGAATTTCAAACAAAGACACAAAACATCATCCCAAACTTTGGAGTTGGCCGTTTATGTCCGTTAGTTTTGTAGAGTAGCTTTATTTTTGAAATTGTAACGGTCGAGTTTGACCAACTAAAGTGGAACTGTTTCCTTTTGACTCGAAGCCGCCTATATATACTACGCTGCCTCCCCCTGTCCCTGTCACTTTATCGAAGACGGGGAGGTGCTATTGTTTTTTTTGTTTGACGTGAAGTCAATTTTGTTGCGAAGTCAATCTCTTCCGCGAAAGTTTTGGATTTTTGAAGGTAAAAGTTTGGTTACCTTTAATTTTGTTTTTTTGTTATTTTAGTTTCTTTTGTTCTTTGCTTGATTGTTTTTTGTCTTAGATGTCTGAACAAGAGAAGATTGTTTCTGAGAATTATCCAGTGGAATCAAATCAATCTAAATCCGGAGAAGATTTGTCTGATGTTTTTGCATCAGAGTCTGAATTGATTAGTGATGATACGAAATCCTTGAATTTTGGAAAGACCTTGATGGATGAGGCGAAGTTAGATTGGATGGTTAAAAATAGGATGTTAGAGAAGGCTGATGCTAGGTTGCCCCCTGAAGGTGAAATGATTCCTAAGCCAAAGCCTCATGAGTGTGTTGTTTTTCGGGATCAGTTTTCGGCTGGTCTTTGCATGCCATGTCAAGATTTTATTAAAGAAATTCTGAAGGCCTATAACATTGAGATCCATCATCTGACTCCAAATGGAATAGCTAAGATTGCACTTTTTATTTGGGCAGTGAAATCTCAAAGAGAAAACCTGGATATTGGTGTACTCTCTTCTTGAAATGCATATACAATTTAGAAACAAAAATGTTGATGGCAAGAATGCTATCAAGTATTTTGGCTGTTGCAGTTTTAAGCCTGCTCGAGGGGCCAAGCAGATTTCTCCAGCCTCAAAAAACAAATGGGTTGAAAATTGGTATCGTTATTGGTTTTGTCATACAGTTCCTCTAGTCGAAGAAAGGGATGAATCTAGAAAGATTGTGAAAAAATATCCTTTAGCTGCAAAGATGAGTAAGAATGTTTTTAATTGCAAGCCTGAGTTTCCAAGTTCGAAGAGTTCTAGAATTTGTGAAAAAATTTACAAACTTGCTGCTGTATGCAAAGTGCTCGTGATTTTTGTGAAGAATATATTGCGGCTCAAATCTGGCCGTTGAAAAAAGGTTTGAGTTTTGTTCGTTTTCATGAGAAAATGGTGAAGGGTATGTTTTTTCAGATAATGAATCTTTTTGCCTGAAGAAGTATTCTGAAGATGAACAATTTGTCTCTGCTGTTGAAGTTAAAGCAGTTGAAATTCTTGGGAAGTTTCTGAAGAAAGAAAAGATTTGATGGACAAGATTTTGGGAAAAGATTATAAGCATTTGAATAGGGTTTTTGATATTGCTCAGATCAAATATGGTGAGAGACCTCTGCCAGCTTATACTCGTACGACGAAGCTGGGTATAGAAAATGTAACAAAGAAGAAAAGAGTCAGTGGACAACTTGCTAAGAAGACTAGCAAGAGGAAGAAGGTTGCTTCTCCTTCTGGTTCTGAGAAACTTGTGGGGAGTGATGAAGATATGGATCAGGAGACTCTTAGTCAACTGGCTCATGATGAAGAGGTGATGATGATTAGTTTAGTTTTTAATTCTAGTGGGTTCACTCCACCGATGTTAACTCCGCTTGATGATTGTTTCTAGAATTTGGAAGCCAATGTTAATTCTAATGTTAATTTGGGTGAAGCTACTTTGTCTTCGTCTCAAGCTAATATTGGCGAAGATACTTTGTGTTCTCCAGTTATTCATGTTCAATCTCATGTTGCTACTGCTACTACTGCAGCTGCAACTATAGAGTCGCAAGAAGAAGGTGAGGTTGCTACTTTGGCTTCGTAAGAGACTGTCGGGCCATCTTCTCAAGGGTTTGTTGCTGAAACTCCATCAGGGATTGCAGGAGATGTTGGTGTTCTTCACGCTACCTCACCTCCCCAAGTTGTGACAGAAGATACTGATTTGGGAGGTGGGCCTGTGGAGACTGGTGCTCCAAAAGTTAATGCTCTCAAGGGTAAGGGTGCTACTACCATTACCCTTGATTTTGATGAATCTGATGATGATGTCTTTGACGAAGAAGCCGAAAATGCTCGTGCTTCTCATCTCTCTGAGTCCACAATTGATGTAAATATTGGTGAAAGAGTTGCATATCATCTTGTGAAGAGAGTTTCTACAGGTAAGTTTTTTTGCTTTTATTTTTGACTTTGATTATTTGACTAACTTTTGTTTTGTTTTTTGTGCAGAGGAATTTTTTTGGAATCTTCGTCTCAGAGAGAGACGACTGTGGATGTTGGGAAAATGAAAGTGGTGGCCCAGAAACCTGCTACTCTAGCTAAAGCTTTGGAAACTATTCCTAATTGAGTGAACCCAGAGGCATATAAACACTGTTTGGAATACTGCCAGGCTCAAGGTGTGAATTTAGACACTTTCAAATTTATTGGGATTGGATTGGACAAACTTCGTATTATGCCGAAGAAGCCAGAATTAAAGTTGTCAAAGTGCATTGATGATGCCTTCGCACTTCCTGATGTGGAGGCCGAATTTGTTGGTAAATCTTCGCTTGAGTTGGCAGACACCAGTGTTACCATGATTTATAAGGTTTGTATGTTTTTGACTTTGTTATGTAAATTTGGTTAAACTTCTCATGTTGATTTACAATATGTTTTTGACTTTGTGTATGAATGTTTTGATGGCATACTTCGTAGAACGCTCTTTTGCAAAGGAGTTTGCATAAATCTCTTGAGGATGATGCGAAAAATGCGGCACTTCGTGAAAAAAGTTTGATTGAATAGATTAAATCTTTGAAGTCTCAACTTGCTGCTAAAGAGAAAGAGAGAATAGAGACAGTTGAAGCTCTCCATGACATGGAGTCAAAATGTATTTTTGTTGGAGCCAAGCTTGAAGCAAAGATTTAAGATTTTGATAATTTGAAAAAGGATCTTGAAAAAATTATGAAGGAGAAGAATTATCTTGAGAAGAAGTCTTCTGAAAAAGATCAAAATTTTCATGATAAGTGCAATCGTTTGTGGGAACTTTGTAAAAATTGCTATGACAAGTTTGGAGCGAAGCCAGAAGATCCTTGTTGGGAGCTTGGAGAATTTGATCCATTTTTTGCTTGGTTATGCCGCCAATATGAGGATTTGCCATCTGTTATTCAAACTAGTGCTGCTTTGAGTTGTGTTTATGCAACTCGTGCACTTTTTCATTTAATGAAAGAGACAAAGGATCCTCTATATGAACAAATGTTGGACAAGGATGATAAGTTTCCTTTGTGGAGCAATTGAATAAGGTTACTGCTCGGACTCAATTACTTTGCAAGAAATATTTTAATCAATATTAGAACATGGGTGGCAGGGAGAATGCTTTTCTGAAGGCAAAGAAGATGGAAAATGTTGGATTGGGAGTTTTACTCTTCCTATTTTTCTTTGTGTATTTGGTTTTCTATTTTTTTATATATTAATGTTTTGTTTCGTTTTTGCGGCAGCTTGAAAAAGAAATTGCCACTAACGAGAAGATGCAAAAGGAGCGGGACAAACGTGAAGAGAAAAATGCTAGGGATGATGATGTTGGTGATCAACCGTTTTAGTTATCCTTGTAGTTAGTTTTTTTAGTTTTAAGTTGAGGGGCGAGGCTTTTGAAAGATGTTTGACATTTGTAAATATTGAACTTAGCAGGATGAAGTGGGTGTTTTTCCATTGTTAATGTGTAAGGACAACTTTGTTGTTGATCCTTCACTGTGGTTGGAGTATGCAACTAATGAGGCGAACCCTACGTTTGATACATTTATTGAATGTAAGTTGACGTAAGCATTAAGTTATGATGCTTTTTTTATGGTCATCATGATTCTTTTTTGCTGATATGTGTTATTTCTAGATTTTGAATGTAAAAATCTTTTTGCTGGGAACAAGAAATCTTATTTGACGTGAATTGTTGACTTCAGCGAAATTTCTCAGGTAGTTGTTTTAACTCTTTCTTTTCTTGTGGCGATGGGATGGAAAGTAATTTGATGCTATGTGTTTTTCTGGTCATCATGTTTGAGTGCTTCACCGAGCTATGTTTCTGAAGATTTTCTACGATGTAAAGTTGATCGTATATTGGATAGGGTTGTTGAAGACTTGATTAGTGAAGCTGCAACTATTGTAGCTTCAAAAAGTGGCTGATTGTAACTTTTGTTGTAAACTTCTCTTATTGATATGTAATAAGTTATTTAGTTTTTATGATGGAATTAGTAGACTTCACTTAGAAGCCATGTTTTATCCTAATGAATTTGAAAAACGTCGTCCCCTTGGCAACGCGTAGACTTCGCTTAGAAATCAAATTTCACCTTGGTGAGTTTGAAAAATGAAATCCCCTCACCTTTTTACAAAGGCAACGCGTAGACTTCTCTTAGAAGTCAAATTTTCATCTTAGTAAATTTGAAAAATGCCGTTCCCTCACTTTTTTTGTGAAGGCAACGCGTAGACTTTACTTAGAAGTCAAATTTCACCTTAGTGAATTTGAAAAACGCCGTCCCTCACTTTTTTGCGAAGGCGACGCGTAGACTTCACTTAGTAGTCAAATTTTACATTAGTGAATTTTAAAAAATGTCATCCCCTCACTATTTTTGTAAAGGCAACGCGTAGACTTCGCTTGGAAGTCAAATTTCACCTTAGTGAATTTGAAAACATTGTCTCCTCACTTTTTTGCGAAGGCAATGCGTAGACTTCGCTTAGAAGTCAAATTTCACCTTAGTGAATTTGAAAAATGTTGTCCCCTCACTTTTTTGCGAAGGCAATGTGTAGACTTCGCTTAGAAGTCAAATTTTACCTTAGTGAATTTTGAAAAACGTCATCCCCTCATTTTTTGTGAAGGCAACATGTAGACTTCGCTTAGAAGTCAAATTTCACCTTAGTAAATTTGAAAAACGCCGTTCCCTCACTTTTTTGCGAAGGCAACGCGTAGACTTAGCTTATAAGTCAAATTTCACCTTAGTGAATTTGAAAAACTAAAAAGTTGGTACAATGTTTGTTTAGATAGGTTGGCATTAATTTTTGCTTGTTTGAAAAATGATGCTACCTATTTTAGTTTATTTTGGCCGATATTTGAGTATATTTAGGTATACTCTTCAGTTTTTTTGCTATATTTTTTAGACTTAGACTTAGGGGAATAGTTTCTCATTTATATTTGATGAGAATTTACAATAGAGACTGCCTTGTTAAAAAACCACTCGCCCTGTGAGGGGCTTTCCCTGAGTGGAAAAAGAGTGCAACTCGTTTACATTTGAATTGAAACTTTTAGAATGTAAAAACTAGTCTACTTCTATCATAGAACTTGTAAAAATTGGAATCTAAGGGTAGTATCTTCATAGAGCTTCAATGTTCTAGGTGTGGTCAATTTCTTCCTCATTCATATTTGCCAAGTGAAATGCTCCCAATTTGTTTGTTCTTGTGATAATATATGGCCCTTCCCATTTTTGTTGAAACTTTCCAACTGTGTCTTCATCTTTTTTTTCAGAACAAGGTCATCTGGGGATAATTGTCTTGGTCTTACTTTCTTGTTGTACCAATTCTTTATTTCTTTCTGGTACTTTTTGAGGTTTTGGATTGCTTTCATCCTTTCTTCTTCGAGCAAATCTTTACTTGTTACTTGCTCTTCTTCTTCAATTATTTGGATGTTTGTTCTTGGGCCTTGAAATTTTATTTCTTCGGGTGTTATTGCTTCTTCTCCATATAATAACTTGAAAGGTGTAAAGTTTGTTGATGTTGATACTGTTGTATTGTGTGCCCAAACGACTTTTGGTAATTTATCAACCCATTTTCCCTTGGGAAGCCCCACTAGGCATTTTGAAACTTCAGTGCATATGATTCCATTTGCTCTTTCGACAGTGCCATTTGACTGTGGGTGTCTAATAAGGCAAAGCATTATTGGATTCCCATGTTTTGACAATAATCTCTGAAATGTTGACTGTCAAATTTGAGTCCCATTGTCTACTGTAATGTGTCTAGGAACTCCAAAATGGCATATGATGTTCTACCATAAAAAATTTTCCATTATGAACGAAGACATATTTGTTACTGGCTTGGCTTCAATTCATTTTGTGAAATATTCTACTGCCACAACTGCATATTGGAAATTTCCTTGAGCTGGGGGTAATTTGCCTATTATTCCAATTCCCCATCTTGCAAGTGCCCAAGTTGGTTCTATTGTTTGTAAGTTTATTTACGGAGCTCTTATTTTGCTGGTAGACATTTGACAATTATGACAAGATTTAACTATTTCTTTGCTGTCACTTTGTGCTGAAGGCCAATAAAATTCTTGTCAGAATGCTTTTCCTTCCATGGCTCTTGCCCCTGGATGTGTGGCACAGATCTCCTCATGTATTTCTGATAGTAATTTTTTTCCTTCTTCTGTTGATATACATTTGAGGAGTGGTTCACATATTCCTTGCTTGTATTACTGATAGTTGATGATTTTGTAATTTCTTGTCCTATGTTTCATTCTGACTTCGTTAACTTCATCTTCTGGTTCATAATGCCCATGAAGGTATGCTATGATTGGTGCTCTCCAGTCTTCGCTTTGTATTATATGGACTTCTCTTGGAACTTCTTATTTTATCTTGATAGATGCATGAGTTAATACTTGGAAGAAAGCATCTTGAGGGAAACTTGTATTTTGAGCTACGACTTTTGCTATTTCGTCAGCATCTAAGTTATCTGTTATTGAGATATTTTTGACTGTGAAGCCTTCAAAGTATTTCTCTTGTTCTCTTAAGAATTGCAAGTACTTTGTTAACTCTTGATCTCTTACCTTGTAATCTTTTTCGATGTGTCCAGCCACAACATGTGAATCTGTTTTGATTATTAGTCTTTGTATCCCTATTGCTCTTGCTTTTCGGAGTTTAAGTAAAATAGCTTCGTATTCAGCAATATTGTTGGTACAATGAAATTCAAGTCTTGCAGCGTATTTCATTTTGACCCCTAAAGGTGATGTGATTATTTCTGCTGCACCAGCACCTGCGAAGCCCCATGCTCCATCATAATATATTATCCAGTCTGGTTATTTTTTGTCGTTGCTTTGATTTTGAGACGGAGTCCAATCTGCCACGAAGTTTGCTAAGACTTGGAATTTTATTGATGTTCTTTATTCAAATTCAATGTAATGCTGAGATAGCTCTGCTGCCTATTTTTTCAATCTTCCAGATGATCTGCAACTTTGCAAAACTTCTTTCAGAGGATAATTTGTTGGTACTCTGATTTTGTGAGCTTGGAAATAATGCTTTAATTTTCTTGCTGCAATTAAAACTGCATAAGCTATTTTTTTCGATCTATGAGTAATAGATTTTTGAGCCAGACAGAGCTTCTAAAACAAAGTAGACTGGGACTTGTCTTTTTGTGTGTTCATTTTCCTGTTCTTCAACTAAGACCGCACTCACTGCGCTTTCTTTTGCTGAGACATATAGGTGCAATTAAGCCCTTGGGATTGGTGTAGTTAGAGTGTTTGGCTTTGGCAAGTAACTTTTTATTTCTTGGAATGCATGTTGTTGCAAAGGTCCCCATGCAAAGACTTTTTTGTTCCCTTTAGTGCTTGAAATATTGGCAGACTTTGCTCTGCTGATTTTGAAATAAACCTGTTTAAAGCGGCAAGTCTTCCTGTCAATTTCTGGACGTCCTTTATATTTTCAGGAACTTTCATGTTTAGGATTGCCTTCACTTTGTCTGGGTTTGGATCGATTCCTTTTGCTGATACAATGCATCCTAGAATTTTACCCTTTTGGACTCTGAAGGTACATTTTACAGGATTTAACTTCAAATATGCTTTCCTCAGATTTGTAAATATTTCTTGGAGATCTTTGATGTGGTCTCCTCTTTTCTTGCTTTTGACTACTATGTCATCAACATAAGTGAGTAGATTTTTACCAATTTGCTTGTGTAGCACTGTTGAAGTCATTCTAGCAAATGTTGTGCCAACATTGCGAAGTCCCTCTGCCATTCTTACGAAATAGTAGGTCCCAAATGGGGTGATAAAACTTGTGAATTCTTCATCTTCTTTTCTCATCCAAATTTGATGATAGCCAGAAAAATAATCCAAGAAACTTAGTATTTCACTTCCGGCTGCTTGATCGACCAATGTGTCAATTCATGGTAGTGGAAAATTATCTTTTGGGCATGCTTTATTGAGATATGTGAAATCGATGCGCATTCGCCATTTTCCATTCTTCTTCTTAACCATGAAAATGTTTGCTAGCCAAGTTGTGAATTGGATTTCTCTTATAACTTTTGCATCAAGTAATCTTTGGACTTTAGCTTTGGCAGCCTGAATTCTATCTTCGGCTAGTTTTCTTAACTTTTGCTTTTTGGGTCTGACTTTTGGACCGATGTCTAGTTTGTGCTCAATTATGTCTCTGCTGACTCCTCCTAGATCATTGGATGACCAAGCAAATATATCTTTGTTGCTTCGAAGAAATTCCATAAGTTTGTCCTCTTCTTCTTGATAGAGTCCAATGCCAATGATGACTTGTTTGTCTGGTACTAATGGATCAAGAGGTACTCTTTTTGTTTCTTCACATGCTTGAGCTTTGGTTTGAGGCTTCGTATTTTCTTTTTCTTCTTCAACTATTGCATGAACATTTTTTTGTCCTAGAGTGTATTCTTTTTTAATGTTTCTTGCCTCAGTTTGGTCTTCGTGTACTGTGATTACTCCATTTATTGTTGGAATTTTCATGCATAAGTATGAGTAACTTATGACTGCTTCGAATGCATTCAAAGTTCCTCTTTCGAAGAGTGCATTGTAAGGATAGTACAATTGACCACATCGAATGCTATTTGCTCTGTTCTTGCATTGCTTACTGTTCCAAAAGAAACTGGCAAAATTATTCTTCCAATTGAGTGTATTTTCTTTCCGCCGAAGCCAAAAAGTGGATGCTCAGCTCTTCCCAATATTTTGCGATCGATTTTCATGGCGTCAATTGTTGATGTGAATATAATGTCAGCGGAGCTGCCTCCATCAACTAGTATTTTTGAGACTGCCCATCCATCAATATTTGCTTCGACTACCATAGCATCCATATGTGGGTAATCTTTGAGTTGAAGGTCTTCTTCTGAAAATGTGATTGGTAGATGAGACCATCTTGTCTTCTTATATGGGTCTTCCATTAAAATTAAATTTACTCTTCGGAAGTAATTTCTTCTTTGACTGTTGTTTTCATGGACTATGCTATTTCCACCCATGATTGTCAATATTCTTCCTCTACTTGGGATGATTGCATTATTGTTTACCGCTGAGACTGATGGGGAGTTATTCTCTTGCTTGGCTTGGCTGTTTTGTGAGTTGTTGTTTGTGACTGAAGCTTTGGGTTGTGCTAATTGAACATTGGATTGCCAAGATTGAATTTGCCTCCATTGATTTTGCATGGGATGATACATTGCTAGTGGTTCATAGCTGTATGCGGGAGGTGGCCCTTGAAGTAGAGCTTGGGTATGTCCATAATGCATTGGATAATAAGGTTGATGAGGACCTTGCTGTTCTTGCCTTACATGATTGACAATTTTTTATTGGCTTGGTGCCCTATTTTCTTCTTGGGCTTCTTCGATGCTTTTCTTAACTTTGGGGCACATTTTGGATGTATGTCCAGCTACTTTGCCATGAATAATGCAGTACATATCTTCAGGTTTTAAAGGTGCTTTTCCTTTTCCTCTTCCTATTGCGTCGAAGCCTCCTCTTTCAAATGGTCTTTCGTAGAATTGACTTCACTGGTTATATTTATTTTGGTGAGCATATTTACTTTGAGCTGTTGAATCGCTGTTATTCTCAATTTGATTCACTTGATTGTGTAGTGCAAATGGTCTTCGCTCATAGTTGTTTGGTCTTGGAGGATGGAAGTTGTTGTTTTGCTTGATTTGAGCCCTGAAGTTGTTTTTTTCTTCGATTCTTTTTCTGTAGTTATCATCCAACTTGCAATATTTTTGAATGACTTCGTAAAGCTCAGCGACTGTACTAGGTTTCTCTCGTGCAAGATGAGAAGCGCATTGGCCTACTCGAAGCCCTTTAATTGCAGCTATTATTACCACTTCATCTGGGATATTTAGAATTTGTGCCTTGATTTGGATGAATGTTTTTGAAATATTGGCTCAGGGGTTCTTTGATTTGCTACTTGCAGTTGAACAGATCTATGTCTGTGAAGCCAATTGGTTGAAATCCTTGAAAGTCAACAAGCAAGTTTGCTTTAAGTTGATCCCATGAATGTATGGATTTTGCTTTTAGCGAAGAGTACCATTGTTGTGTTGGTCCTTTAACCACCATGACAGGAGATTTTGCTAATGTTGTTTCACTAACGCCTTCAGAAATTACTGCAGCTTCAAAACTCATTAGAAATTGCCTCAAGTCAGATTGGCCATCGAAAGTTGGTATCATCTTAAATATGTACCCCAAAGGCCATTGTGCTAGCTGCAAGTTTATTGGCAAGGGAGAACTTGTGTCAATTGATATGAATGACTTTTGGGAATTCTTCTCTTGAGAAGCTTTTGTTGCTAAATTTGGTTCATCTAAATGTATAACTTCGTGGCTTGCATTTTGGAGTTGTTCATTTAGTTCACAAAGGGTGGCTTCGGCTTCTTCTCTTTGTTTGAGACTTTTCTCTTGATCTTGCATGACATTCCTCAAGTTTTTTTTTGCTTTCTTAGCACTTGCTCTTCTAATTCTTTGAGTCTTTGTTCTTTGGCTTTGCTTGCTTTTGAAGAACTTGGGTCTTGGGTAGCATCTTTTTTGAGACTTTGGTCTTCGATTGTTGGTGGATCATTCTCGGTTACCCCAGTGGTAACTTTCTTGATAGGTCTGCCCATTAGCTTCGCGTGGTCATGGGAGTTTTTGAGCACACACAAACAGTGGGCGCCAGATGTTGGGTACTTAATCACACAAACATCTAGGATTGGATGTAAGACAAAGTTATATTCATTTCATGATCGTACTGTACATGTCAGAAGGGGTATTTATAGGGCCCCAGTCTTCGTATTTTACATAAAATGACTATTTTACCCTTAACTTAGATGTTTACATCCCTTTTGCACTACAAGGGCAAAGTGGTCACTTTGCACTACTCCAGACTTCGTTCCTCTATTTGGTCATCATTCTTTCGGGAAATCTTGTGTTTTGACTTTGTTGATTTCTGCTCCGCTTTTCTGTGTCTTCGTTAGTCGGTGAAGTCGAATTCTCATTAGCGAAGCCAAACTTTTGTCTTCACTTCCAAATTTTTGTCTTCACTTCTAAACTTTTGTCTCTGCTTCCAACTTGTTCTTTTAATAGCAGCCGCAGCCGACCACATACCAACACCCAACGATGCGTCTGCTACTCGTAGTCATGCACCCTGAAACTCGGGGGCTCGACCACCGCGCTGATCTAATAGATCCACACATCGTAATCCTAAACGCCACCAAGGCCCCATCTCGCAACCAGGCGATGACAACGAGGGCGGGCAGGAAGGCAACGGCATGGAGGCGGTGGCAGAGGGCATACTGCCAACAGGGGAGGTTACTAAGGTGATGGGGCTAACGACAACACAGGGAGCAGCTATTACTCCGATGGTGAGGGCGACGCTCCTCACGACGGGAGCAACTCGAGGAACTGACCCAATCCAGCACCACGTGCCATTGAGGATGATTCCTGTGACCTAGTTGGCCCCTCGCATTTGGATATAAGATCTGATCGGCTTCGACACCACTAAGACTTCGTGCTCCAAGCATGACAAGTACAATGGCGAGACAGGTCCGAAGATCTGGCTGATAAACTATCGCCTCACCATGAAGGTGGCTTCCGCCCTAGACCCCTTCATAATCCAATATCTCCCGATCTTTCTCACGGATTCGGCTAGAAACTGGCTAAATAATCTCTGAGAAGGCTCCATCAAACGATGGCCAAAGCCGCTGCCACCGCGTGCACGAGGTGTTGCCCCCTTCCTTCCCGCACTGTGCTACCACTCGCCTTAATTGCTCTGCCTGTGCACGTTTTCTTGTCATGCTGGCTGTAGTACGTGCATGCATCGTCCGCTAGCATCCCGCCAAGCTAGAGGCAACCCAAGCTCTAACCTATCCCTTTCCCTCTTCCTCTGCAACCATGACCACCTGAGCCACTTCCTTTAACACGACAGACATATATTGCCATCGTTCGATGCATCGTGTTCATGGCTCCACCGACAACCCATCCCGCCAGTTGACCCCACCCTGCCTTGATTGGCGCCTGACCAAGCTCCAATTTTGGAGCTTTGCCCTGCCACCTCACTGTTAAGGCCGCGATCGGCCAAAGGGTAGTAATCCCTCCCCAGACCCGCTCACATCCTAGCAACCGCACCCCGAGCTTCGCCTTGATTCCCTCCGCGCCCTGCGTTCTCTAGCCGGACCACTACCGTCTCCTAGGACCCGCTAATGTGGTCACACCATCATAGTGCACTGCCACACCGTTTGGGCGCACGCAGCCAACTCGGCTCGGGCGGTCTCCAGCCGAGACTTCCCCTCGGCCAGGACCGGGGTGAGTCTCTAATACTCACCCGCTACCTCTTCTGCTTCGATGTCGTTATAGCTCACCAAAACATTCTTGTCACCACCGTAGATCAGCCGCCGCCGTAGAGGAGCCGCCCTACTCCGTCTTCGGCCTCTGAACCGTTGCTCATCGTTGCACGTCGGCCTGTAGGTGAGTCTCGACCTCTTAGCTAGGTCCGCACGGCTCCCAGTTGGCTGACGTAGCGGCCCCATGCCGGCCAATGCCGCGCCACCGACGCAGGGAGCCCTAGGGACCCCTAATGCGAAGATAGGTTTTTACAAGGGCCATTTTGCATACACTGATGGAAGGAATAGTACACATAGTGCTCACGCTATTACTGAGTAACACGAGGGCGCTTTTGTAAGATCGCCAGCGCGCGCGGGCTGCCCCCTTCGTGGGCCGGCTCGCATGGGCTGCGCCTGCGTGGTTGTGGGACGCACTAAGGATTTAGTTTTCCTTTTTATTAGAAGTAAGAAATGGTTTTATATTTTAGTTTCCAAGCTAATCTTTGATAATTAATATCAATTAATCTAGGTGTCCAAAAATTGTGAAACCATTTTTGTTAGATTCCTAAAATTGTGGTCTATCTGATGGTGCAATTAGTTCCTGTGATAATATTTAGACTTATTAAGTCATTTGGAAGAGTTTGATACTATTTGTTTGTTTTTGTAAGAATTCTTGTGGCAAATTGGTGCATGCTTTGAACCAAAAATTTTTACAATAGCCTCATTGTATTATTGTGTGCTCTCTGTAATTTTTGTAGCCCTAAATCAGACTTTTTGTTAAGGTAACTAAATATCCACCAAAACTAATATGAATAAAGGCATAATATTGATTTGTAAAATGAAGCACTTGTAAGATGAGTTTGATATCTTGGTTGATGAAGATGATAGATAACTTACTATCTTAGTCATTAGAGCTAGCTTAGTAGCTTAACATATATGTTCTTGTTTTAAGAGTTGATGTTGCTGAAATGCTAAATTGTTGCATCATCCTTATTGCATGCATGTAGAGAATGACCTGGTGGAGATTGTGACCGTCGACGATCGGGAGTATGAGGAGATCGTCAAAGAGTAAGTGTTGACGGTCCTTAAGTATCAATTATAACTATCAAATAAATAGAGAAAAGGATCCAAATGAAACCAACACCTAGACTTAGGGTTTTATCTGACAGAATTCCACGAGTTTTGCTGTTTATCTATTTCTGCAGGGGGTTATCAGGAAATACGGAAGAAAGGCCCACATGTCGGATTAATGACGGGATATTAACCGAACACGTAATTATCTTGCATCTAGAAGACTCCAGAAGCCACGGGAACGAACGAGAGGCTGAACGGGGCCGGAGACAGGGCGCCCGCCCTAGTCCCCAGGGCGCCCGCCCCCTCCTGTGGACCAATCAGGCTCCGCCTCGAGGATTATGCTCCACCGACCTAGAGGATCAAGGAAAACCGCACGATCAATGTCGGTTTGATCCAACGGCCCAGATTCATCCGAAAGGGCTATATAAGCAAGGCCCCTGCCCCTGGAGGAGAGGCCCTCATCTCATACTTCAAACCCTAATTCAGGAGGAGAGCCTCTGATCAAGCCCTAGAGCCACCACATCAACTAGATCTCTAGTTAGCATAGCTACATAGGATTAGAACTAGAAGGAGTCAATCTTCGATTGGTTCCCGGATCTGTCAAGAGGATTCTTGGTAATACCTCTATTGTTCTTCAATTGTTCATCATTGTTCTTCAATATTATGAATATGACTTTGTTCTATTTCAATATATTGGTTATGACTTTGCTCTACTTGATTATATTTGCAATTATATTGTTCTTAGTTTATCATAGTTATATGCTTGGCTTAGTTAGATTGGAATTATATACATGCCTAGGATCGTATAGTGTTTATCCATGTGTACAGTGGGTGAATGATAATTATTGTGTAGACGTGGTGTCTATACCGTATTTATCTGCGATTGCACCCTATATGCCGGATTGTGGGGTAGTTCGCGATAGTGACAGCTTCGTTGATTCTTATATAGTCCCCCTCTCGTGTATAGGGCAGGCAGAGCAACACTATTACAGGAGAGTGATTGCTATGTTCTTCATCTTCCTTGCTAATATTCACTATGCATGGATATAGTCTTTTCTCACCATGATTGCCAAGTATAATTGCACTAACTATGATATGCTAGACTTTATAGTTAATAATAACTTAGGGAATATCTTTGTAGTTCATCCTAATTCCATGCTAATGACTTGCTAGAATATCTGTTGAGGTGCTTATCATTATTATATGTGGCTAGCTGATCAGATTAATTATCTTTGTCACCATTATCACTTTACCTTTACTTAATGTGACATTTATACCTGTATAAAGAGATTGATAAATACTCTCGGTTATACATGCAATGATGTGTACTCAGTTCCATATTCTCATTCCATTATCAACCATGATACTTAGAAATCCCTTCCCAGTGGTAAAAATATAAATAACGATACCTGGAATACTTCCCGGTTAAAATGCTACATCGGTATTAATCTGTGCGCTTGCAGATCCCTTTTATTATTTATCTTGATGAACAAATGCATATTTCAATACCGCGTCTCTCATGTCATGCTGGGGATGACAACTTGGCTTAAGTGGCATGAGGGATAGGTTTGGCATTTTTGGCACCGTTATCAGAATTAGAAAACTAAGTCTACTTTTGGTAGTGACGTTAAGAATGCCCAACAAGCATTTTTGGCGCCGTTGCCGGGGAAGGTTGATTACTAAGTAGGAATGAATACAGAACTTTGAGTCATCATTTGCATCACTAATCTGATCGAGCTTATCAATTCTCTTATACAGTTTTACCCCTGTATTTTCTATTTTGATTATTTATTGCAGGGTGATGCATGAATAGAAGACATCTTCCAGACAACTTTGTTGATGATCCCGAAGCCTTATTCAGAAGAACAAGAGCCAAGCTCAAGAAGACATCATCAACACTTCAGCACAAAGCTTCATCCAAATCCGAAGACCGCCGAAGTTTCATCCGGAATTTGTCGACTGAATTCGAAGCCATGGCGAACAAGACGATCCGCGAGTTCTCAGTTCCCACTACGGACAACATCCGCACTGGACCTGCCGCGGCCATCGACAAGAACTTTGAGCTCAAGCCAGGGTTCATCAACATGGTGCAAGCTAACCAGTTCTGTGGGAAGCCACATGAAGATGCTAGTGCTCATCTTCAACACTTCCTGGAGATCTGCAGCACTTTCACCATGGCTGATGTCCCCAGAGACGCCATACTACTTCGCCTTTTCCCATTCTCACTGTTGGGGAGAGCGAAGTAGTGGTTCTACGCTACAAAGGAGAAGAACACTACGTGGGCACTCTGCTCCACGAACTTTCTGGCCAAATTCTTTCCCATGGGCAAGACCAATGCTCTCCGTGGGAAGATTACAAGTTTTCAGCAACAACTTGATGAATCCGTTCAAGAAGCATGGGAGCGCTTCCAAGACTACATCCTAGAATGTCCCCATCATGGAATGGAAAGCTGGCTACTGATGCAGACATTTTATCATGGGCTCATTAACAGTGCCCGTGAAACTATGGATGCTGCAGCTGGAGGAGCATTCCTATCACTCACCATACCTCAAGCCATAGCTCTTGTGGAGAAGATGGCATCCAACCAAGGTTGGAATGAAGAAAGAACTCAGACACGCAAGAGAGGTGGAGGTATGCACCAGCTCAAGGAGGTAGACATGCTGTCTGCCAAGCTAGACCTACTCATGAAGAAGCTCGATGATCGAGCTGGAGAAAAGAAAGAAGTCATGCACGTCTATGACTCCCACATGACTTGTGAGGAGTGTGGAGGTACTGGACACTCAGGCAATCACTGTCCTGAGTTGCTGGAGGACGTGAATTACATCAACAATAACAACAACTACTACAACCGTCCTCAGCAGAATCAAGGTTGGAATCAACAGAGGCCTAACTACTCAGGTAATTACCAAGGTAACAATTCTTTCAATAATAATAATTATTATCCACCTTTGAGAGAGTTAGTATCCAACCAAGGAAAGCTAATGGATAACCCGTCTAAGAAATTGGCATCTAATGATAAAATACTAGAAAATATAAATAATAGAATGGATAATTTCTCTACTGCCATCAAGAACCAGATTAGCTTTAATAAAATGATTGAATCTCAGTTGAATCAAATAGCTGCTGTTGTTCCTGCTACTAACCCCGGTATACCATCACAACCGGAAGGACTAGAATCTGCAAATCTTGTAGACATGTTTGATGCAGGAGATTACTGGAGTAACCCTATCGTGGAAGTAAGTACTGACCGTCTGCCGGTCAAGAGAGGCGATCCAGGACGCCCCGTCATCCCGATCTCCATCGGCATGCGAGACTTCCCAGAAGCACTCTGTGACTTTGGCTCCAGCGTCAACATCATGCCCAGGGTACTCTATGAAAAACTCTTTTCACAACCATTATTAGAAACAACCATGTGTTTGCAGCTTGCAGATAGGACACTGAGCTTCCCGAGAGGAATATTGAAGAAAATCTGTGTCCGAGTGGGTTCCTCGTACGCTCCAGCAGACTTCGTAGTGATAGAGACCGGTTCTGATGAGAGGGCTCCCGTCATCCTAGGGAGACCATTCCTGAACACCGCGGGAGCTGTCATCTATGCTAGTGCTGCCAAGATCAGTTTCTACATCAAGGGGAGGAAGGAAACGTTTTCCTTCAAGAACAAGACCGCACAAATCCCAGAGCAACCCCAATATGAACCAAGAAAGAGGACCAACAGGAGGAACAAGAGCAAGAAGCAAGTATGGACCGAGACAGCTAAGATGGTCACTGCCGTGCACAAAGGTCAAGATCGCCAACTCAAGTCACCGTTCTTGCCTAAGAAGGACGACCCAGGTATGCCAAGCATTTATTGCTCCATTAATGGGTCCCACTTCTACAAGACACTTTGCGACACTGGGTCGGGCGTCAACATAATGGCCAAGGTCACCTATGAACTTCTGTTCGGAACCATGCCCTTAAACCCAACATATATTCAGCTCCAGATGGCAGATCAGACATTCCGACAGGTCGAAGGTACAGTAACTGACGTCCCTGTCAAGATAGACGATCACTTTGTCCATACAGACTTTCAGGTTATTGACATGGGAGAAGATGAATACGATCCACCCATCATCCTTGGAAGACCATTCCTTAGTACTGTCAAAGCAATCATCTACATTGGAACTGGAGAAGTCCACATGCACTTCCCCTCTGAGAAGGTACGTCTTTACTTTACTGACCCTAACTATGTATTTGAAGAATCCAAGCAGGTCAGGACAAGAAGAAGGCGGCGTAACCACAATCAGAAGCAACAGGTCATCAAGGACGGATGGGCAGATTATGAAGGAGAAGTGGTAAGATCTGAAGACATATCACTCAATCAACACTGTCCTAAGGAGACCGAAGCACCGAGACAAGTATGGAAAGAAAAGACAGTTGCACATGAAGAGGAGGCGCTGCCAGAACCACCGACTACGCCATCCACCAAGTCCCAGGACGACTGAACGAATAAGAGTCCCGTTCGGAGGACTTAAAAACACCGAACGCCTTGCCAAGAGGTAACTTGGTAGTTATCCTTTCCTTTTAATTATTTACTTTATCTTAAATAGTTTGCTTAGTTAATCATATTCATACTATCTTAAAAAGAAAATAAAAATGTTAAAAACCCTAAAGCCCCATGTGAGTATGCGAGTGGCATAAAACCCATAAGTACATTCACTGTGGTGGCATAAAAAATATATATATAATAAATACATAAATATTTTCTTCTGCTTTATAAAAGAAAAAAAACAACATAAAAAAATCAAGGAGGCTCAGCATGATAAAAGCTAGATATTTATGCTAACACTTAATCAGTTCCACAAAGCTTTGTTGTCTATTTGAGCTTCACAGAATTCAAGGAGACTAGCAGACAGAGGACATTCTAATCGCTGTCAGGGTGCTGCCGACTTTTAAATACACCGCCGCCATCTGCTAGCTACATCAGAAGAGATTATGTCAAGATCCAGCTTGGGGGAGAGCACCTCCATTATCTTGCTAAGTATTTCTATCTTTATCTTTATATTTATATATACTTCTACCCTATAAAAATAAAAATATACATAACTATGAAAAAAAAAACCAAATAAAGATTTTGTGCTTATATATATATACCTATATCTTTTGCTTAGTGTGTTTTAATAAATAAATAAAGTGGCTATGCTAAACTGAATCTAAATAATAATAAAACTCTAGCATGGATATGATGAATAGTTGCTTTGCCTAACTTTAAAATTTGAAGTCCTCTCTCTAAGTTTAGACATAACTGTTATCATTTAAAGCTTGCTCTAAACCTGAACTTGTGGGAAGAGAACTTGATCTAAAGTCTAAGTTGTTAACGGATATGATATGGGAAGGTTGAGCTGCTGTTTATCTATTCCTAGAGATGCTAGAATTCTGGAGAATTTTATCTTTGAAAATCTTAAAATGCTACATGATGAGTTCCTGTATGATGAGAGTTTAAGTTCCTACCACAGCCATACATACATGCTTGCTAGACTTTAAGCCATGCCTTTACTTACTGCTTATGAGCATTGAGTGTAGTCAAGCTGTGTAGACCCTTAGGAGCTTGTCATGCGGTTAAAATCAAGATTCACTTGCACGATCACTCATACATGCTGCTTCTACTCCGGAAGTACGCATCCACATATATCCACTCATTCTCATCTCCAGATCCACATAAAATTATTCTACTCCTAATCCGGGAGAGAATAGCCAAAAATATTTTCCCATTCTTGTTATCCCCTGTGAAATAAATGCTCAAGCTATTTTGGTTACTACCACTTGCTATATTGTTCTAAGGAGATGAGTGCTCTATACGAGGAAATAAAAAGGGGCAAGTGCCCGGAACCTCAAAAAGAAAAAGATACGAGGAAATAAAAAGGAGCAAGTGGTCGGAACCTCGATGGAAAAAAAAAAGAAAAAGTGTGAGAAGAGAGGTAAAAATGGACAAGTGTCCGACAGTAGAATTAGGGGTACAAGATACCCACCTGAGAGGAAAAAAAAGAAAATATAGAGCACCTCATTCTCCTCAAGAGCTTTAAAAGCAAGAAAGGTACGTATCCCCTCAAAAAGAGCAAAAGTAGAATTAGACTTTCATCATTGTTATCATCACTACCACCATACACCATTTATTCGCCACACATGCACATCTTGATTTGACTTATTGGCTTGTTTCTCTGGATCCATGGTTTGACTATGCAATAAATGTCTTGTAAGTATGTATACTTTATCTCCCACCGATGAGCTCCAGATATCAAAAGCCTTATTAGAATAGGATGAGAGAGAAGGCAATGTCACTCTGCCTTATACCACAAATACTACATACTTTGCTTTGAGAGAAGGCAGACATCATTACTGCTTTGGTGAGGATCCAGAAATACCACAAAAGAGAGACCTGAGAGAGTCATACAAGGAATCTCTGAGTTTTATTTGAAAATCTGCAAAAAAACTCCAGAGCTATAGCTGATCAAGAATAAGAGACATGGCGCTTGACTAGACTGTTCTATCTTTTAACCGCTCAAGACAAAGGTGACGGTTGCAAGCCCCATGGTGAAAGGTATAATGAGTAAGTTTTAAGTCTTGACAATTTACTTTAACTCAGAGATGAGACTCTATTTGAAAGCATGTGTACCATCAAAATTTAAAGGCATTTCAGCAACTACTGAGTCTCTCCTTGCTCAGGGACGAGCAAGAGGTAAGCTTGGGGGAGTTTGTTGACGGTCCTTAAGTATCAATTATAACTATCAAATAAATAGAGAAAAGGATCCAAATGAAACCAACACCTAGACTTAGGGTTTTATCTGACAGAATTCCACGAGTTTTGCTGTTTATCTATTTCTGCAGGGGGTTATCAGGAAATACGGAAGAAAGGCCCACATGTCGGATTAATGACGGGATATTAACCAAACACGTAATTATCTTGCATCTAGAAGACTCCAGAAGCCACGGGAACGAACGGGAGGCGGAACGGGGCCGGAGACAGGGCGCCCGCCCCCTCCTGTGGACCAATCAGGCTCCGCCTCGAGGATTATGCTCCACTGACCTAGAGGATCAAGGAAAACCGCACGATCAATGTCGGTTTGATCCAACGGCCCAGATTCATCCGAAAGGGCTATATAAGCAAGGCCCCTGCCCCTGGAGGAGAGGCCCTCATCTCATACTTCAAACCCTAATTCAGGAGGAGAGCCTCTGATCAAGCCCTAGAGCCACCACATCAACTAGATCTCTAGTTAGCGTAGCTACATAGGATTAGAACTAGAAGGAGTCAATCTTCGATTGGTTCCCGGATCTGTCAAGAGGATTCTTGGTAATACCTCTATTGTTCTTCAATTGTTCATCATTGTTCTTCAATATTATGAATATGACTTTGTTCTATTTCAATATATTGGTTATGACTTTGCTCTACTTGATTATATTTGCAATTATATTGTTCTTAGTTTATCATAGTTATATGCTTGGCTTAGTTAGATTAGAATTATATACATGCCTAGGATCGTATAGCGTTTATCCATGTGTACAGTGGGTGAATGATAATTATTGTGTAGACGTGGTGTCTATACCGTATTTATCTGCGATTGCACCCTATATGCCGGATTGTGGGGTAGTTCGCGATAGTGACAACTTCGTTGATTCTTATATAGTCCCCCTCTCGTGTATAGGGCAGGCAGAGCAACACTATTACAGGGGAGTGATTGCTATGTTCTTCATCTTCCTTGCTAATATTCACTATGCATGGATATAGTCTTTTCTCACCATGATTGCCAAGTATAATTGCACTAACTATGATATGCTAGACTTTATAGTTAATAATAACTTAGGGAATATCTTTGTAGTTCATCCTAATTCCATGCTAATGACTTGCTAGAATATCTGTTGAGGTGCTTATCATTATTATATGTGGCTAGCTGATTAGATTAATTATCTTTGTCACCATTATCACTTTACCTTTACTTAATGTGACATTTATACCTGTATAAAGAGATTGATAAATACTCTCGGTTATACATGCAATGATGTGTACTCAGTTCCATATTCTCATTCCATTATCAACCATGATACTTAGAAATCCCTTCCCAGTGGTAAAAATATAAATAACGATACCTGGAATACTTCCCGGTTAAAATGCTACATCGATATTAATCTGTGCGCTTGCAGATCCCTTTTATTATTTATCTTGATGAGCAAATGCATATTTCAATACCGCGTCTCTCATGTCATGCTGGGGATGACAACTTGGCTTAAGTGGCATGAGGGATAGGTTTGGCATTTTTGGCGCCGTTATCAGAATTAGAAAACTAAGTCTACTTTTGGTAGTGACGTTAAGAATGCCCAACAGTAAGAGGAGGAGATCCTAGTGCCAGAAGGAGTTCTAGAGCCACCCGTGACTAACTCAGTTTCTGACACTGCGCCTACCTAAGGCAAGTCCCGGTGCATGACCCGTATTTTTTATAATCATGATATATATGTTGTGTATTTACGTTGCAGGAATTTTATGATACCCACATGCATATATATACCTATGAGTCTTACTAGTGCAGGATCACGTAGTTGCTTTGCTTAGCTTATCGGTAGCATGAGTAACCTGTTGTCACTCACAATAGGTGGTTATTATTATTATAACTCCCTTGATAAAATGATGGAAAGGAAACTGGTGACCGGGCAGGGATATGGTATGGGTATTAGTGGGTGTAACAGGTTGTGTTCTGTGGCCATGGGGCATGGCTTGGTTGTATTGTTCCCTGTCCGTGTTGATTGAGGATCGTCCGTTGCTGTGGATTCTAGTCAGGTCATAGATTTTTTATCCCAAGCACATAGTTGCTTATGGGAGCGGGAAGGTTTGTTACTCTCTTGTCGTGGGTTTCGGCTCTTTCCGAACTGACTGGTTGAAGGCGGGGATAGGTGGAGGTCGAAGCACCACATTGAGGCCGGGTCTCAAGTGTGGGGGTTTGGAGTCTAAGTTTGGACGGGGACCTGGACCCCTCGACAGGAGTGGAATAGGTTCATCTTGTTTGTGTCTAGGGTACAAGCGAGGCATGTGTTTTTAGGGTACCCAGCTGGGCTATATTGATTCACGAATCGCTGTTTCTACGTGACGGTACGACTTGGCTATGATCTAGCACCGTAGTAAGAACTAGAATATGAAAGATGGTGAAAGGAATCTGATTGCTCAACTCTTGCTTAAAAATAGTTTAGGTGCTTATCTAGAATGGTTAGTCAATGAATTTTTAAACGACTACTAAATAAAACTTGATCCTAAGGACAAACTGCTAGTAATGCTTTCTGTAAAACAAAAGAACTAGCAAGCCATATTGCCTATCATACTCTTGAGAGTCAGGAATTATACTCCCCCTGGTCGGGTACGTCTTGCGAGTACATTGTGTACTCGGGGTTTATTTACCCTTGTTGTAGGTGCAGTGTGAGAAGCTAGCTCTTGTGTGGAGGATTCTTCTGGTGGGCACATACGGATCCTTGTATCACTCCGTAGATGTTTATTTCTTTTCGCTGTTTAATTATCACACTCTAAACACTGGTATTGTAATAAATATTTTCTGAGACTTGATACTGTATGAAATGGACTAAGTATTCTAAGCTCGTACTCGTTATTGGATCCTGGATGTAAAATGTGGATTGTTTCGAGTTCTCCCATTGGGTGTGCTCGATGGAACTATCTAAAATAGCTCCCTTTCGGGGTACTTAGTGTCTAGTGGTAGACAAGTGCCTCCAAAAGTGTGTTAATTCAGCGGTTTTGCCACAACAAGGGGGCATGCGCCTCTCGGCCGACCCCTCCTTTGACTCCTCCCATGAATGCTTCTCTTCAACCATGGATGATGGGCGAGATCTGATGAAGGTAGGGATGCGGCGAATAGAGGAAGGTGAGCGTGCAAAGATTACAACGCAAGTGTACTAACTTCCCTTCTCTCCCTCTATTTTATAGGCAAGGGACACATATAGTTGATGTAATCCTAGCAGTCTCTCTGAGCAAGAATAGAAGTTAAGACTAGACCATGACCCCATGATCTCTGAGAGGTGCAACCTCCGAGAAACACGCATGGGGAGATGAGCCGCCGAAACCGACGCCTCAGCTTCGCTGAGAAGGAACCTATCCACGCAACCATGGAGGCCATGGGGCCCAATGGCTCAAACCCAATGCATCGTCACTCGAGCCAGTGCAGGCCAGTGATTTGACACTCAGATCGGGTACTCGACCTGGCTCACCCCCTTTAGCAGGTGTAAGCGATAGTGATTCATTCACTATCGACCCTGCCATACCAGAGTCAGGGGGTATTCAGGAGGGTCACCAGTATGATCCTAAAACCTCTGACACTCGGTGTCACGTAAATCTCCCAATACCCGGATGAGCTTGAAGTACCTTATTTCAGCGGATGTGTGCCCCTTTGTGGGAAACCAGAAAACTGGTTGGCCAATGGCTGTAACCAAAGTACAAGCTCCTGAAATCTGGAAAAAAAGTTTTATGATGTGCCCATGCTGGTCAGGCTTTGTCCTATCACCCCTTTTCATTAGGACACAGACGCTCACTCGTTCTACCCGTTATCAACTCAAAGAGTAACATATGCAACTGCCGACAGCTGTTCATAGGTTCGTTACTCGCCCACGATGGTTCCCGACCCAAGACACTGCTATATTGGCCTCAGGGCTTCAAGTCACTGACCTCACTTTTTCCACTAAGGAGGCTCATGAAAATTCAAGATCACATTGCTTAGCGGGTCTCGAAGAAAAATGTGACGCCCTTAGTGTCTATTAACCAATGACCCGCATCGGGTCACCTTAAAAATCAACAGGCATAGTAACACGTGAAATGATAGCAGTGCAATTACCCTGTCTTGACTATCTGTTCTTCGGTTAGGACTTAATGATGCACAACCACTAGCTGACGCCATAATACATTAGGAATCAACTTCCCGAGTAAAGCGGTGCAACTACCCGATCCTGACATTAACAACGTCCGAGAAGCCACGCTTTCGGTTAGAGGGTGCCACCACCCGAATATGGTGTTTTACAACGTCTCAATGGCTATGTCCAGGAAACCACGTTTCCTGATATGGGGTGTACCACCCGAGCCAGACGCTCACAGTGGCTAGGGAACCACATTGCCTAATAAATGGTGCACCACCATCCTCCTTGGTACCCGAGGAAACTTCTCGAAACCTGAGAAACGCTCTTGGTACCCAAGAAGCTACATTCTAGCTCCTCAATACTTGAGAATATCAAGCTGCACTACTCACAACCTCAGTACCCGATGGACAGCTCACCGATACTTACAGTACTAAGAACTTATAGAGGTCCGTGACATCCCGAGGGCTAAAAGCTACCAGCTAGCTTGTCATTAAGTCCTACGAGGGCTACTGTCAGATATATGGGTCAGGGGTACCTGCATCGCCTGTATATGTGACTAGCGCCAAGCTATCGGCCCAGTAGCCATCAAAGAGGAGGCTCGCAAGGGCTAACGAGGTCGACTAATGTGGAGATCAAGGCAAGCCAGAACAGGCGTATCTGGACAATAGCTAGGATCAATCTGTTAGCCTGATCGTCCTCATTGTAACCCTACCCCCTCTTCCTATAAAGGAGGGTAGGGACCTCAGACTCAGGATCCATCTTCTACCATTCCAATCTACTATGTAGCTAGAAGCAACAACCCCTGTAATTGAGCATAGGAATACAAGAGCAGCAGCACCATTGGAGTAGGGTTTAGCGCACCACCGCGTCCTGAACTAGTATAATCCTTGTGTCTCGTGTGCTACCATCTAATTCCATCTACGCGATCTTATTGCTAGGCATTGCCGGAGCTAAATCATACAACACTATTTTTGCTGATGGAATTAAGTATATATAGGATATGTTGATGGCTTATGATGAGTGTTAACTACCGTCAACACCCATCTATCAAAAAATGTACCTACAATTTGAAACATTTCAGCTTTATAAACAATTATGTGTACAATTAGATCATTTATAAAGGGCAAATTAAGGGGCTAGCAAACTAATTCAAATGATCTATAGATAGTTGGTAATCGTGCCTATTTAATGAAAATGAAAGTCCCACTGAGACTGGCCTTTATTGATGAGTATGAAATGTGCAAGTGAATGTAAATTGCCTTATTTTTCATGACCCCTCATCTTTGCCGCGTCGTCGCTCGTGACCTGCGTGGGTGACCGCACAAGACATGGATCCTGACGGTTCCTTCCCCACTCTTGTCTTGAGGTGGGGCTATTTAAGCAAAGGTAAGGCAAGCCTCTTAAGCGCACTCTGATCCCAACCTTCTTCTTCGTCCCATACCATCAGACAAACCAGAGAAACCCTTCAGTTGCTCCTAGTCTCCCATAGCCATGGCTACCCTAGTCCTCCATCAACTTCGGCGCCACTGGGAGAAGGCCTTCAAGCTCAGCTTCTGCCATCACCCGGAGCTTTCACTAGAGCAAGCGCCCGAGCATCATCCGGTCATGAATGCAACCAGATGATGACCTAGCACGGCAGACGACAGTAACACCCAAAAATTTGCATGGATTTAAAATAGCCCAAACTGATTTAATTATGCAATTGTTTGTGCATTAAACCATAGGGAAATAATTTTTTATTGGAATTAAAATTCATCATAAGGTTTAGAAACATGTTGATGCATACATGCCGGTGCATTTTGATTTACTGTGCTGACTAGTTTTTGCTCCAAAATCAAATTGCTTCAAAATTGTTTTTGAACTGAATTTGAGGTTTAGAAAATAAAAAGAAAAGGGCACAGCTCTCTCTCTCTCTCTCTCTTTCGGTTTGGCCTGCTGGCTTGCTGCTTCGGCTACTGGCCAGGGCGTCGTTTGGCCCAGCACTGCGACACAACCTGGCCAAGCTGCACAGGCATGCGTTTCTTTCCCCTCTCCCTTCCCCCCTGCTTGGCTGACATGCAGGGCCCACTGAACAGTGTCATCCTCTAGCTCCATCCCGTGTTCGACCTGGACACTGCTTGGATATGGAATTTCCATCGCCAAATCCCATGTCTCCTGTGATTCAGCGAGGGAAGCATGCCTAGCACTATAGAAGGGTACGAGCCTCTACTGCTCTCGTCTCCCAACCCTAGCACGACCGCCTGAAAGTCCCTAGTTTGGTTTTGGCTAATTGATGAAACCTAGGACTAACCTTTGTATCTAAGTGGATGATTTAGATAAAGGTGGTCATTGAATATGAGACATGACATTGACTCATATGACCAAGATGGTGAAGACCAAGATGAAGCTTGGCTCGATGGACCGGTTGTGAAGGTGAAGGGCAAGTCGAGACTTCGAAGCGAAGGACCATGCGATGGTGAAGCTTGAGCAAGACTTGGCGCCGACGAACTTATGCAACGGTGAAGGGCAAGTGAAGTCAAGGTCGATGGATCGAGACGGTCTTGTGATGATATGAAGTGGATCATATCATTTAGAGAAACAAAATAGGCTCAAGGCAAAGGTATAACCATAGGGTCATTTTGTTTTGCACTCAAGACACCATAGAGGGTGTGAGTGGTTTAGGGTCGATAGCCGAACTATTAAGAGGGGAAGTCTTATCGGTTATTTGACACACGGGTGCCACTAGGTGAATTCATGAAGTGCATTGCATGTAGGGCCTAGTGAGCTATCTGGAAAACCTTTGAAAATGATTGAGAAAAAGCTAACACACAAGCACATGGAGATGTACACTCGATGGTGTTGGCACATTTACAAAGGTGACGTTGGTCGCGCTGTGCATTTGCAAAGGCGATTTTGGGGGAAATGAAATGTCTATTTTCCACTACGCCGGAAGTCGGAAACGGAGGTGAACAGAGGTCACAGAGGTGACCGGACGCGGTCACGATTTGACCGGACGCGTCCGGTCAGTACAGCGCAGCAGTCAGGCGCGCGGGCTAGGGTTTGCAACCGTCGTGTCCGGTCACTCGCGGGACCGGAGCGTCCGGTCGGGCAGCCATAGGAACAATGCGTGGCGAAGGGCTGAGCGGACGCGCGGCGTGTCCGGTCACACGTGATCGGACGTGTCCGGTCGCGAAGGGAGCTTACTGTACTCCGATCGGACGCTGGCACTGTCGCGTCCGGTCGTTGCGTGGAGCGCGTCCGGTCGTTGCGCCGTGGGTGCGCGGAACTGTGCGTTCGGCGCGTCCGGTCGTTTGAGCAGCGCGTCTGGTCGTCGCGTTTAACTATTGGCGCGCAGTGACCGTTGGAGGATCTGGCAGTCGTAGTTGAAATTCGAGGGACACGTGGACGGCACAGGGCGACCGGACGCGGTGAAGCGCGTCCGGTCAGTTTCAACCGGCGCGTCCGGTCGCTCGGGAAAATCGCTCAGTGGAGTAGCAACGGCTCTATTTGTATGGGATGCTTATAAATACATGTTGGTCGGCCCTTGGGGAGGTCTCTTGGCTTTTCTAACACTCTTGTGCATCCTTTGAGCTAAAGCTTCTCGTCCCACTCATCTCTCTTGCTTGTTTGCAAATCAAAAGTGAGATTGAGTGATCCCAAAGTGCATTGCATAGCTTGAGGGCATCTAGTGGCACTTGTGGGTGGTTTAGCTAGTGGATTTCTTGTTACTCTTGGAGACTACCGCTCCTAGCCGGCTTGGAGATTGTTGGAGGCGTTGGCAAGAGAAGGTGATTGTTCTTGGCCACCTCCGGTTGTTTGTGAGAGGTTCTTGTGCTTTCTTCGGTGGGACGCCAAAAGCAACTCTAGTGGAATCCGCGTGTCATTGAGTTACCTCACTTGAGAGTGGTGTCTTGTGGTGCCTTACGGGGCGTGCCTTGAGGGGCAAGTGACTTGAGGGTCACACCAGGAAACCATCTAAGTGTTGGTCGACACAACCGGTGACATAGCTTGTCGGTGCACAAGTGAACACCGGGTAAACAAAAATATTGTCTCTTGTCTCCCGGTGATTGGTCTTCATATTGTGTTGTTGTCAATATTGATTGTTTGTATACCATCTTGGTGATTGGCAACATCTTCACTCCACCGTCGGTATAAGAATCACAATCCTCTCTCTTGCATTTACTTTTACTAGATTATCTTGTGTAGCTCTAGTGGTAGCTTTGCTAGTAGTGTTGTTAGCTTGCTCTCTAGTGTAAACTTAGTGACATAGCACTTGTGTGAACTAGAGATCATAATCTACTAGACTTGTGGATAGGAGGCTTGCATCACAACCTTTGGCTAAGCAAAACTCGCTTTACGCCGTTTGTTACTCTAACAAGTTTGCTTAGTGGTATTTGTAGAATTTTTTATAGGCTATTCACCCCCCCTCTAGCCATCTAGGACCTTACACCGCCGCCTCGTTTCGAGCTCGCAGAGCCACAATGCTAGCTGACGCCACTGCCGCTCGCACCGTTGCTTCTTTGTTGGCGTAAGTCCATTGCCGAGCTTCATGTCTTGGGTTTGCGAAGCCGCTGACGCACCCCTCTTTTCCATCTCCAAGCTGTCCCTAGCCCTAGCCGCTCGCCCAAGATCTCGCCGAGAAGAAGAGCTCGCCGCTGCTGCTGCCCGATCGTACCTATTTGTTGGTGAGCACCTCCATGTTTTCCTCCCTGTGATATACGTCTATATGCATATTCAAAATTCTATCTCCTTATATCAATTCACCGTATGTCTTTGAGAGCTCATCGATATTCATGTTCAACAGATGCAAGTTGTGGTCACCTAGTTTGTCCAGCAACAGACCAGCCCGTCCATACAGTTGCCCAGTTTTGCTTAACTAGCTTGATGACATCATCATTATGTCACACACTTTATTGCCATTTTCCTTTAGAAAAACAAATCCTAAAATACAATAGAAATACGTATACACATACAATCTTGTTTAGGACATATCTTTCACGTTTTAACTCCGATTTGATCCGTTCAAGTTGCGTTAGGTTTGTATTCGCGAGCTCTGCATGTTAGTGCTACTGTACAGTAGGTTTGCAATATTTAAAATTTGAACTTATATTTCATCTATTATTTTTTTCTATAGGAAATCTTAGAAAATGCATAACTTTCACGTTTTAACTCCATTTTTTCATGATCTTTACGTTTGTGTGATCATAGTAATGTGTAGAAGAGTTTTATAAACTTTTTATACTATTTTGCTACTGTTGATATACTGTTCTAATTACATCTCTTTGTTTGCTTCGTGTATGATTGCTCGGATGATTGTGTGTTGATGCTTGGTGATCGAGTATAGATGGTAAGCAGTTTCTTGACGATCTAGAGTATTACTTTGAGCTAGACCAGCAGTACCAATAGGAAAGCTTTGATCAAGGCAAGTATAACATAAGACCATCCTTGTTGTCTTATTCATAGAAAATATTATTCATATGCACGTGTCTTTCTTGACAACCATAGAGATTATAACCTAGTGATTGATATCATGTTTCCTTGTGACCTGTGGGATGTGCATTTGGGTAGCTTGGTTAGTGCGTGATTTATGAATATTGATCTTGTAATATGGCTAATGAATTGTGCAACCAACCGTTAAGATGATTTTATTACTGTTAAAAAGGGCGGGCTATAGCATGTGGGTTATTTTGATGCTCTGGTTTCTCTCCATAAGGACTTATCTGTACATGATTTATCCGGAACATACAGTACAACTGTGAGGGCTATATGGCTCTGACTTTAGTTGTTCAAGAGACCTTTTATAGCTTGTTAGTGGTTACCTTAATTGACGTAAGAATGGCTTGACACGTTGGGTGTAGGATAACTTCTAGTCTATGAGTATAGCCGAGAATGAAGTGTGCCATTTAAAAAGGGAGTTCCTACATCTGCCTGCCGAGTGAATCTAATGGCCCTAACTTGTTAGATGAACTCTTGAATGACTTTATATGGTTTTTAGTGTTTTAGAATTAATTACCCCAATGCAACTTGAAACTATGACTCACAGTGAAAGTGTACACCTCTGCGCAGAGTTTAATAAACTGGTATACTAGCCGTGCCCACGGATACGGGCGGCCTTGGAATATTTACAGATAGATGATCACCATTGTTATATCATGTTTTAATTACTGTTGATATTATTATGCCATGACAATGCTATTTTATTATTCTTATTACAATTGATCATTGATTCATTAATGAGATTTGGATTACCTTGATGCTACTCAATTGCCAATTATATAATGAATAAAAGCTATATGCAGTCAAACAGTGTCTAGCCTTTTGTGCCTTATGAATCATGTGTTATACTTGTTGAGTATGACATATGCTCACCCTTGCTATTTCAGCCACAACAGATGAGGAATGGGATGATAATTACCGCAATGAGCACTAGGCTTGGTGTCAACCAGTCAACCGTGTCCCTGTGGCTGGAGCTTCCACGAGAGATTTATTATTAGTTGCTACATTTATTGCACAAGACTATGTGATAATATTCACTCGTTATGTAATAAGCACTGTGATGATAATTCTATAATTTGTCAACTTGTGTGTGCGACTATTTTCTAGGGCGCACATGAGTCTCTTATGCATCCTATTTTTATCCTTAAAAATGGGTGTGACAACGGCGGAGGCGATCCTCCTTCGTCGGGATGCCGATAACAACGCTCGCGTCGCCGACCAGTTGTCGACAAAAAACAGCCACCGCTTTGATGTCCTCAACCAGGCAATAGTCGCCACTGTCCGCGAGGTAGCACCTATGGGGGTGACAGTGGAGCAGTGTCTCCACGCCTTGCCTGGAACATCTCTGTGTTTACTGTTTGAACTTTGAACATCTCTGTGTTTACTGTTTGAACTTTGAACGGCATGTGGACGGCAGCGAGCCGGAGGGCTGGAGAGGCATAGTGGTGCAACGTACATTGATTGAGTAGGAGGCGAGGGAGGCGGACGGGCAGTTGCTACAATTTTTTGTTTGCTATAGGGGTTCAACGGAAGTACTAGTATGAAATAGGTTCCTGTATAACATGAGATGTGTTCGACCCGGTCAGATTTCCATTGCTCGGACTATCATGTTACTTTGTGAACCAAAATGTTTGCACAAATGCGCACCTTACATGCATTTGTACCTGGGCTGTACATGGTTTCATAGGTTCTGATCATCTGCACTCCATCAGTTGTGTTTGAAGCTGCCGCTTCAGGAATCCAACATTGACGCTCATGAGACACGAGTTGGCTTCAACACAGATCAAAGGCACTCATGAATGTTTAGCATATTATATATCAGATCAAAGGCAACTAAAAAGAAATCTGCAGCTTGGGTGGGCAGGGGGCACGTCAATGCGATATCCCCTGCTGCAACAGGCTGCTGATGCCACCCGCGCGTACGCCTACGTGGGAATGCAGGAGCACGTCGTTCATCAATTACACTATCCGGGTAGTCAAGATTTTAAATGGCCGAACATTGTGTGATCCTGTGAAGTATACAGTGCGGTGAAATCCAAGCGGGGACAATAGTCGAGGGGCACACTGAGGACTTGCTTTGATTTCTTTTGGTTTCCAGAGCCACGCATCATATTATAAAATCCAAATTTAGAACAAAAATAATCTTTGATGCGTGTTTTTGTAAGTTCAACAAATGTTATCAAATACACAAAAATTAGACAAGTTGGGTTCAACACAGATCAAAACCATCTCATGACTACTACTACTGATACAAATATTGTGACCGAGTGCATTTCGTTGGCAATAGTTTTACTCACAGCTCAGTACTTTATAGTGTTTAACGAGATCAAATGTGCCGCATTCGGACTTTCTTGCGAGTGCAGTAAAATATGAGAGTGAAGTGACTGTGGCAGGAAAGCAGGACACTATAAGTGAATCGAAAAAAAGAGCTTTTGACCACCATGGCACGCTTGAGACCTGAATGCCTGGTGCAGTTGTAATAGGTCTTTTCTATACTTATTTCACTCCAATCCAAGCAGTCACAGTAGTCGAGGGGCAGACTGATTGCTATGACACTTTATATTGTTCTACGAGGTCAAATTCACAACGTGCGAACTTTTTTGCTTTTACAGTAAAAGTCAACAGCTATGGCTCCTTCGTTCTACATTATATCGAAGCGAGACTTGTTCAGATGAACTCCTCGCCACATGGTTCTTTTAAATTCAACAAATTTTATCAAAAACACGAGTTGGCTTCAACAATGATCAAAGACACTCAAGAATGTTTAGCACATTATAAATCAGATTAAAGACAACAAAAAAGAAATCTACAGCGAAAAGCAACCAACAGGGGCTAGAAACCAGCTACAAAATGACCAAATGACCTGAGCTACACCATACTCAATAGAGTTTAACCCACCTAATACAAAGTTCAATAAAAATTAACACCGATATGCATATAATAGTTCACATATTTGCAAGACTGTCCCACAGATCAAACCTAGTCATGACTACTAATACTACTGATATGTCCCACAGATCAAGAGTCGAGGCGGGCGTGCAGGATGTCGTCCATGTCCACCTTCGCTAAGACGATATTGGCGACCGGCTCGAGGCACATGAGCAGATCGTCCAGGGGATATTTTTTCTCTTTCTCTGAAAACTCAAATCCCCTTAAAATCCATGATTTTTTTCAGGGTAGGAAATCCACGGGGATATCATTTGAATAACCCATTTAATTATTTATGGAGGGTTTTTCATCCCTAGGTGTGCCTTCCCCTTGCTTCCAAATTAGGTATTAGTTCAAACAGCTGCAGATGCAGTCACACACACAAAAAAATCCGTAGATGTAGTGCAATAGCTGCAGCGAGCAGGTTTATTTTTTTGGTAATTTTTAGGTATTAAATTCATAGATCTTTTAATTATTTATTATCATCCTCTTTTATTTTTATGTTTATTTATATTATGAAAATACCAAAAAGGCAACAACTACCTGATCGGATATATAAACAGGTGCACAAGCAAAAAAAAATTAAAAGACAGATATTAGGTACCATTTTGTAAATATTTCCTATTAAAACACGGAATAAATTCCGGTCTCTGCTGAGAGAAGATGGGGAGATTTGCCCGCGCATAAATTTGATTTTTGGCGAAAATTTCGCACCGCGCTGAGCAGTGCCGCCAACAAGCATAGAAAATTAGATGTCTCTCTTTTGCCCTCCACGCAGAAATTAGGTTTACCATACCATCGATTTCAGACAAGGGCATTTGTGGTACTATGATGGCCACATAAAAGCGCAAGAAGTCGCCGTCTCCGCCTCCATCTCCATTCTTCAGCCGCACTGTCTCTCCTCCCACTCCAAATCCTAGCCCCATGGCCTCCCTCTCTGCTCTCCAGCCGCCCCCTTTGCCACCCCGCTCCGGATCCTAAGCGTCATCGGCATAGTAGCTCGACTCCCTCTCCACTCTATAGCCGCACCCTCTCTCACACCTTTCTGAACCCTAGCCAGAGCCAGATCCCCTTTGATTCATCGACAGCAAGCCAACTAACGGCGGAAGGACCACCTCGATGACGGTACAGGCCAGATCTTGATCCCCTGCCTCGGTACCTGTCACGACCGGTCGGATCCGAACCCTAGCCGGAGCCAGACTGGTACCCCTTTGTCAACGTCGGCTGCACCAGTTCCGCAACAACGATGACATGACAGCAATGCCGATGATGAAACGTAGCCAGGGTACGTAGAGGAAGAGGTACCCAAATTCCTTTTATGATGTGTGTTGTATTGTAGTGGTTGAACCTGGGATATGTAGATAGCGATGGGGTTACATATTTCATATAGCTGAGCGTAGTTGACATGTGCTTTATTGGACTAATGACTTTCGTATAAGTTGTGGTTACTCGTTAGGCGTTTATTTGCATACTCTTGCTCTGTTATGTTGACATTCAGTAGAAGCTTTATATTAGTTAATAAAAACATTTGCAATCTAGATGAACAACCACTAAATGCTTTTGAACAACAACAGGAGGCACAAATCGCAAAGAATCATAGAAAGATGGAAGAACTTGGACTACGTGTGGGCCCAAAACCTGTCTCCAAAGGTAAAAAGTCAAGCACAAAGGGTAGACACGGTGAAGATTTCGAATATACCCCTAAACCAGGAGAGTTAGTTAAGGGATTTATTGATACAGATGAGACATTCAAATTTAGAAGATGAGCCAGTGGCCCTTGCAACTGAGGTGCCTGTTTTATCTTGTATTGAGTTCAGACGCGAGAGTCGGGGGTTGCATATTGTAATGCTTTGCTTTGCTCTCTAGATAGCAATACAATTTGTACATGCTTGCTGCTTAAGTTTGTTTGTTCAATTTCAGTGTCCAGGTCGAAGAAGCCATACAGGAGGCTCCGCCAGTAGGATAAAAGACAACGTTGATATGAGTCGCAGGGGAAGGTAGTCCAAGAGAGTGAAGTCAACACGACTAGGAGAGTTGACTCATGGAACTGAGAAGAACAAGCAAAATCGTGTAAAAGTAAAGTACAATCAGGCTACAGGATCTCGCTCCTATGTTGTACAGCTACAGTCATTTGTAAATGATGGTTGTTTTTTTATTGTTACACTTGCCTTTGTATAAACAGAAACTTATATGCACGGTTAATAGAAACAAAAGTGGCAGGAGCCTAAATTTGGCATCATCATGTAATTTTAAAATTGTAATTTTGCACCAATCAATATGGTACCTTTGCATTGTGCTTATATGTAATCCATATTTGGAACCTAATGTTTATTACTTGAATTTTGCAGTATGTAATCCATATCAGTATCTGTGTATTGTGCTTATGTAATCCATATCAATATGAAACATGCATTACTTGTTATGAACTAATCTCTTGGTTTTTAATTAAAGTCATCTTTCGTTGTGTAACCTAATGTTTACTGCTTGAATTTCGTAGGAAGCTATGAAAACTATGCGAGCAAAACTTGTTGCTAATGGGCACGAAACAATGACTAGTGCTGATGTTGTTTCCAAGGTCCTCGCCTCTCTCAAGGCCAAGTCCACTCCTAGGTCAGTGGCAGCACATTTTTTTAAAGAATACTGGTATCCCGACAAACTTTGCCAGAACAAAGACATCGACAGAGAGAACGCTTCAGGAACAGTTTGTTGCTGAACAGGAAAGTTCTGCTAACCTCGTCGAACAAGTGGATAAACTGAAGAGAAAGAAAGAAAGAAAAGACTGAAAGGGGGTTTGACGAGTTCAAGATACAACAACAGGAGGAGTACAATCAGCTACGTGAGGATATCATGCGCTTCAGCTCTTCTTCTGGTAAGTCTCAGTCGTCAACTTTGTTGGTTTGATGCAGTGAACATCTGTGATTTGATGTATGGACTCGTGTGCTAGTTTGGCGTGGTAAAACTCTGTCAGTGGCTTGCCACTGGTGTGTGAGCTGTAATTTGTTGTATTTGATTGCCATGCTAAATAATATATATATTCGCTGAATAATTATGTCGTCAATCTATGCAGCAGTGACAATCTTGAATTATTTTTTTTGATAAAATGATTGTTCAGCACGTGGTAAAATCTGGATGGGCCACGTGATCAAATAAAAATGCGACACGTGAACAAACCAGTGCATTACACGTGAAATAGCAGGGCACGACACATGGGCTAATAAAAATCCGAAACGAGGAAGAAAGTCGTCAAGCCACGTGGCCAAATAAAAAAAACGAAACATGGACGGACAGCACCATGACATGTGGTCGATTAAGAAACGGTCACGTGGACCAATAAAAATAAGACACTGGTCCAATAAAGAAGTGACACGTGATCCAACCGCAATACGACATATGTGCCAATAAAAAACTGACATGAGGAACAACAGGGACCCGACACGTGGTCCAGTAAAAACCTGAAACGTGCAAGAATTAGAGATGGCCACGTTGTCCAATAAAAAGATGACATGTACCCGAACCATCTCCAATGCAATCATCTATAGCATATACACGTGAAAAGCATCTCCAACGGAAGCACCCACCAGCGTGGTAGCCCCCTGCCATGCATGCCAAAACAGTTCTATGACGGTTAGTTTTTCTTCACAGATCAAATCACTTCTACGACGAAGTTTCTAGGTTCGTCACGGAAGTTCAAGTATGACGCGACTTCTTTAACAAACCGTTTTTCTTCATAAAACTGAAATTACGATGAATTTGGCTTCTTCAGTGACGAAAGTTGTTCATCATATACGTGCAGATTCCTAACACTGTGGGGAGAGAGCGGCTAAGGTGTCTAGGACGGACGCGCGGCGCGGCCGTTGATGGGGCGTGGAGCGGTGGGGCACGGTGTGGCAGCGAACAAGTGCACGGTGGGGGAAGGGGCACGGACAATGAACGGTCACGCTACTTTGCGCCTGGCGGATAAGCACAAAGGGACAGGCGGGCGAATAAGCACGAGAGAGTGGAAGATTTTGTTTTTTATCTGGGGCCTGCTCCTGGAGAGCTGCATCTGGAAGTCACTGATGTCCGAGTTGGATCATTTTCGATCAATTAATGTGGTGCTATAATTAGTAGGAGATCGATACGTATAGCGGCTTCCTCAGGTACTGCGGGTCCAAATCCCAGTTCAGTTCGTGACATTGTGTCATGATACGAGGTTTGATCTAGATAATTAATCAAACCTACATGTTGTCGATGGTTTTTGACACCAGGGCGTAATCTGCTATTTTAACTCCTGGTCTTCAGATATTTAAGGGACTTTATTCAGTGCAATTCTGTGTGTAATGCTGAGTGAAGTTTGTAAAATTTTGAAAAGATTACTGATTCATGTTTTGATAAAAGCATGGTTTCAAAAATATAATTTTTTCCATCCAAACACGTAGCAGCTTTGGATAACAAAAATATTTTACAAGGCCATAGCATCCAAACGGTAGTAGCTACGGGCTCGACACCAGAGCCCTCTGCCATCTGTGTGAGCAACAAGAAGCCGAAACAATCGATCACCTGCTCAGCAGCTGCACGTACACGGTAGGTACACGGGGGTTGAGACTTGAGAGCATCCTAGAATGAGCCGCCGGCGTCGTGGAATTGACACAGCCTCTTCACACTTGTGTCCTGGCAAGTGTGAAAAGAAAGGAACGCCCGAGGGGCATAAACTGCTTCAGGCAACGAATTGCAGCTGATCAAATACAAGGCGGACTAACTAAATTGGCTCAAAAATCTACCAAGACTAACTAAATTGGCTCAAAAATCTACCAATGTATAAATCTCCAAAGACTCACAAGTACATATTTTGTTGAATATTTAGTCATTTTGTCACATGCTTTAATTCAGAAATACGACATCACAGAGATCATGACATCAACGAGCACGAGTGACCCATCTATCGCATATGCAGATCTACTAGCAAAACACAAGGCGGACTAATGGGTTACAGAGCAGCAGCTCATGGACTTAGTTGTTTAGCATCTGAGTAATAGGACTACGATTTATAATCTTTGTAATGATTTCAGATCGTCTATGCTCGCCGTAACCTGTTTGGACTAATGTCGCAACCTACTACAGAGTAATTGGCACTAAAGCTCTATTTGGATCTGCTAAACTTTTTATAAACTGCAATAGCTAAACAGAATCAGCTAATATTAGTTTTTTTTTATAATCTGATGGTTAAATAGTCTAAGGGCTATAAAATATATTATTATAAGCTGGGCTATTTGGACCAGTTTAAGCTTTTTTTATAGCTTGCAACTTATTTTAGCTGATTCAAACATGTCCTAAGAAAAAACATTGCACTTCTGCAGTGCATCTTCGAGCACACAATTTTGCGATAGCTTGGCCAACCAGTTGTAGTTTTCCTTGTTAAATAAGAAAAGCCACTAGTTGTAGTTTGCAAAATTTGCTCCCGTTATTCTCCTTTCCAATCGCCTGTTAACCATCATATGATCAATATTTGTTTCTGCCTTTCAAAAGTCAAAACTTCTTTGCAACCTAACCAATGAGTCCATAACTACCCCATTTCTTGGCATACGGTAAATATGACCTCTCGAAATTTCATCATACAACTTTGGTTATTTAGAGCGTAGTTGTCAGATGGCACTCAAACAATCAACATACCACACACTATATATAAACCCCAAACCATCATAATACAGGACATACAGAGGAAAACTTTCTTAGACATCCAATGATCCAACTGGAATGGTTTGTCGCCGCATCAATGGAAATATAATACTGCATTTAATTGGACAAAGCAAAACTATAGCATAACACATCTAAAAAACCGAAACAATTATTTATTGGGAGTGTCTAGTTATCTGCCAACATATTTTATGTGGTCAAATCTATTAGATTTTTTTTAAATGCGACCCAGTAGACACTTGTAGCACAAATCCTAAAGCACAATCAAACATATAGAAATCTGACAGATTTAGTGCCAAAAAAAATCTGTCAACACATAAACAGCAAAAGTCTTACATCACAAAAGAAAACTTCTTAGATCTGCGGAAACTGAAACAATTATTTACATTACAAAAGAAAGGGAGAAACTTCATCCTATGCATGGATCTGATCACCCCATCCATCAATAATAGGCACAGTATTATTACAATCATCATTACTACCAACTGATCTCACTAAACTGATAGAATACTTTACAAAAAGAACAAAACCTGCACACCTATCCATTCCAGCACGCAATAACTTCCACTCAATTCGCTAATGAAACTGGCACTATCTTCACGTCACAACAAATCTGATGCATGCAAGCTTGCAAACAAAGGCGAACAAATCTCCAGCAAAAATTATCCCATCTCAATTGGCAGGCAAGCTCAATCTTCTGAGCTATCTGTCGCAACTGAAGTGGGCTTTGGTAAAGTTGGCAGTGTAACACACCCAGAGGAAACATCAAGAAAAGACCACTCATCTTTGGCAGTAACAAGATTTGCAGGAACTCCGGTGCTTGATTTAACAGCCAATGAGTGCTTACCGCTGCTCACTTCTCCGTTCTTCACCAAACTTTGGTTACAGAACTGGAGGATGCACTTGCTGCTTCTGTATTCAGGAAGAGGCAGACAACAGCACAGTCATCGGTTTTTGATGTGGGGTACCGTGTTCTCCATGCCCGGTGAGCTGATTCAACAAGAAATCGAGCTGCTGAGGCCTGTGAAGGAGCATTGTTGATGATGCTAACAACTTCGGCATTGGAAAGCACATCCCACACCTACAGACAACAATGAGACCCAGATGATCATATAGCAAAAATCTCCCTGGCTCTTAACAAGTAGTATTAAGCAACCAAGATGTTTGAGTTACTCTGCTCACCCCATCAGTTGCCAACACAATGAATTCATCCTTATCTGTGATGCGGTGGTAGGAAACATCAGGCATAGAAATTATTCCATAATTCTTCAGACAGAAGTCTCCAAATGATCTTGCCATGGCCAACCCTGGCGAGTTGAAAGTTGGAAGCCACACACGAGCAACGTCTGGTTCATCTGGAAGAGAAAATACTCTGCCTCTTCGTTGCCTGATTCGTGCTGCTTCACCTGTAAATGATTCATTTTTTCTTATTTTGGGTAATATCTACAAATCATAACACCAAAGTTATTTCAAGCAAACAAAGTTACACAACAAAAGAAGGAAACAGCCATTTTTTTGGATAACTGGAAACAGCCAGTTGACATGCTCTTTCAGTTCACCATCGTTTTACACAAGCTCTATGTAACATATACCCATCTGTTATTAACACATCAATGCAAGAAGTTTCATGAACCTTGTTTTTAGAAATGTTCCTTTGCAGAAGATAAAGTGCAAGCACATTAACAGTCTGAGTAGGATGGTTATAAAAGCATGGTCCATTTCTCTATATTTATACGAGAGAGAAAAATTATGAAGACCTAACAACTTCAGTCTGGAAGTATAGGAGTAGCTAGAACCAACAACACTTCATGGAAGCAGTTATTTTGAAGAACTTGCAGCTTTCCTTATTCAGAAAACTATGCTGCAATTTTAGGCAATGTAAAATATTGACATTCCAAAAAATGTATAAAAGTATCGTAGTGGCAAAGTTTACACTATCATGATTTACATAAGTTAATATGGAGGTAGAAGACATAAGCCATACAACGATTATTTTTGGATACTTATCTTGCAAGGAGGTCTTTAGTTAATATGAACTAAAAGGGCACTTAGACCTCTAAGTTAATACATCCTGACCCTCAAAGCCCAAATAGGTGATTTTAAAATTTAATGCACGAGAAGGTCATTACTCATTACAATGGCCAAAAGGATATGGATCAATTTAACAAAAAACATTAACTTGTATTAATTTTCTTTCATAAATCTCCTTTCATATGCGTGTCATGAAATAGTTTCCTAAAAATCCTAGATACATGCACCTATTTCAGGAGTCTCACTGAATTAGTTACTACACTTGTTACAAAACTATAAAAACTCAAATCCACTTTGCAGAATTGAAAATTCTTGTAAAGTTAGAGGGCATTTCCACAGATGGCTTATAATAGTATAGAATACTATATTAGACTTCTAGAATAGAACAATACATGGCTCGGCCCGGAGTGAGGTGGTGGTGTTCATGTAAGGGGCCGATCCTTTTCTCTCTATAATACAAAGATGCGCAGCTCTCCTGCGCATTCGAGAAAAAAAAATAGAACAATACATGAAGACGAAACATACTTGGGATACTAGGTTTGAGGTCCACTGTCAGCTGAAGAGCAACTAGATGATTATGTTCATCTCTTGTGCCCAAGACAGCTCTTGAATCTCCCAAGTTGCCAATTATAAGATTTTGTCCCTGTAGAAAAAGCAAGATAAATGGGCTGAATTAAAAACTAACTGCAGATTACAGTAACGAAAGGACATCATGGAACATCATACAAGAAAACTATTTTTTGACAAACACAATAGTAGTTCTACCTGCTTGATTACTGTGACTGCTGTTGTACCACTGAATGCACAATCAATATTTCTATGTGCTTTCAGATCCCTGTCCATAACATAAAACGCCTTCAAGAATGAAGCTCTCAGTGCCGTGAAAAATTCTGGGTATTCGCCATTCTCTTCATTTCCAGTGGAAGCATCAGTATCTTCAACCCTGTGTTCGGTTGCAACTCCTTTAGTAGTACCACTCTTGACATTGCTAGTAGAAATCTCTTTGTATTCACCTTTTCCTAAATTTGCACTCAGCTTTACAGGGAGAAGATCTCTGACCCTCTTGGCAACCAAATGGCCGTTTGGTCCATGGCCATCAAAAACTCCACAAAAAACGGTATCATCTTTTGAACCAAAATTCTGCAAGTAGAAAACAAGCATTATTCTTGGAACCAACTACATGATACATGTTCCAAAAATATATACTTAATGGGGGAAATGGAGACTGGAAAATCATTTTGTTTGTACTTTATAATCAAGTAGTAATTAAGAAG
The DNA here is from genome assembly GCA_022457205.1 of Saccharum spontaneum. NCBI lineage: Eukaryota > Viridiplantae > Streptophyta > Magnoliopsida > Poales > Poaceae > Saccharum > Saccharum spontaneum. Next base: position 36,683,081 of record CM039587.1, read on the forward strand.
CCTAGATAGTCCCTCCACAGCCATCGCGCACACACACCAAGAAAGTGCTAACTGCTAAGTTTAAGGAAAAAAAAAGCTAACTAGTAATCCATGAATATGGTATGCTAAAATCAGTTAATCACTTTCACATCATTAAAACAGGGGGTAGAGAGTGGAAATGTATTACAATTATAACACTTGTTTCCCTCAATGGACGACAATTTCCAAATGGCAATGTGTGCAATGAGCTGTGTTATTTTACCAGCTGAATCATTAGGATGCTATGGTTGATGTGGTAAGCTGACAGCCACAGCAACAAACAACAAACAACAAATTTAGTAATTTAAACTTCAGTGATCTGTGAAGAAGATTCATAATGAAACCTAGGTCGAAAGAGATAAGGACAACTTATGTGGCGTCTATAGATAGAAAGCCAAAATCAGTAAACTGTGAAGTAACAAAACCTAAATCTAAAGAGACAAGAATGCCTTATGTGGACAGATAGTACCAAAATAACTTTATAAATAAGAACATAAGCTAAACAAAACCTAAATCTAAAGAGACAAGAATGCCTTATGTGGACAGATAGTACCAAAATAACTTTATAAATAAGAACATAAGCAAATGGAAATGGCAGGTATCAACTGTTCAACTCAAGGAGTACATGAAGCAGATAAGATCGTCCATATGTGGAAACTTAAGGATAAGGATGAGAATCATGTGAAGCCCTTCCCTACATCCAGGTTTCTCCATCAGGAGAGCAATTTTTAAGCTCTGATTAAACTAGTACAGGGGAAAACACTATACCGGCAGTATCCAATGGCAATCCATGTAAAGCAAGAGGAGACGAATCAAAGTGGTATTCTAGTCCAGATGGAGGGAGGTCAGGCAGGCATTCTACGAGGAGATGACACATGTATGTTGAGTCAAAGTTTAAACCTTTCGTTGTCTATGCCAGCTCAAGCATACCTATTAAGAACTCCTATTTATAATATTTAAAAATCACAAAAGGCCAGACGACAGTTCTCCTTTTGCACGTTAACATCACACCTGTTTAGTTGGCGAAATTTTTTGGGTTCGGCTAGTGTAGCACTTTTCGTTTTATTTGGCAATTTATGTCCGATCATGGACTAATTAGGCTCAAAAGATTTGTCTCGTGATTTACAACTAAACTGTGTAATTAGTTTTTTCTTTCGTCTACATTTAGTACTCCATGCATGCGTCGTAAGATTTGATGTGACAGGTACCGTAGCAATTTTTGGATTCCTTTTTGAACTAAACATGCTCTTAAAATGTTTCGCTTTCGCCGTTGTATCGGAACATGCTTCTAGAGCATCCGCGAAACGAGTCTCACATCACGGAGATGAATCGGCAGAACAGAGATCAAGCAATCGGGAAGATGGAAAAAACTAATAAACAAATTATTTGCTGGATGGACACGAGAAATGCTGATGGCGGTATCTACTGTACCTCCCAGACAACCATGGCGTCCTGATTGACACCCTTCCTGCCCTGCATGGTGTAGAGCGAGGCGGCGGCGGAGGCGGATGCGCCGTTGCCCGCGATGCGGCCCGAGGGAGAGTCGGCGTGGAGGTTCTCGGCGGACCCCCCCGCCGCGGGGGCGGATCTCTCGCACGGCCCACCCGTACTTGCGCGGGGCGCCGGGGTCACAGTGGCCACGCTGACGTTCAGAGCCCCGAGGAGGCAATCGAGGAGCTCGACGCAGCAGCCGCCGGAGGCCTCCCGCGGACGGCGGCGGCCCGGCCTCAGCGAAGCGCGCGGCGACGGCGACCGCCAGTAGCTTCTGCTGCAGGGGACTGGTTCTGCTGCGCCCTGCCCCGCGCCGCAGCCCGAGCGCCCGGCGGCCACCAACGCCGGCGGCGGCCCCGGTCCGCCTTCCTCCCGCCGCAAACGGCCCACCATCGCCAGGAACTCGCAGCAGTGGCTCCTTGCAATCTGCTCCTGCCAGGTACAGGTTCTTGGAGACGATCAGGTCATGGCCGCGGCTCGGATCTTGGGAAAGGGGATGATGGGTCAGAGAGAAAGAGAGATAGGTAGGTGGACGTGGCCGCGACGAGGCAAGCGCAGGGCGTGATGGGCGCTAGCGCGCGACGCGGTCGTGGCGGGGGCGACAAAGGAAAGGAGCCACGGAACGAAAGGTTGAGAGGGAATGAGAGCAACTGTTTGTTGTCCACCAATATTATATTATATTATTATTTATTTAATATTTTTACGTTTTATTATTATTTATTTATTTATTATATAGGGACGACGTGAGAGCACAGTACACCAATGGGCCATTCGCTTGAGCTGAAAATAAGCGACTGAAAGCACTGTTGACTGATTTATATGAGAGAAAAACACTGCTGGCTGACTAAAAATAAACGGCTGAAAGCTCAAGCAAACAGGCTGAATGGCAGCAACGAGATAAGCACACTGTAGAGACGGTGGTTTCAGGCACTGTGGATCTTCTAGATCGCCGTCCTAAAGACTAGAGAGGGATGGGACGGCAACGCGGCCAGCGAAAGCATCAAGTGGCCAGTTGAATAGATTAACGGTTTATTTGGATCCTAAGAATTGACAATTAGAAAGTGATTTTGAAAAGGATTGAATTGGTTAGAAAGTGATTCAAATCTAATATTTTTGTTTGATTGTAGGTAAGAAATTTGTTTTCTTACAAATTCAGAGTGTGACACATGATGCGATGGTCGCATGCTGTGGCCAGGTTGGATGGTGCTTGAGCGGTGCCTAGGTTCGCAACTTGGCAGGATGGCAGTGGTGCGGATGAAAACAAATTTGATTTGTATAGAATCGGATTCGGATATTATCTTTTATCATAGTTTAATTCAAATTTAAATTTAAATACAAAACGGATATCTTAGATTCAGATATTTACTTAATCCAACTTAAAGCGCATATTATTAAATTCAACTAACATGAATAGAGTTTTACTACTAAGTTCATCAACAGCCAAAATAAAATAAAATCAAAGTACACCTCTACTGATCTCCAAAGTGAACTAAGACTGCCTGCACTGGGGGCCTGGAAACGAGCCGGTATCCCGCCACCTCGGATATGGCGGAGGAGATGGCAGTCGTATGGCCTGCAGCGGGGACGGGAAACCAACCGCTACGCGCGGGACGTCCGCCATTCCTGGCGCGTTCGCGGACGTCCGGTACGCCGCGGACGTGGCGCGTCGGGCCCCGCCACCCCCCACCACCCCGCGGAGGAGGAGGAGACCGAGGAGAGAGAGCATCCGGAGCCGCGACGCAACGGCCTCGCTTCGACCTGGCGGCGCTTCCACTCCCGCGCCGACGGAGCTTGTGACGGAGCCGGTCCCGCGGCCGAAGAAGAAGATGGCGCGCGTGAGTCCACCGGTGCCCGAGCTCGCTCGCCCGCCCGCCGCCGCGCCGGCGCCCGGCTTGCCGGAGCCGGAGAGAGCAGGGGAGCGCTGCAGGGGAGCGCGGAACGGCGGAAGAGGAGGAGGAGAGGCACAGCGGAGGCGTAGCGGAGTGGAGCGCGAGCGTAGCGGAGGCGCGCTCGCCGGCGTCCGGCGACCTCGCGCCGGGCTTGCACCCACGAACACGTCTGCTTGGTGGCAGCGGTGGCGCCCGCGACCGGGGGCCGGCAGGGCCCGCGCGTCCACGCCGGTGGCAGCGCCCTACGCCGGCGGCCAGACGGCGGCGGTGGCGCCCGCGTTCGTGCCGCGCCGGGGTGCGCCCTCGCGGTGGCGCAGACGAGCAGCGCGAGGCGGCCGTGGAGCAGGCGAGCAGCGCGAGCGGGCGAGAAGATGAGGTGAAAAGATAGAGGAGAGAGAAAGCGGTGGGGAGGGGGAGAAGAAAAGGAGAGAGGGGAGGACGGTGAATGACATGTGAGACCCATGATATAGAGTGTGGGATATAGATGATGGATGAGTGCGGGAAAACTGTATATTTTGTGGTGACTAGGATGAAATATTCCTTTTAGAGGATGAATATAGAGGTTCATAAGTGTGGATAGTCTAAAGCATAATGGTTAATATTTAATAAAATAATAGGAAAATGAAGAAATTCAAAATGGTAGGCAACAAGTAGTCATTTTGCTTTATCAATGGTTTTGTAATTATAAAAATATCACATAAGTAGAGATTAAAGTATGCATATATATAACATAGATAAGCATAGTTCATCAAAAAATCGATGAATATTTAATAATTAAATATACTAATTATATATCATTAGTTGTATAATTTTACCATGAAATTATAAATTATATAAAATAATTTACATTAGTATATAAATAAGTTAAAGTATTAAAATAATTTAAAACAACTAAATTAGAAAAATACTAATACAGTTATCCATATCACAAGTTTTAGCGGATATAAATATCGAATGATTTGGGTATTCATTTCCATTTTCCATCCCTAGGTTGTCGAATCAACTTGATGATGGCTCGGAATCCTACCGCTACCGAGGCTGCTAGATCCACTCAATTGTTTCCCGGATCGGTGTTGTAGGTAACCGTTTCCCAGATCGGTGTTCAGCTTGTTCGTTTCGCTGGTTTATTGTGGCTGAAAGTACTGTTCGCTGGTTTGTTGTGAGAGAAAAACACTGCTGGATGGCTGCTGATTCCGCTGATAAGCTCAAACGAATTGTAGGTATTGGATCCGCACAACAGTAGCCTATAGCACCCCTGACAATGATCGAGAATTGAGGTGCAACAGCGAGCATGAAGCACCATGGATCCGTTCGGCTGTGCTGATAAGCCGGCTGAAAAATACTGTTGGCTAATTTGTTGTGAGAAAAAAATAATATTCCAGCTAAAAAAGCAAGCTGAAAAAGACGAATTATAAGGCAAATGAACAGGACCCATGACGGCAACCACCAACCAAACAAGTGGCACAATGAGTTGCGGTGGTGCGGTAGCAATAGTGCTTGCAGAGGACACTGCAATGGATGAGAGGTGTCCAGAGCCGGGGACGAGGGGCTCGAAGGGCCAATTATAGAATGTAGTTTTGATTATTCAAAAAAAAAGAGAGACCCAGACAGGTGATTATTCAAAAAAAAAAAAAAGAGACCCAGACAGGTCCGTCCAAGAGTAGTTGTTTCTTGACCATCAATATTACTGTGCGTGTACGCGATGGGCCTGGCGATGGGTACGAGTACGATAGCGAAAGCCTAGCCAAGGCCAAGAACAATAGTCTTAGAATGACAAAAGCACATTGCTTGTATCTCTCCTCACGTGGAAGAGGGCCGGTGGTCCGTGTTGCTGGACGATATGGGTCAGGAATGACTGGGTGAGATCTCTTCGGCTTCCTAGAAGGTTCTACGAGGTCAATAGCCTTAAAAATTTCTACAAACACACTAGAGCAACTTGTTATAAATAACTAAAAGGCGAAATGTAACTTGCTCTAGCTCTACTCAAAAGACAAGCCACATACCAACAATTCTAATCAATTATGATTACTAGGCACTCAATGACTATGTTACTCTAGGAACTAATTACAACTAAGCTAAGGTACACAACTAGCTATAACTATCACAAGCTTTACACAAGGTAAACACACAAAGTAATACGAGTGGTAGATGAGATATACAGTCGTAGCAAGTTATCAATCAATGAATACTAAAGAGACAATGATGATACAATGATTTTTTTCTCTGTGGTTCACTTGCTTGTAGGCAATTACTCACTTGGAGGTTCACACGTTAATAGGCATCACACGTCTAACCCGCAACCGGGTACCGCACAACCAACACAAGATGAGGATCCACAAGCCACGTGCAATCCACTAGAGTTGTCTTTCGTGATCTTCCACGGAGAAGGCACAAGAACCCCTCACAATCACTTCAATCGGAGTTGGCAACAATCACCAATAGCCACTCAACGATCCTCCAATCACCGGACCGTCTAGGTGTCGGCAAACACCAAGAGTAATAAGATCTCCACCAGCCCAAATCGCCCAACTAGTGCCACAAGGATGCAAGACCACTGGGCAATGCACTAGAGGCTCTCCAATCTCACTCAAATGATCAAATCAAATGTGCAAATGAGTGGATTGTGTTTGCTCAACTCCCAAAGGGTGTTCTTAGGTGTAGGAAGTGCCAAAAGAGTGGCCAAGGCTGGCCACCACCTCTATTTATAATCCCACCAACAAATAGAACCGTTACCCCTTTAGAGCAGCTTTCTACGAGGTCACCGGACAGGGTGGTGCGTCACCAAACAGGGGGGTGGCGGTGCCCATCCAACGGTCATTCAACGTGACTAGCCGTTGGGGCACTAGACAAGGTGCGGCGGTGCCACCCCGCCCAACATCCCCGAAAACATCTCTCTCTGGATAATTAGGGCGGTGCACCGGTGAAAGGTCTTGATGGCTAGAGGGGGGTGAATAGCCTTTTAAAAATTTATACAAAGACAAGCTAAATAAGTTTATCAATACAACAAATAGCGAGATGCGAGTTTTGCTTAGCCTACGGGGTGTTTGCAAGCCACCTATCCAACTCACAATTCTAGTATAATGGCACTTAACCGCACAAGTCAAGCCGAGAAGGTAACTACAACTACAACTAGCAAGCTACACAAAAGAGCTACTCTAGCAAAGCTAACTAGCTAGCAAAGATAACTAAGAAAGTAATGCGGAGTTGAGTTAGGAGAGTTTCACCGAGGGGCGAAGTATTGAGCCAACCAATATGATCAACAATGAATACCAAGACAACCGAACACCGGGATCAATCAATCACAATATGAAAGTGATGACACGAAAATTTATCCCGAGGTTCACGTGCTTGTCGGCACGCTAGTCCCCGTTGTGTCCCTCTTCACCACGTGGTTCGGTGGCTAATCGGTCTCACACCAAGCCTCTCAAAAGGCGCCACAAGAACCTACCAAATGGCAAAAGGTTGCAATGACACAAGTAATTTACTAATGTTGCCTTTGGCGCTTCGCCGAGGTAGGCACAAACCCCTCACAATCACCGGAGGTGGCCAAGAACAATCACCAACTCTTGCCAATGCCTCCAAGCTGCTCCAAGCCGTCTAGGTGGCGGCAACCACCAAGAGAAACAAGAATCCCGCAACAAATCAACCATCAAGTACCAACTAGATGCAATCTCACAATGCAAATACACTTGGATCACTCAATCTCACTTCGAATATGCAAAGAAGCAAGAGAGATGAGTGGGAGGGGAGTTGCTTAGCTCAAAGTGCTCACAAGTATGTCAAATGTCCAAGAGAGAGAGCCTTAAGCCGGCCAACGAGTATTTATAGACATACCCCTTCGAATATAGCCGTTACGTACTTGAAACAGCCGAAGTCACGCTGACCGGACGCGCTGGTCAAACTGACCGGACGCGCCGATCACACAACGCCTCTTTCGCGAACCACGGACCGGACGCGCTGGTCACACGGACCGGACGCGCTGGGCTTGACCGGACGCGCTGGTCCCGTAACTGACCGGACGCGCTGGTCAAGCCTGAGCAGCGCACAACGAAACAGCGACCGGACGCGCTGGAGAACTGACCGGACGCCACAGTGCCAGTGTCCGGTTGGAGTCCAGTAAGCTCCCCGATCGACCGGACGCGTCGGAGAACTGACCGGACGCCACAGTGCCCGCGTCCGGTTGGAGTCCAGTAAGCTCCCTCAACGACCAGACGCGTCCGGTCAGTCATGACCGGACGCACCGCACGTCCGATCAATAAACTAAAACTCGCGCAGACGCTGAACGCTAACCGGACGCGTCCGGTCAAACAGAGACCGCGTCCGGTCCAGCGTCCGGTCACCACTGTGACCTCCGTTCGCTTCCGTTCGATTTCCGACTTCTGGCGTAGTGGAAAATAGTCGTTTCAACTTCTCGAAAACACCTGAATCCCGCCTCGCAAGCTCGGCGGGAGGGAGAGAGGACCCCAAACCCTCTCTACCGCTCAAACTCCACCGCCATCGCAAATGTGCTAACACCACCAAGTGATCACGTCATGTGCGAGTGTGTTAGCATTTTCACAATCATTTTTCGAGACGTTATTAGTCCTATCCAAATGCATATGATTATGAAATGCACACCTAGAGGCACTTAGGAGTTCAATAGCCGCGTCATTCCTCTCTTTATAGTACGGCTATCTATCCTATAATGTAACCACACCCACTAGGTGTCTTGGTTACTAAAACACAACCCTTAAGCATATACCTTAGCCTTGATCACGTAGGGCTGCGTCCAAATCCAAGTGTGGCCATCATGATCACCATGTCCATCTTGCCACCAACCTTGGAATGTACTAATCCTCATATGCTACATACAACTTAGGCATAGGATTAGTACTTAGGCATTGTCACTAATTACCAACACCAAACATGGAGCTTTCAATCTCCCCCTTGTTGGTAATTGGTAACAACGCTTTCACAAAGATATTATGATAAAATTTTGATTGAACCCATGTCACATTGTCCAAGTATATTACCATGTGTAAGAAGTATGGACATGTGATCATGAATTCAAATTGATAGCAATTGCTCCCCCTACATGTATGCTATATGTTTGGATTTTGGAAGCATACATGTTAGATAGGAAAGATTAGGAGCATTGACTATCAATAGGTGCTAAGTGTTTTAGATTATAGACCTTTGAAGCGTGATACCATCGGAGTAGCGATAAACACCATCTTAGCACCTTGTGTAGTTAGATACCACTTGGAAAAGCACAAACAAAACTAGAGACCTCGTGAGATCAACATCATAAGCAAGGTTCTAGTACCACTTTGAAAAACATGAAGCAAGAAAAATCTAACTACTTCCTATTCATGCTAGTATCTCAATACATCATTCAAATTATACTAGCAAGTCACCACACAAGCAATGTATCGGAGAAAAAGAAATGCATAACTATGCATCATACATATGAAGTGCACATGGAAATGCAACATTCATGTTTAAGAGCTTGCTCCCCCTACTTGTGTGCTCAAAAATTTTAGTTGATCCCCTTCTTTTATCAATTCTCCTCTTTAGGTATTCTCCCCCTTTAGAATCTATCTTTGTGTGAACAACATTTTCTCCCCCTTTGGCACCAATGACCACAAGGGACCAATTTTAGATAGATTATTATGGGGTGAGGGTCAAGTTTGTGGTTCAACCTAGATTGCTTGCATAAATGAAATGCTTCGGTTTGATCCAAGGGCAAGCTTCTTCACACCTCACTAGAAGGGTTATCATGCACCATGTTGAAGCAAATATTTAGACAAGTTTTCTAGATTAAACACTTAGGATCACAAGCTACTTAAACAAGTTATATGCCACCACTAGATCATACATAGCAAAGAAACAATAGTGGCACCATATAAACTTCAAATTCATTTGATTTTCATGAATGAGCCTAGAACATGTAAATTATGACTAGATGCACTAAACAAGTGCTTAGCATAGAATGTATGATATGTCAACCAATTGTACCTTAGGGCTCGAAGGAGAGGCATGTCATAACATTGGGGTGCATCAACTCATGTTGGAGAAGTCAAGTATGTTCAACTCATTCTTTAGCTTGTGAAATCTCTTCTCATCAAGTGGCTTGGTGAATAGATCGGCTAATTGATCTTCGGTGCCCACACTCTCAATAGCAATGTCACCCTTTTGTTGATGATCTCTAATAAAATCATGACGAACATCAATATGCTTTATTCTTTGATGTTGAACCGGATTGTTGGTTAGCTTCACGGCACTTTCATTGTCACATAGCTATGGCACATTCTTGAAATTGATTCCAAAATCCTTCAATGTTGCCTTCATCCATAAGATTTGTGCACAACAACTACCCGCGGCGATGTATTCGGCTTCGGCGGTAGATAGTGCAATACTATTTTGCTTCTTGGATGACCATGAGACAAGTGATCTTCCCAATAATTGACAAGTCCCGGAAGTGCTCTTTCTCTCCACTTTGTCACCGGCATAGTCGGAATCCGAATATCCAACTAGCTCAAACCTTGCACCTTTGGGATACAATAATCCAACATCTTGTGTATGCTTTAAATACCTCAATATTCTCTTTGTTGCCTTCAAATGACTTTCTCTTGGTGAGGCTTGAAATCTTGCACACATGCATACACTAAACATCACATCGGGTCTTGATGTCGTCACATAGAGTAGGCTACCAATCATTGATCTATAAAGCTTTTGATCCACCATGTTGCCACTCTTGTCACTATCCAAACTTCCACTAGTGCCCATTGGGGTTGTAATGCCCTTTGCATCTTCCATACAAAACTTCTTTAGCATATCCTTGATGTACTTGGTTTGGCTCACAAATGTTCCTTCCTTCATTTGTTTGATTTGAAGTCCAAGAAAGAAACTAAGTTCACCGATCATTGACATTTCAAATTCCTTTGCCATCATTTTCCCAAACTCATCACAATAATTTTTATTGGTTGAACCAAAGATGATATCATCAACATATATTTGCAACACAAACAAGTCTTTCCCAATCTTCTTGGTGAATAGAGTAGTATCCACTTTGCCCATGATGAATCCTTTGGTTAGCAAGAAGTCCCTCAATCTTTCATACCATGCTCTAGGTGCTTGCTTCAATCCATACAAAGCTTTTCTCAATTTGTAGACATGATTGGGTTTCTTGTCATCTTCATAACCGGGAGGTTGCTCCACATACACCTCCTCTTGAATGTACCCATTAAGAAATGCACTCTTCACATCCATTTGATATAGCTTGATATTATGAGCACAAGCATAGGCAAGTAAGATCCTAATTGCTTCCAATCTTGCAACCGGGGCATAAGTTTCACCAAAGTCAAGACCCTCTATTTATGTGTAACCTTGAGCCACTAGTCTTGCTTTGTTTCTTACTACTATTCCATCTTGATCTTGCTTGTTGCGAAAGACCCATCTTGTTCCAATGACATTGTGATCTTTAGGCCTCTCAGCTAGTTCCCATACTTCATTTCTCTTGAAGTTGTTGAGCTCTTCATGCATTGCATTTACCCAATCTGGATCTCTCAATGCTTTGTCAATGTCCTTGGGTTCTTCCATTGACACAAAAGAAGAATGAGCATAAAATGATGTCAATCTTGATCTAGTTTGAACTCCCCTTTGTATGTCACCAATGATGGAATCTAATGGATGGTCTCTTGCAATGTTAGTTGGTTGAAGCACTTGGACTTGATTGCTTGGATGTTGATGTTGATCATGAGTTGGAGATGATGAACTAGCCACTTGTTGATCTTGTTGCACTTGAGATGATGTACTAGCTTGATTTTGCATTAGAGAACCACTAGCTTGTGTAATTGGACTTTGGAGCATTTGATCTTTGTTGTCATCCACATCAATCACTTGCTTTGGCCTAATATCACCTATATCCATTTCTTTCATAGCATTGGTCAATTGAGTTCCTCTCACATCATCCAAGTTATTTTCCTCATCTTGAGAGCCATTTGTTTCATCAAACTCAACATCATGAACTTCCTCAAGTAAACCACTAGCCACATTCCAAACTCTATAAGCTTTGCTAGTAGTGGAGTAACCAAATAAGAATCCTTCATCACATTTCTTCTCAAACTTGCTCAATCTAGTGCCCTTCTTCAAGATGTAGCATTTGCAACCAAATACCCAAAAGTATGCAATGTTGGGCTTTCTTCCATTTAAGATCTCATATGGTGTCTTCTCTAGAAACTTGTGGCAATAGAGGCGGTTGCTATAGAAGCAAGCCGTGTTGATTGCTTCGGCCCAAAATGAATGACTCACATTATACTCATTTAACATTGATCTTGCCATATCAATCAAAGTTCTATTCTTTCTCTCAACTAGGCCATTAGATTGAGGTGTATACTTGGCCAAAAATTGATGTTTGATTCCAAGCTCATCACATAGCTCATCAACTCTTGTGTTTCTAAACTCACTTCCATTGTCACTTCTCCCTTTCTTGATTGTGGTCTCAAACTCATTTTGTACTCTCTTGATGAACTTCTTGAATATGTCAAATACATCACTCTTGTCCCCAAGAAAGAATAACCATGTATATCTAGTGAAATCATCCACAATCACAAAGCCATACTTGTTGCCACCAATGCTTGTATATGTAGTTGGCCCAAATAAATTCATGTGCAACAACTCAAATGCCTTGGAAGTACTCATAATGCTTTTCAATGGATGAGTGTTGCCTACTTGCTTTCCGGCTTGACACGCACTACATAGCTTGTCTTTCTCAAATGTGACATCCTTCAAGCCTCTAACTAAGTCATGCTTCACTAACTTGTTCAATTGCTTTATGCCAACATGACCAAGTCTTCTATGCCATAACCAACCCATACTTGATTTGGTGAGCAAACATGTTGAGAGTTGAGTGTCACTAGCATTGAAATCAACCAAATATAGATTCTCATATCTAAAACCCTTGAAGATCAAATTGGAGCCATCAACACTAACTATCTCCACATCATCAACACCAAATATGCACTTGAAATCGAGATCACACAATTGAGCAACCGAGAGAAGATTGAAGTTCAACTTTTCAACTAAGAGTACATTGGAAATGCTATGATCATTTGAGATTGCAATCCTTCCAAGAGCCTTCACATCACCCTTGCTATTGTCACCAAATGTGATACTATCAATGCCACTATCATTTGATTTGAGAGAGTTGAACATTCTTGAATCACCGGTCATATGTTGAGAGCACCCACTATCAAGCACCCAATGCCTTCCTCTAGCCTTGTAATTTATCTACAAAACAAATTAATGTTTCTTAGGTACCCATACTTGTTTGGGTCCTTGGAGGTTAGTAACTAAGCTCTTTGGTACCCAAATGGCCTTCTTCTTTGGACCCACAATTGGTGTACCAATAAACCTTTCTCACCCTTGGTAAGCACATAACAAGAATCAAAAGGAATGTAATCCATTTTAGCATGAAACTTGTTGTTGTTCTTGTTCATTTTATTACAATTAATCTCTAGATGTCCAACTTGCTTGCATCTATTGCAATAATGACCATTGCTCTTCACAAAGCGAGGCTTTGGAGTAGCAAAGGCCGCCTTGCCCTTCTTAGGAGTATAACCCAAGCCCTCTTTGTTAAGAGAGAACCTTTGGCTATCCAAGCATTTTAGCAAGCGGACATCCCCACCATAGGCATTGCCTAATGCGCGGGTGAGATCATCCACCTCTTTCTTGAGAGTCTCATTCTCAACCACAAGTGATGAATCACTAGTAGTAGAGGTAGAGTTGGTTGTGGTGGATGATGATGAGCTACATGAAACATTAGTAGGACCAACAAATAAAGAATCATCAATAATATCACATGTTAGTCCAATATCACAAGTGACAATCACTTGCTCCTCCTTAGCTTCCTTCATGAACTTCTCCAACTTGAGGTCGTTTTCCTTGATGAGCTCAAGTAGAGTGGAGTGGGCTTCCTTAAGCCTAGCGTGAGCAACTTCAAGGTCCTCATGGTCTTCCTTTAGACACTCACGAGAGGCCTCTATCTCATCAAAGGATTTCCTAAGAGCTTTGAGCTCTTGTTCAATTCCTTTGCACTCCTTACTCTTTTTTAGAGCAACAAGCTCCTCCATCAAGGCATCATTTTCATTGCTCTTGGCAATGAGCTCTTGTTCCAAGATTTTGTATTTCTTGGTGGTCCTCTTGTAGCCTTTGCTCATTTGATCTATTATGCCCAATAGATCATCCTTGGAGTAGTCCTCATCCTCCTCATCATCACTCCTACAACCATCACTAGCACAAGAATCATCATCACTATCATCATATTTTACCTTGGTGGGCTTAGCCATAAGGCATGTCGATGTAGTGTTGAAGATGGATGGCTTGTTGGAGAGGGCGATGCTTGCAATGGCTCGCCGAGTGGTCCTCTCATCATCACTAGAGCTATCATCATCACTATCGGAGTTATCACTATCCCAAGTGACCACATAGCCACCACCCTTCTTCTTGTTGTTGATAGTGAAGCTCTTCTTCTCTTTCTTCTCCTTCTTGTCCTTCTTGTTCTTCTTCAACTTCAACTCCCCATCATGATATCTTTTGTCTTCATAGGGGCACTTTGCCACTACATGATCGGGGCTATTGCAATTGTAGCAAAGCACCTCCTTTGCCTTCATGAAGTCCCTTCTCTTCCTTGCCCCATATCCTTTCTTCTTCATGAACCTCCCCATCTTGTGCACTAGGAGGGCCATGGTCTCATCATCGAATGGATCATCATCATCACTCTCCACCTTGCTCTTGCCCTTAGAAGATGAAGCCTTGAATGCAATAGGCTTCTCTTGCTTAACCTTGGTCTCCTTCTTCTCTTCTACCTCATCTTCATTATCATTGTATTGGGCATCGGTCATTATATCTCCAAGCACATCGGTTGGTTTGACCTTATCCAATCCCTCTCTAAAGATCATTCTTCTCAAGGTGGCAAACTTCTTGGGTAAGCACATCAAGAACTTGTGTGAGAAGTCCTTGTCCTCAACCTTCTCTCCAAGCCCCTTGAGATCATTGACAATGACTTGGAGCCAATAGAACATCTCCGGGATGGATTCATCATCCTTCATCTTGAAAGTGGAGAACTTGTCCTTGAGCATATATAGCTTGGCACTTTTTACCGTTGAAGTGCCTTCATATGTTTCTTCAAGCCTTATCCAAAGCTCATTTGCCTTTTCAAGATCTTTGATTTGCTCAAATACTTTGTCATCAATGGCACGGTAGATTGTGTCAAGTGCCGTCGTGTTGCATTGTTTGTTGATGCGGTCATTTGGAGTGAGATTTTCGTTATCAAGAATGATGTATCCTTCTTTGGTCACATCCCAAACCTTCTCATGTATATTGCCTAGATATTGCTTCATCTTCCTTTTCCAATGATCAAAGGAAGAGACGCCATCAAAGAATGGAGGCTTGCCATTAACATGATTGAACATAACTTGAGCCATCTTGCACCGAGGTTGTTAAGCCTTGCAAACGGTGACCACGGCTCCGATACCACTTGAAAGGTCTTGATGGCTAGAGGGGGGTGAATAGCCTTTTAAAAATTTCTACAAAGACAAGCTAAACAAGTTTATCAATACAACAAATAGCGATATGCGAGTTTTGCTTAGCCTACGGGGTGTTTGCAAGCCACCTATCCAATTCACAATTCTAGTATAATGGCACTCAACCGCACAAGTCAAGCCGAGAAGGTAACTACAACTACAACTAGCAAGCTACACAAAAGAGCTACTCTAGCAAAGCTAACTAGCTAGCAAATATAACTAAGAAAGTAATGCGGAGTAGAGTTAGGAGAGTTTCACCGAGGGACGAAGTATTGAGCCAACCAATATGATCAACAATGAATACCAAGACAACCGAACATCGGGATCAATCAATCACAATATGAAAGTGATGACACGAAGATTTATCCCAAGGTTCACGTGCTTGCCGGCACGCTAGTCCCCGTTGTGTCCCTCTTCACCACGTGGTTCGGTGGCTAATCGGTCTCACACCGAGCCGCTCAAAAGGCGCCACAAGAACCTACCAAATGGCAAAAGGTTGCAATGACACGAGCAATTTACTAATGTTGCCTTTGGTGCTTCGCCGAGGTAGGCACAAACCCCTCACAATCACCGGAGGTGGCCAAGAACAATCACCAACTCTTGCCAATGCCTCCAAGCTGCTCCAAGCCGTCTAGGTGGCGGCAACCACCAAGAGAAACAAGAATCCCGTAGCAAATCAACCACCAAGTGCCAACTAGATGCAATCTCACAATGCAAATGCACTTGGATCACTCAATCTCACTTCGAATATGCAAAGAAGCAAGAGAGATGAGTGGGAGGGGAGTTGCTTAGCTCAAAGTGCTCACAAGTATGTCAAATGTCCAAGAGAGAGAGCCTTGAGCCGGCCAACGAGTATTTATAGACATACCCCTTCGAATATAGCCGTTACGTACTTGAAATAGCCGATGTCGCGCTGACCGGACGCGCCGATCACACAACGGCTCTTTCGCGAACCACCGACCGAACGCGCTGGTCGCACGGACCGGACGCGCTGGGCTTGACCGGACGCGCTGGTCCCGTAACTGACCGGACGTGCTGGTCAAGCCTGAGCAGCGCACAACGAAACAGCGACCGAACGCGCTGGAGAACTGACCGGACGCCACAGTGCCAGCGTCCGGTTGGAGTCCAGTAAGCTCCCCGATCGACCGGACGCGTTGGAGAACTGACCGGACGGCACAGTGCCCGTGTCTGGTTGGAGTCCAGTAAGCTCCCTCAACGACCGGACGCGTCCGGTCGGTCATGACCGGACGCACCGCGCGTCCGATCAACAAACTAAAACTCGCGCAGACGCTGAATGCTGACCGGACGCGTCCGGTCAAACAGAGATCGCGTCCGGTCACCACTGTGACCTCCGTTCGCTTCCGTTCGATTTCCGACTTCCGACGTAGTGGAAAATAGTCGTTTCAACTTCTCGAAAACGCCTGACTACCGCTCAAACTCCACCGCCATCGCAAATGTGCTAACACCACCAAGTGATCACGTCATGTGCGAGTGTGTTAGCATTTTCATAATCATTTTTCGAGGCGTTATTAGTCCTATCCAAATGCATATGATTATGAAATGCACACCTAGAGGCACTTAGGAGTTCAATAGCCGCATCATTCCCCTCTTTATAGTACGGCTATCTATCCTATAATGTAACCACACCCACTAGGTGTCTTGGTTACTAAAACACAACCCTTAAGCATATACCTTAGCCTTGATCATGTAGGGTTGCGTCCAAATCTAAGTGTGGCCATCATGATCACCATGTCCATCTTGCCACCAACCTTGGAATATACTAATCCTCATATGCTACATACAACTTAGGCATAGGATTAGTACTTAGGCATTGTCACTAATTACCAACACCAAACATGGAGCTTTCAACCGGACAAGGTACGGTGGTGCCCTGGCGGTGACCAACCCCGTTTCCCCTGCTCTCGGGAAGATTAGGACAGTAGCACCGGACTTGCCACGGCGGTGCACCGCCCTCACCACGGTGGTGTACACCAGTCACGGCGGTGACCACCTCCACGCAGGCGCTCGGGACTGTAACACCCTAGGTGTTAAGCAATGCATTAACATCCCAAATCATGAGCATGAGCATCAATTGCATTCCTCATCACATGAAATGTAAGTGTAAAGTTGAATTGAAACATGTGAAACATC
This sequence comes from Saccharum spontaneum, assembly GCA_022457205.1. Classification (NCBI taxonomy): domain Eukaryota; kingdom Viridiplantae; phylum Streptophyta; class Magnoliopsida; order Poales; family Poaceae; genus Saccharum; species Saccharum spontaneum. Next base: position 36,700,194 of record CM039587.1, read on the forward strand.
ATTTTGAAACATGCATGTTGCATATGCTTGTTAGTTTTAATTTTGCCCTAATTATGCTTGCTAGGTTAGTAAAACATGTTTGGCTATAATTTTAAATAACCTAGAATTATTTAGCATGATTTTTGGAGCAACTTTTGTATTCAAAATTTCCTCAAATTTTGCTTTTAAAAATATTCTTGAAAAATGGGGTTTTATTTAAAAAATGGACTTTGAGTCCTTAATTCAAAATCTATTTGGAATTTCAAAATGTGCCATAAATCAAAGTTGTAGAGAATTAAATTTTGAACAACTTTTGTTTTGGGGTCAACTTTTGAAAATATCTTTTTCCCCTCCAAAATTTGAATTTTAGGCTGTGTAGAAAATCTGGAACTTAAAATATAAAAGAAAAGCAGTTTTCAGCGTTACTGGGCCGGCGCCCCACTTCCGGCCCGCCAGCTCAGTCCGGCCTGGCCCAGCTCACCACCTCCCTCCCGCTCCCGCGCGCGCGTGCCCGCGACCGTGGCGACCGCGGTCAGGAGCCGCCCGCCCTGTGGCCGCCGGCGTACAGCGTCACCCGACGCATGGCCGCGGTGACCCCCACGGCCGCGCCACGCCTCCAAACGGCCGATCCCAAGCCGATGCCCTCGCCCACCTCGCCATTTCGCTCTCCGCCTGCTCATTCTCGCGCGCCCGCAGCGCAGCTCGCCACGGCAGCCGCTGCGCCATTGCCGCCGCCGTTCTGGCCTCGCTACTCCATCTCCCTTCAATCCGCCACGCCCACGGCTCCGCCTCACGCTCTGTTTTTCTGGACGCGAACTGTCTTCATTGTTTGTGCGCAGGTGAGGGCCAATTCGGCCGCGCCCTTCTCCGCCACCACCATGGCCGTTGAGCGTGACTCGCCGTGGCTGGCTCCTTCCCGTCCCGTTTCTTCTCCCCTTATCGCCTTTCCGTGCTTGGTGTGACACAGCGGAGCCGCCGCGCTCCTTTCCCGTTCCTCTGTGGCCGGAGATGGCGCCACTGCCGCCATGCATGCGCCACCGTCTGCCATTGCCGGCGGCGGGACCCTTCTTGAGCTCCCTTGCCACTGAAAGGATCAAGATGCCCAAGAGGGGGGTGAATTGGGCTTTTCTAAAATTTATTGCAAGAATTAAAACCTACTAAGCCATAATTCACCCCTAGTGCCTACAAGTGTTCCTAGTGATTCCACCGATAAAAGTTTTGCACCCTAAGATCCAATCCTAGTCTAGCATGGCAATTCTAGGAAAGTAAACCAAGCAACAAGAGTAATACGAGAAAGTAAATTGCTTGAATGTAAAGGGTTAGGAACACGGCGATGTTTTCCTGAGGTATCGGAGAGTCGCCACTCCCCACTAGTCCTCGTTGGAGCATCCGCGCAAGGGTGTAGCTCCCCCTTGATCCACGCGAGGATCAAGTTCTCTCTATGGGCTGATTCTTTGACACTCCGTCGCGGTGAATCGCCCATAACCGCTCACAAGATGAGTTGGGTCATCCACAAGCTCCGCCGGATGATCACCAAGCTCCCGATCACCACCAAGCCATCTAGGTGATGGCGATCACCAAGAGTAACAAACAAGAACTCTCACTTGACCACAACAAGCCTAATGAGAAGGTGGATGCACACTTGCTACTGTCTAGACACTAGTGAGGACTTTCACACTTTAATTCTCAAGACTCAAATCTCACTAGGGCTCTTGCACTTTCTTGCACATGAAAGGAGTTTCTCAGTTGATCAAATGAGCAAGAGTTCCTCAAATGGAGGGGTAGAGGAAGTATTTATACTCCCCCTCAACTCCCCTAACCGTTATCTTCGAAAACAGCAACTTTCGTGACCGACAGACGCGATGACGCCCACCGACAAACGTGTCTGTCGCTCTGGAGGGACGCGTCTAACGCCTCAGAGGAGCACGTTTGTCGCATGTAATCGAATCAAACTAGTTCACTAGCCATTAGGGATCGACAGGGGCTGGCCAGCGTCTGTCGCCCTAGCAACGGATGCGTCTGACGCTATCGTAGAACATCAGAGCATTCTGGACCGCGTCAGCTGACCACCAGACGCGTTTGACGCTCAATCCTTACTGCGTCTGTCGCTCATAAGCGCGTAGGACGCGTCTGTCGCTCATAAGCGCGTAGGACGCGTCTGTCGCCTTTCACCCTCGCGTGTGATGCTTTTCTGCAGTAAGAAACCACGCGACAGACGCTGACGTCCGCGTCGGTCGCCTTTCGTCCTCAGCGTCTGTCGCCCGTTTAAGGGCCGAAACGACTTCTGATTCAAACGCTTCTTGAACGACTTTTGTTCCAAACAATCTCAGGGCCACCTTGGAGCCACCTAGTGCTAAGTTTGACAAGTGTGCACCACACCTAATCACTAGACTTACCTAGGTCAAGCTACTCATCCATGCCTCCTTAATAGTATGGCCAAAGGAAAAAAACGAAAGTCTTAACGACTATTTCGAACGTAACTCAACTCCTCGACGTCTGGAACTAACTGTCCTTAACCTTGTCGATCATCCTTTGAAAACCGAAAACGGTTTCCATCGATAAGGGGCATGATCACCATATTGCCCATGATTGCCATTACCATGACCTCACACTCTATTGTTTCTGCAAAACACACGTTAGTCATGATACTTAACCGTTGTCATCAATCATCGAAACCCACTCTAGGAGCCTAGATGCTTTCAGCCACCATCTGCTAGCCCGCTGTGCTCGCCTCGCGACGAGGAAGCCGTCGGTGGTGGCCGTTCCACCAGGGACCTCGCCGTCGGCGAGATCCCGGCGGTCAGCACCGGCCGGGCCTTGATGCGGCTGACGGGTGGGGACTCGTTGACCCTGGGGCCCGGTGGCAGCGCCTCAGTGTGGATTGGGGGAAAGGCAGCCGGGTGTGCGTAGCATTTTCCGGCCGGTTAAGTTAAAGGATTTTGAAAATAGATTTCCAGAAAATGATAAAATGCTTCTAAAATTCTTATCTTGAGATTTATGGCTCCAAAAATTGTGAAATAAATTTTGTAGTGATCCTCATAAGTATATCTACAGTATAAAAATATTGCATGATGATTTTGTGGTACTTTTTTGTGGAGATTTATTTAATCCTTGTATTTGCTGATATCTTAGAAAATGTGCAATAAATTATAGAAAGCTCATAAAAATATAGTTCCAGTTTTGTTAGTCTTATTATGTAATATAATTTGTATGAAAAATATATAGAATGCATGTTCTATGAGAAATTATTGATGTGTAGTTCAAGTACCTTTAATTGATGATTTTTGTTATTTTTGGTAGAGAGCAAAAATTGTATAAAACATGCTCATGATAAATTTTTTACTGTGATTGTTTACTGTATAAAGCATAGTAAAAATAGTAAATCTGTTGTTTGATACTTTTCATAATACAAAGTATTTTCATGCCCAATTTTATGCTAGAGCTTGTCATTTTTGTGTAGGCTATGTTACTTATCCAAATCCCATGAAATTTTTATGGTATGTTATTTGGAGTAGTAATATGCTACTGTAATTTTTGTAGATTTTTCTAGGCACCAGAAATAGATGTTGCTGTGTGCCCTAGTTTAAATAGGAGATAAAATGTTATTCTTTATGAGTAATTAGTATGATAGTGAGAGTTTGGTGTATCTTTGAAGCACCCCAACTACCTTGCTGGTGTTACTTAATAAGTTAGTGTAGTGGTGTTGGTAAAGTGTAGTTACACTTATGCTAGGGTTATATAATAGCTATAGTATAAAGAAGATGACATGTTTTGTAGTACATGTTCTTCGATGATGTTGACTACCTTGTAGAAAAGTTTGTCTTTCGTCTATACTATAACTTTCAATGTGCTCATCTGCATACCATGTCATCATGATCATGGCATTCCACTGCATTTGATGCACCGTTTGCATGTTTACTTATGCAATTGCATCATACAGGATCGCAGGAGGAGTCACCAGTAGCAGTGCCGGAAGAGCAGACCGGGGCAGATCCGCAAGATCCCCAGGCACAGGAGGTGCCCGAGAAAGAGGAGCAAGGAGAGGACTTGCCCGAGTGCGTAGATCACCAGCCTAGTTCGTTTGAAAGAGGCAAGCCCCAAAGCATTCTAAATTCCCTATTTTATTCCAGCAATTCTTTATATATTAGTTATATATTGATGCATTAAGTTATAGGAGTTGAGTGAAACCGTGGTTGCATTTATTACTATCCTTGTCCACCTGGTTACATGTTTACCCTGTTAGGTCAGGATCGAATAATTGCTTAGCCTTGCTTAGACCGGAAACGATCTGTGATTTCCGGTCACCACCTTGATAGGTAGTTACTCAAAGAATTTAGCTATGAAAAATATGATATCCTGGAATTAACCATGTGTTGATAAAGAATTAGAGACCGGGCGGAAAAGTTGGAAGCAACCAGACAGGGTTCTGGGGTGCGGTTAGTTTTCCATCTGTGTCGATTAAGGACCGATCGTTGCTTGTCCCTCTTGTCATGTTGAACGCATGCCTCACATTTAGCTGGCCGAATAAAGTACCTTTCGACCGCGAAGCTAGTGACATGATTCGGGCCGGGACTTGCACGGGTGCGCGTACTAGTGCTGAAGGGAGTATGACAGGGACGCAAAGAGTGAGCCCAAGTTGCGTCCTGGCAATCGGGCGGTCCCTGGGTACTGCGTCCCCAGTTTATCCCGCGACATTTACCGAAATCGTGTCATTGGTGATCTGTAGCTCACTTGATTGGTGAGTGTGGTTTGTGTAAGGAATAAATCACCAGCTGGTTAGGAATCGATTTGAATCGTCATCGCTCCTGGATAGTGAGCACTTGACTCGAGCTACAGCATCGTAGTAATTATGATGGAACATTGATGGTTATTAGATAGTAGTGGAAATGCTAAATTTAAATTGGTATCTGGATGTATTGGTTAATCAAGTGATTGCTATAGTATAGGTGCTTACCTAGTTGGATAGGTCATAATAAATATGATGCAAAATACTTAAAATAGTATCTTCATAGTAACTTATGCTTTTCGCAACTGAGGCAGCCAACCCCACTAAAGAAAGTCTTGCATGCTCCTTGGTGTCACTTATTTCTGATTTAAGACGGATAAGTCTAGCTGAGTACCTTCTCGTACTCAGGGCGTTGTTCCCATTGTTGTTGCAGATGATCAAATGTAAGACAGCTATTGCATTAACTGCCTGTATCCGGCGATGGGCGACAACTAGGACCAAGGGTGATGGTCACTTCGTATCTCTCATCTGATGCTTTTGGTGGAGATGACTGCCTACTGGCACTGTATCTGAACTAAATGTGTGTGTGGTTTTAAAACTATTTGCTTCCGCTATGTCAATTTGAACTTGGGTTGTAATAATTTTATGTTCTGAACTCCAATATATTCAACTGTCGTTGCGAACTTTATGTAACATATGACGGTGGCTGCTAAACCAGTACGATCTTGGTTGGTATGTTGGTTGGTTTGAAATCATTCATGATTTTGCGGAATCTCGGGTTGTACATGCTTAAGTTTGGTAAATTATCTGCCTTGGCGGAAGATTTTCTTACTTAATCTCGTATAATCGTGTTGATCCGTTACAGGGACCGAGCCCAGCCGGTCACCGCCCTAGGGGTGGCGGTGCACCGGACGGGGGGTGACGGTGCCCCTAGAGGCATCACCTCAACCCCGATTTTGCCACCTTTCTTCACCTTTGTCAATGTGCTAACACTCCAAGTGTTTTTACCATTATGTGCAAGTGTGTTAGCATTTTCATAATCATTTTTAAAGGTTAATCACTTCTCACTGATTGTGCACTAGGCCTAATGTAATGCAATGCAAGTATTTTAACACCTAGTGGCACTAGATGATCAAGTTGTCCGATAAGAGCTCCCCCTCTTAATAGTACGACCATCTATTCTAAATGTGATCACACTCTCTATAGTGTCCTGATAACCAAAACAAAATGCTCCTATCAAATATACCTTTGCCTTGAGCCATTTTGTTTTTCTCTTTCTTCTTTTCTAAGTTTAGAGCTTGATCACTATCATCAAATGTCCATCTTCACCTCCATGGACTTTATCTTGCTCCATCACTTGGTGTGTACTAACCTATCTCAAATTCACTTAGAGCCAAAGGTTAGTATATAGGGTTTTATCAATTATCCAAAATTAAACTAGATTTTTTACTTCCCTACCATCACCGATGGAGGAAAGTGACGGGATAGGCGAGTGGGACTAATGAGATGCTAGACGAAAAATGTTGGCAGTAAATTTAACTCTAGACACTTTTGAAACAAATAAAAATGGAGAAATTTTAGAGAACTAGAATCTTGTAGGAAAGTTTCTTATGAAGTACTTTGGAATAAAGAACTGGGTTCCTGCAAAACTATGATATTTGTATGAATGGCTTATTTTATAACATTTTTTATAAATTCTCATGGAACATTTTTCAGCGGGACTACCTACAACAGTCCCCAGCTTTCCTGTATAGATAGTCATCTTTTTTCAAGAGGTTTGTTTGTTTTTGTTGTCTCCAGTAGGACTACCTAAAACAGAATCCCCATTTTATTTTCTTACAAATTTCAGGGGCTGCTTGGATCTACTCATCTAAACTTTAGAGCTCTAAAAACTTTAGAGCACTTTAACTCAGTATCGAGATCTAAAGCTCTAATCTGAGTAGGCTAAAGTTTAGAGCTAACTTTAAATCACCTGTTTAGAGACTTTTGCTCTAAAGTTTAGAGGTCTAAAGTTTAGAGCAGCAGATCCAAACAGGCCCTCGCTATGTTGACCCTCTATAATTTTCATTTCACCTCCACAATTAAACCAAAAATATAGTATTTGCATAATTTAAATAAACATAGACTTAACATAGTATTGCAACACAATATACATTTAAATTTCAAATTATCCACATCAACGAGAGGAATTAAAACAATATGCATGTCAAATACAACCACACTATGACACACCATAGCGTGCCCATAAATGTCTCTATGAACTACCTGTCATCCATGGACTGATCTATGACGCCTCTTCTTCCTTCTCTCATGTTCCTCTTCATGTGTAATCAAGCTCAAGATAAGAGCATCATCATCGGACTCATCCTCTTCTTTGAAGAATTGGTTTAAAATATTCTCCTCATCGTCATCAAACAAAACCATATAGAAATATCCTAAGATATATGAAATCCACATGATTTCATACAATTGTTCAAGGAGGGTGTCGGGCAGGGCGGCATATCATGCTGGAGTAGGGGCGTCAATGGGAGGTGTCGTGGAGGCAGCCGGGAGGACGAGGGGCGTCAGTGGGAAGGCGACACTCAGGTAAACAGCAAGGGGTGTCGGCGTGGAGGCGATGTTGTGCAAGGGGAAGGGGGCACCGACATGGAGGAGGGCGTCGGCGTTGAGGCAAGGAGGAGGGGCAATGCTGGTCCTAGGAGACCGACATAGAGGACCCAATGGCGGCCGTGGAGGTAGCATCCGAATCCGCCTATGACGAGCCCCACCGGATGTCGAGGCGCCAGTGGAGAGGCGAGGGGCATCTGTCTGGCACACGGAGGGGAGGAGGGGTTGGCGACTAACGAACAAAAAAGTAGGGGGTCATTTGTTGGCCCAATAGAATTGAGTAGGGCGAGAATTTGGGTGGCCAATAAATTTGAGGGGGCAAATAGGTAGTTTAACGTAGAGAGTTTTTTTGTTTTTGCTCCACTACTCAAAAATAGAGTAGAGACATTGTTTTTTTAGCCTGTTAGAGATTCTCTTACAGTAGTAAAAGTCACCACTACTGTAAGGGTATTATGTTTCTTTGTTTTTGTCTATATCTATATATCTTATAATATAATCCTACACCTACTAGAGTTCTATCTTAACATATAAGTTGTCCACCTCATCAGTCCACACGGATACAATTATAACCCAATATGCAATTATTTTATACACATCACCAAGACGCATCACTACTAACATACACTTAGTTGTTCACATCGACGTGCTACATCATCCACCAACATTGTTTTATAATAGTTTATCATTTCATATAAGTAATTATATATAGTCTAATTTCATTCCATGTCATCCGCAATTTCCTCGACAACACACATGGTATGCTTCTAATTTCTATATCTTCGTAATCCTGCATTCTAAAGAGGTTCTCAATTTTTTTTGTTCGGACTGTAAAATATAAAAAGAGTTAAATGCACCGTAGGTCCATTAACTTTTGGTGGTGTGTCATCCAGGTCCATCAACTTTCAAACTGTATTTTTGGGTCCATTAACTTTTGGTGGTGTGTCATCTAGGTCCATCAACTTTCAAATTGTATTTTTGGGTTCCTAAACTTTTTAACTGATTTACCATAGGTCCATACCATGCATGCACGTCGGCTTCGGATCTTCACGGGTGTGATTGGTTCTCTTCCGTGGGCAGCCAGGCCAGCTTCCGAGAGCCAGGCTTTCGCGGACCAGACTCGTTGCATGCGGAGCTTTTTGTTTGATTAGCGTTTCTACCCAGCATGTCTCAGCGCTGAAGTTGTTTGGTTGGACAACTATCTCCTGCATGCGCTAGAGAGCACCGGGCCAGCGAGTTGCGCCGAGCCAGCCAGGCTGAGGAGGAACGGACCTCAGCTGCGTAGTGCTGTCCTTAACCGTGAGCGCCATCATATCACGCAGGTGATCCGCACCATGCGGGGGCGGCAGTACGTGCTGTCTTTCTAGAAGCCTTGCATTGGCCATGTACATACGGGGCCGGCCGGTTACTGGCTTACGTTAAGGGAAAGAAGCTAGCAACAGCCAACAAGTCTATGGGCTTTCACGACAGGGCCATGCATGCACGTAAGCGTGTTCACGACATGCTAAATGGAAGAAGCTAGCTAGCAAGTGCAGCATTCATGCACATGTATACGACCGGAGCGGGTTGCGGACTTGCGGTATGTACGTGCGCCCAGTTCTGTCGAAGCCTGAGGAGCCGCGCACGCTGCCGCAGAGTCGCGCGAAGCCGGAGGAGCCACTGCCGGAGAGTCACACGGCGCCGGAGGAGGACACTAGCGCCGAACCAGAAGCTCGTGACGATGGAGGACGGCAAAGCCGTGCTAGTACTTGAACGCCGCAATTGGAGATGTATACCCGTCGCCGGTTGCGGAGCAGAAGATGCAAGGCGAAGACAAAGGCGAGAGCGTGGCTGTGGGAAGCGGCTGCCGTACGTGCGCGTGGAGGACCGGATGCAGGCGTACGTACACATATGAAGACCGGACGTCGGATCAACCAGACTCCGGACGTGGCTGTTGTACGCGCGCAAAGACCGGAGGCTGAGCCTGCAATGTGGCTCTTGGGCGTGCACGTGGGGCGTCATTGGTATCCTGCGCGCGGCCAGCCTTGCATGCCTTTAATGCGTACAGGGTGTTTGATTTCCTGGAACTCGAGCTCGGCCTGGCTGCGCTCGTGCAAAAGGACGCCCGGAGCCTGGCTCCCCAGGAACGCAGCTGAGGTCCGTTCCTCCTCAGCCTAGCTGGCTCGACACAACTCGCTGGCCCGGTACTCTCTAGCGCATGTAGGAGATAGATAGGAAAGTTGTTCAACTAAACAACTTCAGCGCTGGGACATGCTGGGTAAAAACGCTAACCAAACAAAATGCTCCGCATACAACGAGCCTGGTCCGCGAGAGCCTGGCTTTTGGAAGCTGGCCTGGCTGCCCACGGAAGAGAACCAATCACACCTGTGAAGATCCGAAGCCGACGTGCATGCATGGTATGGACCTACGGTGAACCAGTTAAAAAGTTTAGGGACCCAAAAATACAATTTGAAAGTTGATGGACCTGGATGACACACCACCAAAAGTTAATGGACCCAAAAATGCAGTTTGAAAGTTGATGAACCTGGATGACACACTACCAAAAGTTAATGGACCTATGGTGCATTTAACTCAATATAAAACATTGAGGGTTTTAATTGTGCAATGTTTAGAACGTCTAGGACCCATGGAGGGTTTTCTCAACAGCTTACCTCAATTCTAAGCGATCCTGATGACAATACTGAAGATGACCATACTCAGCCCAGGAAGAGCAAGAGAGCCCGCGCCAAGACTGTTCTTCTCGATTTCCCTCTGAATTCTTGGTTCTGAGTGTGAATCTTCAGCCCCCTCAGTAGGGTGCTGACAAGAATTTTTGTATATGTATATGATATCAGGAATCATAGAAAGATTTCATAGAAATTTTAGAGAACTGATACGACAGTCATGCCAGCTACAGAGCGGGGTCAAATAAAAACTGCACCACTATTTTCCCGACCCAGCCTAGGGTTCTCAATCACCAAACATTCAACATATATCACTCTTTCCTACTCCAAAGAAATGTCAGAACATTATAAAAAACGGCAGAATAGAAGTTCATACTAAAAAACACTCATTTCACAAAGAAATGTCAGAAGATTGCTGTACTGCAAACAAAGGAGATTCTTATTTTACACATACAACTTTTTTTTTTTTTTACGGGAACTCAAGTTATGTGCGGCCATATATTCCTCAGCTCAGCATTACACTAATCACACACAGGCTCATTGTATGGCATACAATGTTTTTGTTTTCATCGTTTTCCGTGGTCAGAGAACACAGCCTAAAGCCCTAGATTTCCTTTTTGTGAAAAGAATACGAATCAAATGAATTTCGGTCAGTGTTCGTGTTGTACAATAGAGTTAGCGTATTAAATTGCTGCACACCATTGTTACCAACAACAGAACCAGGGACTTGGGCCAGTGGAATTTCCATCCGGAGGAGATGTCATGTGAATTGACAGTATATGTTGTGCCTGTCTTGTCGTCCTCAATTTTAATGGTCGACGAACCTGAAATTACAAGCAGATGACCAGAGAGTTGAGGAAATAGGGGGGGTAACCCACGACTAACATCTATAATTCAGAACAATGCAATGCTTGTACCAACCAACCAACCATGCCCTCTCCTCCGCCCCCCGCCCACACCACCCCCACACAACCCCCCCTCCCCTCTCCCACACACACACACACACTGGCACAGACACGCACACACACTTTTCTCTCTCCCTTTATTTCAAAAGGAAGAAATTGCCTTTCACAGAAAAAAAAGGAAAATAGATGTAGATGAAGTTTTATCCCAAACTATGTAATGGCGGTTGACAGTTAACAAGAATATAAGGTATTGTACGCTGAGCTCATGGCTCCCAATTTCAAGCAAAATATTTTGTAATTAGTCAAGATTTCTGGAAAGAAAACAGCAAGCTACAACTGCAATCTATAATGAAATGAACTAAGGATGGGCAGATTTGAGCGTGCTAGCACTTACAGTTGTAGTCAGTCCACCCAATGACTTGATTTTCCAAGTCATAGACAACCAACTTGTTTGAAAGTACAAGGTCTGAAAGAAAACAGAGTGTGAAAAACACGGCATTGGAAACAAAAATGGGTTTGCAAGTGCACTGCAATGCTGACCTCCCATAAGCACAATGTCCTTTCCATCTTTTGATTGTAATGCACCATTTTGGAATCCCACACAGTATATGTCATTCTGCTCCAATGAACGAAAACGTGGACCATAAGAGTCACGAGTCATGACCATGTATTATGCACTCGTAAATGGAACTTGTATGCTAATAGCACTGCTATTTCAAACCGCTGTTGTGCTTGAATCAAAATATCAGAAATGAACTGATTAACAACCTACTGAAATAACCAATAGCTATGTCTATATCTTATCCTGTAGAGTGTGCGGTATAGAGGCTTTACTGCTTTACTGTACAGATGTTTCAATGTCATGTATCCACAAAGGTTAAAAAAAGAAATTATTCCCAAAAAAGAAAGACCTTCGAGTTATGAACATATAATAAAGAGAGTGTATACATATACAGAAATGGTAGGCTATTTTCTCTTTATAAGCAAAATAATGGTATGATCCGAAAAGAGGATGAGAACTATCAGAAATTTAAAAAGCAGAAAAGGCATGTACATGTCATCCATTTTGGCAATATGAAATTATGAATGCGTGCTATTTTTCTTTAACGTCTCTACAGCGTGTATGAACTTTGACATGTAATCTTCAAGTACACATAAAGCTAGATGTGCTGTAACTGTACTTGGGGTTTGTCAGCAGTACCCAAGTTTACTAATTTTGAAGCAAAATTAAGTACTGATAGGTGATGACCGTGGTTAATCATGTAATACCAGTGTTTGGGGAATTGCCACCATAGCATTAGTGAAATTGCACTTTTGCCAACACTCCATCGAGTGTATCTATGACACTCAGGACCAGGCTGCCAACTCTCATAGTGATAGATCTATGCCATTTTGCCAATGTAGGTTTAGAGGTTTTTTTGGCAAAGCCTTAGTTTAAATTGACACCTTTATCCAAAAGAATATCTCTGTCGATTTCAGCAAAATTCAGACAAAAAGAAAAAAACAACCTGGAGTTTGATATGGAATGATTGAGAAATTTTTGGAGAGCCAAAATCCTAACAAAGAAACAATGTAACGGAAAAAGAGAGCATAAGATAGGTACTTCATATATTCACATATACTAAATCAAGGTTATCAAGTCATCCGACTAACCGCAATTAGTCGGGCTTATTGCTGCCATGCAATCAGTTATGCACTACGATTAGTCCCAATTAGTCACGATTCGTCGACCTGATCAGTGCCATAGCGACTAGGGTCAATTAGACGAGTTGAAAACATTGTACCAAATTTAGTGATTGTTTTTCATATTGATTACCAATGGCCAACATGATATTACAAATTACAAAAGTATTTTATTTTAAAAATTATCATGTAGTTTATGCAAAAGGGGTGAAAGGAAAAAGAAGGCACTGAAGCCACTTTTAAGTGCTATAAGCTGGAACCAAGTTGAACCCATGCAATTGGTGAATTAAATGTTGCTCCACTAGGAGAGAAATGTCATGTTACCCCATTTGGGAAAAAGTACTCATGTGGATACACATGCAGTGCAAGATCATCCTCAAAATGGAAGGCGATGGTCGGGAATCCATCATCTACACTGCAAGAGAAATGAACACAACAGTTAGATTCATAATCATAGTAAGAGAATATAATCTGTGGGCTGGTGATTCATCTTTGTGCCAATTCAAATGAAACAGAGCAAGTATGAAGGGACCATGAAAGAAGTATGCGAGGGCATTATCGATATCAGGATTCAGTAATAATATATTTCATCATGTATGAAGTGCAGCACAGAAGGAATTGCAGGTAATTTAGTACGCTTCCAACTGCAGCTGTATTGTGTAAGCCATACCTTCCAGGATATTGGAAACACATAAAATCTTGAATGTTATGGAAGACTATATCTTGATGCTTGTTAAATACCTACAATTGGTTGAGAAACATAATATGAAAAGAAAGGAATATGGTCCTCTGTTATAAGGAACAAACTAGCATAGGATCTTTGTCATACCGCGGCCATTACTTCTTTGAAAACCAATTCTGGAAGGTATGTCAAGGTAGTACCACTGTCGATTATAGTGCCCTTTTTCTCTCCTGCTTCAAAAACATGAGCTGGGATCTGTAATGTAGTGCCACCAACATCAATTGACTTAAGGTTCACATTGTAGTGCGGCCTGGAAAGTAAAATCATGACAGGCTATGAGTACAGTATAAATGAAGTAAAGCGGCTAGCTGCAATGTATCACATCTCAAGTAGAACTAAAACACTGTGCCAACAAAATATGCGTTCATATAAAGTTTGTAACAATACCATTTATATGAGGTTTTTACCAACTCAAAACTTACAAAAAACAGTGGTATGTTCAAGAGACCATGGACAAAAAGGAAGATGAAGTTTACAAAAAACAGTGGCACTAGCACAACAGCATTGGTGAAACATCTGTTTGTAGCAAGGCACAAATGCCAGTGAGAGAACATTTATCCACTGAGCAGAAGTTTTAATGTGCATATATCTTTCTTTCCTTCGCACATGCAATTTTGTCAAATCTTATTCCACACTTATTAAGTGTCCAGTTCTCATATCCTTTTGTCCTTGTTAGTTGGATACTAAGCAAGTAAGCAACATGCCTAACCAATGCTTATCACTTGTCAGAATTAGCTCAGCAGTCAGCTATCTTGTGAGGGCTCTGGTGAAATAGTAACACGTCAGTTGGCCACCATTTTTTTATCGAACTCACAGTAAGTTGCCCACCATTTGATAGAAATAGAACAAGTACAGCAACAACAGGTCTTTAGGGTTGAGAGTGCGATGGTTTCATTTTTTTATTTTGTTTGAGGTTCATGTTCCAATCCTAGTGAACTGGCGACTTATTAGTGATTAATCAAAGTTAACAGCTATGTACAATAAGCAAAAACATTATATGACCAGTGAAACTGAAATGTGGTTCACTCATGAATGTAATGCAACCAAAAAGATAATTAGTATGACAAGGTTAACATACATACATGTCAGCTACTAATGGTGTTGTTTTCACTTTTGGCTGAACCACATTTCCAATAGCAAAAATTCCACCACCTTTTATGGTGTCCAAACAATGAGCAAATATCTTCTTCATTTTACCAGCAGCAGCTAGCTGTGATAACATTGACGTATTTGCCTGGCCAAAACCAAGAATTCCATCAAGGGCTTGGTTTGAGCTTCCCAAATCCCCACCTTGCTGAGCACCACACCTACAAAGGAAAGAAGAATCATGTATCCCCACTTAACACTTCAGCACTATTAACAAATGCTAATTGTTAATGCTTGTTTCCTACTCAGTTCTTCTATTGCAATATGATAAAGAGCGTGGGATGCATAGTAAACCCCACAGCAGGGTTAATGCTTTCTCTGTTACCTATCGTTTCAATGAAGTAATAGCACAAGGACATAGTCTGGATAAAGGGCCAAGAACACAACTTCATTATCTCATACTGGGATAAAAAATCTCATCCTAATAAAAGAACATGAACTATCATTGTGGCGATGGTCAAGGATCATGCTAATCTTTTCAGGCAACAAAATAGCCCATCATGAATGTTGTCCAACAAAAAAAGATTGCAATGTGATAAACTGACCTGACCTGACTCACCCGAACGTGACACTGGCATTGCCCGGCTGTGTCTGCCCATCGCCAGTCACCTGATTAAACTGCAGCGCATCAGTGACAAAGAACCCAATAGTTGAGCTACCATCACCGTACATGACGCTGTACTCGCAGGGCACATTGGCAGTGCACCCCGGCAGCTTTCCCCCATAGGTGGCCGCACAGAATCCCTGATCACAGGACACCGTTCTCCCGCTCGAGGACGCCTTGGGGTCATAGAACGTCAAGTCTAACTGCAGAGAGATTTCACATCAAAATGGACACGGCTGAACTAATATGTAGTTCAGACACAAACAAGAAATAAAAAGTGGGAAACGGTACCCCGAGTCCGCTCTTGCGGGGGCATTTTTCGCAGGAGATGCAGTTAACCCAGAGGATGTCGCTGCCAGTGTCGACCTGGACGTAGTAGCGCTTGGGCGGCGTCCCGAGCTTGATCTCCGTGAAGTACAGCCTGCGCGCGGACCGGCCCAATAATCCCCACAACCAAATAAGCACCCACAGGCAAATCTCCCAAAATAAAGAAGGTAGCAAGGGCTGGCACGTACCCGGTGTCAGTGGGGAGTCCGAGACCGCCGAGTGGGAGGTCGGCAGCTGCAAGGAGGCGGCCATGGCGATGACCGTCGTGGACACGAAGAGCGCTGATGTTGGCGCCGGCGTCCCCTCCAACTCCGGAGGTAAACTTGCGGCGCACCTGGAAGACGCTGCCAGCAGCTGAGCCGGCCGCCAGCAGCAGCAGCGTGGCTAGGAGGAGGAGGGCAGCAAGCCGAGGCGGAGGCGGCGCCATGGATTATTCGTGGTAGCAGACGGCAATTCGAAAGGCGCCTGCACGCAGGGTAGCAAGTAGCAACAATAATAGTTGCGGGAGCGGTCGGGCTTCGGGCGGCGGGAGGCCGGCTACTTTTCGTGTCCTCCCCCGCTGCTCCTCCTCCTCCTCGCCGCGGCCTCCGAGCCTCGGAGCGGAGGCGTTTGAGTGAGGACTGAGCACAAGCAAGGCACCGGAAAACGGGGAGGAAAGCTGGTCGGCGGACAGCTAGTGGGGAGTGGGGACAGCCATCATCATGGTCGGGCGGGTTTCTGCTTCAGGTTGGGCCGTGGAGAACCTGGTGGTGAAAATCTCAGCCCGAGGCCTTGAGGAGCCTGCCCGTGGCCCGACCCAACCCAACGGCCTGGTTGACCCGATGGATGGCCGGCCCTAGGGATTGTGCTCGCCGAGCTCGTGGTGGACTGGTGGGCTGGTGGCGGCCGCTGTCGTCGCCCAGTCATCCGTCACCGCCTCTCCCTCAAAACCCTACGCCGCAAGCAGAACTCTGCTCCTCGCCTAAACCCGCGCCGCGAGCCCCCGGACCCGGATGTTGTTCCGCTTCCGCCCGCCCCCCTCGTAGCCACCGCCTCCGTTAGCGCCGCCACCTCACCTCGCCGGCGGCCATGGCGACCCCGTCTTACGCGGCGGTGAAGTGCCTCAACACGTCCTCGTCCAGCCGCAAGCGCTTCTCGGTACGCATCTTCTCCGACTGCTGTTTCGCATACACCGAATCCAGCTCGCGGACGAGATTTTTTTTTGGATGCTAATGGGCTCTGTGTTTCCTTCCGCAGTTCAAGAGCTTCTCGCAGCGGGTGGAGGAGATCGACATCGATGTGTACCGCAGCCTCCACACGCTGAAGGCGGAGCCGTCCAGTGGACCGTCCTTCTTTCTCGACGCAATTGTGGAGTGGAGGGTATGCGACCTTTTCTTCTCTTGCTTCGTTTATTCCAATCTTTGATTGCCTTAATCATTGTTTGGAAGTAACAAGAGAGCTTAATTTGGTGCTTAGAGCATCAGAAAGAGTTTAATTGCCTTAATCATTGTTTGCTGTGCTGTTCTGTGGGCTATATTGTGTAATCTAGTCAGGATTACATCCAAGAAAATGGAAACAGCATCTTCTAAAATTCCACGCAGCATGAAATGGACCTTAGTTCCATCTAATTTGCTTATTTTTCTGATTGAAGAATTAACAGAGTTCAAAGTTGTTCACAAACTGCACAAGTACACACTTTTGTTCACAAACTGCACAAGTACAAACTTTTGCTTTACTAACTCTATCTAGTAGAAGCATAGAAAACTTAAAAGTTTGAACCGCTTCTGCTGCCAGCCCCCTTCCCAAACAATTCATTTACTTAACCTTTTTCTACCCCAGCATTCTCGGTTGCCATGCTTAAGCTGCATCATGCCTCAATCACCTTTCTGGCCAATGCCTGCGCCATGGTTGGCTAGGTTTTTGCTTGCCCCGTGTCTTGGTCCAACACTATGCATGGCTTGAGTGAGTGCAGCATTCTCGACTCGAATTCCACCATTGGATTGCTCCCACCATCGTACTCACTTTGCATCACCTGCTACTGACAAAACCACACCACCATATATGTCTTCACTTTAGACTTGCACTTGGCATCTAAGTGTGTTACAGTTCGGTTAACTTCTGTGGCTACCATCATGTTTGATGCATGGCACAGAGGTGCCAATATGGAAAAGGGCAATGAACTCAATCATATTGTTAATTTCTGGCCAATAGATTAGTCTCCCTAGCTGTCATTAATGTACTCCCTCCGTCCCAAAAAGAGTGCACATCTCACTTTTCGAGAAGTCAACCAATCTCAAGTTTGACTAAATATATGCAAGATATCGAATAAGTATTATTAGATTAACCATGCAATATATATTTCATAAGAAACCTATTTGGAGATACGAACGTTGATAATATTTTTCTTTAAATCTAGTCAAACTTGAAATTAATTGACTCCTCGGAAAGCGAGATGTGCATTGTTAGAGGGACATAGGGAGTATGAAGTTGCAGCAGGTTCCTTTCCATGGTCCTTTTAATTGCTATATAGAGTATAGAGTTATATTTAAATATGCCAACCCACACTCCAGAGTCGATGCTAATATGATCATAAATGGTGCGATATGAGGCTTGACATTGGGTCAAGGGTGTGATGGTGCTAAAGGTCCAACACATGCACCAGCGCAACTCTCTCGGTCTTGTGATGGAGTTTAGAGCATGATGTAGGCTGAGCAGTTTCAGCCGATGCATGAAATGGGCTTGTGTGCAGGCATATCTCGAAGGAGTTTTGAGTTAAATCGTTGCTAGTTTTCTGGTGCCGAAAGATGCACTAGCAGGTCTCGCTTGGGATAGTGATGGAAGTTAGGGCTTGAAGTAGACCAAGCACAACGGCAGAGGCATGGCTTGTACCCAGCATGAGCGCATCCAGAAGGGGTTTTTTTATTATATCTAGGCCATGTGGGAACTTGGTTCTTTCTATTGCAAATAGATTAGTTATAGTCTTAGGTAATTATTTAACACTTATTTCTGTTGTTCCTTTTCTTATGTGAATCCAGGAGCTCAATACTGCGGAGGATTTCATCTCATTTTATGAGGAGATGATACCACTGGTACAGACACTGCCTCAAATTATCTTGCACCGTGAAAAGCTCTTTTCCGCACTTCTACAAAGAGTAAACATGAGTGCAAGATTGTCCCTGGAACCAATACTCATGTAAGTATATCACAGATTCATGCACTTAGTTGAAATGTGATGACTTCGACTCTTTTTCGTATAGTACTAAATGTGTTATATGCTGTCATTGCCTTTCCTTATTTGTCTGACCTACATATGCGAATGATGCATGATTACTCAAGTTTGGGGTTTGTGTAACAATTTTGAAAAACTATCTGTACAGTATAATAAGAATAAAAATTGGAAATGAAGTCAAGTTTGCCATTCTTCATATCTGATCATCTGACAAAACTTGTTGTGCAGGAGATTGTTCTGTTGGGCTGTAAGTGGAACCTGCCTATGTCTGTATTTAGTTGTAGATGTTTTGTTATATCTTTGTTGGAATGACTACTGGATCAGCATACAGCCTTTAAGCAACCTTAATACTAGGCGATCCCATATTTTATTGCTCTCGACAATTACGTTTTGTGTAAGGAGGCACGGGGACTTGAAGAGCCTCAGTTTTATTTTCTGACCCTTGGTTGCACACATGCCCTATTTTCTGTGTTGTTCTATTATAACTACTCAGCTCTATTTTACCTATTGCAATCTTTTGTTTTGAATTAAATGTACTTCTATCAAGTAATGGGCTCCAGTACGATGTAGCATCAGAATTTCAGTTTCACTAGTTCACTAGTGGAATCCTACTTTATGTTTAATATTCAATATCTCATGTTTGGTTTGTGATGATTTAACAACTATTGGATGTCTAACTGATTTCTTTTTGACATGCAGGTTGATTGCAGCTCTCTCCAGGGATATTCTAGAAGATTTTTTGCCGTGAGTTTCGGACCTCCAATTCAATAAGTTACTATAAGGCTACTTAGCATGGTTGTTAGTCTGTAGCATTATAGGCCCTGGTTGTTATGGCTTGCTTGTTTTGTTTTTTTTTTGTTATCTCAAAGATGATTACCTTTATCTATTTTTCCCCAATGACCTAAATTAAATCAACCTATAAAAGGATTATAATCTCTATTGTACTGCTGCAAGAGTTGACTGAGACTTTATTTTCATACAGAATGAGAGGTTTCAGAGGCCCTTATCCTCGTTAGTTACGCTTGACCTTCTTTTCTACTTTTTATTGATTACAGCTTTTTAGGAAGACATGCTAGTGCCCTTTTAGCTCTCCTTAATGATGGAGGTGATCGTGACCCGGAAATCCTGGAGCAGGTTGATCTGCTTATTGTGATTCATAAGTCTTGCTTGCAGTTAAGTAGCAGAAGTCATATGTTCTGTTGTATTTCAGGTCTTCACATCCTGGTCGTATATAATGATGTACTTGCAAAAGTATCTAGTGAAAGATACTGTCCAAATTCTTAGGTGAGTTTGCATCTTCAAAAATGAGGCCTATGTATGCTATTGGTTCAAACCTTGTTTAATGGCCTTTGCCCCCATGATTTAAACCAGTTGCATTTGTTGTTATCCAATAAAAAATCAGTTGCATTTGTTGATAATTTGATATTTGAATTCAGCTATCTAACTGACTGCCAAGTTTTTATCATTGTTGAAGGATCACAGCAGCGTTGAGATATTTCTCAAAGGACTATGTTAGAGAATTTATGGCCGAATCTATTTCGTTTTTGCTGAGGAATGCACCTAATAATCAGCTAACACAAGGTATTTTTCCTTTTCTCACTTATGTTCTTTTACTGGAGTATATATCATGTTTCTGAAAGGTATGGGTCCTTTTTGTTTTCCTCAACTTTTGGTGTTGGTTTCAATAATGCTATGGAGCCACTAGCTTTTCATATTTAGTCCAAAATTAACCTTTGTGGTATCTGGCTGTGGGCTCAACTTAAACGTTAACTCCATTGTGAATTGCTCAAAGATATGACATAGTTTTTGTGGAAGCCAAGCCTGAAACTGAGGTCTCAGAGGACCAACTGAAAGTTGTGGGAGTAAAATAATAGATAAAGATGGAGACTTAAAGGGCATCTCCATTTATTTTTCATTTCAATTTCTACTAAATCGGTTCCTTTCTGTGTTTTTTTTTTCTGTCTGGCATGTTATCTATTCTCGATTGGAAGATGAGTTTTGATGAGGCACACTGCTTACATTGTGGTTCAGTTTCAAATCATTTCTATAATGAGGTTTACTAATTTTCTGACTTCAAATATTGAAAAAAGCGGTTTCCCACTACATTCAAGTGCTTTTGATGATTTGCTCTCTGGTATCTCACTTAGGCCCCAGGACACACATTCAAGTACTAATGAATGGAGTTTTAACTGCGCAGATTGGTGTTTTCCTTTTTTTTTTTTCCACTGGCTTCCTATCTTTCGCAACTATGCAAAACCTCTTAACATAAGGAGAACTGGGTTTTCCATATAAAGTTGTGTTATGTAGCTTCGTCACTACTCCCTTCGTTCCAAATTGTAAGTTGTTGCCCTGTTCGTTTCGCTGAAATTTGGCTTATGCTGATGGTTATGCTGATTTGTTGTGAGGGGAAAACACTGTTTGTTCGCTGAAAAGTACTGCTGAAGTAGTTAAAGTGAACAGGTTATGTCTAGTTGCATACTAGAAGCTATGTATCTAGAAAAGCCGGAACAGCTTACAATTTGGAACGGAGGGAGTACTGGTACTAAAGAGTTTAGGCTGAGCTACCAACAATGGTAGTGGGCAGCTAGGCTGTCATGCTTGTTTAAATGAGGTAGCTAATTTATGTTAACTTGCATTTTTCTTGATTGGTCCTTAGGTCTACTGAAAGTTCTGCGTGAGGCTGCTAAACAACCATCACCTACACGGATAGACGGGGTGGTCTCTTTGCTGTGGCATGTCATGAAAGGAACTTCCACAAAGCTACACTCAAAAGCTGGGCAGGTCTTGAAGTTCTTGTTGAGCAAGTCAGTTGTTTCCACTCTCCGTGATAAATACCCTGATGGTCAGATAACTTTCTGCGAATGACACTATTGTTTTGCATTGCCCTTATGCTCCATATGTTCTACCTATTGCTTGTTTTCATTGGGCCACCTCATTATCAATTATGGTTTAGCTAGATTGATCAGTGCCTCATTTTATTATGATTCATGAGTTTTTAGCCTCCATATTTTATCTATTCCATGATGGTCAGATGACTTTCTGCCAAATTCCCAGTGACATTTACTATTGTGATTTTCTTAATGTTAGTTGCACTGTTCTTATGTTTCATTTGTTCCATCATTGCTTGTGTTCATTGGCTCACCTCGTCATGTATCACCATTTAGTTGAATTCTTCAGTGCCCCGTCATAATTCATGAGTTTTTAGGCCTCTCCATGTTTCAGAACCACGATGCAAGACCTAACATCATTTTTTTTTGTGCATAATCATGTCAGGAAAAATCTGTTTTGAAAGCTGCTCTTTTTTACACTTCTTTCTGTTCTTCAATAATAATCACTGCATAGTACAAAATGCAGGGTCTTCTACTATTCATGAGGTCATGACAGGGCTGATTCAAAGATTATGTGATGAAGTGGATCCAAAAGAATTACCATTGATGTATACTTGTTTATTTGAAGAAATCAACTGCTGTCTTAAGGATGGCTGTTTGGAGCATTTGAAGTGCTTGATTGATTTTCTTGCATTTGCTTTACAGAAGAAGCAAAGCAATGTATTCGGTCAGATTTACCAGTCAGATTTACCAATTCGTTGTCGATATTCTTTCACTGCTTGAATTCATTGTTAGTTCAGATTAGATGATTAGTAGATTCTTCTCTATTTTGCCAGATAAGGTGAAGATGATTAAAATTGTTGAGTTGCTGGTTAGTAGATATGTGTTGCCTGGTAGCAACATAACAGAAGCTTCTTCATCTGAGGTTCTTGGAAGTATTCTTGACTTTCTGCTTTCTGTTCTGGATGTACCAACCATTTCTGGCAATTTGTCCATCGTATCACCTTTCTATGCTCCAGTGTTTAAATTAACAAATCCGAGGTAAATTTTCTCTTGCTGATGGTGTTTGTTTACTTTGTTAACTTCTGGACATTTTGCTTCTTACCAAATGATAGTGATCTAGCACCTAACACCAATTTCAACTCTGTATCCAGTGTGATTGTCTTTATAAAGAAACTTTTGGCGACAGGTCCTCAAGTTACACAACATTTTGAAAGTCAGATATTGAGGTATGTAATATATTTTCTTATATTCCTTAAAAGAATTGTTATGTCTATTCATGATTCACACACAAAAGGTTTGACCATGCAATTTTATGCCTTTTAGTGCAATGGATAATTTTATTGCAAGTGCACCCGAGGATGTTATCTTTATCCTTCTAAATTTCTTTAAAGGATCAAAGAAGCAAATATTTCTTCGTAGCACTGATGGAAATCATCTGGATTCAGTGGAGAAAACTTACAGATTCTTTGAATCAAAATTTTCTTTCTGGATAGAGTTATTAGATGATACAGTCGGCACCGGTAATCAATCTAGTAATAATCAGGTCACTGAAAAGGAAGCTGCTATACTGTGGGGATCTATTTGCTGCTATCCTAACATGAAAGGTGTACATCAAGATAGTTTGTCACTGCTGAGGAAGTTAATCTTCAACTTTGATCGGTTGCTTGAAGCGGGAGAAGGTGATTTTACTTGAAGATTTCTTTATTCTAATATCACCGTAGTTGGTCTTTCTAAAAGGCATAAATTCAAATGTTTGACATGCAGAGAACATGAATGGTCTTCCAATGACTACCTGGAGAAGTCTACTTGGTGCAGCATTGTCATCGTACCACGAACTATTGCTGGTCAACACCAGCAGAAATTTAGAATTTAGTTTTTTCATATCGCTTGCCAAGAGTCACAGTACATGCCCACAAGTACTGTGTGCTGTAGCTGAATATTTGGATTCCCTGCAAGGGTAAAGCTACATATACTTTTTACCCTCCACTTTAATCATTTGTCTCCTTAATTTATTTAATTAAGGCAATTCTTCATTTTCTTTTTCTGTATGCTTCTGTGAGCAGACTACCATCCCTGGAAGTGACAAAAGAATTTGATCCACAAAATCTCTTGGATCTGTTCTCTGTCCTTGCTGTCAATTTGAGCAGTCCAAGCAAGGATGTTCGAATTTTAACCTTGAGGATTCTATCATATTTTGTGAAGATGGATCAACGTCTAATCACAGATGAGGAGCGACCACACAAGAGGCAGAGAACAGAAGTTTCTGGAGAGGAAGCTGTTGCTAAATACGCTAATGTATGTCTTGTGAACAAATACTTTTATTTGCTATTTTCCTAGCATTGCTCTAATGTTTCCTTGAAAATCAGGTCGTGGATACTCTTTTGATTATTGAGTCGACACCGATTTCAGTATCTACTAGCCGTAAAATTGCTATATTCATTTCTCGGATACAAATGAGTTTATCTTCCAAGATGGTTCATGATGATTACATACCTCCTCTCTTACATGGTATTATTGGCATATTGTACAATAGATTTAGTGATCTGTGGCCACCAACACTGGATTGCCTTGCTGCCCTCATTAGACAACACAAGGAGCTTGTTTGGGGTCAGTTTGTTCAGTTTATTGCAATTCACCAATCAAAAGGACTGACTGCGAAAAATCAGGAGAAGCTCGAAGCTGCAACCCAACCACAGTGTATGTATCAGTCGTTTATCTAATGTACTTTTTGTAAGATAATCTGCTGCATTCTCCTGATCTTTTGCTACAGCAGGGGTTAGGCAATAGGTCTGTAGCAATATGGCAGTAGTGCCAAGTAGTGGCTGATCTCAGCCCAATAGTAGATAGCTGTAGCAAGTAGTGGCTATAGTAGAAGTAGTGGTACTAGTGTACCTTGTAGGTGGTAGCTAAGAGTTGTATATATCCAGTTTGCTTGGCAATGAAAGGGCAGTTCAATTCAGCAGCATTTGCACTTGTGCTCGTGTGTGCTCTCTTCTCACCCTTCTCTTCTTCCTCTAGCCCAAAATCCAGTGTGTGTGAGAGAGAGTGAGCTGCTGCTCACCTGTGCAGGGCTGACGGCTGCCAACACTTTTGTCATTGTTCTTCTAGAAACCCACACATTAGACAATCCAGATCCTCTAGTAACCGTTTGTATATGTCTTCATTCTTTACATGCACACATCTGTGCTTTGAGTTGCCCTTTTCTGTTTGAGGGGGCTTCTCCTTCGGTTAACACAATTTTGTGTGAACTAAAGGATGAGCACGCCTTATGGTGCATGGCTGGTGCCAAGAAACTGCAGGGGTTAGGACTTACTTTTGCAATCTAGGGCAGTTGAGTCATGTGTGTTAGCTATGTGGAAAAGTTTTAAGTCTGTGTAATTGCCTCACTCATATTTGGTCCCCGTATGAGTGAGGATCCTGTTGAGGACCACCCTTTCTCTTTAATACAATGAAACGCAGCTCTCCTGCGTTTTCAAAAAAAAAGAGTTGCCCTTTTCATGTCCTTTGCTGCTGTGTGGTCATATTCCTGTTACCTTAGGTGAAAGGCTGAAGAGAAGTGTATGGAGAACTATGGAGAGCCTGCTATGTGAGTGTGTATATACTAGGGGCCATATGGGCCAATAGCCATATGGGCCAATATGGGCCTAGGCCTATATCTTGACACCCCCCTTCAAACTCAAGGCGGAGGTGGAGGATGTGAAGCATTGAGTTTGAGCATATGAAGCCGATGTTGCTCGCGAGTTTGTGCTTTGGTAAACAAATCAGCCACTTGCAGTTCTGATGGCACATACTGAAGAGCAATCGTCTTTTGATGACAATGAGACCGGGTGAAGAAGGCATCAACACCAATATGTTTTGTAAGCTCATGTTTCACAGGATCATTGGAAATCTGTATAGCTCCCGTATTATCACAAAGAAGAGGTGTTGGAGCATCACACGAAACACCAAAATCAGCTAGCAGCCATCGAAGCCATATAATCTCTGCGGTGGTAGTAGCAAGTGCTCGAAGTTCTGCCTCTGTACTGGATCGGGATACAGCTGATTGCTTCTTGGACTTCCATACAAGGGGAGAAGAACCAAGAAAAATGCAATAACCAGTGACAGAACAGCGATCTGTAGGATCACTCGCCCAAGTGGAGTCCGAGTAGGCATAAAGATGAAGTGGACTATCACGAGCATAGAACAAACACTGAGATGATGTCCCCCTTAAGTATCTTAGCACACGGAGCAAATGCCCAAAGTGAACTGAAGTAGGAGCACTGACAAACTGGCTTAAGATATGAACTGCATGAGCAATGTCGGGTCTGGTAACGGTGAGATAAACAAGGCTACCCACAATATGTCTATATCGAGAGGGATCCTCCAGAGGAGTGCCATCAGTAGGACGAAGCTGCAAGTGAAGATCCATGGGTGTTGCAGCCGTCCGATTATCAGAAATGCCAGAGCGAGCAATAAGATCATGTACATACTTGGATTGAGAGAGATAATAACCCTTTGAAGAATGAAACACCTCAATCCCTAGAAAATAACTGAGAGGACCGAGATCAGACATCTGGAACTGCTTGCTAAGTTGTTCCTTCACATGAGAAATGTGGTCCATATCATCGCCCGTGATTAGCATATCATCAACATATAGAAGGAGCAAGGTACGCCCTCGCGGAGAGAGATGAATAAATAAGGCAGGATCATGATCACTCGGTGAAAAACCAGCATCCTGTATCACCGATACAAAACGCTCAAACCAAGCACGGGGAGCCTGTTTAAGACCATATAAGGCGCGACGAAGACGGCAAACATGTCCTGAAGGGGCATCAACACCTGGTGGTGGCTGCATATAAACTTCCTCATGCAAATCACCATGAAGAAAAGCATTCTTAACATCCATCTGAGAGATATTCCAGGACTTTGAAGCAGCCACAGCAATCAAAGTACGAACCGTGGTCATATGAGCAACAGGAGCAAATGTTTCATCATAATCACGACCCTGAGTCTGCTGAAAACCTCTAGCAACTAGACGAGCTTTATATCTCTCAATAGAACCATCGGATTTGGTTTTAACTTTGAACACCCATTTACATGTGATAGGAACTGTATGAGGTGGTAATGAAACAATATCCCAAGTACCTGTGCGCTCAAGTGCAGCGAGCTCCTCAGACATAGCAGCCTGCCATTCCGGAATGAGAGAAGCCTCATGATAAGTGGATGGCTCATCAAGAATAGCACTTGCACGTGGAAATCCCAATTTATCAGGGGGCGCAATAGTGGTGCGATCACGCAAATTGTATCTCGGTCGAACCTGTGACTCATCAGAAGCATTAGAATCAACCAAAACAGGAGTATCAGGACTGGCAAAGGAAGAAGGATTAGATGGAGGCTCTATGGAATTGGTGGAACGACGAGTGTAAACATGTGTGATGGGTGGTTTACATGATGGAGGCCTGGGTGGTGAAGACTGAGGAGCTAGGATTGGTGGGTGGTCATGAGAAGGAGATGATGTAGAACAGGGAACATCATCATTAGACAAAATAGGAGGAAGGGAAAGAAAAGACGTGGACTCTATAGAAGAGGAGGATGATTGGATAGATGGGTTATAAAAGAAAGGACGGTCCTCAACAAAGGTGACATCACGAGAGATACGTATGCGACGAGTGGAAGGATCATAACAACGATAACCCTTATGTTCAGGACTATATCCCAGAAAAACACATTCAACCGACTGAGCCGTCAACTTAGTTCGCTCACGAGGTGGAAGCAGAACATAGCAAGTACATCCAAAAACCCGAAGATGATCATAGTGAGGAGCTGTACCAAAAAGGACTTCACCAGGACACTTACCAGATAGTTTGGATGACGGTTGTCGATTGATAAGATAAACAGATGTTGATACTGCTTCCCCCCAAAAGTGAGAGGGAACAAAGGAGGCAATTAAAAGGGTCCGAGCAGTTTCAATGATATGGCGATGTTTGCGTTCGGCTACGCCATTTTGTGAATGGGCACCAGGACATGAGAGCTGAGGAAGAGTGCCCTCAGAGGTCAAAAACTGGCGAAAACGATCAGACAAATATTCTCCACCAGAGTCAGAACGAAAAATTTTAATAGAGGTGGAAAATTGAGTATGAACCATGCGAGTAAAAGACTGATAAATGGAACACAACTGAGACCGGTGTTTCATAAAATAAAGCCAAGTGTATCGAGAATGATCATCAACAAAGATAACATAATATTTATGGCCACCTTTCGTAGCAAAAGGAGCAGGGCCCCAGACATCAGAGTGAATAAGATCAAAGGGTCTAGCTGCGTGAGATATACTAGAAGGA
Source organism: Saccharum spontaneum (assembly GCA_022457205.1). Lineage (NCBI taxonomy): Eukaryota > Viridiplantae > Streptophyta > Magnoliopsida > Poales > Poaceae > Saccharum > Saccharum spontaneum. Next base: position 36,727,929 of record CM039587.1, read on the forward strand.
TAAGGAAGCTGAATCTGTTTGCCAAGCTTACAACCCTTACAATTAAAGTTAGACTCGACAGATGTATGACCTAAATAGCCCTGATGTATTAATGTGGACAAACGAGACCCACAGAGGTGACCAAGTCGATGATGCCACTTGGCGAAGGATGACGTAGATGATGATGCAACAGTTGACACAAAAGCAGCGGAAGAAGGAAGACGCAAGGTGTCCAAAATGTAGAGGCTCGGAGAACCTCTACGGCGACGGCCAGTCCCAATCACAGTCCCGCTTTGACGATCCTGAATAAAACAGGATGAGTCATCAAATCCAATAAAGCAATTATGATCAGCAATTTGGCCCACTGAAAGAAGATTCATGGACAACTGAGGTACAAAAGAAACATCAGGTACAGAAAAATTGGTACTACAAAGAGTACCCTGATGAGTGATATAGCAAGATGTACCATCGGCTGTCTGAATAGAAGCACCACCAGTGATTGGCTTGGAGGAGGCCAATTGAGACTGATCAGATGTCACATGAAAGGAAGCCCCTGAATCCAGAACCCAAGCTGGCTGCGAGGCAGCAATGGGTGAAGCAGCAGCAATAGAGACAGCTGGCTGAGAGGCACCAATGGGTGAAGCAGCAGCACCACCTCTAGCAATGGAGGAAGTACCACGGCCACGAGTAGCACGAGCTGCTCGGCGTGCACGATACTCAGCTAACTTCTCCGGATGAGCAGAAAAACAATTTTCTGATATATGTGTAGTCTTGCCACAATGTTTACATGGCTCTGAAGAAGTACCTTTGGGTACAGTGTTCCGCTGAGAGGCTGCCAACACACTGGGAGACACTGTCATAGAAGAAAAGGAAGACAGAGACTTGAGACGTGTCTCTTCAGCAAGCAATTCAGCCAAGGCTTGGTCCATAGTTAGATTAGAAGCATTGTGAAGTAACCGTGTACGAATGGAATCAAATTCTGGCTTCACTCCCATGACAAAGCGATATGTCAGAAATTTTTCAATGAATTTGTGTGCTGGACAGTCATCAGCTGTGCACTCTGGCACCATGGAGGTCAATGAACCCATCAAACGATCATAAGCAGAATAATAATCATCAATAGACATATCAGCTTGCTCAATGTCATGAATTTGCTGCATGAGATTATGGAGAAGAGCACTACTGTCCTGAACATAGCGTTTCTTCAAATAACCCCACATGGGTTTGGCTTGCTTAAACTTACGAAGACTCATGATCATAGTTGGCTTAACACTATTGACCATGGCTGCCATCACCTTTCCATCATCAATTTCCCAGGTTTTAATAGCATCAGCATTACTACCATCAGACTTACGAGCAGGCGGATCATCAGTCAGATGAAAATAAAGACCACAGCCCCTTAAAGCAGTCTCAACAGAAAAAGCCCACTCAGGATAGTTCTGACCATCTAAAGTGATGTTGATAACAATTGTATTGATCTGTGACATAGACTTAGTGGTCGACATGGCTACTGACCAACAGGAAGAGGAAGGCAGAGATTAGTTATCACCGTTGCTGGATGACAGGGTCCTCTGGGTCCTCTGTTTCCTCTTCTCTGCTCCTCTGATCAGACGAAGTGGAAGGAGAGCAGTCTCGGACGAAGACCCAGGCGCAGACGACGGAGGCGCGCCGGTGGTGACGAAGTGACAGCGGTGAGGACGGGCCGGACGGATTCGACGGAATCCGCGACGAGGACGGGATGGGCGAGAACAGGGCCGCGCGGGCGTCGTGCGTGCGACGGGCCGCACGGGCGTCGTGCGTGCGACTGGCGGCGCGCGACAGGCGAGGACGAGGCCGCGACGGGCGGCGCGCGTGCGGAAGAACCAGGCCGCGACGGGCGGCGCGCGACGAGCAAGGACGGGCGGCGCGCGACGAGCAAGGACGGGCGGCGCGCGTGCGGAAGACGAGGCAGGGCGGCGGACGAACGGGCGGGCGTCGAACCCTAACCCCAGTCCTGCTCTGGTACCATGTTACCTTAGGTGAAAGGCTGAAGAGAAGTGTATGGAGAACTATGGAGAGCCTGCTATGTGAGTGTGTATATACTAGGGGCCATATGGGCCAATAGCCATATGGGCCAATATGGGCCTAGGCCTATATCTTGACAATTCCTAATTCTGCTCAGAAGTTCTTGGCACTTTATGGGGATTTTGTATCGTATTTCAAATGGTGCATTTGCAGGCGGTGTGGATGTAATATTATTGCCAGATCTGGCAGATAAGCTCTGATTTTGATGACAAAGTTGTGATCTGATATGCTTTTATTTACACCTGATGCTACATTTGAGGATACTGGAGTATTTTTTTACCTTTTGAATTGCTGACTTTCTAACTTAAGTGTTTTGCATGCTTCTACATTAACAAATGAACAATAGTTCCTTCTGTTCAACTCGGTTTACATAATGAAAAATTAATTTGTTGGTTTTCACATATTTGTGATTAACTTGTAATTGGCCTACAAAAATCTTTTTTGTAAAATGCTTAGTAGTAATTATGGAAAGCAACCGATTTGAAGCAGTAAGATTCGATGATGTATTTTTACAATCTTTCTGACATTATTGAGTATTCTTGTATCCATTCTCCTTTGGCTCTGCTTATTCTTTTTGTACTGCTGTTTCTTACTCCATGTTTGGTATTGCAGCTATTTTTGACTGCTTCAACTTGTATCTTGCTATGGACTTCGATTGCACACCAGCTGAGACCATGGCTACCTTATTGCTTCAATCGCTCCAAAGGATTCCTGATGTTGCTGAATCCCGATCTCGACATCTTATACCGCTATTTCTCAACTTTATGGGTTATGATGATGGCAGCATCTTTAGGTATTTAGATGACAAACTATCTTATTTCTACAATTTTGACTTTTGGAAGTCCGATCCTTATTGATACCTTTTTTGAACTGACTTCTGCAGTGCTGATTCATATATGCCTGAAAAATGTAAAGGCAAACAATGGAAAGTGATTCTAAAAGAATGGTTAAACTTATTGAGGTTAATGCACAATGCAAGATCGTTATATCAGAGCCAATTTCTCCAGGAAGTGCTAACTAAAAGGTCTGCGAATAAATAGTTATATATGTGCTGCTGCGGCCTTCAGATGAATTAATGTGTTTTGTGTGTTATTAATTGTATTTTAATTGCCAATTTGTTCCCAGGGTTCTTGATGAAAGTGATCCTGACATACAAGCAAAAGCATTGGATTGCCTTTTGAACTGGAAGGATGAATTTTTGATCCCGTACAGTCAAAACCTTAAAAATCTGATTGACGTGAAGACTCTTCGTGAAGAGCTGACCACATGGGCAGTTTCACATGACTCCTCGTCAATTCTCAAAGACCATAGAAGTCGTGTGGTTCCTCTGGTTATCCGTGTGTTGGCACCGAAAGTAAGGAAGCTGAAGCTACTTGGTTCTCGAAAGGTTTGTGTTTGCTTACTGCTTATCTATCCACGATAATGGTATTTGTAATTTTCATTTGCTTTGTGTTTGACCTCATCATTTTTGCATTCTGCCAGCACACAGGTGTCAGTCATCGAAAGGCAATTCTTCGTTTCCTTTTGCAGTTTGATTCAAATGAACTTGAGCTCTTTTTCTCATTACTTCTGAGGTCCTTGATCCCTGGCAGCCTCCAGCTTAAAATGTTTGGTTCTCAGTCTGACAACCTACTTGGAAATTTCACTGACATTGTTGGAGCTTCAACAGAAATTTGTGTAGAGAACTTTACATGGAAAAAGGCAAATGGTTTCATTCATCTGGTTGAAGAAATTTTTGGTACTTTTGATATGGCACATATAAGCCCATTTCTTAATGTTTTATTAATTATTGTCGCTCGCTTGCTGGAGAGTTGCATGCGGAATCTTAGAAGTGAGAGTGATGGAAAATATCCTTGCAACCAATCAAATGACCATGATAATGATTGTTCCATAAATTCTGAAGTGGGCAATTCTGTAAACGTGGATGAATGCCGTAAAGAAATGCATCTAGGAGACCATATGGAGGTGCGCCATATTATCACCTTTACGGATGCTCTTATCTTTCAGTTTTACTCTAGTACCAATGTACCATATGTGACATCTTTTGCTGAACTCCCAAAGTAGCTTTGCGTTACTCTGGTAATCAAGCTCAGAATACCAAATTACTGAAATAACTAGGACATCTGAAGATATTATAGGGAAGAACTAGTTACATACAGCAAATCAAGTAGATGGTTCTATCAAATTCTTACTTCAAGTACTTCTTATTTGTAAGCTTGTGTCATTATTTCTTATCATGAAGCTACTATGCATTTTATTCGCCAAATGTTTATATCTTCTCTTAATTAATTGCTACAGCAACCTCACTCTGTCATGCAGACAAGTGTATCCATCAAGCAGTTGAAGGATTTGAGGTCTTCATGTATTAGAATTGTCTCGTCAGCCCTTAGTCATTATGAAAGCCATGAGTTTGGAGAAAACTTCTGGGGTATTTTTTTCTCTTCTGTGAAACCTCTGATAGACTGCTTTACACAAGAGGCTTCGAGTAGTGAGAAACCAAGTTCATTATTTGCTTGTTTTATGGCTATGAGTCGGAGCCCAAAATTAGCATCACTGCTGGGGTCGAATAATCTTGTACCAGCCATTTTTTCTATTTTAACTGTGAAGACAGCGTCAGGATCCATCACCACCTATGCACTTGAGTTCATTGAGAATCTGTTGAGGTTGGATATTGATTTGCAGCAGCAAGATGACCATTCAGTGAAGAAAGTTCTTCTTCTACATATGGATGTTCTTATCCATAGTCTCCATGATTTTGTTAATCATCGCAAAGAGCTTAACAGGTTACTCACGCCATTACTATAGTAATACTACTGTGCAAAATGCAAAACCTTGACCACTTCAATGTACTAAAATACTTCCTCTTTTTCACTGTATTTGTACATGGCATCGGGGGGATATGGTTCAGTATATCTGTCAATTGAAGAAATCAAAAGTATAGTTATTGTGATGTTAAGTCTACCCCCAATTAAATGCCTTGAAGGAGGAAGATTAGTTGTAGCATGCTATTTAATTGGGTTATGGATGGTAATCTCACACTGAGTTTTCTTTGAACTATTTTCTTGGTTATTGCGCATGTTTGGGCTATGGACAAGCATAGTCTATCAAATGAGAGTGATCGTAAAAAATAACAATATGTCAGTCATTTAATTTATTTTGTCCGTTCATAAAAATGTAGTTTTCAGACTTGTGGATCTAAAACTGTCTATATCTTATAAATCAACAAATGAATCATAGCTTCCATATAAAAAGAATCATACCGTAGATATTAACTTTCTATAATGTTTTGTTCATCTATTATGGTGGTTAAACATCTCTTATGAGAGACTCAGGACTTCAATGTCATTGTTTAGATGTCTCTGTTTTGTCAAGCAAGTGTATACATTTTCTTAGACTCTTCATTGCTTGGGTCGTATCCTCTCTTTAAAATTTCTGTTACACATTGCATCGCATTAATATCTTCGGACATGTTTAAAGCACATTTGGGAGCATATGCATGTGGCTTAATAAGCTTGACTTAATTTCCAGCATTTTTAATATATACAGGAGATCTGGTACATGGCTTGGGCAACGCGAACTTAGGCTGTTCAAATTATTGCTAAATTACATCACAGATCCCTCAGCTGCTGATAATTTCATAGACCTTATTCTTCCTTTTTTCAGTAAGAAAGACTTGAACTCCGGTAAGCCTTTTATGGAGTAAATTTTGTGTGCACATTAGCTTGCATATCGAATGATTTTTTTTATTTGCAAATGCCCAACCTTGACATGGTCTGCCCTATTTGTCTCATCTTTTATATCACAGATGATTGTTTGGAAGCACTATGTGTTGTGAGGGGAATAATTCAAAATCTGAGATGCAAGGTATCTGTAAAAGTTCTAAATGCACTGAACCCATTACTTGCGATTGTTGGATTGGAACTACGGCTATGCATCTGTGATATTTATGCTGGGTTGTCATTGCATGATCCTTCAATGTTGTTTCTGGTAATTATCACTATTTGTGATGTCAATTATGTCCACTTTGCCACGTTGCCTGTTCCTGTTTCACAGTTTCTTATGGCAATTTGCATTTTTGACAGGCTGGTTAATACGAGATCTGAATGGCAGTTTCAGCTTCAGAACTTGGTGAACTAGATTATGACACAAGACTTAACACCTATGACAAGGTTAGGCCACAGTTGTTTCTTGGCTTGACAGAAGAGCATGTGGGGCGCCATATTATCTCATTGTGTGTATGATATGTCATCTGAAGAGTTGATTTTGCGGCGAAGTGCATCGAGGGCTCTGCAGTCATTCCTGGATTTTTCTTCCTCAGTTATGAATAATGATGTGTCCAAATACTCTATTGATGATAAATCTAGAGAGAATAATACCAGAAGCATTTGCACAATGGGCTGTATCCAGAGAAGATATTGGAAAAAACTTATCTGCACAATATGGGAGTAGCAATGACTAAAGATATATCAATTCAAAAGGTGCGTATATATTTATTATTTTTAGTTTGTATAGTCAAATTATTGGTTGAAGGGCTGAAAATGATGTTGTATTCAGGAATGGATTATTTTACTTAGGGAGATGGTCTCCAATTTTAATCATTTAGCATCCTTAAGCTCATTTAGGCCTCTCTGTAAGGAGGATATGGAAGAGGATTTTTTCCACAACATAACTCATTTACAGGTAAATGTGCTTGATTCAGTTATACCAAAGGCCAGATAAAGGACTGTAAAACTCATTTATATTTACTAATGCAGGCTGGTAAAAGATCAAAAGCATTGTCGCTTTTCAGACAGGGAATCAAGGAAAACAACTTTTCAGAGGTAAATGATAAGAGAACACTCTAGTAGATGTTGTTAGGAATTGTATCTATATTGATTAGGGCTAACCCTAGAAGGGTAGCTATATAGGTTCCATATATGGGCCACATGGGCCTTAGCCTCATGGGCCTAAACACATACTCCAACACCCCCCGCAGTCTGAACTACCGGCGCAGCGGAGTTCGAGGCTAAACAAGAAAGAACACACACAACCCCCCACAGACGCAACTAGCCACCGGTGATGTTGAGGCTGGAGCGAAACTCGGCGAAGGTCGAGGGACCTTTGGTGAAGATGTCCGCGAACTGGGAGGTCGTCGGAACATGAAGGACCCGCACCTCGCCCATGGCCACCCGATCACGGACAAAGTGGAGGTCGATCTCCACATGCTTCGTCCTCTGGTGCTGGATGGGGTTAGTGGAGAGGTAGACCGCACTGACATTGTCGCAGTAGATCAGTGTGCTCCGGGAGGGCGGAGTGTGCAGCTCAGCAAGAAGAGCTGCTGGAGCCAGGAGGCCTCCGCCATGCCGTTAGCGACAGCGCGGTACTCCGCCTCGGCACTGGACCGGGAGACCACCGGCTGGTGCTTGGACGACCAGGACAGCAGGTTGCCGCCCAGGAAGACGGCGCAACCGGAGGTGGAGCGGCGAGTGTCCGGGCACCCCGCCCACTCAGCGTCGGTGTAGACGAGGTCGGTGGAGGAGGCCCGGTGAAGGAGGAGGCCGTAGTCGAGCGTGCCCCGGAGGTAGCGGAGGAGGCGCTTGAGAGCCGTGAGGTGAGGCTCCCGGGGGTCATGCATATGAAGACAGACCTGCTGAACCGCATAGGTGATGTCCGGCCGGGTGAAGGTGAGGTACTGAAGGGCCCCGGCGAGACTCCTGTACGCAGTGGGGTCGGTCACCGGTGGTCCTTCAACCTCAGACAGCTTGCCTTGAGTGTCAACCGGAGTGGAGCAGGGGTTGCAGTCAGTCATCCCAACCCGCTCCAGGATATCCCGAGTGTACTGCCTCTGGTGAAGAAGGAGCCCGGCAGGACGGTGCTCAACAGTGACACCGAGGAAGTGGTGGAGCTCACCCAGATCCTTCATCGCGAACTCCTGCTGGAGAGCGGCAATGATCCGGCGGAGAAGTGGCTCGCTGGAGGCAGTGAGGACAATGTCATCAACATAGAGCAGCAAGTATGCAGTGTCAGCCCCATGGTGGTAGACGAACAGGGATGTATCAGACATGGCCTCCACGAACCCTAGGGTCAGCAAGAAAGCAGCAAACCGGTGGTTCCACGCCCGAGGTGCCTGCTTGAGGCCGTAGAGGGACCTGTTGAGCCGGCAGACCATGTCAGAACGGGTGGAATCGACGAACCCCGCCGGCTGACTGCAGTACACCGTCTCGGTAAGAAGGCCGTGGAGGAAGGCGTTCTTGACGTCCAGCTGGTGGACGGGCCAAGACCGAGCAAGCGCCAGCGAGAGCACGGTACGGACGGTGGCCGTCTTGACCACCGGGCTGAAGGTCTCATCGTAGTCGACTCTCGGGCGCTGAGTGAAACCCAGGAGGACCCATCGAGCCTTGTAGCGCTCGAGAGAACCATCGGCCCGGCGCTTGTGGGTCCAGATCCACTTGCCGGTGATGACGTTGGAGCCTGGTGGCCGGGGCACCAACTCCCACGTCTGGTTGGCGAGTAGCGCGGCGTACTCCTCTTCCATCGCACGGCGCCAGTGATGGTCCAACAGGGCGTCGCGGACGGAAGAGGGTACCGGGGAGACCACCGCGTCGCCGGTCGAAGCCTCGAGGGCACGAGGCGGTAGTGTGCCAGCTGCGTGCCGTGTCACCATCGGGTGCACCGCGTCGCCGGTCGAAGCCTCGAGGGCACGAGGCGGTAGTGTGCCAGCTGCGTGCCGTGTCACCATCGGGTGAACATGCCGCGGGTGTCGGTGAAGCAGCGGCGGGTGGTAGACCGGTGGGGACTGCGGCGGTGGTGTCGGTGTCCTCGGCGGAGAAGGGACCGCGAGCGGCGGCGGCAGCGGCCTGCGCTGGTACACCCGTACCGGCGCGGCGAACCTCGACGGAGGTGCCAGGGCAGGTGCCGGGACGGGATCCGGCGTCGGCGACCGGCACGACCCCCCCGGGGCAGAAGCGGGGGACGAAGGCCCCGGGTCTGCACCAATCGGAGAGGACGGGGCCGCGCCAGAGGACGACGGGCCCGGACCCGCCGGGGATCCGGGACAGGTGGCCGGCACGGAGCGCGGTGAAGCGGTACCTGCAGGAGACCACGAAAATGGTGGCTGGACCACCGGGTCAGTGGGAAATAGGGAGGGAGGGTCAGGGACCGGAGGAGTGGTAGTGCTGGAAAAGGGAAAGACGGACTCATCGAACACCATATGGCGAGAGATGAGAACCCGTCAGGAGGTAAGGTCAAAGCACCGGTACCCCTTGTGATCCGGGGAGTACCTGAGGAAGACACAGAGCGTGGAGCGAGGGTCCAGCTTGTGAGAAGAAGTGGCAGCGGTGTTGGGGTAACACGCACACCCAAACACGCGGAGGTGATCGTACCGAGGCGGGGTACCGAAGAGGGCGTGGTGAGGTGTGTGAGCGGGACAGGCAGCGGAAGGAAGGCGGTTAAGAAGGTAGGTGGAGGTGTGCAGGCCCTCAGCCCAGAAGCGAGCAGGAAGAGAGGCCTGAAACAGAAGGGTACGCACGGTGTCGTTGGTGGTGCGAATCATCCGCTCAGCCTTGCCATTTTGCGAAGAGGTGTATGGACAAGACATGCGCAACTGAACACCGTGAGAGAGGAAGAAAGCTCGGGAGGTGGAGTTATCAAACTCGCGACCATTGTCACACTGGACGGCCTTGATGGTGAGGCCGAACTGTGTCGACACCCAAGTAAAGAAGTGAAGGAGCGTGGGAAACGTATCTGACTTCGTACGGAGAGGAAATGTCCACGAATAATGTGAAAAATCATCAACAACCACAAGATAGTACTTATAACCGGAAATACTTAGAACAGGAGATGTCCATAGGTCGCAATGTACAAGATCAAAAATGCGGGCCGCATGGGAAGAAGAACTAGAAAAAGGAAGACGAACATGTCGGCCCAATTGGCACGCATGACACAATTGCTCATCATGAGCTCGAGTACATGGAAGACCAGAGCTACGACTGGGCTGTATCAGGGCATCACGTCCAGGATGGCCGAGGCGCCGGTGCCAGGTGGTAGAGGAAGTAGAAGCGGCGAAGGCAGCTGACAAAACGGACGGCGAAGAAGACGAAGGAGCCGCCGGGAAGCGAAGGGTGTAAAGGGGGCCAGTGCTGTCACATCGGAGCAGAGGACGCCGGGAAGCCAAATCCTTTACAGTAAGACCAGAAGAGTCAAATTCCACAGAACAAGAATTGTCAGCTGTAAAACGATGAATAGAAAGAAGGTTATGAACCATAGAAGGAGCAACAAGAACATCAGGAAGACGAAAGGAGCCATGAGCACCGGCGGTACCCACAGACGTGACTGGAAGACAAGAACCATTTGCGACCATAATGGACGAAGGAAGAGAGGAAGAGGGAGAGTGGAGCGACGAAAGTATACCGGGGTCAGGAGTGGTGTGGTAGGTGGCTCCCGAATCAGCGATCCACTCGGGTCCGACCGGAGGTGTCAGGCCCATGGTGCTGAACGAGCGAGCCAGGGCCGCCTGGTCTCATCCGGCGACCCCCGGAAGAGTCCCAGAGGGTGGAGTCCACGCCGTAGCAGGGAAGGCGCCGGGTGGAGGACCAGCAGGAGGAGCTCCGGTGAGCATGGCCACCGGTGGGCGCGAGTCGGCCCCGGGGGCGTGGTAGGGCCACATGGAGATGCGCCCGGACCACGGGTTCTGGAAGGAGGGCCAGGGCCATGGTGCCCCCCCCCCCCGTGGCCCACCAGGTGCCGGAGCCTGGGTATGTCCACCCCGGCCGCCCCCGCGACCCCCTCCGCGGCGACAACGACCACCCCGACCCCCCCACCTCCGCTCGGCCCGGAGGGAGGAGGACCTAGGAGAGACGGTGGCGGTGGAACGGTCGACCGCGGTGGAGCAGACGGACGCGGCGAAGTAGCCGCCAGGGCCGTCGAGGAGGACGAGGACCCCGTGGAAGTGGTGGATCCCGGCTGGAGGCCCTGCGTGAGCTCCTCCATGACGAGATCGTCACGGACCTCCAGGAAGGTGGGGCGGGTGATCCACGTCCGGAGGTGGGCGTAGCGGTCGCTGAGCCCCCGGAGGACGTTGAGGACCAAGATGCGATCCTCCACAGGCCACCCGAGGTCACCCAGGGAGTCCGCCATGCCCTTCATCCGACGGCAGAGCTTGCCGACGGAGAGATCACCCTGGACGAAGGTCCGGAAGCTCGCGTCGAGGCGCAGAGCCCGGGCCTCGGCGTTGCCCAGGAACTGGCCCTCAAGGGCGAGCCATGCCCGGTGCGCGTCAGGGGAGGTGCGGACGAGGTCGTGGAGGTCCAGAGAGATCGTCCCCAGGATCCAGGAGAGGACGATGCTGTCTAGACGAAACCACGATGGGGTCTGGACGGCGATCGAAGCGTCAATGAGGACGTGGTCGTCGAGGGCGTAGCGGCGAAGAGTGAGAAGCACCAGGTCCCGCCAGCGGGCGTAGGAGGACGACTCCGGCTCGAGGACGACCGGGACGAGGAGGCGAATGTTCTGGACCCCCCCCTCCCGGCCTGGTAGTGAAGCTGAGCCACGAGCGGGTCAGCCGGGTCGTGCCAGAGGACGGCGGTGTGGGAGGCGCGGCGTCCCGGCGAGATGGAGGAAGTGGCCCCAACATCGGCAGGAGAGGCGAGGAGGTGCTCCGCCTCGGCGATCTGGCGGGCCAAGGCGTCGGTCGCATCGCGCTCCCGCTCCCACACGAGTGCAGCGGCGCGCACACGAGCCTGCCCCTCCGCGGCGGCCCGGGCAGCGGCGAGAGCGGCGGCGAGTGCGGAGTCGGGGCGGTGTCCGGTGACGGGCAGCGAAGAAGGAGCGGGGAAGAGGAAGGCCGCGCCTTGAGAGGTGATCCCCGCGCCCCCATGCTGTGAACCGGTCGCCGCGGCAAGAGCAGCAGCAAGAGCGGCTGTATCTCCTGCGCCCAAGGGAAGGAGAGGAGCCACCGGAGTGGTGACTGGAGTGGTGGCCGGAGCGGTGAGGGCGGCAGTGACCACCGCTGGAGGTGCCCCAGAGGCGGCCACCACCGTTTCCCCCCCGCTGTCCGGCCCTAGAACCGGATCGCCCCCCCCCCCCCCCCCGGAGGGCGCTGGCCCGCAGCCGCCAGGGCGCCTGCGAGCGGCGCAGCCAGGTGAGGATAGGGCGCGGAGGGGGGTGGGAAACGGAGCCGCTGCCCCCAGCGGCGGCAGGAAGAAGGGCGGCGCCCGCCCCAGGCAGGCTAGCGGCGGCGCCAGTAGCAGCCGCAGGAGATGGGGAGCGGAGGAGATCGGCCCAGGAAGGGGAGGAGAGGGGAGGGAACACTGAGAAGTAGGAAGGGGAGGGGGGAGGGCGGCCGGCCATGGCCACCGGCGGCAGAGGAGGCCGGCGGCGGCAGAGGGTCTGGCCGGCGGCTGGGTCAGGAAGAAGAGGAAAGGCTGGATACCATGTTAGGAATTGTATCTCTATTGATTAGGGCTAACCCTAGAAGGGTGGCTATATAGGTTCCATACATGGGCCACATGGGCCTTAGCCTCATGGGCCTAAACACATACTCCAACAGATGTCAGTATGATATGTGCATATTTGGAAATTAAATTGCTGATAGTTTATCATTTGTTTCGGCTGTTGATTGGAAAAGCTAAGTACTTGTTTGGTGGACCCGTGATGCAAGTACCAGTTTTTTTAATAAAAAATAGGTGCTTTATCTCTTTGCTTTGTCAGGCTAGTATGGCTTCACAAATGTTGTTTATGTAATATTGCTGAAGAGATGTGAGCCTATTTTTTACCTTTACCTTAAAGGTCCTAAGAGATTTGTGTCACAAGCCAGATTTTCTTTGAAACTGTACGGATCTTGCATCATAAGCAGCAGAAATTTGTCTTCTAAAGCAGTGCAATTCTGTCTTGCATACTGTGTTAACAAAGGAAATCTTAATAGTTGACGACTACAGGAATGTTAATGTGTTATGGCCATCTAGTTAGTTAGCACTCAGCAGTCAGCACCTAGAAAAACGAGATGTTCAAGGAGTCCATTTTCCTATAAAGAAAAACATTAATCTGTTTGTTGCTATAGTGTCTTTGTTTCCACCATTGGTTCTTGTGTTTGCAGAAAATTTACCAGCAAAATTGATGGCCTTTTCTTTTTGTTTAGATACATTTTTTTTACCTTACATAAGAAAAGCATTCTGCTCTTAAATCGCAACTCACCAATCTCCGTTTCATGCACCTGTACCTGTTGTTGCATAACTCGATAATAACTTGTGCAGGTAGTGTCCAGTGAACTGAACTCGTTATCTTCTCCCGTTTATTTTTTCATTAACATCACTTTGTGCTTTCATTTAGGATATCACTATGAAAGTCTTTGTTCCACTATTTTTCAATATGTTTTCTGACGTAAAAGCTGGGAAGGGCGAACAAGTCAGAGATATATGTTTGGATACACTATCTGCTGTTGCTGCCAAAGTGCAGTGGGAACACTATAGAACAATATTGAAGAGATGCTTCCGAGAATTAAACCTTAGACCTGATAAGCAGAAGATCATATTGAGGCTGATTTGCTCCGTGTTAGATGCATTCCATTTCATGAAGCCTGCAAATGATGCCTCAGGAAATTCTGATGCTATGAGTGAAGATACTGATTCTTCCCTTACATTCTCTTTGACTACGGTCTCTTCTGATAAGCAACAGTACCTGCAAAAGGTTGTGTTTCCACAGGTTCAAAAGTTGTTAGGATCAGATCCAGAGAGAGTCAACGTCAACATAAACCTGGTAGCACTGAAAATACTTAAGTTGTTACCGGTGGATTATTTTGAGTCACAACTTTCGAGCATCATTCATCGAATCTGTAACTTCCTCAAGAATCGTCTTGAAAGCATACGTGATGAAGCTAGGTCTGCTTTAGCTGCTTCTGTGAAGGAACTTGGATTGGGTATTTGCAGTTTGTGGTCAAGAATATTAAGAGCTATACTTAAAAGAGGTTTTGAGTTACATGTTCTGGGCTACACACTTCATTATTTATTGTCAAAAAACGTTACTGCTGATATGTATGGTAGGCTTGACTACTGTTTAGAAGATCTGTTGGCAGTGGTTGACAGTGATTTACTTGGAGATGTTGCAGAACAAAAGGATGTTGAAAAACTTGCCTCCAAAATGAAAGAGACAAAGAAGAGAATGTCATTTGAGACTCTTAAGCTGATTGCTCAAAGTATTACATTCAGGACAGATTTACAGAAGAAGATAATCTCACCTGTTTCTTTACATCTTCAGAAGCAACTTACTCCAAAGTTGAAAACCAGACTTGAGATGATGCTACACAATATAGCCTTAGGGATTGAGTGCAACCAATCTACTGAAACATCAAACTTGTTTATCTTTGTGTATTGTCTTATTGAGGATACTATTACCGGAAGTAGATCTGAATGCAAAGAGATTACACAATCTAGTCCTGATCAAGACAGTACTGTAGGAAAGACCTTCCTGGGACTAGGTGAGAGTGGATCTCAGAATTCTTATATACTTACCAAGTTTGCACTTGACTTACTTCGTAATCGTCTGAAGAGCATCAAGCTAGAACAAGGAAGATGAACAACTCGTGAAGATGTTGGATCCTTTTGTTGACCTTTTGCGAAAGTGTATGAGTTCCAAACATGAAAATGTTCTCTCAGTCACTTTTAGATGTTTTGCCTTGTTGGTGAAACTTCCTTTGCCATCTCTCAAGGACAATGCGATTATCATGAAAAATGTACTTATGGACATTGTACAGAGAGCTGGAAACTCCAATGGTCATTTGGTCACATCTTGTTTTAGGCTACTTGCTGATCTACTTAGAGGATTCAGGATTTCACTTTCAGATAATCAGCTTCAGATGCTTGTTCATACCCCCTATGTTTGTGGATTCTTCAGACAAATCCTTCCCCTGTTGCCTTATCTCTTCTCAAAACAATAGTCAGTGCTGAAATTGGTTTCCCACGAAATTTATGATATGGTTGTTAAGATAGGAGAGTTGATGGTAACAACGCTAACTGAATCTATACAACAGCAATGCATTCAAATTATGCTACAATTTTTTTCTGAACTATCCACTTTCTGAGAAGCGATTACAGCAACATATTGACTTTTTTCTGGCAAAAGCAGTGCTTGAAATGCTCCATGACATTCTTACCAGATTTCCCCAGAGGATTATTGATGACCAGGGTCAAACTTTTTTTCTTCATCTTGTAGTTGCTCTAGCGAATGAACAGCATCAGAATGTGTCTTCAATGATCCTTAGAGCTATCCAAAAGCTGTTAGGACGCATTGGTGATCAGGGAAAGAGTTCCATTTTTGAGTATTCCCTTTCATGGTACACTGGTGAAAAGAAAAGTCTGTGGAGTGCTTCAGCCCAGGTTACCATCTAGTAGCATTGCTATATTTTTCCATATACTAAAAAAAGATATATTGTACATTTAGCAGTGGACTGGGTGGGTGGTTGCAATTTGCTTTTGTATTTGGGTATTGAAGTACTTAGTCCCTATGTACTTATGTTTCGAAGGACTATTGTCTTTTTACATCAATTATTGAAGTGGTTCTTGCACTTTACAGGTTATTGGTTTACTTGTTGGCGATCACACATTACAAACGGGCAAGCACCTTAAAAGTGTTCTGGCCGTTGTTAAGAAAATAGTGGAATCATCTGTCATTGCTTCTGGAGCTATACAATTAGGCTTATCTGATGAAGCTGTCCTGCCATTGTGGAAAGAGGCTTACCACTCTGTTGCCATGATGGAGAGGTTACTTCTTCGCTTTCCGGAGTTGTATTTTGAGCAGAACATGGAGGTATGATTACCTTCGTGCACTACTACTATATCAAATTGCAGATGTATGCATTTTTTTTTTCTGATCTAGATCTTGCCATGTCTTTTATGTCGCCTCACCTCATGCCTTTGTCGCTTAAACGTAAGGCGATAGTCAGTCGCCATGCCTCGCTTTACCGCTTTGCTAACCTTGGTGTTGTCAAACAATCATATTATTCTTTTCCAGCATTCATTTTTTTTTGCAGCCATGTCTTTTTACACCTTTAATGAGATTTGTACTACTAGACTTAAGCATTCAAGGCACTTATTGACCATTTATTTATTTAGTATTGGGGTCTCAGATTTATTTGTTCTTAAACATAGTATTTCTTTCAAGCCTTGAACTGGTCATATCCCTTGCAACCTCAAGTTTATGACACAATTATAATTTGCAGGACATATGGATAATAGTATGCAAGCTGTTGATCCATCCTCATTCGATGTTGCGTAGTATTTCAAGCTCTCTGGTAGCATCATATTTTGCTACAGCGGAGAAGAGGAAACGTGAACAGAAATTGGATGCCCCATCATGGTTGCTTGTTCAACCAAGCAGGCTATTCATAATAGCTGTTTCCTTGTTGAAACAATTGAGGACTGAACTGAGTGATACTACGGCAAATAATCTGATTGTGCAGAATCTTGCATACTCAGTCTGCAACTTGCATATGTTGATTAGGCAGTCGACCTCAACACATCAGTTTTGGTCTAGTATTAGTTCTGACCGTGGTGCTTTCCTTGAGGGTTTTGAATTGCTTGGTTCAACAAAAGTGAAAAATATGTTTCTCCTTTGTACTTCGACATCTAGTGATGTATCTGGATCTAGCCTTGGTATTAACGAAGAGCCTACATCTTTGTTAGTTTCGTCAATCCTAAAGAAGATGGGAAGAATTGCAATGCAGATGCAGGATACACAGGTAAGCTCCATTCCATCAGCTAAGTCATTTCCTCGTATGTTTCTTAGGATGCAATTCATATGTAATACTTATTTTTCTGTCCATATGCAGATAAAGATCGTGTTCAATTGCTTCAGTATGATTTCATCAGCTCTTGGCTCTGATGAATCACTAACCTATGCTGATCACCTTTTGGCCCCATTATATAAAGTTTCTGAAGGATTTGCTGGGAAAGTTGTTAGTGGTATGTTAATATTCCTGTCTTGGTATTGTTCATTTTTTGTTTTCAGCATATCGGAGATTCAGTGTAGGCATGCTCAGTGCTTAGGGCTTGCCATCTGTCTGAGCTTATCCGAGTACCGTTTTGCTGTTGTGGTTTCAGATGAAGTGAAGCAACTGGCCCAGGGGGTCCAGAACAAGTTACGTGACCTGATTGGTTCTGAGAAATTTGTTGAAGTCTACAAGAGCGTTCGGATGGGCCTGAAACAGAAGCGGGACGGTAGAAAGCAGGCACAGAAGATTGTTGCAGCCGTGGACCCAGAACGGCATGCCAAGCGAAAGCAGCGTATTGCAGCCAAGCACCGGGAACACAAGAGGCGGAAGATAATGGCGATGAAGATTGGCAGGTGGATGAGGTAGTTGGGTATTTAAGCTCTGCGAAATTAGGTGGCAACGGAGTCATCTAATTGTAGAGGTTTTGTACTGCTAATTTTTCTTGGTAGATGTGCTGGCATAAAACTAAGTTAATGTTTAAGTAGATAGAAAATTTTGTTTTATACGCTGTCACTAACATTTGACTCAACAACAACAACATAGCCTTTTTTCCCAAGCAAGTTGGGGTAGGCTAGAGATGAAACTCAAAAGAGACGAGAAACAGGGAGACACATAAAGAGACATAAAGGGCACAAGATAAAAAGAGGTTACGGTTCAGGCACGTTGATTGTTAATCTTCAAGCGCTCCTATCCATAACTAAATCCTTAGAGATATTCCACTCCTTAAGATCTCTTTTAACGGACTCGTCCTGGAGCCGTGTTATCTGGGGTAAATACTGCTTTGAGAGTTCTTGGGATGGGTTCTATGTTGCTGCCCATTCATTTCCTATTAATAAGGAGATATGTAAAGCCAGTCATTCTATTAAAGAGAACTTCCGGTGGCAGATTGGAGATGGTAATTCGGTGCGATTGTTATAAGACCCTGGGCTTGGTGGGACTGCATTGAATAGAAGGCCTATTCCTGTAAACATGAAGTTAGTTTAGGTCGATCTCTACCGCTCTTTATATTATCGGTCCGCTTTAGAACTTCACTACGCACCGGCGTCTCAGGAGGCTTTCGTTGGACATGTCCAAATCATCTCAACCGATGTTGAATCAATTTCTCTTCAATTGGTGTCACCCAACCCTATCCCAAATATCGTCGTTCCGGATTTTATCCCTCCTTGTGTGCCCACAACACCAACGTAACATACGCATCTCTGCTACACTCAATTGTTGGACATGTCGCCTTTTTGTAGGTCAACATTCAGCATCGTATAACATCGACGGACGAATCGCCGTCCTATAGAAGTTACCTTTCAGCTTCTGAGACACCCTTTTGTCACAGAGGACGCCAGAAGCTTGACGTCATTTCAACCAGCCGGCTGAAATTCTATGCCTGACATCTTCATCAATGTCTCCGTCCTTTTGTAACATCGACCCTAAATACCGAAAAGTATCCTTCTTGGCCACCACTTGCCCATCGAAGCTAACGTCTCCCATCTCATACCTAGTCACGCTGAAATCGCACCTCATGTACTCGGTCTTAGTCCTACTAAGTCTGAACGCTTTCGACTCTAACGTGTGCCTCCATAGTTCTAACTTTCTATTAACCCCTGCCCTATTAACCCCTGCCCTACTGCCGTCAACTAGCACCACATCATCAGCAAAGAGCATACACCAAGGGATACCACCTTGTATGTCCCTTGTGACCTCATCCATCACCAAAGCAAATAAATAAGGGCTCAAAGCTGACCCCTGATGCAGTCCTATTTTAATTGGAAAGTCACTGGTGTCGCCATCATATGTTCGGACAAACGTCACCACATCCCTGTACATATTCTTGATGAGGGTAACGTATTTAGTTGGGACTTTGTGCTTTTCCGAGGCCCACCACATGACATTTCTCGGTACTTTGTCATATGCCTTCTCGAGGTCAATAAAGACCATATGCAAGTCTTTCTGTTCCCTATATCTCTCCATCAATTGTCGTAATAAGAAAATCGCCTCCATGGTCGACCTACCAGGCATGAACCTAAACTGATTTTGGGTCACATGTGTCACTCTCCTTAGGCGATGCTCGATAACCCTCTCCCAGAGCTTCATCGTATGGCTTATCAACTTAATTCCACGGTAGTTAGTACAACTTTAAACATCTCTCTTGTTCTTGAAGATAGGTACTAATATACTTCTCCATTCTTCAGGCATCTTGTTAAACCGAAAAATAAGGTTAAAAAGCTTAGTTAACCATACTATCGCTCTGGCGCCTAGGTATCTCCACACCTTAATAGGGATACCATCAGGGCCCATCGCTTTACCTCACTTCATCCTCTTCAAAGCCTCTCCGATATCTGCCTCCTGAATTCTCCTCACAAAGCGTCTGTTGGTATCGTCAAATGAGTCGTCCAACTCAAGGGTAGGACCCTCATTCTCCCCATTAAACAGCTTGTCACTGACATTTGACTAGCCGACCTAATTTTGTTGAGTTTCAATATCATATTCTAAGTAAAATATTAAGAGGCATATGCAATGAAGGTCTAATATTTTGGATTAATTTCTTTTTCGGGGAAACAAGTAATAATAATATATTAATTGTGCAATCAAGAATTCTTGCATGAGGTTTGCAGCTGGCGCCATCTGATACCCCGACTCGATAAATCGCTGAAAATGCACGGGTGAAACTGATACAACCGAGACCGACTGTCTGCTGCATCCTTCCTGGGAATCTCAAACCGTACCGTACAAAATTACTAACGAGACTGTTTTTATTATTTTGAACGAAAAGGTTGATTTAATCTATGAATGTTGGTTTTTCTAGTTTCAAAATTTAATACAAGTTTGGCTATTGTACCATTTGTACCGTGATTTGCATCTTCTTGAAGACATGGCATTACTCCCTCCGTCTCATTAAGAGTGTCATTTTCACTTCTCAAGAAGTTAAACATTTTTAACTTTTGACCAAATTATATAGAAAATATTAATATTTATGGTGCATAATTAGAGTAATCACTGAATAGATTTTCATGATAAACTTGTTTAGATGTAAATATCTAGTTAAATTTGAAAAAGTTTGAATAACACAAAACTTTATATGACACTCTTTTTGGATGGATGGAGTATGTAAGTTTTCTTTAACCAAATTTGGCTCCGTCCATCTTTTCCTTTGCTTCTCTCTCTCCGAAAAAAGACAGCATTATATCAATTTAACCGCTGGTAACAAATTATGGCCTAGATCATTTCTAGAGGCTCATAACACCAAATTGGTCCATTGAACTAATCGGCTAGCCTAGCTAGATGCGTTGCCTTATTACAGTCTAAAAAAAAAGAGAAGACCTGCCTAGGCTCTAGTGGGGAATCCGAGGAGGAAATAGTGGCTCCTAACCTTAGTTTCTATGCTTCTCAAGTCACGTAGGCACTATACATATAATTATATTTTTAATGAATGATTTCTTTTTCAAAATAATTCATTATTTAATCATGTGTCTTCTCTTTGATATCATCTATCTATCATATCTATTTATGTATTGGTTCTCGTATTTTATATATAGTTTTATATCTAATTTTGATTAGTTTTTTTTATCTCAAAAGATGGATGTAAGGCCTTATATTGCTATCAGAGGACTCAGCTAAATATCTAGAAATCAGAACCAAGGTACACCGTACACCCCGCCAGCCGCCAGCCTTTGCTCCTCGCCGTCGTCGCCCCTACCGCCTAGGGATCCTCTCCTTCCTCTCCAGTGCGTCTGCTAGTGGTAAGAAGAGGGTCCCATCTCTCTTCTCCGTAGTTTTTAGAGATCTAGTTTGTTCAGGTTTAGCCCAAATAATTGTATCGACGAAATTAGACGATTTTCGGTAAGGACATTGTTTTCTGCGATGATTTTGGTGATTGCAACAATGAGGTTGCCATTGCAGACGTCGATTTCATCGGCAGGCGGCCAATTTGTGGCTGATTTCTGCAATGGGAGGGTGCTTCTGGGCACTCTCAACAAGGACAGCTCTCCAGATCGTCGATGGTCGTGGAGAGGAAATCAAGGATTTAAGGTGATGAATCTGTCCTATATTGTGCCTGACGATGCATCTACCGATATTCTTTCATCGATTCAGATGCGTTTTGGATTAGTTCTCAAACGTTGATCTTGGGGCTGTCCAATGTTTTAGGGTTAATCGTTGGATTCGTTATGTAAACTGTACTCTGGCTTCGGTGTTCGACTGCACCGACGAAAACCATGAGAGAAGAAGACGATGGAAGAACTTGATAGAATATTGTGCTTTATTTATTTCAAATTTTTTCTAATTTGGCGCTTTCGAAAAAAAAAAAGAGCACTCAGCTAAATCGCGAGTCACGTGACTGGTAAGTTGACTGTCCTAAGAACGTTGGGACGCCGGAGGCGCAGCCAACCAAAGCTTCCACCAATCGTCAACACAACCCACACGTGTGTGGGACCGGAGCACACCGTGTGCGGCAGGCAGAAGAAGACTCGCAAATTGACCCCTCGGCGCCGTGGCACCCGGAGCACGGGCCGGCATCCGTGGCTCTAGCTCTGGCTCCGCCTCGTAATGGCTGACGGCCTGACGCAGTGACACGCCCTTCCATCCATTGGTCAAAGTCTTGCGCCGGTCCACGGCGACGTCAACCGTGCTGCCTCGCGCGAGCCAACCCGGCACGACTGCAAGAAAGCCAGCAGCATGTCACACTCACACCTCACTGGCTCAGCCGCTCAGGTAGTGTCGCGCATCCGGGGGCCTTACGTGTACGTGGCGTGGCGCGGGGCCAGGTTTCCTGCCAAAATTTAGGCCCTGTTTGTGAATGTTAAAGTTTAACCCCATCACATCAATATTGCGGTAAATGTATGGAGTACTAAATGTAGACTAATTGTATGCATGTCAGCACAGATTAGAAGTAATTTACAAGACGAATCTATTAAACCTAATTAGTCCAAAATTAAAAACTTTTTATCAAATAAAACGAAAGTGTTACAGTATTTATTAAACTTTAACACCTCTAAACCCTCAGTCTTCCTCGAGTGCGCAGTGCGCTCCGGCTCGCCATCCGTCGTCTCCGTCGGAGCTCGATCGGCAACAGGGTCCAGCGCGCGTGCAGCTAGGTCTTGCTTGGCGTCTTCACTTGCTAGTTGCTACCGTTGACGGCCTGCCCAGGTCCGCTCGGACAGGATAAGAGGCACCTTCTGCGCTTGCTGGGTAGTTGCCTACCTTGTCGCCTCTTGGCGAGCTGTGACATGGACACTGCCGATCGAATGTCGTCCTACTCGTCTCTCCTCTCACCGAGCCACGCCAACGCGGATGGTCATCGGGTTCTCGGCGGCGATGCCGACGACAACATGGCGGCGGTGTCCAGCTACCTCTCACTCGACGATGTCGTAGATGATGTCGCCAGCGAGGAGTGCTACCGCCCGCTGGGGGAGGAGGCGGCGGTGGCAGCGGCGGCTGAGTTACAGGCGGTGCAGCAGGGGCACCAGGAGCCACTCTTCTTTGCCACGCTGCAAGCGGAGGATGGCTACTGCATCAGTGGCGGTGGCGTTGCGCAGAGCCGGCCGGGTGTATCATCGGTGCTAAGCTCAACTGCACTAACCAGCGACAACCACGACATGATCAACCTGACGCAGTAAGCCTTTGATTGATGAATATATATATATATATATATATATATATATATATAATGTACCCGGGTTTTATTTTCTTTTCCTCACGAAGTATATATATATAATGGAATCATTCCCTGCAAAACGACCCCCCTCTGAGGCTCTGAATTACAGTAACCGTTTGCTATTTGCTGAACATCGAAGGGATGGAGGCTCGAGGAGGCTACTGAGGAGCGAGCACGGCAAGATCGCCTTCAAGACGCGGTCGGAGGTGGACGTGCTGGACGACGGGTACCGGTGGCGCAAGTACGGCAAGAAGCTGGTCAAGAACAGCCCAAACCCGAGGTATATTATTATACAAATGTAATCGCTTTTAATAATAACTACACTAATGCATCGATCGATATGTACACTTATTCTTTTTTTTAGCATGGACACTTATTCATTTCATGTATCCTCTCGATCTGATGAACATGAACTTAATTCTCTCTTCCAATTTGCTCGGGCCACGCAATATAATTATTAATAATATAACCAGGAACTACTACCGGTGCTCCAGCGAGGGGTGCCGCGTGAAGAAGCGGGTGGAGCGGGAACGGGACGACGCGCGCTTCGTCATCACCACCTACGACGGCGTCCATAACCACCCCGCTGCCGCGCCGCCACGGTCGCCGGCCTATCGGTTTGGGGACATGCCGCACGGGCACCACATCTAGGAGCGAGGAAACCGGCGGCGTCTCCACGGCCGTCGATTTCTTGGGGGCGGCTAGAGTTCGCTTCTAGCACTATTAGTGCCCGGGCGCTATAAGCTCCGGAGCACCTTTAGCCAAGTAGTATTACAGTATATTAGTCGTCTTTATTAGATCCAGTCTTTAAATCCGTCTTTCTTAAACTCACTCTTTATTTCTTTTGAAAAAACTCACTCTCTTAACTCCTTGTTGAAGAGCTATTCTAATAAAAAAAACTCTTTAAACCGATGGTGATTTATTAATCCTGAATCTTTTACTCATCTATATACTACTAATGTTCTACTTCCTCTAGTTCAGTTTAAAAGGCATCTTCTAAATTACATTTTGACTATTTATCTATTTTATATTTCATTATTTATAGTTATAAATTTATAATTATTAGATAATAGTCATAATACATTTGACTACAAATTTAATAGTATCAAGTTTATATTATAATCCTACTATAAAAGAACGAGTTTTTTTTAGAGAATCTCCCTATATAATAACCATTCGATCTGAACTTCGTGCTATATGAGCCCTCCGTCATACGTGATCTTACATGTAAGATGTAAGACTCCTCCTCAACGAAGATTCCTACTAGACCTGAAAAAAAAATAATACATGTGAGACGCAGGGGCGGATCTACCAATCTGGCGAGGTCTGGCGGCTGCCGATGGTGATCAACCCATGCATGCCTCCTCCATCAGCGCTAGATTTTGCGTTGATCACTTCTATGGTTCTTACGTGGTTACGTGTGGACCAATGATGTTTTGGACCTGGACGGCTGGGCCTAATGGGCCATGCAAAGCTAACTAGCTGCATCCGTGTTACCCCGTATAGGATAGGCCATACTACTATGGAAGGTGAACATACAGGTAGTTTTGGCGATTCGTTCCGAATTCAGCACCACTGCCTGCCTTCACCGCTGAGTGGATGAGGTGATAAATCAACAATCAATCTCGAGTCATTACTGGTGGCGTGGCGCCGATGGGCGATGTCCAACGACAGCGGCGACCGTGACTCTGGTGAATGGCCACCGTTTCCACGACATCATTAGTGCTAGTATGTTCATTGACTAATTAGTAGTATTATCCAATTTTTAATTTTTCCTTTTAATTATGTGTATCATCAATTATGAATGACAAGTTTATATTAAGTGTATTTGGAACATCACTTGCGAGTGTTCTATCACTCAAATTAATTGTAAAAACTTTGCCATAGGTCAATTTTTATCCTAGATCCGCCACTGGTGAGATGTAAGACTTCCAACACCTGTGCAAGCCAAATTATCATGTTCGAGGAATCCAACGCGAAAACAAGTCGAAAAGACTATGACGTCCATACGAGCAGGGGCGGAGGGTATGGCGAGATTCCCCTGCGAATCCCCTCCCCTAAATCGCTGCCCAGTTGTTCCTTCCGCTAATCCGCCATAGGTGAAAAACACAGTATTTTGGGCCTCGGTTCTTTGGGCTGGCACATCCGTCTGGGCCGTGCCGCGTGTGTGAGCAGCGAAAGCGTATTTTCTGGCCGCAACGACACTTCTCGCCATCCCATCTCGGTTGTCCTGTGCTTCCTCAATTCCTCCCGTCTGCGACTCTCTAAGCCCTATGCTCTGTCGGCCCTCGGCCCGTCGGCTGGCAGGTGGATTTGACATGCAACGCGGCGGCGACTTGGCAAACAGCCAGGCAAGACGACGCAATGCCCGGCGGCACTGCAGTCTGCGCAGCACCGAAGCGGATCAGCGACCAGCAGATCTTGGTGCATGCTAGGCGGTAGCGCTGCATCACGTAATCATCCTGAGTCATCAAAGTAAATTACTTGTTCTTTTAAATCAACAACTATTTGTTCTTTTTAAATCGTTGTTTGTTTATTTATTTTTACTTTAATTTCTTGTTGAATTTGGTTTATTAATCTGTGAACCAGTGAAATTAATTAAGCAAATATAGATCCAAAAGTAAAGAGGAACCAGTGTAAAATTATAAACGTTTTATTTTGAATACCCGTATATCTATGCTTTTCGATTTCATCATACCTAGATTGTTTTCCGTCCTCTGCCACTGATGCCAAAATATTTGTGCAAAATGTATTTATAAGAGCCAAAAATATTACAGTCTGTTTAGTTACGGGAATGACTTCATTAGTCATGGGGTGGTCTGGCATGTGCTTGTCCGGTGTTTTTTTTCAGGAATGAGTCCGTCCAGCAGGCTTGTCCTGCAAGTGGCCTATTTGTGTGCTGTGAGGAACGTAATCATGACGGACGTCTTCAATCCACGCTGAAAACCAAACGGCTTAATCAGGTTCTGGATCGGATGATTCTAGATAGGGTAATTCTGGAAACCAAACACGTTGTTAATGTGAAACATGTTTGAACTCGATGTCAAAAGATATTAATGTGTAACGGTAGGAGTATATGCGTGGCCCTATCATTGAGTCTGAATCCATCTATAGAGATATTCTATTTCTATATTTAAAGAAATGTCTATGATATATATGAACTGATATATCGAGAATTCAATTAGTATTCCCATTGCATTTGAAATATTTTTCATAAATACGTGCGTGTCGCACGTGCATATTTGCTAGTACTTTAAATTTTTAACTAAATTATTGATCAACGAATACAAAATTTGACATAAACAAAATGCCTTAAAAACTGGACTGGAGGAGTACTGCATAGCCGAGCTTATATGATCATGGCCGCCCAAATACAGGCGTTCCTTGATTGCTGGTGGCCTGGTGCAGCGCAGCCCCTCTGCGTTGTGGTCTTGCTGCTGGGCCGGACCGTCCCAGTTTTCCTGCACCATAACATGATGACATGAGCGTCACTTAAACTGTTGGATTGGCTTAGTGTGACTTAAACTATTAGATTGGTTTATTAGAGTCGACAAATATGATTACACTAGACTCTTGTTTTATCAGAAATTATGATTTTTAGCCAAAATTACTTCCCATTGAATCAATATGTCAAACCTAGTATTGATAAAAATAATTTTTCAGTCTCAAATTTAAAAATATATCTATATTCTCTATTTTAATTTATTGACAAAATATTGATGATTTTTGTAATGCCATTGTCATATATAGCAAAAAATGCATTGTTTGATGTCAACTTTTGATCTTAACAATGTTTTTAATATTTGCTTGTCTCCAGTGTTAAAGGAAACAACAAAAATCTTTTTAAGTGAGCCTCAACGAACCTCAGCTTAGTTGGGTAATCAGAGTTGAGCTGTAACGGGCACTGGTTCGTTGTGTTAGAGCATCTTCGAAAGTCTTTTCTAAAACTCATTGTCTAAATTATCATTTGAAGATCCATTTAAATAAAAATTGTTTTCTATATTTTTTCACTCTCCAACAGCTTTTCTACATCTTGCACACACTTTAGAGAGTTAATCTTGTTGTACATCTTTGGCTAGTTAGAAATCCGAAATAGAGGATCACTATATTTAGATATCCATTCTGAGAAGCTATTGCAGGGTATTTTTCCATCAAGATCTCTACTTCTAAAAATTAGAAAGAATGTAGAGAGTCTCCTCGAGTTGTTGTTAACATCTAAATCTACCTTAGGCACCCATCATCATCAAAGCCTGTTACACTTGAGTATGGATGACATTGCTATAACGATCGCTGATCAGTAGGAATGAAAGCAGGTTTGGGCGCGTTTGCGGGGGTAGCCCGTGGGCCAAATTGCGCCCGTGGGGTGCAACCCACCGTGTTTGTGCACCTGGCCCAACTTGGAGACCGGCTCCCAGGAGCCAAAACCAACGCCACAGCCTGGCCCTCCAGAAACGCCGCTAGGGTTCGTTTCTAGCGAGCTCGACCGCGCGCGGCGCTCGCGGGCGATTTCGGGGCGGCGGCGGGGGATTTCGGGGTGGCTGGCGAGGGCTCACACGGGAACGTGAAACTTCCGCGCGCGCTTTGCCGCCACGCGCGAAGCCAATCCGCCGGCGACTCCTCGCGCCTTTATAAGGGCAGCCACTCCCCCTTCCTCATCTTCCTCCTCTCGTTCCCCTTCCACCTCGCTCGTGAGAGACCGGCCGTGCGCTCGTGTGCTTGGCGGTGGCGGTACCCTCCGTCGGTGAGCTCGTGTTGCTGCTGGGACTCTGAGGCGACGGTCTTCTTCCCCATCTCCGACCCCATCTGCTGCGACCTGAGGCCGATCTGCTTCCTCTACTTTCAGATCTGCTTCCTCTGCTTTGATTCGACCCCGAACCCAAGGTGAAATGCAATCCCCTTCCTTTTTCCTGGATGCGCCTTGCGCTAGGGTTTGGATCATGGTGATGTTCTTGCTCCGATTAGTTAGGGTTACTCTAATCATGTTGTTACTGTTTTGGTTTATGTTCTTGATCTATTCATGTTGTTACTGTATTGATGCCTTTTGATTCATGCTGGTCTGTTCATGTTCTTGATCTGTTACTATTTTGGTAGATGACGCTGTCTCTGTTCTTGTTCTTGTTCTTGTTGTTACTACATGTTGTTCTTGTTCTTGATCTGATATGAGATGATGTCGATGATGGTACATGGTGGTTTGTTATTTTTTTCTAAAATGTGGTCGATGATGTTGTCCTTTGTGGGCACTGGGAGGCATCAGTACATGATGTAGCCGTGCACTGCAATCCTTACTCATGTCACAAACTAGTAGATGCCGTAGCAGGGGCTGATAATCTATTTTCCTGTTTATACTTATATGCTTGTAGATGGATCCCTCATTGAGCCGTGAGCAGATGTGTAGAAAGGTAGCTGCTTTGACTGTTGTTATGGTTTCCTTTGTATCCAGTAGGATCAAAAGGAAAAATCCTGAGCCTGATGAAACCCCACAACCTGACCTAGCAGCCCTTGCACTTATTAGAGATGAGAATGAGCAGCACAGAATGAGGACACTTAGGATGATCTACCAGTGCAATGATACTAAGTGTATTTCCATGATTAGGATGAGGAGAGCTCCCTTTTTTGAGTTAGTCAAAACTTTTAGAGAGAGGAGCCTTGTAAGTGATAGAGAGGGAGTGTCAGTAGAGGAGCAGATTGCCATGTTCTTGCATGTTGTTGGGCACAACCAAAGGTTTAGAGTTGTCCACCAATCTTTTAGGAGGTCAACAGTTGGTGAGCTTAGGAATGAACCGATCAAGGCACCTAGCACATCCACTCATCCTAAGATCCTTGGGAGCCCTTGAAAGCCCAAGTTTGGTTTTGGTAATTAATGACACCAAGTTGCTAATGCTATTGTATCAAGTGTGATTAAGCTAGGCATAAGCAACACATGTGATGAAGGTGGACGTGGCAAGGAGTGGTAGCCACAAGGTCACAAAGAGATGGTGCATATACATGAAATGTAGATCATGGTGGAGATGCACTTAAAGTGGTGGACTTGATGTTCAAGTGGAAGAGAAGGATCTAAGAGCGCAAGGCAAAGGTATAACCATAGGGTTTTTCCTTTTGCCGGTCTAAGATGTGTAGAGAAGTGATTGACCGGGTTTAGGATACATAGCCGACTATCAAGAGGGGCAATCACGGTTAGCTCGGGAATCAAGTGCCACTAGATCAATGTCTTGAGCATATGCATTTAGGATCTAGTAAAGAGCTAACATAACGCCTTGGAAAATATTTGTGAAAATGCTAACACACATGCACATGGTGGTGTACACTTGGTGGTGTTAGCACTTTTGCGAAGGCGGTGGAGTTTAAGCGGTAGAGAGGGGTTTGGGTTCCTCTCTCCCTCCCGCCGAGCTTGCGAGGCGGGATTCGGCGCTTTTTGGAGAAGTGAAATGCCTATTTTCTATTGCGCCGAAAGTTGGAATAGAAACGGAGGCGAACGGAGCTCACTGCGTGCACCGGACGCTGCACCGGACGCGGTTACTGTGCGACCGGCGCGTCCGGTCTGGCGAACAGCGAGTCACGAAGTCGTCGGACGCGGTTCGCGTCCGGTCACACACCACCGGACGCGTCCGGTGGTCCAGGGTGCTTACTGGACTCGCACCGGACGCGAGTACTGTGGCGTCTGGTCAGTTCTCCAGCGCGTCCGGTGGGTGTTTCGCAGTGCGCGGCTCGGTGTTCACCGGCGCGTCCGGTGGGTCACGGGACCGGCGCGTCCGGTCGTGACCAGCGCGTCCGGTCGCTCGGTCGAGCGCGTCCGGTCAACGGTAACGGCTAGTTCGAACGGCACTTTTCTCGTCTGTCGCGTAGTGACCGGACGCGTCCGGTCACCCTGACCGGAGCGTCCGGTGCGGCGCGAATTCTGCTGCGTCGTTTCTAACGGCTAGCTGCGTACCCCTTCGTTATAAATAGATGGTGGCCGGGGTTTGAGGGTAACTCTTGCACATTTTGAGACCTAGAGACATCCTTTGAGCTAGAGAACAACCCCTCCACTCATCTCTTTGATTGATTGCACATCTTGAGTGAGATTGAGTGAGATTCAAGTGCATTGCTTGAGAGTTGCATTCTAGAGGCACTTGATCTTCGAGTTGCTGCGGATTTCTTGTTACTCTTCCGTGTTTCCCGACACGGTAGACGGCTTGGAGCAGCGGAGGTGATTGAGCTCGCAATTGGAGATTGTTGGAGCCTTCACCAAGTGTTGTAAGGGGTTCTTGATCCTTCCCCGCGGGAGTTCGCAAATTGGATACTCTAGTGGAGCTCGTGGCTTGGAGGATCCCCATCTTGTGTGCGGTTGTGCGGCGCCCGCCGAGGGCTCGACTCTTGATAGTCGATTAGCTCGCGAACCGATAAGTGGGTGCATCGCCACAACGAGGAGTAGCTTGCCGGGAAGCAAGTGAACCTCGGGATAAATTCTTGTGTCATTCTCTTCCCGAGGATTTCTCTTGTGTGTTTGATTGATTGGTACTTCTCATCTCTACACGGCGGTATAACCTCTCTAAGCTCTTCTCTCGATTTACTTCTTGTATCTATCTTGTTGTTGTTGTGTTTAGTGGATAGCCTTGTACTAGACTTGTGTAGGTGGCTTGCTTAATTAGTTAGAGCTAGTGCTTTGTGCTTCGCCACCTTTCGTACTAACTTGTGGTTAAGCATTTTGTGTAGAAGTTTTTATTAGGCTATTCACCCCCCCCTCTAGCCTATTTGGACCTTACAAGTGGTATCAGAGCCGAGGCACCGTTTATTTGAGGCTTAACAACCTACGGTGAAAAAGAAATGGCTCAATTAAGCTTGCACATCAATAACACCAAGAAGGCACCTCACTTTGATGGCACAAATTATGCATATTGGAAAGTTAAGATGACCGCACACCTCAAGTCAATCAATAGAGAAGTGTGGAAGGTCACCGAAACAAAATTTGAGGTTGCTAATCCGGAGGCACCTACACCGGTGGAAGAGAAGAAGCTCCAATGCAATGACATTGCAATTAGTGCTCTTCATGAGGCATTAGATGATAAGACTTTTGAGCAAGTAAAGAATATAGAAGTTGCACATGATGCTTGGGCCAAGCTAGAAGAAACATTTGAGGGCACCGAAGGCACAAAGACCGCTAAAGCATATATCTTGCAAGAAAAATTTTCAAGCTTCAAGATGCAAGATGATGAGAGTGTACCGGAGATGTTTCATAGGTTGCAAGTCATTGTCAATGAGCTCAAGGCACTTGGTGAGGAAGTCAAGGACAACCAATTCTCTATGAAGTTCTTGAGAAGCTTGCCCAAGAGGTTTGATACATTGATCACCGTGCTAGTGAGGACTACATTGAAGGATTCAACTCCTCAACAAATATTTCAAGAAGTGATGACCGATGATTCATATAGAGAAGATGATGAGAAGGATGAGTTGGTCAAGAAGAAGAAGAAGGAGAATGAGAAGAAAGATGATGAAAAGAAGAAGAGTGTGGCATTCAAAGCCACCACATCCAAGGGCAAATCCAAGATTGAATCATCAAGTGAAGAAGACTCAAGCTCTTGTGATAGTGATGACATTGATGAGAAGATGGCTCTCTTTGTCAAGCAATTTGGCAAATTCATGAAGAAGAAGGGCTATCGTGCAAGGAGGAAGAAGAACACATCCAAGAAGAATGAGCATAACATGAGATGTTTTAGATGCCATAGCAAGGACCATCTCATTGCAAAGTGTCCTTATGATAGTGATGATGAAGATGCTATCAAGAAGGAGAGGAAGAAGCAAAAGAAGAAGCAAGAAAAGAAGGAGAGCTCTCATAAGAAGAAGAATGATTCTCATGTTGCTACATGGGATAGTGATGACTCATCAAGTGATGATGAGAATGACAACAAGAGCAAGAAGAAGGCACATGCTAGCATTGCTATTCAAGAGAAGGTCTCCCTCTTCGACACTCCATCGTGCTTCATGGCTAAGGCCGCTAAGGTATCATCCGATGATGAGAGTGATCATGATAATGCTAGTGATAGTGATAGTGATGAAGAAGAATTCACTAAAGATGAACTAATCACTATGCTAGAAGATTGCACTCAACATTATAAAGAATCTAGAAAGGAGTGCAAGGGCTTGCTTAAGGAAAAGAAAAACCTTATGCAAGAACTTGATGAGCTTAGGACATCTTATGAGAGTCTAAAGATAGACCATAAGAAGCTTCAAAAGTCTCACACTAAGCTTGAAGAAGCTCACTCCTCTCTAGTTAAAAAATGTGAAAACATGCCAACTAATGTTGAGAAAGCTAAAACTTGCAACATAGGCATATCATGTGATATAATTAATGAATCTTGTCATAAGCCTATTGTTGTTGCTCCCACTAACCCTTCATGTAGCTCATCTACATCATCCTCATCTAGTAGTGATGGTTTCACTTGTGACTCCACACTTATAGTTGAGAATGAAAATCTCAAGAAGGAGGTAAAAGAGCTCAATCACACATTAGCTAAGGCTTATGGTGGTGAGGACCGCTTGCTTATGTGCTTGGGTAGCCAAAGAGCTTCTCTCTACAAAGAGGGATTGGGCTATAACCCCAAGAAAGGCAAGACCGCTTTTGCTCCTCACAAGACTCGTTTTGTGAAGAACAAGGGTAGCTATTGCAAAAGTTGCAAGCAAGTTGGTCACATAGAGCAATATTGCATGAACAAGAAATCTAATGCTAATGTATCCTCAATTAAGTTTGATTCTTTCTATATACTTACCAAGGGTACAAATGGTGTTCATGCTAAGTTCATTGGTGCACCATGGATGGGCTCAAAGAAGAAAGCCATTTGGGTACCAAAGAGCTTGGTCACTAACCTTAGAGGACCCAAACAAATTTGGGTACCTAAAAAGAATTGATCTTGTCTTGTAGGTCAATTACAAAGCCGGAGGAAGGCATTGGGTGCTTGATAGTGGGTGCACTCAACATATGACCGGGGATTCTTGTATGTTCAAATCAATTGATACAAGTCAAAATGGTGGTTTCGATGCTATCACTTTCGGCAACAACAAGAAAGGCAAGGTCAAGGGGCTTGGTAAAATTGCTATCTCAAATGACATGAGCATATCTAATGTGTTGCTAGTTGAGAGCTTGGATTTCAATCTTTTATCGGTGGCTCAACTTTGTGATCTTGGCTTCAAGTGCATATTTGGTAGTGATGATGTTGAAGTCATAAGTGTTGATGGATCAAATTTGATATTCAAAGGATTTAGACATGGTAGCTTATACTTGGTCGACTTCAATGATAGTGAGACCCAATTGACATCATGCTTGCTTAGCAAATCTAGTATGGGATGGTTGTGGCATAGAAGGCTTGGTCATGTTGGAATGAAACAATTGAACAAACTTTTGAGGCATGACTTAGTTAGAGGCTTGAAGGATGTCACCTTTGAGAAGGATAAACCTTGTAGTGCTTGTCAAGCCGGCAAACAAGTTGGAAATAAACATCCTAGTAAGAGTGAAATGAGTACATCAAAGGCATTTGAGCTATTGCACATGGACTTGTTTGGGCCAACAACTTACACTAGTATTGGTGGAAACAAGTATGGTTTTGTGATTGTTGATGACTATACTAGATACACTTGGGTGTTCTTTCTCTATGACAAGAGTGATGTTTGTGATCTATTCAAGTCTTTTGTCAAGAGAGTGCAAAATGAGTTTGAGACTACCATCAAGAAGATTAGAAGTGACAATGGTAGTGAGTTCAAGAACACAAGAATTGAAGATTTATGTGATGATCTTGGTATTGGACATCAATTCTCTCCAACATACACTCCCCAATCCAATGGTGTAGTTGAAAGGAAGAATAGAACTTTGATTGACATGGCTAGATCAATGCTTAGTGAATACAATGTGAGTCATTCATTTTGGAGTGAAGCTATCAACACGGCTTGCTATTGTAGCAACCGTCTCTATTGTCATGGAAAGCTTGGGAAGACACCATATGAGCTAATGAATGGAAGAAAGCCCAACATTGCATACTTTAGAGTGTTTGGTTGCAAATGCTATATTCTCAAGAAAGGCACTAGATTGAGCAAGTTTGAAAAGAAATGTGATGAAGGGTTCTTACTTGGTTATTCTACCACAAGCAAAGCATATAGAGTTTGGAATCTCACAAAAGGCACCTTGGAAGAAGTTCATGATGTTGAGTTTGATGAAACCCAAGGATCTCAAAATGAAGCTCAAAACCTTGATGATGTGAGAGGAGATCAATTGTCAAATGCAATGAAGAACATGGACATTGGTGACATAAGGCCGAGGCAAGTTGATGATGATGATATTCATGTGATCAACCAAAGTGTGCAAATTGATACAAATCAAGCAAGCTCTAGTGGTTCTCATGATGAAGTGCAAGATCAAGGTCAAGCTAGTGGAAGCAATCAACTCCCAATACTCCAACCTACTAGTATTGCAAGGGATCATCCATTGGATCAAATCATTGGTGGAATTCAAAGTGGTGTTCAAACTAGATCAAGGCTAGCATCCTTTTGTGAGCACTACTCATTTGTGTCACTTGAAGAACCTAAGAAAATAGAAGATGCTTTGAAGGATTCTGATTGGGTAAATGCCATGCATGAAGAACTAAACAACTTTGCTAGAAATCAAGTTTGGGAACTTGTGGAAAGACCAAAGAACTACAATGTAATTGGCACCAAGTGGGTCTTTAAAAATAAGCAAGATCAAGATGGCATGGTTGTGAGGAACAAAGCAAGATTAGTAGCACAAGGATACACTCAAGTTGAGGGTCTTGACTTTGGAGAAACATATGCACCGGTTGCAAGATTGGAGGCTATTAGAATCTTATTAGCATATGCTTGTGCACACAACATCAAGCTCTATCAAATGGATGTCAAGAGTGCATTTCTTAATGGTTACATCAATGAAGAAGTTTATGTTGAGCAACCTCCCGGTTTTGAAGATGACAAGAAGCCCAACCATGTTTACAAGCTCAAGAAGGCATTGTATGGTTTGAAACAAGCACCTAGAGCATGGTATGAGAGATTGAGGGACTTTCTTCTCTCTAAAGGATTCAAGATGGGAAAGGTTGACACCACTCTCTTCACCAAGAAAATTGGAAATGACTTGTTTGTGTTGCAAATCTATGTGGATGATATCATTTTTGGATCAACCAATCAAGATTTTTGTGAAGAGTTTGGAGATATGATGGCAAAAGAGTTTGAGATGTCTATGATTGGAGAGCTTAGTTACTTTCTTGGACTTCAAATCAAGCAAATGAAGAATGGCACTTTTGTAAGTCAAGGCAAGTACATCAAGGACATGATCAAGAAGTTTGGATTGCAAGATGCTAAGTCAATGAGTACACCAATGGGCACAAATGATCAATTGGGTATTGATGATAGTGGTAACATGGTAGATCAAAAGCAATACCGGTCTATGATTGGAAGTTTGCTCTATGTCACCGCTTCTAGGCCGGATGTGATGTTTAGTGTGTGCAAGTGTGCAAGATATCAAGCTTCACCTAGAGAAAGTCACTTGAAAGCAACCAAGAGGATATTGAGATATCTTAAGGGCACTCATGATGTTGGATTATGGTTTCCAAAGGGGTCTAATTTTGAGTTGATTGGATATTCGGACTCCGACTATGGTGGATGCAAGATTGATAGAATGAGCACAAGTGGCACTTGTCAATTGCTTGGAAGGTCTCTTGTTTCATGGTCATCAAAGAAACAAAATAGTGTTGCACTATCTACCGCCGAGGCCGAATACATTAGTGCCGGTAGTTGTTGTGCACAATTGCTTTGGATGAAAGCAACCTTGAATGACTTTGGAATCAAGTTCAAGAATGTGCCATTGTTTTGTGACAATGAAAGTGCTATCAAGATGACTCAAAATCCGGTTCAACATTCAAGAACAAAGCACATTGACATAAGGCATCACTTCATAAGAGACCATCAACAAAAGGGTGATATTTGCATTGAGAGCATTGGCACCGAAGATCAACTAGCCGACATATTCACAAAGCCACTTGATGAGAAAAGATTTTACAAGTTGAAAAATGAATTGAACATACTTGACCTCTCCAACTTGAG
Organism: Saccharum spontaneum; assembly: GCA_022457205.1. NCBI lineage: Eukaryota > Viridiplantae > Streptophyta > Magnoliopsida > Poales > Poaceae > Saccharum > Saccharum spontaneum. The sequence continues at coordinate 36,763,649 of CM039587.1, forward strand.
ATGAGTGCAACCCCACATTATTATATGACATGCCTCTCCTCCGACATAACAAGGTAAAGTTGTTTGACATATCATCCATACTTTGCTAAGGACATGGTTAGAACATATAGACATATTTGCATGACAAATAGGCTCATTCATGAAAATCAAATGATTTTAATGTATATATGGTACCACTATTGCTTCTATGTTTGATTGATCTAGTGGTAGCATATGACATGTTTGTGGGCTTGCAAACCTAGTGTTGAATCTAGAAAATGAGCTCATGATGTGTAATTCAACATGGTCAAGATAACCCTTATACTTTATGAGGTGTGAAGAAGCTTGTCCTTGGATCAAACCGAATTACATATTCTAGGCAAGTGATCTAGATTGAACCATAATTTGGACTCCCTCATATTGATTGACTTAACTCTCACTAAAATTGGCACCTTTTTGGTGATTGTTGACAAAGGGGGAGAGAAAAGTCACAAAGATAGAAAAGTCACCAAGGGGGAGAAAGATATAATAAGAGGGGAGAGAAAAAGTTACTAAGAAGGAGAGAAAGCATAAGATAAGACTTTGGAAAGGAATCAATTAAATTTGAGCACACAAATAGGGGGAGCAAGCTCATGAATTAGTTGTTGCATTTGTATGTGCACTAACATGATGTTTTGTTGCATTGCAAAGCTTAAATTCATATTCATACTTGTGTGGTGATTGCTAGAATTAGAACTTGAATGATGATTTGTTAAGAGTAGCTTTTTAAAGTGGTATCTAGACACCTTTGCTTATAATGTTGATCTCACGGGGTATTTTAGTGTTTGTGATCTTTACAAGTGAGGTATTACAAGTGGTGTCTAGCTACATCGATGCTAAGGATGGTATGTAAAGGCAACTCCGATTGGTATCACGCTTCAAAGGTCCATTCTATATACCTTAGCATCAATTTGATAGTAGTAACTCTCCCAAATCTCAAATCCATACATATGTGCAAAATTGAACCAAACTCATGGAAGCACATATGTAGGGGGAGCTAATACTATCGAAATTGAAAATTGAATTCATTTCATATCTTTGTGATGGTTGTCATCAATTACCAAAAAGGGGGAGATTGAAAGCCCAAGTTTGGTTTTGGTAATTAATGACACCAAGTTGCTAATGCTATTGTATCAAGTGTGATTAAGCTAGGCATAAGCAACACATGTGATGAAGGTGGACGTGGCAAGGAGTGGTAGCCACAAGGTCACAAAGAGATGGTGCATATACATGAAATGTAGATCATGGTGGAGATGCACTTAAAGTGGTGGACTTGATGTTCAAGTGGAAGAGAAGGATCTAAGAGCGCAAGGCAAAGGTATAACCATAGGGTTTTTCCTTTTGCCGGTCTAAGATGTGTAGAGAAGTGATTGACCGGGTTTAGGATACATAGCCGACTATCAAGAGGGGCAATCACGGTTAGCTCGGGAATCAAGTGCCACTAGGTCAATGTCTTGAGCATATGCATTTAGGATCTAGTAAAGAGCTAACATAACGCCTTGGAAAATATTTGTGAAAATGCTAACACACATGCACATGGTGGTGTACACTTGGTGGTGTTAGCACTTTTGCGAAGGCGGTGGAGTTTAAGCGGTAGAGAGGGGTTTGGGTTCCTCTCTCCCTCCCGCCGAGCTTGCGAGGCAGGATTCGGCGCTTTTTGGAGAAGTGAAATGCCTATTTTCTATTGCGCCGAAAGTTGGAATAGAAACGGAGGCGAACGGAGCTCACTGCGTGCACCGGACGCTGCACCGGACGCGGTTACTGTGCGACCGGCGCGTCCGGTCTGGCGAACAGCGAGTCACGAAGTCGTCGGACGCGGTTCGCATCCGGTCACACACCACCGGACGCGTCCGGTGGTCCAGGGTGCTTACTGGACTCGCACCGGACGCGAGTACTGTGGCGTCTGGTCAGTTCTCCAGCGCGTCCGGTGGGTGTTTCGCAGTGCGCGGCTCGGTGTTCACCGGCGCGTCCGGTGGGTCACGGGACCGGCGCGTCCGGTCGTGACCAGCGCGTCCGGTCGCTCGGTCGAGCGCGTCCGGTCAACGGTAACGGCTAGTTCGAACGGCACTTTTCTCGTCTGTCGCGTAGTGACCGGACACGTCCGGTCACCCTGACCGGAGCGTCCGGTGCGGCGCGAATTCTGCTGCGTCGTTTCTAACGGCTAGCTGCGTACCCCTTCGTTATAAATAGATGGTGGCCGGGGTTTGAGGGTAACTCTTGCACATTTTGAGACCTAGAGACATCCTTTGAGCTAGAGAACAACCCCTCCACTCATCTCTTTGATTGATTGCACATCTTGAGTGAGATTGAGTGAGATTCAAGTGCATTGCTTGAGAGTTGCATTCTAGAGGCACTTGATCTTCGAGTTGCTGCGGATTTCTTGTTACTCTTCCGTGTTTCCCGACACGGTAGACGGCTTGGAGCAGCGGAGGTGATTGAGCTCGCAATTGGAGATTGTTGGAGCCTTCACCAAGTGTTGTAAGGGGTTCTTGATCCTTCCCCGCGGGAGTTCGCAAATTGGATACTCTAGTGGAGCTCGTGGCTTGGAGGATCCCCATCTTGTGTGCGGTTGTGCGGCGCCCGCCGAGGGCTCGACTCTTGATAGTCGATTAGCTCGCGAACCGATAAGTGGGTGCATCGCCACAACGAGGAGTAGCTTGCCGGGAAGCAAGTGAACCTCGGGATAAATTCTTGTGTCATTCTCTTCCCGAGGATTTCTCTTGTGTGTTTGATTGATTGGTACTTCTCATCTCTACACGGCGGTATAACCTCTCTAAGCTCTTCTCTCGATTTACTTCTTGTATCTATCTTGTTGTTGTTGTGTTTAGTGGATAGCCTTGTACTAGACTTGTGTAGGTAGCTTGCTTAATTAGTTAGAGCTAGTGCTTTGTGCTTCGCCACCTTTCGTACTAACTTGTGGTTAAGCATTTTGTGTAGAAGTTTTTATTAGGCTATTCACCCCCCCCCTCTAGCCTATTTGGACCTTACAGCCCTAGATGGAATCCTTATCTCAAGGTAACTGTTTATCTATAGTTCTTAATGTAAAATATCACATGCTCCATTATCTTACACACATATTTTACGACTGTGTTGGCTTCATAGATGGGACACATTTTCTGGCAAGGGTACCTAGGAGGAACCAACAAGTTTTCAGGGGTAGGAAAAAGGACCCCACTCAAAATATGATGGTAGCTATCAATTGTGACCTGCTGTTCACTTATGTCCTTGCTGGCTGGGAGGGATCTGCCCATGATGCAACTGTCTTAGTGTAAGGATCCCTGGTAAGCCTAGAGGGGGGTGAATAGGCGTATCTAAAAATTTCTACACAAAACTCAAAGTCACTTGTCAGCAACTGTCGAAAGTCCCGACAGTTTATGTTGAAACTCCTGACGTCGTCAGAAGTCCAGACGTCAGCTGTCAGCAGTCCCGACGCCTACGTGGAAAGAACTACAAGTGCTCAAATGAACTTTGTGAAGCCAATAACTTACAACCCCACTTTCTAGTGGTAAGATGAAGTTGTCCAAGTGTTTCCTTGCCCTTGGAGCGCCACCAATTTGTAGATCGGGACCAAAACCTAAGAAATAGCTTGAGAGAGAGATAACAAAGACCAAATAATCTCAAGTAATCACAACAACAATAAGCACGCGGGACACAAGGATTTATCCCGAGGTTCAACTCGCCACTAAGGCTTGTCTACGTCCTCGTTGTTGAGGTGACCACTAAGGTCGGAGTCTCTTTCACCTCCTTGCCTCTCTCAAGCAACCACAAAGGTAAACTTGAGTTCTTCACTAGAAAATCAAGGGTAATACAAACTTCTCAAGGTTCTCCCACAGATCGGGAGCTCTTGGGCGACGCCTAGCCGGCTAGGGTTCCAAGAACCCAAGAGTAACAAATGCAAATCCATCCGGCTTGACGAAGAAATCAAGCGCTCAAGCTTTGAATCAATGTTTCTCTCACCAAATCCCTTCTCTCAACTCAATCTCTTGCAAGATTTGAATCTAGGAGCAAAGAGGAGAAGAAGGGGGGAGCTTGAGAGCTAGAGAGCACTTTCACTGAAGGTTTGGACGAGTGAAATGAGTTCATGACGGTTAGAAGTGAAGAGAGGGCTATTTATACTTGTAGTAGAAATCTAACCGTTCAGATCTACGTCGGGACTGCTGACCTGTATAGAAAACACTGTTCATACAAGGTCAAAGTCACTGCGCGAAGGCAAACGTCGGGACTGCTGACCTTCGGGACTGCTGACGTACGTCGGGACTGCTGACCGTCGGGACTGCTGACCGTCGAGACTGCTGACGTACGTCGGGACTTCTGACCATTGGGACTGCTGACATACGTTGGGACTATTGATGCTGCAGTCTACTGAGCGAGCCGATGGGCCTGGCGTCAGGACTCCTGGCGAGGGTCGGGACTCCTGACCGTCGGGACTTCCGACGCCAAAAGTCACTAAAACTATTCTATGTGCTTGTGAAGTGCTAGAGTGTCTCTCTTATGATTTAGTTTTTATACTTGAGCACTCTATCTTCCTCAAACCAACTAAAATTGCATCCCTCTTAATAGTGCGGCATAACCTAAACTCAAGATCAAATATCAAAGAATTTAAAAGCCTTTGAGTCCAATACCGCATTGTTTTGTAAATTAGGCTCCACCATCTCATGAATTATCCTCATTCTTATTTTACCTGCTTGTCATCTTGATAAATCTCATTTGTCCTCTAATCATGTGGTCATTATCACCAAAACCCACAATTAGGGCTTGATTGCACTTACAATGTCCCCCTTTTTGGTGATTGATGACAACACTATTAGAGCTTACAAAAGATTGAAATATAACTAAGATTTTTGAGCCATGGTTGTAGAGACTCCCCCTAAATATGTGCATAGAGAATTGAATTCTCAAATTGGCATAAGAGGCCAAAATTCACATATAGAGTTAAGTGATGGGGCTCCCCCTACATCCATGCTTCTGTGGGGTGCTGCACATAGTGTCACAAGAATATACGTGATGCATATGACAAGTGTGCACATAAGCAACCAAGGCGACAAAAAAAATTGTACCCCCCTCTCATTCTCCCCCTTTGGCAACAAGCACCAAAAAGCGGAAAAAGAAGGAAGAGGGATACAACAAACTTGACAAATTATGGTCAACAACAGATAATCAAAACAAGCAGTGACCATAAAGTGCAAGTTCTCTTTTGATAAAGCATTTTGAAACACATTATGAACTTTTTGCAAACCTTTTGCCTAGATGCTAGTTGATCAAACAAGGTGTGCAACATTTCAAACCACATTACGAGAGTCAAGTATGTTTAGTTCACTATGCAAAGCACAAAACCTTGACTCGTCGAGAGGCTTAGTGAAGATATCGGCTAGTTGCTTTTCGGTGCTCACATGGCGAATTTCAATATCTCCTTTGGCTTCGTGGTCTCTCAAGAAGTGATGTCGGACGTCTATGTGCTTAGTTCTTGAGTGGCTTACGGGATTGTTTGCAAGCTTTATGGCACTTTCATTGTCACACAATAATGGGATTTTGGTAAAGAGACATCCGAAATCACGAAGGGTTTGCCTCATCCAAAGTAGTTGAGCACAACATGCACCGGCTGCAACATACTCGGCCTCAGCGGTGGAAAGGGCGACACAATTTTGCTTTTTAGAACTCCAAGACACTAGGGACCATCCAAGGAATTGACACGTCTCCGAAGTGCTTTTTTGATCTACTTTGCAACCGGCGTAATCGGAATCCGAATACCCAAGTAGATCAAACTTAGAGCCCTTAGGATACCACAAGCCAAGGTTAGGAGTGTGTACTAAATATCTCAAGATTCTCTTAACGGCCACCAAGTGGCACTCTTTCGGGTTAGCTTAAAATCTAGCACACATGCACACACTAAGCATAATATCGGGCCTAGATGCACACAAATAGAGTAGAGAGCCGATCATGGAGCGATATACCTTTTGGTCGATGGCTTTACCTTCCTCATTGAGATCAAGATGTCCATTGGTTGGCATGGGAGTTTTGATGGCTTTGCATTCGCCATGTCAAACTTCTTGAGCATATCACGGGTGTACTTTGTTTGGCTAATAAAAGTCCCTTCCTTCAATTGCTTGATTTGAAAACTGAGGAAGAACTTCAATTCACCCATCATAGACATCTCAAATCTCTTGGTCATGATCCTACTAAACTCTTCACAAAATTCATGGTTAGTACTACCAAATATTATGTCATCGACATATATTTGGCACACAAATATATCTTTATTGACTTTACGAGTAAAGAGGGTAGGATCGGCTTTGCCTATTTCAAAGCCTTGCTTGAGCAAGAATTCCTTAAGGCATTCATACCATGCTCTTGGTGCTTGCTTAAGTCCATAGAGCGCCTTTTGGAGTTTGTAGACATGGTTGGGGAACTTGGGATCTTCAAAACCCGGTGGTTGCTCAACATAGACAAGTTCTTGTATAGGGCCATTGAGAAATGCACTCTTAACATCCATTTGATATAGCTTGAAGTCATGATGGGCAGTAAAGGCTAGAAGCATTCGGATTGCTTCAAGTCTTGCCACCGGTGCATATGTTTCTTCAAAGTCTAAGCCCTCCACTTGAGTGAAACCTTGAGCGACCAATCTTGCCTTGTTCCTTGTCACCACGCCATTCTCATCTTGCTTGTTGCGGAAGACCCACTTGGTGCCAATCACGTTTGTCTCGGGTCTTTCCACCAATGTCCACACTTGGTTTCTCTCGAAGTTGTTCAATTCTTCTTACATGGCCATCACCCAATCCTCATCCTCAAGTGCCTTTTCTACCTTGACTGGTTCCACAGGAGAGACAAAAGAGTAATATTGACAAAAATTTGCTAAATGTGAACATGTCAATACCCCCTTTCGAAGACTCCCTAGAATATTGTCAGCAGGATGATCTCTTTTAATGGTTTGCTTAAGTCTTGGGTGCTCAATGGCCTCTTGATTATCTTCTGGATTTTCAACTTCTTCTTCTTCAAAGATTGGTTGCAGGTTCTGTCCTCGAATCGGAGCTGGACTTGCTGCTGCTCCTGGAGGGGGTGTGGCACTGTCGCTCCTAGGTGCGTCACTGCCGCGCTGCTGGACTGCAGCAGGGGTCTGCTTCCCCTCAGCATCAGGTACGTCAGCGGAAACTTCTTCATCAGCAGCTAGGGGAACCACCAAATCAGTGGCTTCATCTTCTTGTGGCCTTATATCACCAATAGCTAATTGCTTGATGCCTCACATGGTGGATCCGCCTTTCCTATAACACTTGCATCAACTTGCTCTACTTGAGAGCCATTAGATTCATCAAATGTCACATCTACCGCTATTCAACTCTACCGGAGGTTTTGTTGAAAACACGATAGGCATACTCATTTGATCCAAAACCAAGAAGAAAACCTTCATCAACTTTAGGTGCAAACTTAGAGGTTTTGGGTCTCTTGTTAAGTATGAAACACTTGCACCCAAACACTCTAAAGTAAGACACCTTTGGTTTGTTACCGGTTAGAAGCTCATATGAAGTTTTCTTCAACTTCTTGTGTAGGTAGAGGCGATTGATGGCATGACAAGTGGTGTTGACGGCTTCACACCAAAAAAAATCCAAAATCTTGTACTCATCTAGCATTGTCCTTGCCATATCAATGAGTGTCCGGTTATTCCTCTCTACTACACCATTTTGTTGAGGGGTGTATGGAGTTGAAAACTCATGCTTGATGCCCTCTTCATCAAGAAACTCCTCAACTTGAGTGTTCTTGAATTTGGTCCTATTGTCACTTCTCATTTTCTTGATGGGGATACCAAACTCCTTTTGAGCTCTTCTAACAAATGTCTTCACCTTGTCCCTGACTTGACACTTATCAAACAAGAAAAATACCCAAGTGAAACGGGAATAGTCATCAACAATAACAAGACTATATTTGTTACCCCTGATACTTAGATAGGTGACCGGTCCAAAGAGGTCCATATGAATGAGCTCCAATGGTTGAGTGGTGGTCATGATGCTCTTTGGTGGGTGAGGTACGCCAACTTATTTTCCGGCTTGACAAGCGCTACATATTCTATCTTTCTCAAAGTGAACATTTGTTAGTCCAAGAATGTGTTCGTCTTTTTGAAGTTTGGCCAAGTTCCTCATCTCAACATGAGCTAGCCGGTGATGCCATAGCCAACCCATGATAGATTTTGCCACTAAATAAGTCTCAAGATTAGCTTTCCCTTTGTTGAAATCAACTAGGCAGAGCTTATTCTTTAATCGACCCGTAAAGACAATAGAGGAATCCTCCCTTCTAAAGACTTCCACACCCTTATCCGTAAAGAGATAATTGTAGCCCATCTCACAAAGTTGAGAAATGGATAACAAATTGTAACTCAACGAATCAACATGTAAAACATTTGTAATTGAATGCTCAAGGGTTATAGTAACTTTACCGAGACCAAGCACATCCCCCCTAGAATTGTCTCCAAAGACAATATTTTCATTTGAATCCAACTTTGGGGAATATGATTGAAACATACTTCTTTCTCCGGTCATATGATTTGTACATCCACTATCAAGCACCCAACTTGATCCACCGGAGGAGTATGCATGCAAAACAAGTTTAGTTCCTTGATTTAGGTCCCCAAATGTTCTTGGGGCCTTGAATGTTAGTCACAAGAATCTTAGGAACCCAAATGGAAGTGTTAAGATAAACATTTCTATTATTGCAAACATATTTGGCAATCACTTCTCCCTTGCTGTTGTTCTTCAACACAAAGCAAGAACTCAAGCTTTGTCGAGGTGCATGAGCCTTCGGTTGATAAGCATACTTGTTAGGATTACCCCAAATCGATTTCTTTGGTCTCTGGGGCTCTTGCTTTGGTTGATACACCTTCTTTTTGGGCTTGACAAGAGCAAAGGAAGAAGAGGTAGCCTTCCCTTTTCTATGGGGGCTGGCACTGCCACCCTTCACAGCAGCACTGTTGCCCTGGGCTGGCTGTGCTGCTCGGGGCTGCTTTTGTGCCACCTTCTGTGCAGGCTGTTCTGTACCTACTTTTCCCTTGCTCATGAACTGGACACACTCATATCCATTAATGACCTTTCTTCCATTTGTTTTGGCTCCTGCAGTGTGCCCAAGCCCATGCTTGATTGAGGGGTGTCTCCCTTGCTTGAATTGAGGCACTCTTGAATCATTTGTTTTCTTGTCACTTACTTGAGCCTTACCACTCAAGCAGCCCTTGCCAATGATCTCATTGAGCCTAGCAATCTCCTTTCTCATTGCCTCCATGTTTGCAAGGTTAGTGGAATAAGCATTTAAATCAAGATTATAACATTTTCCACAACCATGACTAGTGGAGGGAGTAGAGATGTCCTTTGCATTAGAGGGATGTGGGGTGCTCTCCCAAAGAAGACTATATTGCTGCCCAAGTTCTTTATGCTTTTCATCTAAGTCATAATACTTTTGGTTGAGAGCAATATTTGCCTTCTTTGTGAGAGCATGGTCTTCTTGCTCTTTGGCCAAAGCCTTGCGCAAGGAGGCCACCTCACTTCTCTCTAATGCAAGAGCTTCCTTGCTAGCAATATAAATATTTTCCTGTGCAATAAGATCATCATCTATAGTTGCTAGCTCGGCTTGGACACTCTCTAAATCCTCCATTAGCTTAGAGATGAAGAGTTTGGTTTTAGGATCTAAATTTTTAATTACATTATCAATCTCTTCATCACTAGGTTCGTCATCACTAGAGCTATCACTAAGTTCGCTACTAGAGATGTCACTAGGAGGTGAAGGAGATTTAGCCTTTGGTTTTACCTTCTCACCCTTTGCCATGAGATAAATGTGAAGGGAGTAGTAGTCATCATCGGACATGTTGTTGAAGAGCCTTGGTGTGGAGGATGGCTTGTGAATGGCCACGGTTGCAATCTTCTTATCCTCCTCACTTGAGCTATCTTTTGTTGAGTCCCATTCATGTCCAATGTGAGCCTCTCCCTTGTTCCTTTTGCTCTTTTTATAGTCGGTCTTGCTCTCTTTCTTGTCTCTCTTGTAATTGTTGTCTTCGATTTCATGAGGGCAATGAGCAATGAGATGTTCGGTGCTTCCATAGTTGTAGCATAGCCTCTTCTTCTTGTTTGGGAACTTCCTCTTCACTACCTTGTAGCTTTGCTTTTTAAGTCCCTTTTGATATCTCCTCAAAAAGAGAGCAACATCTTTCACTTTCTCATATTGTTTACTATCACTTTCATCTTCACTTGATGATGTTGTCTCTACTTCTTCTTTGACTTGCTTCGGTGCCTTGGGCTTGCTAGTTGATGCTTGCTTGTTAGACTTGGACTTGCTTGTAGAGGGCTGCTTGGTTGACTTGTTGGCTTTGAGGGCTACATCATCGTTGATCTTGATGCCTTCTAGCTTTGCTTGCAACTCACCAAGCTTCTTTCTTTCATTTGCTTCTTCTCTTTGCATGTCAAATGTCAAGATCCTTCCAAGTACATCATTTGGTGTGAAGTACTCAAACTTCTTCTTGTTTCTAATTAGAGTCACTACGGTCTCATTTCTTGGTGAGTAAGCTTCTAACATAATCTTGACAACCTTGTGATCATCTAGCTCATCACACCCGTAGCCTCTAATCTTGCCCACCATGGTCATCAACCTATCAAACATCTCTTGTGGCCCTTCTCCATCTAAAATAACAAACCGGTTGAGCTTGGACATCATCAAATCAATTCTTGCCTTTCTCACTTTGTCAACCCCTTCATGTGCAAGATGCAAAGTATCCCAAATTTTCTTGGCAACATCCACACCAATCACTCTATTATACTCATCACCATCCAAAGCACTAAGCAACACACTTGTGGCTTGACCATTTAGGTGAATGATTCTCATCTCTTCTAGTGTTGGATTCTTGGGATCAACCGGTGGCTCAAATCCATTACAAACAACCTCCCAAATGCCAAGGTGGAGACCTATAAGATAAGCTCTCATCAAGTGCTTCCACTTGGCAAAGTTAGTCCCATCAAAATGAGGTAACTTCCCCGCGGGCACATTGATGAAAGACTTGCGATCATGGTTAGTCATAGACATAGAAGAATAATTAAAGGATACGGCAGCATATTTGTTGTCGTCGTCCTTCTTGCCCTTTCCTTTCTTGTCCTTCTTGCTATGCACTTGATAGGACTCATCATCATCACCGTCTTCAGAGCTGCTAGAGAGCTCACTAGAAGATGTGTTGGAAGCTTTGGCTTCTTTTTCTTTCTTCCTTCTAGCTTCCCTTCTCTTTCTTCTTTCTTCTCTCTTAAGCCTTCTAGCTTCTTTTCTTGCTTTCTTTTCATCTAGCCGCTGCTGCTCCTTCTTCTTCTCTCGTGCTTCTCTTTTGAGCTTTCTTGTTTCTCTTCTCTTTTTCTTCTCTTCTTCATTAAGAACTCTTTCGGCATCGGTAGCCTCAAGATGTGGGAGGTTGGAGACACTTGCTGTCGACACGCTTAGCTCGCTGCTATCGGTGTCATCCAGCTCAACTCGCTCTGGATCGACATCCACCGGCTTCACACCACTAGTTCCTCCTCCGGGCTCCATACCTCACGCGGTGAAGCGTATGCGAGGTAACCGGCTCCGATACCACTTGTAAGGATCCCTGGTAAGCCTAGAGGGGGGGTGAATAGGCGTATCTAAAAATTTCTACACAAAACTCAAAGTCACTTGTCAGCAACTGTCGGAAGTCCCGACAGTTTATGTTGAAACTCCTGACGTCGTCAGAAGTCCAGACGTCAGCTGTCAGCAGTCCCGACGCCTACGTGGAAAGAACTACAAGTGCTCAAATGAACTTTGTGAAGCCAATAACTTACAACCCCACTTTCTAGTGGTAAGATGAAGTTGTCCAAGTGTTTCCTTGCCCTTGGAGCGCCACCAATTTGTAGATCGGGACCAAAACCTAAGAAATAGCTTGAGAGAGAGATAACAAAGACCAAATAATCTCAAGTAATCACAACAACAATAAGCACGCGGGACACAAGGATTTATCCCGAGGTTCAACTCGCCACTAAGGCTTGTCTACGTCCTCGTTGTTGAGGTGACCACTAAGGTCGGAGTCTCTTTCACCTCCTTGCCTCTCTCAAGCAACCACAAAGGTAAACTTGAGTTCTTCACTAGAAAATCAAGGGTAATACAAACTTCTCAAGGTTCTCCCACAGATCGGGAGCTCTTGGGCGATGCCTAGCCGGCTAGGGTTCCAAGAACCCAAGAGTAACAAATGCAAATCCAACCGGCTTGACGAAGAAATCAACCGCTCAAGCTTTGAATCAATGTTTCTCTCACCAAATCCCTTCTCTCAACTCAATCTCTTGCAAGATTTGAATCTAGGAGCAAAGAGGAGAAGAAGGGGGGAGCTTGAGAGCTAGAGAGCACTTTCACTGAAGGTTTGGACGAGTGAAATGAGTTCATGACGGTTAGAAGTGAAGAGAGGGCTATTTATACTTGTAGTAGAAATCTAACCGTTCAGATCTACGTCGGGACTGCTGACGTAGATCTCGGGACTGCTGACCTGTATAGAAAACACTGTTCATACAAGGTCAAAGTCACTGCGCTAATGCCAACGTCGAGACTGCTGACCGTCGGGCTTGCTGACGTATGTCGGGACTGCTGACCGTCGGGACTACTGACGTACGTCGGGACTGCTGACGTACGTCAAGACTTCTGACCGTCGGGACTGCTGACATATGTCGGGACTGCTGACGCTGCAGTCTGCTGAGCGAGCCGATGGGCCTGGCGTCGGGACTCCTGGCGAGGGTCGGGACTCCTGACCGTCGGGACTCCCGACGTACGTCGGGACTTCCGGTGCCAAAAGTCACTAAAACTATTCTATGTGCTTGTGAAGTGCTAGAGTGCCTCTCTTATGATTTAGTTTTTATACTTGAGCACTCTATCTTCCTCAGACCAACTAAAATTGCATCCCTCTTAATAGTGCGGCATAACCTAAACTCAAGATCAAATATCAAAGAATTTAAAAGCCTTTGAGTCCAATACCACATTGTTTTGTAAATTAGGCTCCACCATCTCATGAATTATCCTCATTCTTATTTTACCTGCTTGTCATCTCGATAAATCTCATTTGTCCTCTAATCATGTGGTCATTATCACCAAAACCCACAATTAGGGCTTGATTGCACTTACACTTGGCAGATGCCATTGCTAGGGAAGATGGGTTTCATGTGCCTGAAGGTAATTGGCCACACACACAATTTGCACTTAATTAGATGACCAATTCATGTCACACACTCTCACACTAGATGTACAATTGTAGGTAAATTTTGCTTGGTAGATGCTGGGTATGCATGCAAGCCTGGCTTTCTACCTCCATACAGGGGAGTGATGTACCACTTGTCTGAGTTTGGGAGCAGTAACAGACCCACCACTGCGAGGGAGCTGTTCAACCTGAGGCACTCTTCACTTAGAGTGACAGTTGAGAGAGCTATAGGTGCACTAAAGGGCAGATTTAGGATTCTGGACAATAAGCCCTTCCACAGGTATAGGACCCAAGTGAGGCTGGTAGTTGCCTGTGCCATTTTGCACAACTGGATCCTAGGCTTTTGCATTGATGAAGTAGTGCCGGCTGAGGAGGGTTTCACTGGCTCCCCACCTGATCCTAATGACCTGCCCCCTGAACATGTTGAGCAAGACTCCCTTGACATGGTTGCAAAGAGGGATGCCATCTGCAATGCTATGTGGGCTGGAAGGGGAAACAATAGGACTTGATGATGCATGTAATTTGTACTTGAATTCAGAATGTCTACCCTCCTATGGAACTTTAGTTTGTGACAATGGTGTAATAATTTGATGGACAAGGCTGAGACCACTTATTTGTAATTTAATTTCCTACTTTCTTTATTCATTATGGTGTTTGTTCATTTGGCACTCTTCATTATGGTGTTTGTTCACAATGTTCTATAATTGTTTCATCTATTGTTATACTTGCACATCACTCCTAGGATGGCATCAGTCCCAGTTGGTGGTCAGGGTGGGTTTATGGCTGCTGCTGATGTGTTGGATGAGTTGATCAATGGGGGGGACAGCTGCTCCTGTTGAAGCTGGCACTGGTGCTGGTGCTCCTGCTGCTGTGGCTGGTGGTGCTGGTGCTGCTCCAGGTGTTGCTGAACCTGCTCCTGCTGCTGTGGCTGGTGGTGCTAGGGCTATGAGGTGGTCCAACAACACTTCAGGTTTTGTTCTTAGGAGGATGGCTGCACTTGTGACTGATGGTAGCAGGCCAGACAAGGTTTTTAAGGACAAGGATGTCAATCAAGTGGCCAAAGCCCTTAAGGAATGGTGTGGGGAGGTTGTTAGCCCAACCCAAGTGTACAACCACTTGAGGAAGTGGAGGCAGAAGTGGGCTAGGGTGACAAAGCTCAAGGATCTTAGTGGTGCACTTTGGGATGACCAAGTGCATGCTATCATGCTTGACCATGACCACTACCTTGGCCACACCAAGGTAGAAAAACAGTGCATTTTAATACTTGCCTAAACCTATATGATGCACTAACTGCAGGACCATCCTAAAGATGCTGAGTACCTAAACACCCCATTAGGTTCTACACTGAGATGGAGGTCATTTTTGGCAATGCTTTGGCCACTGGCAGGTTTGCACTTGGGTCTGGGGAAGCCTTAGGGCAGAACCAGTCTGACAGTGCTGCTGCCAAGATGGAGGGCCCTCCTTTGGCCCCTCCCACTGTTGTTCAGGCTCCCACTGCACCTACAAGGGGTAGCAAGGCCACATATAACCCCACCTCTACTGGTAACAAGAGAAAGAGAGCCAACTTCTCTGAGGAGGAGATCCTGATGATCACCAACATGTCTGATGCTGTCAACAATGTTGCTAATGCTCTTAGGGAGACTGGTCCTAGGCATGTTGATGCAAACCTCTACCTTGCTGTGATGGAGATGCCTGACTTTTCTGAGGAGGCACTTATTGTTGCCTACACCTTCCTCCTGGACAACAAGGCCCAAGGCAAGGGCTTTGTGAACATGAGTGAGGGCCATAGGACCATTTGGCTTAGGAACTTCCTAGCCAAAAACTACTACATCTAGGTGCACTAGATCATTGTCTTGCTAGCTAGGAGGGGTTGACTGTAGAGATGTATAGTTCCTCCACCCCCTCACCCACTCTCTCTTCTTTTGACCATACTAGCTTTTGTGCAGTCTTGTTTCTCTTTTAACACCTGACCCGTAGTGGTGTAGTTTGGCTGGGAGTGTGGGTAACAACAGGTAAGGATGTGGAAAACATTTGAGCCCTTGGCTGTTGGGCTGAACAAGTTATTGTAAGAACTTATTTGTAGCCTCTGTTGGCTACTTTCATTTCATATTTGCTTGCCTTTGGTTGCAATCTGTTGGTTTTACATACTCTCTTTGATTTGGTGGTACATGTGGGATTTAAAAGGCCTGTGATGTAAAACACTTACATGAGGTGGCTGCCTTGTTGATGTTTTCTTGGTTTTTGTTGTGTTTTCTGTTCTTTATGCCTGTTATGAATCACTTGAGTTTAGTTCTACTCCTTAGCAACAACATCATTGTTTGATGGCTGATGGCAGAGAGTGCATTGATCCAAATGGTTCTATGGCTCGCATCAACTGTTCTTTTATTGTTGCTTATATCCTGGTTTCTTGTATTTGGCAGCCACCAATGACATGACAAAAAAACCACCATAATTGAAAGCTGAGGCCAATCTTGTGCTCTTTAAGCCTATGATGTCAAAACTGAGGCATGTCCAAGTTAGTGCTTCCCATTCAGAGCACTTACATGAGTTACATCTGTTTAATTTCAGACAATGGCACCTTGCTATGTGGTATTTGAAGGGAAGAAACCTGGTATTTATTTTAGTTGGCATGAGTGTGCTAAGTATGTGCTTAAAGAGAAAGGGGCTATCTATGAGAAGTACAACAGTTATGATGAAGCTCTTAGAGCTTTCAATGATAGGGTTCCTGGTTCACCTATGCTGTTACCAAGTGGTGACACCTCTGCTGATCCAATAGCATCCCAAATGCTATTGGCAAATGAGAGATGTGCAACCAATCCTCATTCTAATGGTAAGCAGGGGTGGTGGAAGAATGTGGTCATCTTGATCTTGTTGTTGGTTGTGGCATGTCTATGCTACATGTTGTTCATGTGCCATAAGTGAAACTGTGTTCTAGGCCGATGATGACAAGATGATTGTGCTCATTAGCTGACTGCTTGTCATTTTGCTTTCTCAAATATCTTTCTATGAACTATTCACCTGCTATTCTTCTTTGTTTCCTGTGAACTTGTTGCCAGCAATGATATAAGAAGTACTGAACTTGATTTGTCTGAGGCCAAGTCCTTAATTTTTTGGTTCAAATATTCATGCTCAAGCTGGAAACTGTTTTCTCTGAATGTATTCATGCTGAAATCTGTGAATTGGCTCTGGGCTAGGCCGGCCTCAGCCAGCTGCCAAACACAATCTCGGTTTGGCAGTTGGTGGCGGTTGGTGGTAGTTGGGCTCTTAGCCCGGCTGAGCTCTGGGTGACAAACACAATCTCGTTTGGGCCAGGCTCATTTGATACAGGGTGCACAAACATGGTAAGTTGCACCAGTTGAGACCGGCCTGCTCGGGCCTGGGTCAGTTGGGCCAGCCAGGCCGGCTACGGCCACCCTCGCAAACGCGCCCTTTATTCGCAAACCTGTAAATATAACTTAATTTTTGTAAATTATATGGCGATTTGCAAAATTAACTCTATAGGTTTACGGACAGATCCAATTGTATCTCTACTTGTCGGGACCCATTCTCGTTTAGGGCTTGTTCGGTTATTCAGGAACGAAGGTATGTAGCGATTCCCAGTTGGAATACTTTACTAATTTGTATAGTGTTGATAAGCTGGAATAATTCCTTTTTTTCATTTCGAAACAAATGAACAGACCCTTAGTTTTTTTTTGAACAAGCGTTTAGGTTCGTGTTGCAGAGGAAAGCAGGAACAAACGGAGTGAGACAAGAAAAGGAAAAAAAAAAACAAAACTCGTAGGCAGCGACCCCTAAGTGTCAAGGGAATATTCCAGGCTTTGTGCCATCCATGCGGCCGTGCATCCAGCCAGATGGAACGGTCGCCATCTCAAAAGCTCATTGAGTTGAAAATCAGGCGGCCGTGCATCCAGCCAGATGGAACGGTCGCCATCTCAAAAGCTCATTGAGTTGAAAATCAGGCAAGGTTTCTAGACGGAAAAAAAACTAATCCTTCAATAAAAATTAAATAAAAAAGCTAACAGGAATCTGTTGGTATTGCTAGTTTTGTACTAGTTGTGTGTGTCCAGAAACAACACGAAAACGGCATTGGCATCTTAAGATAATACTACTTTCTTGTCCATCCGAGTTTGACTGACTCATGATGGTGGGGTTTTTTAGTATTTATTTATTCTTCTGGTGATATGTTCATGGAGTTCAAATGACTTCATGAATTTGTAGATGTATGATTTATGTGATAGGGACTTAGGGAGGTGGCTGAATCTAAAAATTTTGGTTAAAATCCAAAAAAAACGTTACAGGGAGATGGTGTACGGTTTTATGTGATACGGACTTAGGGAGGTGGCTGACTTTTTTTTAAAAAAAAAGGTCTAAATCTAAAAAACATAATAGAGAGGTGTGGTTTACGAGATAGGGACCTAGGGAGGTGGCTGAATCTAAAAAAAATTGGTCTGAATAAAAAAACCGTAATAGGAAGGTGGACCCATTTCACTTTTACACGGCATGGACAAAGAAAAGGTTTTTCCATTCTTTTGTGTCACCTATTCTTTTGTTTGTCTCTAGACTACCAGGGGCGGGCCCACTAGTATTCAAGGGTATTCAGTTGAATATCCAAATTTTTTGACAAAAGATTTCATATATATAAGCCATATACATGTCTATATATTAAAAAAACAAAAATACACAGCAAAACTGTATCTGCTCGTTTTTCTCCCACACCCGAAGGCCCAACGAGGCCCAGCGGCCTGCCAGCCCATATTCTCCATTCCCACACCCGCAAAGTCGCAGGTACTGTCTGTTTGTCTGTTTGACTCCCAGTGGCGGGCGGCAGGGCGTACCGGCACCGCGCACGACGGACTCAGGGGCGGGTGGGCGGTGGCACCACGATGCCAGGCTGCCAGCGTCGGCGCTCGCCGGTTGGCCGGCTGGGGCGTCGGGCGGAGGGCGGCAGCCGACAGCACGCAGCAGCGAGGCGCGAGTCCGAGGCTCCGACGGCGACATTCCGACTGCCAAGCCTGAGTTTGTCCCGGCCAACTTATGTAAGTTTCAGTCTCTGTCTCCTGGCTTAGCTTCCGGATTTCATATATTTCCTATATAATATTATGCAATTTCAAATTTCATATATATTTCCTATATATGTTACGCAATTTCAAATTTCATATATATTTCCTATATATATTATGCCTTATGCAGTTTCAACCATGCGGCATTATACATGCCAAATATTAGCCTTTTGGTTGTGAAGTTTTTTTATGCCCTTATATATTTCGAATACCCAGCCTCAAAATCCTGGGTCCGCCGCTGTAGACTACCATCATGTAGTGCAAAGTAATAAAAGTTAGTGCAAAGCAAATTTTGTTTTCCTCGAACAACTTGTCTTCAGAGATGAAACAAAATCTCCAGCGATCGAAAGAAGTCGAACTGTGCGAGCTTCCAATGCACCAAAGAGAGGAAAAAAGAACAAAACAAAACGTTTTTTTTTCCATCCAGATCCTCGCAAACAAAATCACGAAATTGCGTCTCCGTCTGCTCTTTTTTTTGGGTGCACACAAGGCTGTGACAAGCCCCTTTCCCTAAAAAAAAGCTGAAGCCCTTATATATAAAAAAAAAAAACCACAAGCCCACAATGGCGACGGCACACGTGTTCTGATGTCGCGTTTCCACCAATTGTTGAAGCCCAAAACGCCACGCAGCTCTGACTGAGTTCACGGTAAAAGACAGAAGAAAATTGGATGGGATCAGATTAAAAAGGCAATTAAGCTCGATGGGTGTTGTGTGATTATAGTATAAATCCAGGGGAGCAAAGGAAAGGAAAGGGAGAAAATTTGATAGCAATAAATAAAATAATAATAAAAAGAAAAGTGGCGTAGAGGATAGGAGGAGAACAAAGGTCGCGTCTCGAAGGTTCTTGCGTTGTTGGGACGGGAGGGATGGCGTCAGAGGTGGAGGACGACGCGGCGGCCGCGGGGGCGCCGCTGGTCGCCAACGGTGCAGCCGACGTCCGCCGGAGAGTATGCCGCCGCGCCGCTGCCCTGTCGTTTGATTTTCGATTTTACTTTCTTGGATTTGCTTTTGGCTGCTTTTATTTATGAGTCCTGATCTTGTCCGGCGGGTTCCGTGGTGCGCAGAGGGATCAGGCGAAGGCGATTCTGTCCAAGCAGGCCGTCAAGATCGCCACCAAGGCCGAGCAGCACGAGCGCTTCATCTTTAAGGTCATTTCCCCACTCTGCCTCCGTTTAATCCCTTTGTCGCTGGATTTCTTCTGCAGTTGATGACGTTCACTAATCTTGCCGCTCCCGTGCTCCCTTTTTTTTTATCGGAATCTAAGGGAATTATTATTGGCCTGCGTTTTCCGTAACCAATCCAGTCCGCAGCCAATTTTGGTGGGCATTGTGTGATGTTACTGTTCGATGAGTACGAGAAAATATTGGCAATAGATTTTTATCAAGCAATTTAGGGGAAAGGAATTAGTACCTGCACGCACTTTGTGCATTTATTGTTCGTACTGTACTGAGAAGATTGTGGTAATAATTGGATCCGCTGGATTGGGTGTAGGGAATGTTCTCATATGGTGCTACTCGTTTTAAATGCGCAGGTCACACACTTGCTGGGTGTTCTTGGATTTGGGGGATTTTGCTATCTCTTGGGTGCCAGTAAGCTACTGCAGCATTGAGCTATTTGGTTGGGTGTTACCTACTGTACATCATAAGATTCTTGTTGGTTCCACTTGTAATGCTCTGGTGTTGCTTGCAGGACCACAGGATGTGCCATATGTGTACTGCCTGTTCTACGTCATATTCGTTCCGCTCCGCTGGATTTACTACCGCTACAAGAAATGGCATTACTATCTCCTGGTGAGTCCATTATTGTCTCACATTGGAAATGCTTCAAGTACCAGACATGTGCTTCCTCAGAATTTACTTAAGTTCATAACTTAAGGGTGTTGGTTTCAGTGTCTTACTTTACTTTAAATTTAGTTGTTCTTCACAACACAAACCCTGCAATAGAAAGCTTTTTTGAATGAAGGATAAATAGAATATACTGTTGTATGATATTGTGCCAACATCTTGCAGTTGCATAATATTCCTACGTGGCTATGTGCGTAAGTGCCTAAGCGGTAAACCTATTTTCACATATCTCATGTCTCATTGAAAAGAGGAGCCACTCCATTCTAATGATGTGGAATGTTGATGATATTATTTTTTTGAAACTAATGTTATTTTTTAGCGTACCAGGAATAGCCCTTTACCTTATTTACCTGATAAATAGTATGCCTACATTATATCTAGGTCAACATTCTAGGTTCTGTTTCATTTTACATTTTTGAATGTTGTCACAAATATAAGTTTGCTAGACAACAGTTTTGTGTTCTTTGGATGGGATTTTCTCCATTTCTAAAGCCATCATCTTGTGTGTAAAACCTAGAGTTTCTTTTCCACCTTTGTGCAGGACTTCTGCTACTATGCCAACACCTTTCTCCTTGTAATGATTCTCTTCTATCCAAAGGATGAGAAACTTTTCATGGTTTGCTTCTCGTTTGCAGAGGTATGAAAAATACCCTTGTTGATTTCCAGAGCTTGTCCAGGATGTGTTTAATCATTTTAAATCCTCACAGGGTCCGCTTGCTTGGGCATTAATTGTGTGGCGTTGCAGCTTGGTTTTTAGTTCATTTGACAAACTTGTTAGTGTCCTGATACATCTCTTACCCGGTAAGTGATCTCAGACATGAATATCTGTATTCAATACATACAACATTTTACTTTTTCAGGTAAAACATCATTTTAGTCTAGTGAAACTATGTAACCATTTCAGTTTATTGACATATTTGGGTTTGACCCGTTGTGTGAGTAATCTATGGGGACTTTACATTATTTGAATTTTAATTATTTCTTCGCTTTGTTAATTTGTATGTGATGTTAGTGTTCTCGCTCATGATTCTTTAACCCACACATCCCATTTTTGTCTGGCTGAACTTCCTTCTTCCTTTATCTCCTTGAAAGGTTCAAGGAAACTACAAATGGAGTTGTGATGCCAAAATATGAAACAATGAGAAACACAAAAGAATTGACACTTAATCTGAGGAACTCAACAAAAAAAGTGCAATTGGACCCTTTAAGAATCAGTTGAACTACAGAAGGGCTCATCCTGAAGTCTGGTCTTGGATATACTTGATGCCTTCTCAAATTTTCTATAGGTCCTTGGTATACTAGGATTATGTAGTTCTGTTCTGTATCAATTGCATTTTGTTTCTGAATATTGGTCGGGCATCATGACTGATTTGAGTGCCTCTGCAGGGATTGTTCTATTCACTATCCGGTGGTGGAATCCACAAACATTTGCTGCCATGCACCCAGAAGGAAGAGATGCCAGGGACACATGGCCATATGTGGAGGACAAATCATATCTGTGGACATGGCTCTTTTTTGTTCCACTAGCTGCTTACACCCTGTGGCAACTTATGTATTTCCTCATAGTTAATGTCCTGCGTCGACAGAGGTTGTTAAGGGACCCTGAAGTCATGACATCCTACAGGTACATGTTTGTATTTTATTAAGGTTTAGCATGCACTATACGTACTGGATTACTTTGTTTTGCTTGCTATGCATCTGTATTGTTGCATGCCTTCTTGCTTTGTACTGAGAGAAATGAACTCAATAGCCAAAAGGTAGGGTTGTGAAATAGCATGGGAGGTAAGATGGGCTTGTGTTTGCCCCTGACACACTTACTGTTTGCATCACTTGGTCACCAATGAATAATGATATTGGAACTAATTAATCTCGTTAATCACAGGTGAAGCTGTATTTCTTTTTTTTTCCTTAAGCATGCGAGAAATCTGTTTATCATCATTTAAAGAAGGGAAGGAAAAGGATACAAAGAAAACCATCCAAACACTATGCGTACGTACACACACACCACAAATTTGCATATGCTCGGTAATTAGACTAAACACCCAAAAGACATTAAACCGGGGAGGGAGACCTAGATGAGCCCCATCACCAAGTTCCTGAGATCCCTGGCCTTGACAGCACATGGATAGCCACCATCCTAACTACCATAATCACATATGGGGAGTGGTATTGCTGGATATGCAATCGTAACAATGCTTGCACAGCTCCCAAGCAACAAGGATAGTGTCGAGGTCTTCTCTGAATTGCTTGTTGGCTCCCAAGCAACAAGGAAAAAATATAGTTCCTCGCAGTAATGACTGTCTCATTTACATTAATGTAGTTTTGATGGTTGAGTAAGACTTTCAATTCGTATACAGAAACTTTTCTCATGCTGTATGCCTTAAGTTTGCACCTGTTTGCATTTTGCCCACTTGCATTTCCTGGGTTCACGAGTCCTTGTTTCCTACTGGTTTGAATAACTGTCGGTATTCTCGAATCTTGAATATCCTTGATCCCAGCATAGAACCTAATGTTTATCTTATGAAATGTTTGTCAGGGAGCTCTCAAAGAAAGCACAGAAAGCGAACAACATCTGGTGGAGGCTGAGTGGACTGCTGGGTGACCGGAACCGGCAGGTCATGTACATACTGCTCCAGGCGCTGTTCACAGTGGCAACAATGGCCCTGACTGTCCCTATATTCCTGTCCTACCGGATGCACGTGGTGTTCCTGATACTCAAGGTGTGCGCGTCGACATGGAATGGTGGCAGCTTCATCTTGGAGGTGATGCCTCGACAAGTAGTACAGAAGCAGCAGAAGAAACTGGACATGAAGCCCATCGAACAGGGGAGCTCGACACAGGGTGCGCCAGGTGATGATGGTACACTGGGTAACCACCACCAGCACACATCTGAGGAGCAAATCCAGGAGTGAGGAAATTGAAGCTGGATGTAAGATTAGATTTTGCTGTTTACTGATGCAGCCTTTGTTTTTACTCAGTGTTCTTTGTGTTGGAGTTTTTCTTTAGCTCTGCCCAAGTTGTGACATCTATAGGTTTAGGCTGGCCGATATGGGGTGGGCCCATGTTTGTCGGGCTTGGGCAAAGATAAGTTCAGATGTTTACTTTCTCTGTAGGAGTTTCTTCTCGCTGTGGCAGTTGTGAATTGCGTGAATCTGTTGCATTGTTCGTTTGAAGATGATATGATGTTTCGATGATGCCATACCCTGATTTTATTGCTTCACGTTGAAGGACAGACTGAGACGATGCGTGGTGAAGAATCATGCATGCTCATATTTGCTGCGTGCAAGAAAAGGTTCCTGGAAGATGCCCTGCAAATGCAAAGGGTGACCACCTGTGTTGACTGGGACCAAGTCATTTGGTAAACTTTGTATGTTTTGATTGGCTGGTAAAAAATGATGTGCAGAAGGGAAAGAAGCCCGATACTACTGGATTCAGGAACAAGTTGCGTACCCGCTTCTTTGTTTTCTGACTGTACTCGACTTGATAAGTACGCTGGCCGCGGCGGAACGGGTCCAGAATCCTCGCTTGACCAGGTACTATTGTTCATCACAGGCATACGTCACCGAGATGAGCGAGGCAGCTTACATCGCGTTGCATTAAATCAATCGTGACGTTAGAACGCAGATGCGCCTTTGCTTCTCAGCAGCAAAGTAATTTCCAGCGAATTCCAATAGGAGCCTGCTCCGCTATATAAACATGGCAGCGTTGCATCCCAAGAGATTTTCAGCCTGTTCGCTTGGGCTGATCTGGCTGGTTGAAAATACTATTGGCTGGCTGGCTGGCTGATTTGGCTGATAATCTCAAGCGAACAGGCTGTTTAGCTTTCCTTCATTTTGATTCTCTTTTATACTACTGTTACATACCACCTGTTCCTTTTCCCAATTCCTAGATACTACACCACAGCCTCCTGCGACCGGAACCGTGGGATCGATCGTGGTCACAATGTGGGTGTTCACAGTGCCACCATCATCCGCGCTGGCCGCCCTGGCGTTTACGCTGTTCCTGCTCAACTCGGGCGTCGCCTTGCGCCGCGCTCTAGTGCGCGGCGACGCCTGGGCGGCAGCGTTCGTTGCGGGCGCCACCGTGCTCGTGATCGCTCTCATCGCCACGGTCCGCGCCCACGAGCGAGAGCGCGAGGAGAGGCGACGGGGCCTGTTCAAGGCCGCGGCGTGGGCGCAGTCCGCGGCGCTCACGGCTATTTTCGGGCACCGAGTCGCCGCCACGCTTGCCGCACCAGCCATGGCTTGCCTGGTCTGGACAATGGCCGGCAGCACGATAGCCGGAGGGTTCTACTGCCTCTTTGTGCATGGTCGGGCTGACGTACACTGACGTCGTCGCTGGTGGCCGCGATGCACGACAAGCGTAGTGCGCGCCGTCACCACAACAATACATTGTCCACAGCCCACAGGGGCGGATGCACAGTAGGTGCATGGGGGTACAGCTGTACCCCAAAATTTCTGCAAAAATACTAAGTACATATACCTACCCCAAAATTTCTGCAAAAATACTAAGTACATGTACCTTTAATCCATTATATATGTATAATATATTGTTAAGTAGCAAGGCCAAGTGCTAGTTCATTCGACAGGGAAAAAGTCTCACACAGAGCTTCTCGTTTGCATTGTTGCGTTTGAATCTAGTGATTTTCTTTGCTTTTTATGACAACGAAAAACTTATTGAACTTGCAAAGTTTTATCCTCAAGATTTCACAAGTACAAATCTGGTGCAACTTTGCCACTTAATATATTTATTGTTGATGTGTGTAACAACACAAGGTTCCGGTAAGCAAAGAATCCTAGTGAGCTCATTCTTAGACTTGTTGAGACAAACAAGCACAATTGCTTTGAAACAAGATGGGTGATCAATGCAAAATTATTTTTTGATCATATTTATTGATGTCGTGACTTTTTCCTATGTGTAAGCAATGTAGATGTCACGCTTCCAAGAATCACGGAATAGCCTATGAAGATTTAGTTTGTATTATAATAATTTATAAGATTTAGTTGCAAATTTGTAATGAAAACATGTAACTTCGTTCCATTTATATATCGTTACAACTATTTTATTATTATTAGTGATCGAATTATATCATTTCAATATCAATGAACTACAACACTTTAGTCCGTACCCTCATGATCGAAATCCTAGATCCGCCGCTACAGCCCAGTGCCAATTAGCCACTGTCCTTGAAACACGCTCCTGGTTACCACAGGCTTGTCATACACCTGGACTGTACTAGTAAAATTAGCTACTGTACGTCCTTAAAACATAGTACTCCTTGTTACCACAATAATAAAATGACCGCAGGTCCGCAGCTAGCTCAGTGCCGAGCTGAAGAATTACTCTCCGGTACGGTGTGCGATTGGTTGGTGGTGTTGCCTTTTTTGGTTGCTGTTCTGGCTGATCACCGAGTCTTATGCCCTTTGAATGTTTAGACTGATCACCCGTTTCCAAAAAAAAGGACTGATCATGCCCGGTGGCTGCAGCTTCTGTATCTCCTTCTCATGTCTCCGTCTATATCTCCATACTGTAGCACCTGGCTAGGTCATGGGCCTTTGTTTTTTTTACAACCACACAATCATCTATTCATCAGTTGTATTTGTCACCCTGTTCATCTTGCACTTTTTTTAATCACTATATGGGGGTGTTTGTGAAAAAATTAAGGGAGCAAATGGTCTCCTAGTGTGTGAAGATACAAACGGAGACACGAGAAGGAGACACAGAAGCTGCAGCCATGCCGGGTATATTATATCCATGTTGTGCCCTCTTTTCCCCCTACAGTCCGGTGCCCTCACGCATACACCACACTCACACTTGTACACCGATGGGTGCGGCGCCCTTGTCGCATACTTCTATAGTTCTATATACCCACAAATAATCACGAAAGCACTCATGTAGGGGGAAGCGGAAATACAACATACTTCCTCCATACATAACTTTTGTTATACACCTAGATATATGCTACGACTAGATATATGGTAAAATAATGTATCTCAAAAAGGCAAAATAACTTATAATTTGAAATTGAGAAAGTAGCGTTTATTAGGGCTCGTTTTAAAGGTTTTATCGTGTTCTCGCGTACTCTTATGTACTGATGTTTGTATGTAGCTCCATTTGTTTCCTACATTTTCCCTACTCTTTTGAGACTTGTCTCACCGCCTGATGAGCAACATGTAGGCATGTGGCCTCCTGTCTCTTGCTTGTTGGGTTGATCATAAGCATGCTTGGTGTGAAAACTGAGCACACATTAATGTGTTGTAAATGTGCACCGTGAAAGACCAACTATGCACAGTATGTCACATATTTCACACCCTGTTGTGACAAGCAAGTCAAGTCTATCCTGTGCCTTGATCAGGGGCAGGGATGGACCTTGACTAGCCTCCATTGTTGACAAGGGAAGCACCCCTAGTGTGCAGCAGCAAATATATGGAGAGGCACCCCAGAGCCATCTAAGGCTAGTGACATGCTAGTGAAAACTAGTGAAATCAACTAGTGAAGGCCACTGATCAGGCAGCTGCTGAAACACTGGGAAGGGTTTTTCCCAAACCACTCCTACACTGAGTTCTTGCCTGCTACAAGCAGGCACGGGTCGTCAGCAAGACGAAATGGCTAACAACTCCAACAAAAGGTATGAGAAGCACCAGTTAATCGTGTTAATGTGTCCTAGTTGCAGAGCTTAATGATCCTGGAAGTCTAACAATGGTATCAGAGCTTGACTGACAAAGTCGAGTGGCTTAACATGGATCAAACCATGTCGATAAGTGTGCGATTACGCCTTTCAGCTACTCCATTTTGTTGGGGTTCGCCCGGTGTAGAATATTGAGCCACTATACCATTTTCCTACAAGAACCTAGCAAAAGGTCTAGGAATTTGGCCATAGGGAGTATGTCTTCCATAATATTCTCCACCACGATCTGATCTCACGGTCTTTATCTTGCAATTGTGCTGATTTTCAACTTCAGCCTTGAAGACCTTGAATTTGTCTAATGCCTCAGATCGATCCTTTATAGGATAAATGTAGCCATAGCGGGAGTAATCATTAGTAAATGTTATGAATGAATCAAAACCATCTACTGATTTTTCTGAAAATGGCCCACATATGTCTGTGTGGATGAGTTCTAAAACTCTGGTGCTTCGAATGGCTCCTTTCTTAATTTGCTTAGCATATTTTCCTTTAATGCAATCAATGCATTTATTTGCATCAGAGAAATCTAGTGGGTGGAGTATGTCATCTCTAATGAGACGCTCAATTCTCCCCCTTGAAATATGGCCCAAGCGATAGTGCCATAATTTCGATGAAGTCTCATTATCATTTCTCTTACGCTTGGTACTAACATTTGTCGACGAGGATGGATCAACATTATTCACTACATTGCCTTGGGAAATAAGATAAAGTTTGCCTTGCCGTAAGGCAAGACCAATATCATTACCATTAGTCTTTAAGATACATCTCTTATTCCCGAAAAGACAGTGATAACCATCATCATCTAAACATGACACAGAAACTAAGTTTCTTCTCATAGAGGGTACATAAAGGACATTTTTCAAAAGAAGTGTGAAGCCAGTGTGGAGTGTAAGTGGCAAATCTCCAATTGCTTCAACTTCTGCTTCAACGCCATTGGCGACTCTAATCCTTCTTTCCTCTCTTCTTAGGGTCCTCTTCGTAGCGAATCCCTGTAAAGAATTTGTAACATGAATAGTCGCACCTGAATCAACCCACCATGTATTGGTGGCATAATCAGCATAAAGGGATTCATCTATGAAGGAAATGACATCAGTACCTATCTTATTGAGCCATTTTAGAAAACCAATGCAGTCTTTCTTAATGTGTCCTGGTTTTCCACACCAGTGGCACCCTTTTGGATCTGCATTAGGCTTGTCTTCACCACTTGAGCCATTTTCAGGCTTGTTCTGCTGGTTCTGCTTAGAAGATTGTCCCTTCTTCTTAAATTGAGCAGGCTTGGGCATGTATTCTTTCATGAATTTCTTATATCTTTTCTTTTCAGTTTTCATGACATGGTTGACATGGTCAACCCTTTCAGCCCTAAGCCTTTCCTCTTCCTGAGCACATCTTGCCATTAACTCATCAATTGACCACTTTATCTTCATGGCATTGTAATTGATGGTAAATGGCGAAAACTGTGGAGGTAAAGAGGTCATGATCAAATGGACAAGGAAACCATCAGAGATTTCCATTTCCATTTGCTTAAGCTTTGCAGCCATATTGCTCATTTTCAGGATGTGCTCCCTTATGTTGCCAGACGCATCATACTTATCAGTCACAAGCCTCTTAATCAGAGTGCTTGTGTAAACCTTAGAGGATCCTTTGAATTGATCCTCAATCTTGCTAAGGTAATCCTTAGCAGTCTGGGAGTCTGGCATTGCTCCCCTTATGCCCTCAATAATGGAGCTCTTAATTATCATGAGACACTTTCGATTCGAATTGTCCCATTTGGCTTTCTTAATTTCATAACCCATTTTGAGGACATCATAACCCTCACAATCCTCTTCGAGTTCTTTAGGAGCCTCATTATTGAGAGCATAATCCAGATCCAGCAGAGCGAGCAATATCTCGAGCTTTTCCTTCCATGAAGGATAATTGCTCCCATTCAGCTGCTCCATGCCGTTTATCAGTCCGGCAATGTTTGAGGCATTAGAAGCTACATTTAGAAATAATAAAGATCATGAGTGGAAAATATTAATGCATGAAAATAATTATTATTCATGCAAAAGAAACTTCTTTTATTATTCTATTCTATCAACACTGTTGGACAGAAAATAGAGTAGAACAATAAAATTTCATGACAAATATTTATTAATCAACGTTGGTCAGAATAATAAATATAAGCCACGCTTAACAATAACTTCCATGTCTCTAATCAAATTTTTCCGTTGGTTCCAATTTAATTAGAGCCATGTAAAATTCACTAATCAAGTTTTCCCGTTGGTTCCAACTCAATTAGAGAATTTCTCTTATAATTACGCAGCGGAAACGCACATGAATTTGGGCTTGAACAAAATTAACAGCATAATTGGAAGACATAAAAACTATGCTGAAAAATAATAAACCCAAAACATATATCAATTCGGCCCTTAAGGTAATTTGGCCCAAATGTGTGCAGCCCAATCAGATTACAAAAAAAAACGTTAAAATTCAAGATGGGCTACACCTCTTTACTGGCCAACCACGGCTAACTGCAGCTGTCCGATCAAATCGGACGCTCCGTGTGGCCTCCGGCCATAGCAAAAATGGAGCAGCAGGATTTTCCCCAAAACCTACCTTATCTCCTCCTCCCGTTTCTCCCGTCGTACGACAAGCAGCGGCGGCGGCGTTGGAGCCGAGTGGCGCCGAGTGCTCACGCTTGTGCTCGCGTGCTTGCGCATCGGGGAGACGCTGCAGCGGCTGCCGCGCCAGCAGCGGCTGAGTGCCCGTGCACGCACAAGCCAGCGGTCGAGCCGACTGGGCTTGCGGCGGCGGCGGCGCAGCACCCGCCCGCGTCTGCACATGCGCGAGCCAACGGCCGCGGCGTGGCAGCTGGCCCTCAAACCCTTTCTCCTCCCTTCTCCTCTCACCCACACAGAGCAACGCCGGCAGCTGCCGCGTTGGCGACACACGCCTGCGTCCGTTCGCGAGAGAGGGCCGAGGATGGTGTGGAGGAACATCATGGCGCCGTCGAGATCCCGTTCGCCGGAGTCACGCGCTGCGTCGGCTTGTGCACGGTTCCGTCGAATGGCGTCTCGTCGGTGCCCCTTACCGGCGGCGGCCCGCGCGCACGCCCGGGAAAAAAGCCCCGGCGGCGGCAGCAGCGGAGCGCACGCCCCTTCGCACAGCGGCGGTCCCTCGACGGCCATGGCGCCGCGAGGTGGCCAGCCTCGGCGGCAACCAAAACACGCCTGAGGACCAGCGACAGCCGGGCTTGTGCGGCAGACAACGAGCCTCAGCTCGGGAGCAAGCTCCAGTAAGTCCACCGCCCTTCCTTAGGGTTAGGATTTGTGCCAAATCAGGGATTTCAGCTTTATTAGGATTTCGGGTTTTGGGATTTGAGGTGTTTGGGTGTTCTTTACTACAAATCCTTCCTTCTCAATGCTAACAGGACCACTGGAGATCCTAGCTTAGCACTGATGTGTCTTATTTCACATGAACAACATTAACCAGTACATGAACATGTATGAACAACACTGTAGTTGGTCCTAGTTTGAGCTTAAACCGGCTCTAGATGCCATTGTTACAATCCATAAATGGACTTCTTAAGCCGACACCCCAGATGTTCTTTTCCTTCCATAGCAAAACCTTCTGGTTGCGCCATGTAAACATTTTCATGCAAGTCTCCATTCAGGAATGCTGTTTTAACATCCATTTGATGTAACTCCAAATCATAATGGGCCACAAGCGCCATGATTATTCTGAATGAGTCTTTACTAGAGACAGGCGAGAAAGTTTCATTATAATCAATGCCTTCTCTCTGTGTGAAGCCTTTTGCCACGAGCCTTGCTTTGAACCTTTCGATATCCCCTTTGGAGTCATATTTGGTTTTGTAGACCCATTTACAGCCTACTGTTTTGGCTCCATTGGGAATTTCGACTAAGTCCCATACATTGTTAGTCCTCATGGACTTCATTTCATCTTTCATGGCATCAAGCCATTTAGATGAATTCTCAGATTTCATGGCTTCCTTGAAAGAGGTGGGATCATCATTCAATATCAACTCATCCATGTCCTCACTCAAGTAAGTGACATAGTCACTAGAGATAGTGGACTTTCTCTCTCGTTGTGACCTTCTAAGAGGTACATCATTTTCTTCATCTGCCATGTCTGGGAGCTGCTGAATATCTTCATCAGGTACTTCATTAGTTGTGATATTAGCAGGTGTTGTATCAACAGTATTTTCGACTAGAGGTACAACTTCATCATGCACCGGGGAAAAGGGTTCCTGAATCATTGGCATCGGGACATAAACCCGTTTTTCTTCAAGAACAATTTCTCTTGGTGTTTCACTCCCCCTCATCAGCTCATCTTCCAAGAACACAGCGTGTCTTGTTTCAGCAAATTTTGTGAACTGATTTGGACAGTAGAATCGGTATCCTTTTGATTTATCAGGATACCCAATGAAATGGCAACTGACAGTCTTAGGATCTAACTTTCCAGCACTTGGATTGAAGACTTTGGCTTCAACAGGGCAACCCCACACATGCATATAATTCAAAGTCGGTTTTCTCCCAGTCCATAATTCATATGGTGTTTTAGGTACTGCTTTACTGGGAACCCGATTAAGAATATGTGTAGCAGTGATATGAATTTACTGCTGGAAACCAAGAGATTTCTCTCCTCCAAATTTGACATGAAAGATCTCGGAGAAGCTGCATATGTGTTAAGCATTGAAATACACCGAGATAGAGCAAAATGTGCATTGGGTTTGTCTCAGAAGGCATACATTGAAAAGGTACTCAAGAAGTACAATATGCACAAATGCTCAGCCTCACCTGCTCCTATAGTGAAGGGCGATAAGTTTGGAGAATTTCAGTGTCCAAATAATGAGTATGAAGCTTCACACATGAGAGCGATACCATATGCTTCGGCTGTTGGAAGCATCATGTACGCTCAAGTATGTACTCGCCCTGACCTGACATTTGTTACCGGGATGCTTGGCAGATATCAGTCAAATTCAGGTCCAAATCATTGGAAAGCCGTTAAGAAAGTCTTGCGTTATTTGCAAGGCACAAAGAGTTACATGCTCACATACAGAAGGTCTGATAACCTTGAAATTATAGGTTATTCAGATGCTGATTTTGCGGGGTGTGTAGATACTAAGAAATCTACATCAGGTTATATCTTCACCCTAGCGGGAGGAGCTATTTCATGGAAAAGCTCTAAGCAAACTGTTACTGCATCGTCGATAATGCAGGCAGAATTTGTGGCATGTTATGAGGCTACCGGGCAGGCTGTATGGCTAAAGAATTTTATCTCGGGATTGAGAGTGGTCGACAGCATATCTAAACCACTCACGTTATACTGCGATAATCAACCAGCAGTAATCTATTCGAGTAACAACAAGTCAAGTGGTGCTGCCAAACATATTGACATTAAGTACTATGTTGTGAAAGATAGAGTCCAGGATCAGACAATTGATGTGAAGTACATAAGTACAAAGTTGATGTTAGCGGATCCGCTTACTAAAGGCTTACCACCCAGTATATTCAAAGGACATGTTACCGGCATGGGTCTGGTAGAGAGCCTCTGATTCTGGAATGAAACGGGGCATATGTGTAACGTTCTCCCATAATGTACAAACAAGATCATTTTGAAATGTAATGATGAACTATAGTCATCAGGGTTCAATGGTACTTAAATGATTATTGTAATCCTATGTCTTGGTGTATCATTTTGTTGAGAAATGAATTTATGATAATAAGACTTATGATCAAGGGGGAGAATGTTGGGTTGATCATAAGCATGCTTGGTGTGAAAACTAACCACACATTAATGTGTTGTAAATGTGCACCGTGAAAGACCAACTATGCACAGTATGTCACATATTTCACACCCTGTTGTGACAAGCAAGTCAAGTCTATCCTGTGCCTTGATCAGGGGCAGGGATGGACCTTGACTAGCCTCCATTGTTGACAAGGGAAGCCCCCCTAGTGTGCAGCAGCAAATATATAGAGAGGCACCCCAGAGCCATCTAAGGCTAGTGACATGCTAGTGAAAACTAGTGAAATCAACTAGTGAAGGCCACTGATCAGGCAGCTGCTGAAACACTGGGAAGGGTTTTTCCCAAACCACTCCTACACTGAGTTCTTGCCTGCTACAAGCAGGCACGGGTCGTCAGCAAGACGAAATGGCTAACAACTCCAACGAAGGTATGAGCAGCACCAGTTAATCGTGTTAATGTGTCCTAGTTGCAGAGCTTAATGATCCTGGAAGTCTAACATTGCTCAGTATTGGGCTACCGCACCACGCCTGCGCTCTCGCCATACGGTCCCTTCCACATCCTCCATGCCTCTCACTTTCCCCTTCTATGACTATTTGAAAAATTAAAGTAACAAATAGACGACCAGAAGAGGGGTAAAGATGAGTGATTGTCTATGCTTTGGCAAGTTCTAAAGAATGAATCTTTATTGGCTCACATTCATTCCTTCAGATCGCCGGTTTGGTTCTTCAATTTTTGAGGTAGCCGTGGGAGGAGAAAGCGAGAGATATAGATGAGGACGTAGTGTGGTGCATGAGCTCCATGCCACCGAGGAATGTTTTGTGGTTGAGCAAAAAAAAAAAAAGGTCACGTGCTACTCATCAGGCGGTGGGGCAAGCCTGGAAAGAGTAAAGAGAGAGCCTAAGGGTGTGTTTAGATGAAAAAATTGGGGTGAAAAGTTACTGTAGCACTTTTTGTTGTTATTTGGTAAAATTTGTCCAACCATGGATTAATTAGACTCAAAAGATTCGTCTCGAACTTTACAGACAAACTATGTAATTAGTTTTTTTTACCTACATTTAATGTTTCATGCATACGTTTAAAGATTTGATGTAATGGGTGGAAGAGGAAATATTTTGGGTTCCTGTAGGAAGTGAACGCGGCCTAATTTAAGCATGACTGTATGCATGGGTACTCAGTTCAGGGTGGTACCGTGTCACTTGTCAGGCTATAGATGTTGTCACTTCTCAAGTTACAACCAATATGTTCCACTTGATAAACAGAGTTTTACATAGTTAATTAAATAATTTAACTTTCATGATTTTTTTGTTTCAAGCTAAAATAATGTTGCATTCAACAAAGCAAATGTTCTAACTTCATTAGAAAAATATTAAGTTTAATAAAAAAAATATTGTATCTTTTTTGAGAAAATAGATCCAAGCTACAATAGAAATTGTTATGCTTAATAAAAATATTCTAAATTTATGAGAAAAAAGTTCTAAGTTAGATTAAGAGTGCTTTATATTAGAAATATATGTAGTTTAATATGACTTACTAGTTGAGTAACAATGAACCTAATATACGCAAGAACTTACCTAAATATATTTTAATGTAGGACTAGTGTTGAAAAAATACTTAGCATAATTAAGCAATATTAAAGTTTCCTTAGAGACTTAAAGTATCTCGAAGAGTGAAAAGAAAAAAAAAAGCCAAAATTACGATTTTGGATGTAAAACTATATTGAGTGAAAAATAAATTAGTAAAAAAAAATTCTATTTTCGATGTCCGAAACCTACTCCCAGCGACCTCCAGCTGGCTGGCAACCGCTTGGGCCAAGCCACCCGCCAACGGCAACGACCGACTGACGACTGGATAGTCTATCGGTGGTTAAGGCCCAAGGGAGTGTCAACGGTACAGTGTGCAAACCTTTTCGGACGATTGACGGGGAAATTAGGTCAGTTTTAGTGCCGAGTTGCATGGAAGCTTCATCTATATTTAATAGACTGCTACATAAGTATTTTTATGACATATAACAACGTTTTTAAGAAGAGAGAAGAAATGAGTTTTATAGGGATAAAATTCTCTTGGCATGATTACCGTCTATGGAATCCTAGAATGAAATTTAAAAGTTTGCATTGGAACCCTATTCTTTCTCTTTATTCTTTTCTACTATGTCCTCTCAACTCTAGATTGGTTGGTCGGATATGCACTTGTATCTTTCCGCGCGATTAGATCGATTTTCACAAGTGTGCAAAGATTTGGAGTTGAGATAAAGAGTTTGTGGAGAGTTTTTTTTTCAGTATTGTAAAAAAAATCAAGAATTCAAGATTGAGAGTGGGTTTTGGATCTTGGAGATCCTCTTAAATAGGAGTGTTTTTTTTTCCGGAAGCGTGTGTTGCCATCCGAACTAGTAGAAAACTGATATTGTGGATCGACTAGACCGTGCAAGAACGCGCTAGTAGCGATTAGTTTATCCTAACAGACTCTTATTACTTGTTGCCCTTCCTTTTTTTTTTTCCAAAACTTAGATAGAAACGTGTATTGCCACGCGACCCCACCTTCACTCCACAGGATCAACACATAGCGACGACGATGGAGCCCCATCCCATGAACCATGAGTCCGTAACCATGGATCGGTGAAGTTTCTCCGCTAGTTGTTTCCCCTCTTTGCTTGTACAAGTGACTTGACTTCCACGGAGGCACGCAACAATCTGCAGTACGTCAGTTAATTAGGATGACAGCTTGCCAGTAGCGTGCGCCGTGTGACGCAAGCCGATATTGATGATTGATCAGTATGCGCGTCTGTGCAATTTCGTCCTTACGGTCTGTATAAATAGCACCATCCTTCTGGCTTGATGGTTTTCGTTTCCGTTCATTCCTACTCTCAATTTCTGTGAACTGGAGAGAAAAAATAGCTGGCGCGGTTGGTATTCCCTAGCGATCGAGCATGGATGTGACAAGGCACCACGTTGCCACCGTCCTCAGCGTTGCGCTGTTTGTGCTCAGCTCCTGCGTCGCGATGCGCCGCGCGCTCCGCCGCGGCGACCACTCGCCGCTCTCCACGTGACGGTCCGGGCACACGAGCGGGTGGACTACGACGCGGCGAGGCGCCGCCGCCGGGGCGCGCTCAGGGCCCTGGCCTGGGCGCCGTCCTCGGCCCTGACGGGCATGTTCGCCCACCGCGTCGCCTTGATCGCCCCGGCGCCCCCGTTCGCCGTCCTGGTCTGGAGCATGGCCGGCGCTGCAGTGACTGGTGGGTTCTACCTCCTGTTCGTGGTGCACGACCATGGCATGGAGACGCTGCCGTACGTCCCTAGGTACGGTAGTGACCATCGACAGGAACCATGACACATACGGCTGGTGTGCCGCTGCCTCCAAGAAGTGATCACGTAGAGTAATTACTTGTTTGCACGTGATGCAAATATCTATATCCCTAGACCAAAACCCCACTAATACTATTTCAACCAAAAACCCCACTAATACTATTTCTCTGCTTCCACGTTGTGCCACGTCATCACCGTTGTTTCCACCGTCCGATATTAAGTAGCAATCTCCATCCTTACCGTTAGTTGTTTGAACCATAATCCCACCTAATGCCTTCTGCAAAAAAGATACGGCAACTAGGACATCGAGAACTTTCTAAAGCAACTCCAAGAGATTATGTAAAATTAGATTCCAAAATCTATGATTTAGCCATTTGCTAAAATAAACACCCTAAAAAAAATTAGAGTAATCCAACAGCCTTTCTTAATTTTTCCATTATCTATTTTTGAAACTGCCACGTCATCCTTTCTTCTCCGCCCGCACACACCAAGAACAGAGGTAGCAGCAGCCGGCCGAAAGCCGGATTTCGCTTTGTACGCCATGCCGGTCCTGCATGCGTCGATCTAGATGCGAAAGCTGTTGGTCATGTCCTCATTGGCCGTCGTTGGGTGCGAGCCACAGCCACTTGCACACGGCGTGGATGTATGCGTCGATCTTGATTCGATGGAGAATGACCCAGCTACACGTACATGCAAGCCTCCTCGTCCGTGATAGTGGCCATGTCGAGGGTAGTAGACCCTATGACAGCCGGAGTGTTCTATGCCTAGCTTTTGCCTTTGTACACGACGCCGCGAACAGGCTGGCGGCAGGCGCGCGAGGGGTGTGCAGGAGTCGGATAGCAAGCGTCCCCGGTTAGCTTTATTTACCAACCGACATACACGGAATACACAACTTGTTATTTTAGACTGCGGGATAGAGCCTTTTTTTCTACTGAAAATACCCAAAATTAGACCAACCGAGATACACGGAATAGACAACTTGTTATTTTATACTGCAGGATAGAATAGCTGTTTAAAAATACCCAAAATTAGATTGCACGGTCCAAATGGCTACTCTCTTGGAGTTGCTAATGCCACCAATCTTGCGATTCCTCTCCTCACTTCACCTCTTCCTCTTCCTCTTCCGTGACAATTTAGTATATAATTTAGGAGCTGCAACTAAGTACTTTTTGAGAGAGTATTAGGGTTTAGATAATACTTGGATTGCCATCAATGGACATGTTCAGTGATTACATATAGGCCATTAGGGGAGCCGGTCATGGCAAGCCCATGGGCCGTACGTCTACTGTCTAACACACCCCCACAGTCTGCACTGGGAGCACAGCGAACATTAAGACTGGACCTGAACTCTGTAAACACTGATGACGGAAGTCCTTTGGTGAAGATATCGGCATACTGTGACGTGGTAGGAATATGCAGCACACGAACTTCGCCAAGGGCAACACGCTCACGAACAAAGTGTAGATCAATCTCAACATGTTTGGTACGCTGATGCTGGACTGGATTGGAGGAGAGATAAACGGCACTGATGTTGTCACAATAAACGATGGTAGCTCTGCGGAGAGGGCAGCAAAGCTCACCAAGCAACTGACGCAGCCAACAAGCCTCTGCGACACCATTTGCAACGGCGCGATACTCAGCCTCAGCACTCGAACGGGATACTGTTGCCTGACGCTTGGAGGACCATGAAATGAGGTTGTCACCAAGAAACACAGCATACCCGGAGGTAGAACGGCGAGTGTCGGGACACCCGGCCCAGTCTGCATCAGTGTACACAGTAAGAGTGAGTGGTGCACTCTGAGAGAGATGAAGGCCGAGATCATGACTGCCCTGCAAGTATCTGAGGATCCGCTTCATAGCGGTGAAGTGAGGCTCTCTGGGGTCATGCATAAACAAACACACTTGCTGAACTGCGAAAGCGATATCTGGACGAGTAAAAGTGAGATACTGCAAGGCTCCAGCAATACTGCGATAGTGAGTAGGATCCGTCACAGGTGTACCATCAGCCGACAATTTGGAGTGAGTCTCCACGGGCGTGCTACAAGGCTTGCAGTCACGCATGCCTGCCCTGTCCAGAATATCCAAGAGATACTGACGCTGGGAAAGGAACAATCCATCACTGCGGCGCTGAACTGAAATGCCCAAGAAGTGATGAAGCGGACCCATGTCAGTCATAGAAAACTCCTGGCGAA
Source organism: Saccharum spontaneum (assembly GCA_022457205.1). Lineage (NCBI taxonomy): Eukaryota > Viridiplantae > Streptophyta > Magnoliopsida > Poales > Poaceae > Saccharum > Saccharum spontaneum. The sequence goes on from CM039587.1 coordinate 36,801,695, forward strand.
GAGCTGAAATAATCCGCTGAAGGAAACCAGACGACGAAGCTGTGAGCACAATATCATCAACATATAGCAGAAGATAAGCCACGTCACTGCCCCGGTGATAAGTGAAGAGGGAGGCATCCGACTTCGACTCAACAAATCCAATCGAAGTGAGGAAGGTGGCAAACCGAGTGCGCCAAGCGCGAGGAGCCTGCTTGAGCCCATACAGCGACCGGTTGAGACGGCAAACATGATCCGGATGTGCTGAATCCACAAACCCCGACGGCTGAGCGCAATACACTGTCTCTGTAAGATGACCATGGAGGAAGGCATTCTTGACATCGAGCTGGTGCATCGGCCACGAGTGAGAGAGAGCCAAGCTGAGGACCACTCGGATAGTAGCAGGCTTCACAACCGGGCTGAAAGTTTCATCATAATCAATACCAGGACGCTGAGTAAAACCACGCAGGACCCATCGAGCCTTGTAACGATCAAGAGTACCATCTGCCAGGAACTTGTGCCGAAAAACCCATTTACCAGTAACAATGTTGACGCCGGGAGGTTGAGGCACTAAGGACCAAGTATCATTGGCCTTGAGCGCATCAAACTCGGACTGCATAGCGGCGCGCCAGTTCGGATCAACAAGAGCTGTCCGAACAGAGCCTGGTAGCGGAGAGAGGGCAGCAGCACTGAGGTTGAGACGATCGACCGGTTGGATGAAACCGGACTTGCCTCGAGTGCGCATGCTGTGAGCGTTGGCCACTGGCTGAATAGCGAGCGGCGCTGTGGAGGTCGTGCGTCGGGTACCGCTGGCAGCGACCTGCTGGGCAGGGGCAGCGGTACTAGCACTGGGAGCAGGGTCCTGGGGCGCCAAGACTCCAGGGGAGGCAGCAGCAGCGGCGTCGGAGGCGCTGCTGGCAACAGCCCGGGACGGCGAGTCCGCGGGGGCAGCAGCACCGGTGTCCTCAGGAGCGGCCGGCAAGGGACCTGCAGAAGGAGCACTAGGCCCAATAGGCAAAGTGACAATATCATCGTCGCTCAAAAAAGTTAAGGTATTAGGATCAACCGGAGACGTGGACATGTTGGCGAATGGAAAGGAGGACTCGTCGAAAACAACATGTCGAGACACGATTATCCGATTTGAGTGGAGATCAAGACACCGATAACCTTTATGAGTGTCGGAATACCCGAGAAAAACACACAGTGTGGAGCGAGGCGAGAACTTATCGTGGGCGGTGGAGGACAAGTTGGGATAGCAGGCGCATCCAAACACGCGGAGATGATCATAGGAGGGCGTGGTGCCGTGGAGCGCGAGGTAAGGGGTGCGGCCGGCCAGTGTTTTAGTGGGGTGACGGTTAAGAAGATATGTGGCGGTGTGGAGGGTGTCAGCCCAATAAACAGGAGGTAAGCTAGCCTGAAAGAGAAGCGAACGAATAATATTATTAATCGTTCGAAGAGTACGCTCGGCACGACCGTTTTGCTGGGAGGTATAGGGACATGACATACGGAGAATAGCACCATGGGTGAGGAGGAACGTGCGGGCCGAGGAGTTGTCAAACTCGCGGCCGTTGTCGCACTGAACGGCCTTAACAGAGGCGCCAAACTGAGTACGTGCAAGAGCGAAAAAATTGGACAGCGTCTCAAAGGTCTCAGATTTGAGACGAAGAGGAAATGTCCAGGCATAATGAGTGCAATCATCCAAAATAACAAGATAATATTTATACCCAGAGGCACTCAAAATAGGAGACGTCCAAAGATCACAATGAATAAGATCAAAAGGTTTTGACGCACGACTGAAAGACAAGCTAAAGGGAAGCCGTACGTGACGACCTAGTTGACAAGCATGGCATAGAGGTTCAGTGGTGCACTTATTACATGAAATGACCCTGGAGCTAATAAGCTTAGACAAAGCATCAGACCCTATGTGGCCGAGACGGCGATGCCATAGGGTGGATGTGGCAGTAGTGGCAGCGAGGGCGGTGGTGCTGGTGGCGGGTGCAATGAAGAACGGGTAGAGATCGCCCGAACTATTGCACCTGGCGATCACGCTCCTGGTTTGAAGATCCTTCACAGAAAGACCGAACGGATCAAACTCGATGGAACAATTATTATCAGTGGTAAAGCGGCGAACGGAAATCAAATTCTTAATAATGCCAGGAGCAACGAGAACATTAGAAAGAACTAGTGACCGACGCGGCGTGATAAAAGAGGAGGACCCGACGGAAGTAACGGGGAGGGACGCACCGTTACCGACAATAATGGAGGAAGGATGTGAAGGAGAGGAACGGGAGGAGGATTGGAGTATACCAGCGGTGTTGGTCATGTGGGAGCCGGCCCCCGAGTCGAGGTACCACTCGTTTGCAGGCGTGGGTACGTTGAGCGACATGGTGCTGAAGTTGTCGATGAGGGAGCCTTGGTTCCATGACCCGCCAGCCATAGGAGTCCAGGGAGCCGGCGGCTGCTGCTGCTGTGACGCCATCGGCGAAGAGGGCACACCCCCATAGCCAAAACCCGGAGGAGGAGCACCCGCCAGACTCTGCGGCAGCATGTACGGCGCCTGCTGCGGCATGTACGGCTGCTGCTGCTGCTGAGCGTGGAATGCAGCGGGCGGCTGAGGACGAGCCATGACGCCGCCGGGGCCGTAGGGATGCGGCCACAGCTGGACCGTGCCAGCCCACGGGTTGGGGATTGGGGCCAGCGGTGGTGGAGGTCCAGGGCGGAGACCACTCCCTGTGCCTCCCGGATGGTGGCCCTGCCCGCCGCCCTGCCCGCCGTTGTTCTTGTTGCGGCCGCGGCGGCGGTTATTGCGCTGTCCACCGGCGCCGTCAGAGTAGCCGCCGAACTGGCCCGGGCCCCCGCCGGACTGTCCAGCAGGGGCGCGCCCCTGACCACCGCCCGCCTGTCCGCCGGAGGGGTGCTGAGGAGCACCACTGCCGGACGTGTAGAGAGCGGCAGGAGGCGGAGGATCGTCGGCAGCCGCGTCCTTGAGGTCGACTTCCTCGAGGAGAAGAAGATTCCGCGCCTCGTTGAACGTGGGGAAGGGGCGCTGAAGCTTCAGATGCGACATCATGTGACGGAAGGTGCCGTTGAGGCCTCGAATCAGCGTCATCACGAGGGTCCGATCACTGACGGGATCACCAAACTCAGCGAGGGCGCTCGCCATCGTCTCCAACCGACGACAATAGTCGGTGATGTTGAGGGCGCCCTGCTTGAAGTTGCGGAACTCGGCGGAGAGGAGGAGGGCGCGCGATTCACGCTGCCCTAGGAACTCGTCGTCGAGGGCCAGCCAGGCGACGCGAGCGGAGGGCTCCTTGAGCATGACCTGCTGCTGTAGATCGGCGTTGATGGTGCCATAGATCCACGACAGCACGGTACAATCCATCTGGACCCAAGCCGAGCGCGTGGGGTGCGCGACGTCGGACAGCACGTGGTCGGTGAGCGCGTACTTGCCGAGGATGACGAGGAAAACCTTGCGCCAGCGATCGTAGTTGTTGGCAACTCGATCAAGGGTGATGGGGATCAGCACCTTGATGTTGACGACGGCCTGAGCCTGGGCGTGAACCGCGGCGTGCTTAGCCTCGAGAGCGTCGAGGGCGGCCTCGCGATCCGCAGCAGCCTTGGCGGCGGCCGCCGCGTCCTGGCGTTGGCGCTCAGCCTCCAGGCGCTGGCGCTCCGCCTCATCGCGCTGAACTGCGTCATCGTCGGCCATGGGAAGGGATAGGGGAGGGGAGCCGGCGAGGGACTCTCAGCGACAGCGCGATGTGCGCCGGCGAGAGGCACTACGGCGGCGGCTCTAGCGGAAGCGGGATCGGAAACCGATCTGTGATACCATGAGAGAGTATTAGGGTTTAGATAATACTTGGATTGCCATCAATGGACATGTTCAGTGATTACATATAGGCCATTAGGGGAGCCGGTCATGGCAAGCCCATGGGCCGTACGTCTACTGTCTAACACTTTTTAGCGTGAGGATTCCATTGAAGCACCGATCCAGCGTGTTCCCACCATGATCATCGCAAATCCCGAACCAGAGGGTTACTTCCTTCATGCCCGTGAGGTACCCATTACACAGTTATAAGCTCTGAAGCTAGCTGGGACAGTGTCATGCATACTTCTTGGCCTCTACCGTGTTTCTGCACACATATTATTTCTCATATTATAGGCTCTGAAGTACTTCTGTTTCTAGAGCTTGGTTTGTAGCATTGCCTAAGAGATGCATGTCACCATGTCATCATTTTATTCTACTAAATGGTTGCATGTTCGTATAGATCTCAAGATCGTCTATTCAGCTCATATAAATGACATTATGTTTTCGTTTGACATTTGTCATATGTCTTCATAAAGTCAATAGAGAAGTTACCCAACTCCTCTTGGATTTTGGTATTCCAACTCACACATGCCTTTTGCAATCTTTCAAGGATGAATAGTGAATGTTATTTAAATCTTTATCTTCTCTTACCAGCTTCAGATATCTGATTACCAATCATCTTAGATCACCCTAACAATACCCGCGGCAACGCACGGCGAATTCATTTCTGTGTACCAGAACAGAACTCCAGATTCCAGAAGCATGAGTTGAAACATGATAAAATTGATCATCAGAATCCAAAACAAGGTATATGAAAGTGACATCATGATGCTTTGGCCAACAAAATTTCCAGCTTAGCCTACTGAGTTTCTGCAATTCTGAAGCTATGAGCCAAGTACAGAGCTGCAGCCGTGAAGAGTACACATCAGGGTATTTGAATGTGTTAAGAATGAAATGCAACTGCAGTTGCTGCCCATATATAGCCAGTTTGCTGGAATCATTTCATTGCGTGCCTCAGGTGGCTATTTTCCCATTGCAAGCAGATGCATATGCATCAGCAAGGCTAGGAAGAACATCCTTATGAGGATGTACATACCTTGAGCAGAACACGCTATCACTAAGCGCGACCATCGTGTAGAAGCTCTGATCTTTTCGGATCAATCCTTTCTCCTGGAGCACCTTCATGACGTAATGCCGAGGCACCAGCCGGCGTTCCAGACTGTACATCAGGATTGTGGGCAAGCCCTGAATGTACTTGGTATCCACGCCGACCACTTTGGTCAGGAACTCACAGATGCGCTGAATCCTCTCCCTGGAGCGTACCAGCACCAACGGGTTCCTCTGCACCATTCTGGCAACCTCAGCGTCTGAGCACCCGAGAATCTTGGCCATCATCTTGAGCTTAGAGGCCATGGTCTCCGGGCCGAGGCCCACCACGGTAGTCACAGCCTGCCTGAACAAAAACGTGTTGCGGGGCACGCCCATCTCATCGGCACGCACGAGGATGGCCCTGGTGCTGTCCGGGTTGCCGGTGAGCAGCCTCGGGTTGGCCACGCACATTTTGCCAATCTCCTGGACAGATAGACCGTACTCCTGGAGCAGCCGGATGTTGGTCTTCACCACCTTGTGGAGGTCGGAGGTTACGAGGTAGGAGTTACGCCTGACGATGCGGAGGAACTTGTCGGGCGAGCCGAGGAAGGGCATCCAGAAGCCGAGCTTCTCGTCGATGTTGAAGGTGCGGAATGAATAGGGGGCCACGCGGACGAAGCTGCTGATCTGCGCGGCGGAGAAGCCGTAGCTGCGGAAGCGGTCCACGCGGACCCGCAGGGTGTTGTCGACGCTGCAGTTGAGGATGCGCGGGTCTTTGGCCACGAGCAGCGTGATGTCGGCCTTGGAGAGGCCGAGCGCCGGGCCGGTGAGGAAGGAGAGCACTGCGTCGGCGTTGGAGGACGATTTCCAGTGGGAGATACACTTGGCGGCTTTCGCGGCTTGCTCTCGGGTGATGCCGCAGGTGGAGACGAGGTAGTCATCGGCGGCGAAGTGGCCCGGAGAGGAGTAGGTCGCGGCGGCGGTGGAGAGGAGAGCGCGCTGGAGGGAGAGTTGTATGAGGGATGCGGAGCGGTGGACGGGAAAGACATCTTGCAGGTGAAGGGAGAGATGTTTCTGGAGGCGGAGCATGGCGGCGGCAGCGGCGGCGGTAGTGCCAGGCTTCCGACCTCTCACGCACCCCTTCCCCCTCAGCGCCCGAGTCAAAACCCCCACCAGCCGCGACCGGACATCTGTTGGGCTGAAAAGCATTATTTGAGCCCACAAGTGTCGGGCCGAGTCCAACAATAAAGCGCGCGCGCACACACAATATATTCTGCAGAACAAGCGCTTGCAAATTTCTGAAAGGGCTACGTGTTAAATTGCTGAACATGGGCTCTGCTTCCAGATTTGCGTGTCCTAATAACACAGCAAAAATGTGATATGCAAGTAGGGATCCAGCTTTGTGTTATATATTCTGCATATAGTTGCATAGGACGTCGGCTACCACTAAAATAACAGCGGCGTTGAGTTTTAAAATAATTTTAGAAAATCTTGCTAAATTTATAATTTAAACCCGAGTAAACATGTTTTACGGTAAAAGAGCATAAACAAAGCTACTTAGTCCCAAGCTATATGCACGTAGGGACCCAGATGATTGCTAACGAGTGGTTTCTACTTTCAAGCTACTGAATTAGTTTATTTCCATTTTTTCCGAACCTTTGTAATCTGCACATAGGCTCATATATACATGCATGTAAACGCACGCCGCTCTAAATTAGTTTATAATTTGCATCTTATTTTCTTCTCCTTTAAAACTTGATCTCCATCCGGAGCTATGGCGGTGAAGCCATGGGCGCGGCCGCGGGGCTCGGCGGCGGGGAGGTCGGGGCGTCACCAAGGAAGGGCGAGGATGACAACGACAACCACCGCGACGGCGCGCCACTCGAGTTAGCGTTGCTGCTCATCATGACACAACGGCTCTCGCGGGCGTTCTCCACATCGGCAAATGGCGACGGCGCCTCGACGGTGGCTAGCAGGGCCTGCCCCGGACAGCGATGGTGAGGGGCAGCACTTTCCCCCGTGGACTCACCTAGGTCGGTCAAAGATCCCCACGGTGGTGGGGCCCTGCCGTCGCAGCGTGGGTCCTAGCTCCTGCTCAAGCCTTTGTTTGGATGTGCATGTATGCATCTTAATCCATATGTGTGTTGAAGTGGATTGGAGTGGAACTAAACTAAGTTTCATTTCAATCCACTCTACCCCAACATATGTGGATTGAAGTGGATACACATGCATCAAACAAGGCCTTAGTGGGTCCGGTTCATGCGAGCCGGAAGGCATGCAGGTTCTCTTCGCAGCCAACGCACTTACCTCCGGTTCCTGGTTTCAACACATGCCTTCCTCAACGAGTCCTTATTGACCCACAATACTTTTGGAGGTGGTTGTCATGTTGCACAAGCAGAGCAAGTCTTGAATCTGCTTTTCTGCAGATATAGAAGTGGTATAGCAGCTATTGGTGTTCGGGTTGACCTCCAACGTCCGTTGGTGCAGGTCCTTAGGTTTGAAACTGATGGCTGTGGAACTCAATTTCTTGAGTCCAGTAAAGCTTCTATCTTATCTACGGCTCAAGAATATTTATCCTTGAAGACATAAGCCAACTAGACAGCTGAGTGAGCGCCGGCTATGCTATCAGAGTGCGAGAACGAGGACCCCCGATGTTTTTATCGTGGCCACTACTCTTTGAGCTCAGTGCCTCCGACGAAAACATCACCTATGTCTACAGTAGTTAAGTAGTGTCTTTTAACCAGGAAAGCTATTCCCAGGCTGTTGTACGCAGGTCGAGTTTTTTTTAACGATACACAATATATGTGCCGTTGTCAAAAAAGGAATTGACGATTAAATAAGTCATGTGACGATCAATGACCAAAAAAGCAAAAAGGGAAAATTTTGTATGCCTACAAACAACTATAACTCGGTCGTTGACTCATGCATCCTCAAATAGAGGACGTACTTCCCGACAAAAAAGCTCTATTCAACTTAGCCAATTAATATATATATATATATATATATATATATATATATATATATATATATATATATATATATATATATATATATATATATATACACACAAAATTTAGACAAATACATCATGATGATATAATCCTATTAAGAGTACTCCCTACTATCCACCTATGTAAGATGCACACGAGCTATAATTATTTTAAGGAAATAGAAAAAAAAGAATATGACACCACATATTTCATTTTACAGCGACGTGTCCAACAAAGAGAGGGGAAGAGGGGATGGTTGTCTATAAGCATTTTATAATTAGGCCAGCTCCAACAATCTAAGCATTTTATTAGGGCAGCTCCAAAGATAACTTATGAGCTAGCTTTAAGCATTTTATTCTACGTGAGGTTGTCGTCTAATCATACTATAAGTCGTTACTAAAAGTTAACATTATTAGAGAGATTGTCTTAGAGCCAGTAACTAGTTCTTACTACTACAGGTGCTCTGAAAGAGTAGTTGCAACCAACTTGCATGCATGATTGCCTACACTACTGGAAAATAAAATTTCCCTGTCGGAATAAAACCAACGGGAAAATTGCCAATACCGACAAAAAAGAGAAATAATTTCCCTGTGGGTAAGCCGACAGAAAAACACCAACAGAGCTAAAGCGACAGTGAAATTTAATTTTACTGTCAGTCGACCAATTTCTCTGTCGATGCACCATTTTCCCGTCGGTTCTGCTGTCAACAGGAAAATTCTAAGCCACCGATAGGAAAATTCTGCACCACCAGGTTTGGAATACCATGTAACCGACAGAAAAATGTAAATAACCCGACAGAAATAAGACTGGCCATTTCTCTCGGTTCATTTGTATTGAAATCCACTGCAGGGCCCCACCATAGTGGGGATCTTCGAGAGGAAGGAGCAGCAGCGAGAGGAAGGAGTAGCGGCGTAGCAACAAGAGGGAGCCACGGCTTCGTCTGGTGAGGCCTAGGAATGGGACACAATTTATATATCTGTCCAGGCTAAGCAAGCCCCCTTTTGGGCTGGCTGAAAGGCTACAGCGGCCTAGGCCCAGGTTGGCAACCAGTTCAGATTTTAGACGTACGTCGAATAGAATAACTTTGTCGGTACTACAAAGACCGATAGAAAAAGTGTAATTTCCCTATCGGGTCTATAGTAACACACAGAAGAATTGCGATTTTTCTGTTGGCTTTACAATTTTACTATGTGTTTTATGGTAACCGACAGGTGCGGTACCGACAGGAAATTTTGGGTTTCCAGTAGTGTTAGACGATACCCTACCTCCTGTAGTATGAATTATCTCGTGAAGTACAACATATATGAAAAAATTAAACCTCTTAGACCCCTTTGAAATGGAGTGAAAATTTCCTGTTTTCTAAGTTTTTCTCTGAAAATGAATGGATTTTTGTAAACTTTTTGTATAATTCTTGCAAAATTTCTGCATTCTCCCAATAATGCTTTGAAAACCGATTTGCGACATGCTCAACAATAAAGCATGACCAATTGCTCGGAGGTTCTGTTCTTGTTTCAGATCTCAAGGAGCTTAATTACATTAGCGGGAGTTTACATGACTTGCTTTACCGCAAGCTAGCTTGCTTTATGCTGCAAATAGGTATTAAGTGGGTGTTTGGTTTGAGAAACTATCTCATTTTAGATGAGGTATTTTATCATGAGAATTCATTGGTTGAATTTTGACGGAATCGACGTATTACTCGTACCTATACTAAGAGCTTGTTTGATACCAAGTCACTTAAACTTTAGCCCTAGTTATCCAAATAGGTGAATTAAAAGTGAACTAATTTTTAGTTCCCAACCACCTAGCCATTAGTTCATAGTTGGCAAATGTGGACTAAAAGGTGCACATGAGTCTGTCTAGGAAAGCTTTTTACTTTCTGGTTACTTTTATTCTATGTATCCAAATAGCACTGGACTAAAAATGGTCCTCCTAAACTTTAGTCTATCTAAACTTTAGCTCTAGGTGATCCAAATAAGGTCTAATTACATTAGTTTGTGTGAGATGAGATGGTGATGAATCAACACATACCATTCTGTAAACTAAAAAAAAGGAGTAAGAAGATATAATGGACAAATAAATTCTTGAAACCAAACACCCCTAAGCAATGAAAAGCTCCCTCTTGATCTATATGCAAAAGAAAAAGTGACCGTGTCGTTAGGGCAAGATACTTTGATATTATGGGCCTGTTTAGTTCCCGAAAATTTTTGGGAAACGATACTGTAGCAATTTCGTTGTTATTTGACAAATATTATCCAATCATGGACTAACTAGGCTTAAAAGATTCATCTCGTGAATTTCGTCTAAACTGTGTAATTAGTTTTATTTTTTATCTATATTTAATGCTTCATACATGTGTCTAAAGATTCGATGTGACGGGGAATCTGAAAAATTTTGCAAATTTTTTTGGCAACTAAACAGGGCCTATATGTGTACATATGTTAGAGAAAGAAATCAACCTTGTAATAAGGTGGTCTAATTTCTCTTCCAAAAGGATGAAGCCAGATTTATTTTCATTATCTAAAAAAAAGAAAGAAATTGACTTTAGGGTGTACCCCATGATTTTAAATTATAAGATGTTTTGTCTTTTTTAGACATATGGCTTTTACTATATATTTAGATATACGCTATACGTAGATACATATAGTTGAAAAATGCATCTAGAAAAGGTAAAACATTTTATAGTTTGGAACTGAGGGAGTAAAACCTTAGCATAGCTTTGAAAGTTTGAATTTGCAGCGTTCATACATGTCCTTCCATGGCTTCACTCTTTAGTATATGATGATGCACATGGAGGTGGATTGGCATACATAGGTTGTAGAAGTGAGGAGTCCGAGTCCGAGTCCGAGTCCGAGTTAACCATCCATTTGGTCACAATTTTCTTCATAATAATGTGATCACGGCAAGTTATCAAAAGCTACTGTATTATATTATATTGCAGCACATACTGTAGATTTTTTAAATTAATGAATTCTGCTCTGCTAACAAGTAACAAGATCGATCCTACTACACAAAGCTTACTCGGATGCGGTACTGTTGACGAAATTCAGCCGGTGGTCAGTCAGTCCGACTCCTGCAGGCCAGCGAGCACGACGGAGCCCACGAACAGGCCGGCGGCTCCCGCCGCGAGCACCGCCGCGACGACGGCCTGTACGGCGACGAGCGCGACGGAGTCGTCGGGCACGACGACCACCTCGACGACGGCGGCCACGAGGAGCGGCAGCGAGATGGAGGCGAGGACGGAGGGGGACGTCCCCGCCGCGGTCTCGACGAGGCTGAGCAGGCCCAGGTCCTCGGCCTTGGAGAGCAAGCCCAGCTGCTCCAGCGAGGAGAGCGTCACGCCGAGCTCCTCGGCCTTGGACAGCAGGCCGGCCTTCTCCACGGTGCTCAGCACCTTGCGCCGCTCCAGCTTCTTGAACACGTCCACGGACACCTCCTCGCTGCCCTCCGCGAAGATGCCCGCGCCGAACCACTGCTTCGACCAGCTCTCGTCGTAGCGGTTCACCTGCACGACGACGAACACGTACGAGCATGTGCATGCTGAGAACAGAGTCGAGTTGCAGAGTTCCGAGAGACCAACTAGTACCTTCTTCTTGGGCGCCATGGCCGTGACCTTGAAGCGCCTTCTGCTTGTGGAGGGCAGGAGGCCAGCAGGCTGGGACAGGCGAGACGAAGAGCAGCAGCCCGAGATCGCTGCAGGTATTGCAGCCATTCCTTCCTGCTCCTCTTCTTGCCTGATGCAACAATTAATGTAATTTGGCGCAGCCTTGCCTTGCCTTGTTTCACCAGCTCTGCTTCTTGGGATTCTCCTCAGTTTCGCTGTCTGCAGGAATAGAAGAAATCTGAATGTGGCCACTGGTTGAGGGGCTTATCTTTGGGCTGGACCCACTGGCGCATGGAGAGCGAAACTCAGCCACATATATGTCGCTTGTCGCGTCGATGTTCCCCTACCGTTACCGGCCTACTCGCAGGCCACAGAATCACACCAACACAACCACAGCCAACCACATGGCCTTGCGCCCTTGCCCTTGCGCAAGCACGCTGAGGGTGCCCCCAACGCGACACCGGGGACAGTGGCTTCAACGCTGAATGTCCAGATTAGTACGATTGGTGGCTCCACAGATTGTTATAGGATCTCGCAAAAAAAAAAAAAAAAACAGTGCCTTGTTCGACAAAAAGCTAAAGCACTCGCTAGGCTAACCGTTGGAGCTTGATGAGAGCTTCTGTTACATGCTTTTTCGTTTGGACCACACCCTCTTGCGCATGTATTTCCCGGCCAAAAGCTGCAGTTGCTTTTTTACTAGGAAGAACACAGAGGAGAGAATATTGTGGCTCGCGTTGGACGATACGGTGATTTCTACCGGCGAGTTGACATGGCATGCTGTTTTTGTTTGGGGCTAAGGGCAGCCCCAGCGCAAGCTAATAAGAACATTAGCCCCAGACAAAAGCAGCAGGCCATGTCAACTAACAGGTTAAAATCTTCATATTTTTCAACGCAAGCCACAACACTCTCCCATCTGCGTTCTTCACAGTACGCAGCTTTTGGCAGGGCAGTACATGCGCAAGGGTGTGGTCCAAACGAAAAAAGCAAGCTCATCTGTTGAAGCTCCAAGCCTCCAACGCGCAGCTCAGCGAGTGCTCTGGCTTTTTGTTAGATGGGGCACTGAGCTCTTCTACAAGATGCTATGACAACCTACAGAGCCACCAACAATACTGATCTGGACAGTAAGAGCAAACGTGGACAATGAGCAGCACGCCAGAGTGGAGCGATGGGGAAGCCCTAATGTTCTTGTTAGCTTGCATCGCTGGTGCCCTCAGAGGTAAGTTGCAAACTTTTGTGCTCATCAATTCATCTTCGATCTGTCATTCATTGTTTCCAACTTGGCATCTTTTAGTTTCACCGCAATCCTCTCCACTCACTATTAAGACGCAAACGCAGTGAGTTAATGTGTTTTTTCGTGACCGTGCCTAGGTGTATTTCATTAAGCGGAGGTAGAAAAACATTACAAGTTGCCCACTCATTGGTAATCGCCAAGCTTACGAGAGAGAAGGAGAACCAAAAACACAATGAAAATAAAAAAAGAACTGAAACAACTCCCTAACCGCACAACGACGTGCTCGGCCGCTCAGCCCATGCTCAAAGCAACATAATAGGTTCTGTGACGATAAGAAGATGCAAACTTGCGACAACTGATGCCAGCATTAACTCCTTAAGGCGCCTTGAGCAGAAGCCTGTCAACCTCCGGGACGAAGTCATCCAGGAATACGTCGTCCTAGGAAAAGGACCTTGAAGGCCTCATGCTTGACTCTAATAGCGGTTCAACAAAGATGGACTCACACTTCTACTGCAGTGTCTACGGGCTGCGTAGAATTCGCAAGCCCCCACTTAACCATAGGAACCTTCTACGCCAGGAGAGTTAGGTTGGCCACCCGAGGTTTAGCAACAAAGTGATTTAACATGTTATTTAAGATATAAATATAATTATGACTTATGCTGTCCAAATACGAAGATGGGTATCAGATAACACGTGGATATGTTATTTTTGAAAAAAATGACACAGGGATATACAACTGCTATATCTTAATAATATAATATAATATAATATAATATAATATAATATAATATAATATAATATACAAAATAAAAATATCAAGTTTTCTGTTTTCAACAAAACACAAGGCGACAGCGAGGATGAAGGCGATGACAACGATGAAGCGGATGTGCACGCAGCTGTGGCCGCTGGTCCCAGGCCGTGCGCACCTTTGCCGGGACCGAACCGAACCTCGCTTGACGCCGCAGCTCCCGTCCTGCAGCTCGCCATTTCGGGTGGCCTGCAGGCGGCTGGTGCCGGCGCTGAGACGTTGCCGCACGCGGCCCCCTCCGGTGCTGGGCCGGCCTCTGCCACCGCCTCGCCATCCAGCTCGCCGGCGGCTAGCCCGACACCGGTGGCCTTCCGATGCACCCGGCGGGCCTCAGCAGGCATGGGGTCCGCGCTCTCGCCGTACGCCCCGCCTTTCTATCCTGGCGGAACTCCCGGTCGCTCCAAGTCCATGCGTTGGACGGAGCTATCGGACTGCTCCGACTCAGACTCCTCTCCGGTGCCGCGGCCATCCTACCTCGACGCCGTCCGGTTGGGTACCATCGCTAATAGGGTGGGCCCTAGCTCCCACCCTGGCTCCCGGGCCGTTGAGAAGCGGCCGGTGGTGGCGGTCCAGAGGCCGGCTGTCGCCAGGCCATCAGGTACGAAGTGCCGCCGAAGGAGAAGGTTCCGCGCTTTCGACAGCGGACATGGGGCGGACTCCGCCCCGCATGCCAACCAGGAGCACGCCCCGGTGCACTCGAGGTTGGGGATTCGGGTCGAGGACGTCTCTAAGTTCAGTGAGGAGCGCGTCCCCGCCTTCCTCAGGCTTGGCCACCGTGTGCCACGTCACGGCAGTCGTCGGATCTCAGCCCTTGACGCCAATGGATGGCCGGAGGTGTCTCGTGCTCCTGTTGGCCAGAGGAGCACTGACGCCATGGGGGCACCTCGGCCACGTCGAAGTCGGCGCATCCCAGACGTGCTACGGGACAGGTGCCTCAACTGCCTGTCATACACCCACAGGGTTGCCACCTATCGTCGGCCGCCGAGATGCCTGCGCTGCCATGAGTTCCGGCACCTGGCTAGGGACTGCAAGCGCCCTAGTTTGCCGGTGAATGACGGCTACAAGCACGCGGGCTTTCGGAGCTCGTGTGCTGTCGGTGTTGAGGGTCGTCGGTAGCGCCCGGTTCGTGCCAGCAACTCCGATGCTCAGCCAACGGTCGGTGGCGGCCAGCGACGGCAGAAGCCTCTTACAGCTTCCGGTTCAGGTGGCCGACCGCATCCGCTTGCCCGGGACTGTACCCTGGCCACCCGACCTTCGTTGGCTGCTGCTGCGTCCATCGGCCAAGGGCTGCGGCGGAGGCAATCTAGACGCTGGAGATAGCCGGTGCTATGCAGCACAGACCACCCCGGCGACGCTGCAGCCGACCGTGGCGAGGCCATGGGCACCTCCGCGGCACCGGAAACCACTGCCGTTGCCGACTGTGCTCCTAGGGAGGGTCACGGTGAGCCCCCCAACAGCTCCGATGCTCGACCAGCGAACCACGGTGCTTCGCGGGGCGCTTGCATCATTCTTGTCAATGGCGGCCAGCGTCACCGACGACGAAGGCGTCTCCAGAGGTCGGCGCGGGCCGCTTTGATGGTGCCAAGCGAGGCCTTTGACGCTGCTGCTTTCTGCTTTCCTGAGCCGGACCCATTGGTCTTCGAGTCCTGCGCGGGTGCGGGGTCTCCTGTGTGGTTTGACCCGATGCTGGAGGAGCTCACCGCCTCCATCGCGAGCTGGGCAGCGGGTGCCTCCCTTACGGCGGAATCGCCCGCATTGCCGCTGGTCACGACACCACGGGCGAGACAACATGGTGTTGATCAGGCGGCCGCTTCTATACCATTCCAGTCGATGGTCTCTATGGCGTGCGCTGGTCAGACCCCGGGTCATTCTGCTCAGGGCAGGAAACGACCGCGGACGCCTATGCCGGATTTGGAGGCTGTGGAGCTTGAGCTGTTCAGGCCTATTGACGAAGGCCACAGCGCTCAACCTCCATCGGTTGATGCGGGTGCATCCCTGTTGTCATAGTCCCCACCCCCGGCCCAAGATCCAGCCATGTTGGCTGTTGATGGCGGAATGCCTTACGCAACGACCGCATTGTCGATTCTAGAGAGTTTGGAGGAGCGGCTCTGTCTTCCTTTACAAACACCCCTCATTCGTGGGCCACTGAGGTTGTGCAGGCCTCGAACGCCGGTCCCCGTTACGTCGTTGCGGTGCAGTGAGCGCATTGCTGCCCTGCCGCGCGAGGCAGACTCCACCACAGCGCGTTCTCATGTAGAAACTGGGAGTGGAGGCACCATCACCCAATGTCGACTCCGAGACGGTGCCCAAGTACAAGGCGACCTTCCGGGCCCCGCTATCAGACTCCACCCATAGGGCGCTGCAGCTTCTTCTTGGTGGGGAGTTTGACCTAGTGGCCATGAAGTTGGATATGATCGGGTTGGACGACGATGCCAACTAGCCCCTCGCCACCAACACCTCTGTCGCTCTAGTTTTCATGTAATTACAACCACGTGCGAGTGTGGTGTGGGTGAAGGGTGTTGGTTTCGGTAATCTTTGGATTACCGTAACTTGACTCTGACCGTATCAAAACTCCTTTTATTCTGCTTAATGAAATACGTGCTAAAGCACGATCTCGAAAAAAAACTGAGAAATTAAATATGCTATCATGCTTTGAGCTGCTGATCATATGATAAGATACCAAGCAAAGATATGTCAGTTCTTTTACATGAGGGTCACATGCACTCACAGCTGGCCATCGGCGAGGAGAGGCAGATGGTGGACCTATTAGAAGATAAAATGCAAGGAGCAGAGGTAGAGCGATTGCGGCTGCTGGATGGTGCTCGCTGCTGATTTCTACCGAAGATGGACCTTGCTGCCGCCCACCGGCTGCTGGAAGAGACGGCGGCGTCTGCTGGGAACTGGGATCGATGGGGGAAGACTCGTGGACCATAGTCAAGACGAAGTATGGGCCAGTGACGCTGATTCATGTGTTGGCCGGTATCCAAAAGCAGCCTGGCAGCGTCTAGTATGCGCATCTAAGATCCTGTTTGGTTTATGAATGTTAAAGTTTAATTCCCATCACATTAATGTTGCGGTAAATACATAGAGTACTAAATGTAGACTAATTGCATGTATGTCGGCATAGATTAGAAGTAATTTACGAGACGAATCTATTAAGCCTAATTAGTCCAAAATTAAAATTTTTTTGTTAAATAAGATGAAAGTGCTACAGTGTTTGTTAAACTTTAACACCTCTAACCAAACATGCCCTAAGTTGATACGTCTCCAAACTGCTGAGATACATACCAAGGAGTATCCCATGCTTATTTGTATCCAATACATATCGGGTACCGGATACGTGACCCTGTGAAGTATCTGCACATCAGACTATTACAGCTCTCGTGCCTCCATATTTGGAGTGTGTATAATTAGAAATGGCAATGAGTATCTAAAACCTGACGAGTTTTTATCCTATTATATTATATAGGATAAGGACATGGGTCAACTTTTATACCCATAGGTTCGTTAATGAGTTAAAAGCCAGATCCCAGTGGGTTCATGTGTGTGAGTCTAGGGATATAGTATCTTTTTAAACCTGATTTATCATATATTATGGAGTAATTAAGTGTTTTAATCGTATGGTGTTCCAACTTGTCTGGTGCTTATGCCCTAAAGACAATAGAATGTCACACCCATTTATCGATCAAATGAAATGCTTACCCTTATGTGCGTCCAGAGATCAATCACACATAAGTTCACAAATTATAACAGAAGTATCATGGTAAATGTTATTACATCACGATATTTAAACACTTAGTCTTAACACAAATGTAGCGGAAGTATAAATAAAAATCTCTCGTGGTAGCTCCAGTCACAGGTACATTGACTGGTTGACAGCAAGACTAGTAATCCTCAGGGAAGTAGGCGTAGTAGTCGCTATTACCTCCATCTGTTACCCATCCGGGATTTTTATCCAAATAAGAGAAATAAACAAGCGTAAGTACATCTCGTACTCAACAAGTGTAACATGGGGTTCATGATGCTCAAAAAGGCATAATCATTGGTTTATCATCATGTAGCTTTTAGTTAACATGATTTTAGCATATCATTAGCATCAAAAGGTCTCAATGTAAACAATAAACATATGATCCATGTAAAATGATTAATGAATAGCAAAAACATAAGCATAAACAATTATTCAACTATTCCATAAGGGTCCAAGGCCACTCGTGACCGTGAGCACGGCTGTTATAACAGTTCTACACTCTGCAGAGGTTGTACACTTTCACTGTGAGTCGTGTTACCCAAATGCCCGGGTTAATTACTCCCAAAACACTACCAAGGTGAGTAGGCAGGGTAAACACTATGAAGTCTTTCGAAGGTTCGTCTAACAAGTTAGGGCCATTAGATTCACTCGACAAACAGATGTAGAGCCCCCCTTCCAAATGGCACAATAACCCGCAGCCTATACACATAAGGACAGAGGCCGCACTATACCCGATTCGTCAAGCCATTCTTACGCCAAAAAGGTTACCTCTAACAAGCTAGAAAAGGTCTTTCTATATGACTAAAGCCAGAGCCATATAGCCCCCACAGTTGTACTGTAAATCCCGGATTGTCGCTTATAGATGAGTCCTTATGGAGAGCAATTAGAGCATCAAAAGTAACACACATGCTCTAATCCCCTTAAACAATAATCAAAATCATATTTTAATGTTTGTTGCATATTCCTCTAATCAATTTACATGATCATAGTCCATGTTTAAGCACTAGCCATACTATTCAATGCATCACAATGGGTACCAAGGTATAGGATCAATCTCTAAGTCATCCTTAACAAGGAATAAATGCATAATGATATTAATTGCATAAGGTGAATATGACAACAAGGATAATCCCATGTTATACTTGCCTTGCTCAAACTGGTCCTGAAGATCTTGCTCGTAGTAAGGCTCTTGATCTCCAACGAATTGCTCACCGTCTATACTCGATCAACCATTATCAACAACACACATCCAGAGGCAATCATGCATAGACAAACAAGGCTATAATTAGAACAATACACCAACAGTAAGAAAATAAGATAAAAAGTCTTTAAAACGAATCTACAACTCGCTAGGATCACACAGACGCGAAGATCACGAAAAACGGAGCTAAAACGACAAAGTTATGAATTTCCAAAGATTTCCTATAGAAAAATAAATACTTTAATTAAAACTCGAAAATAAATTAATCTAAACCTACTGTACAGTTGCATCATTAGATAGAGCTCTCAAATATGAATCTAACGCAATTTGAATGGATCAAATCGGAGTTAAAACGAAGATTCTACGACTAAAACAAACTGAGTGGCAAAACTGTAAATATCAGAAAGCGTATTTTTCTTTTTCCGAAATGAATTACGTTTTTATTTAATCAAAACGTATTTTCCCGGTTTATGCTTTGGACCGCGGGTTAGATATTTGAAAACCCCAGGGGCTCTTTAACAAAAATACCAGCCGAACCGTTATCGACTAATCTCAGCCGTAGGATCTAAAGCGAACGGCTCGGATGGGATCGGAGGATGAGCCGGCGGCGCTCCGGCCGGGTTTGGTCCCGACGGCGACCTCCCACGGTGGCGCCATGGCCGGAGTGGCCTAACTCGCGCCACAGTGCACGAAATCGTGAAGCAAGGGTACCGGTAGGTAGATAACTTCAACGCGATCATACCTAGGGCAAAATCGTGGCCGGAGATGAAGCAATGAGCTCGCACGGCTCGAAGGGGCGGACGGTGGAGGCGGTGCTTCGGGTGTAGCCACCCCGAGGCGATGTAGCTGCGATTTAGGGTCGGATGTGGAGCGGGGAGGGGCGACGGCTCTGTTTTTATAGTCCGGAGGTGTCTCCAAGAAAGGAAAGGGAGGGATTCGACGGTGGATTCGGATCGGTGAACATGGAAAGCACCGAGGCCAGCGACTTGGGGAAGGGGATGCGACTGACGCGTGGGCCCGCGACGTCAGCGACTGGAACGGGAGAAGGAAAGCGCTCGCTGGGCCAACGGCCGCGACTGGGCTCGGCCCACGCGGGTGCGGGAGTGAGCGGGCCGCAGCTGCTGATGTGGGCTCGGCCCAAGAAGAAGGAGGCCGGCCGGGAGGGAGGGAAGGAACGGGCCGCGCTCGCTGGGCCGTGAGGAAAGCCGGCCCGAGAGCAGAGAGAAAATAAGAAATCTTTTCCAATTTTTCAAAATTCAGTTTTCAAATGATTTTCAAATCAAATTTGAATTTGATTTAAACCACTCAATACAAAACTCCAAATGCAGCAGCATGAATGCTCAATCATGTTTCTACCCTTATATTTGATTTTAAATTTATAAAATTATTCTTATTCTAAAGTTGCATGCTTCACAAAAATAAATATAAAAATCACATTTTCCTATTTTTCTTCTCTTCAAAATTTAGGGTGTTACATAGAATATCTGCCGATCTTCTGGCAGACGAGTAATGGAATTTCTAGATTAAAAAACATGGAATATTTTTAGAACTTTCATGAAAGTATAGAACTGTAGAGAAAAAAAGAAAACAGAATACATCGCACTACACAGTAGGATTTTTGAAAAAAAAATGATGCTCATGTGCATGAGATTTTTAGAGCACATGAGAGCTATCTAAGGCCCCCTTTGGCTCACGGGAAAGCGAAAGGAGAAACATAGGATTTCACTTTATCGTAGGAAAGGAAACCGTCCCCTTCTCGTGTCATTCCTCCGACCTCCTGATGCCGCAGCATGTCTGACGCGGCCTGCCTTGGACTTCGTGAAAACAAGAGGTGCGGGCAGATGGTTTCTTTCCTGTGAACACAGTGAGAGCGAACGAATCATCCAGAAAAGAATCCTCCGTTTCACCTACGCTTGCCAAAGGCACGATGATGTCATCAATCCTATCCCAATCCTATCCTTCATTTCACCTTCGGTTCACTCGTGAGCCAAAGGAGGCCTAATTCTGGGCTGGCCCATTTAGCATAGTGGCATGGCACTCTACAAAAACATTGTTGTTCGCCAGCTAGCTCTGCTCACTGAGAGAGAAGAAATAGTTCCACCTCGCCTGTTCAAACAAGAAGACCAATAATGCTAAAAAAACAAGAAGACCAATATCAAACTCTTATACCGCATACCCTTCGCAGAAGGAAATAAACGCTGTCAGGAGCACGATTCTTTTGGGAGTGAGGTGATGCACCTGATCGTCGTAGCAGCGGAGCAGATTGCGGACGAACCAATGCGTTGGGACATTGAAGCCGCAACGAAAGAAGTCGACAAAGACTATGATTTCGTCGGTGTTGGGAGCAGGGATGTCTTGGCCCAGAGCACGTCGGTACCCAGAGTGTGCTTCCAGTGCCAGGAACCCTTCCTTGACAAGATCTTCAATGTCCACACGGTTGCGATCGACACTTCCCACGGAGAATTGGGGGTGGAGCCCTTGTCGCCTTGGTTAACTAAACTTTATGATCTTTAACAATATGGAAAGCCTATAGAATTGCCTACAACTTCCATCTAGATCATTTCACAAGATTATGGGCTTAAGATATCGTAAAACTGAATGCAACTAATATTGTCTAGAATTCTGACAGTACAAATGTATCAACAATCAACGATCATAACTCTTAAACCACAAGTGCTATAAAGTTAATCTCTATGCCAAAAGAAAGATATTGAAATTGAAAGCATCTAGGCCCCAAGGTTTGGTTTCGGCAATTGATGACAACGCTTTATTACCATGACTAACGTGTGTTTTGCAGAAACGTCGGTAAGTTAGGTCATGGAGGTTATAACTGCTTTGGGCACCATGGTATTCGTGTCCCTTGATGGAAATCGTTTCGGTTTTCAAAAGAGTGACGTCAAGATTAAGGACGGTTAGTTCCGAATGTTGAGGTGTTGAGACACATTCAAAATAGTCGTTAGGATCTTCGTTTTTCTCTTTTGGCCGTACTATAAAGGGGGGCATGAACGGGTAGCTTGACCTAGGCGAGTCCTATGTTTAGGTGTGGTGCACACTTGTTAAACTTGGCACTAGGCAACCCTAGAATAGCTCAAAGTTCGGTTGGAAGCAACTTGGTTGAAGTTGCGTCGCGTTTCGGAAAGTTTCGGGCTGTTTCCCACTGACCGGACACGGTCTTCGGCAGCACCGGACGCGTCCGGTCAGTACGTTACCGCGGCTAGGGTTTCGGCCTTGACCACCGGACGCGGTCCTCGCGAGGACCGGACGCGGTGGTCAGTGGCTGACACGTGTCACTTTGAGGGAACACCCGTCGGACGCGACCTGGCTATGATCGGCGCGTCCGGTCACAGTCCAGTAAGGTCCAGAGAGGACCGGACGCGTCCGGTCATCAACCGTCGGACGCGGCCTCGCGTCCGGTGCTCTTACAGTAAGGTCCCTTGCACGATCAAACGCGTCCGGTCACCCCTGACCGGCGCGTCCGGTCGTTCAGTTTAATTTCACGTTTTGACCGTTACGGGCGACCGGCGCGTCCGGTCAGTTCGACCGGCGCGTCCGGTCAGCCCGTGTCAGAACATAACGGTTCGTTTTCTTTGAGGGGTGTATAAATACAACCCCTCCACCTCTTTTAGAGGTCTCTTGCTCATTCAAACATCTGAGAAAACCCTTTAGAGTGCAAGGGAGTGCAAGAGCTCTAGTGAGGATAGAGATTTGAGAATCAAAGTTTGAGATTTCCTCACTAGTGATTAGAGAGTAGCAAGTGTGCATCCATCTCCTCATTTGGGCTTGTTGTGGTCAAGTGAGAGTTCTAGCTTGTTACTCTTGGTGATCGCCATCACCTAGACGGCTTGGTGGTGATTGGGAGTTTGGTGATCATCCGGCGGAGCTTGTGGATGACCCAACTCAAGTTGTGAGCGGTTGTGGGTGATTCGCCGTGACGGAGTGTCGAAGAATCAACCCGTAGAGAGCACTTGATCCTTGCGCGGATCAAGGGGGAGCGACACCCTTGCGCGGGTGCTCCAACGAGGACTAGTGGGGAGTGGCGACTCTTCGATACCTCGGAAAAACATCGCCGTGTTCCTTGCCCTTTACATTCAAGCATTTACATTCTCGTATTTACTCTCATTGCTTGATTTACTTTCCTAGAATTGCCATGCTAGACTAGGATTGGAAACTAGGGTGCAAAACTTTTGTCGGTAGACTCACTAGGAACACAAGTAGGCACTAGGGGTGAATTCCGGCTTGTAGGATTTAATTCTTGCAATTAATTTTTAGAAAAGCCCAATTCACCCCCCCTCTTGGGCATCTTGATCCTTTCAATTGGTATCGGAGCCGTGTTGCTGCTAATTTAGGCTTTACCGCCTAGAGCAAGATGTCTAACGGGGAAGGACCACCTCCCACCTTTGAGGGGGATGATTTTCCATATTGGAAAATTCGCATGGAGGCGTATCTCGAAGCCATAGATGTCGGGTGCCTTAGAGCCGCAACCCAAGGGCTTCCCGCTATCAAGGATCCCGCAAACCCCATTGGTGACGAGGAGAAGTACGACCGGTGGAATGCAAAGGCCAAAAATGCACTCTACCGGGGCTTAGGCAAAGATATCTTCAATCGTGTGTGTAATGCAAAGAACGCTCATGATTTGTGGGAAAATCTTTGTGCTCTCCATGAGGGAACTAAGAGTGAGCGTGAGGAACGCTATCATATTGCTTTAAAGAAAATTAATTCTTTTGAGATGCTTCCCAAAGAAAGTGCTAATGACATGTACACTCGCTTGAATGTTCTTGTAGAGGACCTCAATGCTCTTGGGCTCACTCAAATGAGCCAATCGGATGTTGCAAGGAGGATCTTGAGTGTTCTTCCCGTTGAGAAGTATGGTCACATTGTCACCGTGCTTCATCAAAGTGATCTCTCCACCGCAACACCGACACAAGTATTGGGGAAGATCAATGCTCATGAGATGTACATGCACATCACTCCGGAAGAGGGCTCATCATCTTCCAAGAAGAAAGACTTGGCCTTCAAAGCTAGCCATGACAAGAAGAAGAAGAAGGGCCAAGCCATGATCGTGCAAGAAAGCTCAAGTGAAAGTGATGTCGATGATGAATCACTTGCACTCATGGTGAGAAAGACCACCAAGATGCTAAAGAAGCTCAACAAGAGTGGCATCAAGTTCGATGGTAAGAAAAGGAAATTCTTCACAAGTAGCAAGAGAAAGCCCATCTCGGAGATGGATTGCTACAATTGTGGTGAACTTGGCCACCTAGCTCATCAATGCCCTAGACCACCAAAAGACAAGTTCAAGTACAAGAACAAGGGCAAGAAAAATGATTCAAGTGATGAAGAAGATGAGAAGAAGAAGAACAAGCCATACAAGAAGAAGGATGGCAAGAAGAAGGAGTTCTACAAGAAGAAGAAGGGAGGAAAGGCATACATTGTTGGTGATTGGCTCACCGACATTGAATCATCTTGTGATTCCTCCGAAGATGAGAGCAATGATGAGAAAGAGAAGGTTGCCGCTTTTGTGATGGGGCCATCATCTTCACCGACATCTTCACCACCACCTACACCGCCTTCTTCACCATCATCGTCCACTACTCACCTATGCCTTATGGCCAAGGGTGAACGAAAGGTACAAAACCATGATAGTGATGATGATGATGATAGTGATAGTGATGATGAATATGATGCACCTTCTTATGATGAACTTGTAAAATTGCTAAACAAATACACTAAAATCATAAGAAGGACAAGAAATAAAAATGATGAGCTTCAAAATGAAAATGAATCACTCTCATCAAAGCTTGAAAATGCTCAAAAGACTAGTGGTGAGCTTAGAGATCAAAATGAAGTTATGTCTTCCACTCTCAAGGAGCTCAAAACCTCAAACAAAGAGCTTAAAGATCAACATGATAAACTTGAGAAGAAGCATGATGAGCTCATCACTAGACATAACTCCTTGAAAGACAAATACACCACATTAAAAATTGACTATGATAGTCTTGTGGTTGCTAATGAACTTGCTCTTGAGACACATGATGCTACTAACAATGTTGTTAAGTGTGATATAGCTACATCATGTGATGATTTGATCATTGAAAGCATTGAGCAAGGTTCTAGTAGCAAAGGCAAGAGTGTGGTTGAGTCAAACAACTATGATGATTATGCCAAGATCAAGTGTGAGAATGAGAAGCTTGCCAATGAGAACAAGAAGCTTAAAGGTTTGATGGCTCTTGAGAAGCAAACAACAAATGAGTCACTCATTGAAGAGAACAAGAAGCTTAAGCAAGAAAAAGAGCATCTCAAGACCGGTCTAAACAAGTTCACAAGAGGCCAATATTTGCAAAGTGAGCTCCTCATGAACACCGTAATGAAGATGGATAGAAGTGGTATTGGGTACTTGGCAAATCAAGAGAAGAAGGCAAAAGCTCAACAACAAAGCAAGTCAAAGCCCAAGCCAAAGAGATGTGTTGAGTGTGGTCAAGAAGGTCACTTTGCTCATGAATGCAAAACTCCACCACCACAACCCTTGCCCAAGTATGCTAGACCCTTTGCCTTCAATGCTAATTACATGCTAAGAAAAGATTCAAATGGAAAGATGAAAGTCATGTTCTTGGGTCCCCCAAACAAGAATAGGCCAAAGAAAATATGGGTTGCCAAGTCACTAGTTGAGAAAGTCAAGGGCCCCTCTCAAGTTTGGGTCCCTAAACAAAAAGCTTGATCTCTTGTGTGTAGGTGAACTACAAGACCGGTGGATCTCATTGGGTTATTGATAGTGGTTGCACTCAACATATGACTGGTGATCCTCGTATGTTCACCTCCATTGAAGAGAATGGGATATGTCAAGAGAAGATCACATTTGGGGACAATTCAAAGAGCAAAGTCAAGGGTATAGACAAGATTGCAATATCAAATGATCACTCACTCTCAAATGTGCTCTATGTTGCTTCATTGAGTTTCAACTTACTATCCGTCGGGCAACTTTGTGACCTTGGCTTCCAATGCTTGTTCACACCAAATGAAGTGGAAGTTTCAAAGATAGATGACAAGCAAGTGATATTCAAAGGCTTTAGATACAACAATCTTTATCTTGTTGACTTCACCTCCGAAGATGCAAATTTGATGACATGTTTGTTCACCAAGACCTCACTTGGTTGGCTTTGGCATAGGAGGCTTGCACATGTTGGAATGAGCACTCTCAACAAGCTATTGAAGAAAGAACTAGTGAGAGGATTGAAGGATGTAAAGTTTGAAAAGGACAAACCTTGTAGTGCATGTCAAGCGGGCAAACAAGTTGCAAACACTCATCCAACCAAAGCTTTCATGTCAACCTCAAGAGTGCTAGAACTTCTACACATGGATTTGTTTGGGCCTACAACATACAAGAGCTTGGGTGGTAATCTCTATTGTCTTGTGATAGTGGATGACTACTCAAGGTATACATGGACTTTCTTCCTTCATGACAAATCCGAAGTGGCAAGTTGCTTCAAGAAGTTTGCAAAGAGAGCTCAAAATGAATTTGAAGTCAAGATAAAGAAAATTAGAAGTGACAATGGCAAAGAGTTTGACAACACCAACATTGAAGCTTATTGTGATGAAATTGGAATCAAGCATGAGGTCTCTTCAACCTACACTCCTCAACAAAATGGTGTAGTTGAGAGAAAGAACCGGACTTTGATCACCCTTGCAAGAACAATGCTAGATGAGTACAACACTCCGGAAAAGTTTTGGGCCGAGGCAATCAACACCGCATGCTATGCTTCAAATCGCCTCTTTCTCCAAAAGTTTCTTGGTAAGACCCCCTATGAGTTGCTTAATGGGAAGAAGCCGGACGTCTCATTCTTCCGGGTGTTTGGTTGCAAATGCTACATCTACAAAAAGCGTCAACACCTAGGGAAGTTTCAAAGACGTTGTGATATTGGTTTTCTTGTTGGTTACTCATCAAAGTCCAAAGCATATAGAGTATTTAACCATACCACCGGTTTGGTTGAAGAAACATATGATGTGGAATTTGATGAATCTAACGCCTCCCAAGGAGCAATTGAGAATTGTGATGATGTAGGTGATGAACCCTTGAGGGAGGCCATGAAGAACATGCCCGTGGGAGACATCAAGCCAAAAGATGATGAAGACGATGTGCAAATCATTGATCCACCATCTTCATCACGTGTGCCTCAAGATGATGACAAAAATGAGAGAGTTGAAAATGAAGACACCTATATCTCTCATGAACAAGCCGAGGCACAAGCTCAAGATGTTGATGCTCCCCCTCCACCTCCTCAAGTGGTTGATAGAAGAAATTCACCTCTACTTCAAGCACATCCACAAGAACTCATCATAGGGAGTCCTACTAAGGGAGTGATGACTCGATCTCAAAAGCTTGCTTCTTTTGTTGAACATCACTCTTTTGTCTCTTGTGTTGAACCTAAGAATGTAGAAGAAGCTCTTCAAGATCCGGATTGGGTGAATGCCATGCATGAAGAATTGAACAACTTCACCCGCAATCAAGTATGGACACTTGAAGAGCATCCTAAAGGTGCAAGAGTCATTGGAACCAAGTGGGTGTTCCGAAACAAGCAAGATGACCAAGGCATAGTAGTGAGGAACAAGGCAAGACTAGTTGCAAAGGGGTTCTCTCAAGTTGAAGGCCTTGATTTTGGAGAGACCTTTGCACCCGTTGCAAGACTTGAAGCCATTCGTATCCTCCTTGCTTATGCATCACATCATGATATGAAACTATATCAAATGGATGTGAAAAGTGCATTCTTAAATGGCTTTATAAATGAACTAGTCTATGTCAATCAACCTCCCGGGTTTGAAGACCCTAGATATCCTAATCATGTTTATAGGTTGTCCAAGGCGCTATATGGGCTCAAGCAAGCCCCTAGAGCGTGGTATGAGCGCCTCCGAGACTTCCTCATTGAGAAGGGCTTCACCATTGGGAAGGTCGACACCACACTATTCACCAAGAAGCTTAATGGGGAGATCTTCATTTGTCAAGTGTATGTTTATGATATCATCTTCGGGTCAACAAATGAAGATTATTGCAAGGAATTTGGTGAATTGATGTCGAAGGAGTTCGAGATGTCAATGATTGGTGAGCTCACATTCTTCCTTGGTTTTCAAGTCAAGCAAATGAGAGAAGGGATTTTCATCTCTCAAGAAAATATACCAAGGATCTTCTCAAAAGATTCAAGATGGAAGAATGCAAACCAATCAAGACCCCAATGCCATCAAATGGACATCTCGACCTAGATGAGGGAGGTAAACCGGTTGATCAAACTCTCTACCGTTCTATGATTGGTAGCTTGTTGTACCTTACCGCATCTAGGCCCGATATCATGTTTAGTGTGTGCATGTGTGCTCGCTTTCAAGCGTGCCCTAAAGAACCTCACTTAAGTGCCGTAAAAAGAATCCTAAGATATCTTAAGCACACCCCAAGCATTGGTCTTTGGTATCCCAAAGGAGCTAGATTCCAACTAGTTGGCTATTCCGACTCGGATTATGCCGGTTGCAAAATTGATAGAAAAAGCACATCCAGAGGGTGCCATTTGCTTGGGAGATCCTTAGTATCTTGGTCATCTAAAAAGCAAAATAGTGTGGCTTTGTCCACCGCCGAGGCGGAATACATTGCCGCGGGGGCTTGTTGTGCACAAATCTTATATATGAAACAAACCCTCCTAGACTATGGAGTTGTTCTTGAAAAGGTGCCACTTTTATGTGACAATGAAAGTGCCGTTAAAATTGCTAACAATCCGGTACAACACTCTCGCACCAAGCACATTGATATCCGCCATCACTTTCTAAGAGATCACGTTGCTAAAAATGACATATCACTAGAAGGTGTACGAAGTGAAAATCAATTAGCAGATATCTTCACTAAACCTTTGGATGAGGCTACCTTTTGTAGGTTAAGAAGTGAACTTAATGTGCTTGATTCAAGTAACTTTAAAAGATGAGCGTGTGTTGTCCCTTGCATTGCATTATATTATATGTCACGTTTACTTTATCGCAATGCATTTAGGGCTTGGCTAACACGGTTACGATAACCCTCCTTTGGAGGAGTGAAGAAGCCTAACCGTGGATCAAACTTGACAAGCAACCTAGCTTTACTTACTTGTATTGCATTGCATATGCATGGTTGTTTGTTTGTCGTTTCTTTTCGGTTTAGCTTTGAGCAACCTCTGTGTTCGTCCATGGATAGAGAGAGCTTTTTGACGCTCCTAAAGGTCCAAAAACTCTATTGCATGGCCATACGTTGCTCCTCGGGTGTTTATTGCCTATTTTCCTAAAAATAATACTAGCCTAAGGCAAAATATTTTAAAAAATTTGAGGGTTTGAGTGAGGTCACTCATATCAGGTTCCAATTGGTGTTTATTTGTGTCTCCTTGAATTGGAACTTGATTGGGAGAAGTCGCGTCGGAGTTTGAATCGAAGAAGGGCGAAGAACAGCGACCGGACGCTGGACCGGACGCTGCACCGGACGCAGTGATGCTTCACCACCGCGTCCGATCCCGGCGTCCACCAGCGCGTTCGGTCATCCAGAAGACCAACTCCAGACCTAGTGACCGGACGCTGCACCGGACGCGCCTGTGTTGACCACCGCGTCCGGTCCCGGCCACCACCACCGCGTCCGGTCATCCGCGATGAATTCCCGAGCTCTCAGCGACCGGACTCTGACCGCGTCCGGTCAGTCCGCACCGGACGCGTCCGGTCACTCCAGGTGCTTACTGGAGTGTGACCGAACGCTGCACCACCGCGTCCGGTCATAATGACCACCGCGTCCGGTCGTCACGCGTCGAGCGGATCTGAGCCCCTCATAAAACCGTTCGTTCTCGTCCGTTTTTTCTTTTTCATCCGATTGAAATCCGCCGCCGCTCGCCGTGTCACCGTTTCGCCGAGTCCTCGCGCTCCACCTCACCGCCGGCGAGCCCCCACCGCGCTGCGCCACACCTGCTCGCCCGCTCGCCCTCACTGCCCGTGCGCGCGCTCGCCGTGCCCGCTGCCCGTTGCCGTGCGCCACCGCCACCGAAAATCGCCGCGCCGCCACATCCACAGTTTCTCCCTCGCCGCCGGCGAGCCGTCCACCGCCGAGGGCCGCACCAGCCGCAGCTCCAGCCCCTCCCCTCGTGCCCTAGCTCCTCTTCTCCACCCGTGCCCGAGCCTTCTAGGGTTTCACCCTAACCCTAACCTAGTTCTTCAGGTGACGACTCGCTCGATTCTTCGATTCAAGTCACGTCAATTCCTTTGTTAGGGCTAACCTTGACCGTGCTTATCCATTGGTTATCTCGCTCGGTCGTTTCAGAGCTCGATCGTCGATCTCGGGGACTCTCTCGAACTAGGTCACCGCTTCTACTCACCGTCGTCTCGTCGATCCGAGGTAGCTTCGCGTCACGTTTTCTCTTCGTATCTCACATGCTTGCTATCTAGGGTTTCGTATCTTTAGATATATACGTGCTTATAGTATATCTTTCTATTCCATACGTGCAGCGAGTCAGTCGGTGTGTTAGGGTCAGATCTGTTCGCTAAATCCGAGGCCAAGCCTGCGGATACGGATTGAGGCCAAGCCTCTCGAGTGTCAGTTCATCATCTCACAGAGGTTCTCAGTCAGTTGAGCAGTATGGTGCGTTGCAAGAATGCCGGTGGTGCTCCTGGTGACGGGGACAACAGTCCTCCCCGCCGTGATGAGATTGCGCGTGGTAAGCGCATCAAGATGGCAGCCAGGAAGAAGAGGACGCTTTTAGAGGCAGAGGTTGCTCAGGCCGTGGCAGACGCTGCAGAGCAGGCAGAGAGAGGTGGTAGACGCAGTGGCATACACATAAGCGAGCGTCGCTTTCACCTTGAAGGTCGACAGCTCGGCACTGAGGCCACTGAGGGTACCGAGGCTACTGGACCTTCCGAGCAGATGTCAGTAGATCCACCCACAGAGTCGACAGAGGCTACAAAGGCTACACAGGCTACCGAGGCTCCATAGGCCACAGAGGATACAGAGGAGCAGCCAGCTCAGTCTCCACCACGTCGCCGCTCCACACGTGCTCGTACACAGGTGACACCTAGGCCAGAGGGCCAGCGTCGTGGAGCACGTCCTCCTCCCAGAGCTAGAGGGTCACCCCCGGTCGAGCACTTTGACCTGAGGGGTGCTTCAGCACGTCAGGTGCAGGGGTTGAGGTTCGTGGAGGTCAGCCGTTGGTTTCCACCTGTCAGAGATTCTAGAGCTTCAGAGGGTTTCTATACCCCACTTCAGGAGGATTTCTACAGGGCCTTAGTTGACAGTGGCATTGCTTTCAGACCTCAGAGGGTATGTCGACTTGAGGCATTGGTTGATGTTGTGGGAGAGCAGCTCCGTCCGCACCTGTCCTATATGCCTGGCTTATCAGATCTTCTTGGACGGACAGGTGCTTACTGCGGCACATGGGTCAGAGAGTTCTATGCTTCACTGTGGATTGATCCTGCCCATGAGTTTATTCACTTTGCTTTCAGAGGCCGCGATCACAGACTGTATAGCTCCAGAGCCCGAGAGATTCTCAGACTACCTGCTTCTGACATGAGGATCCATCAGTTGTGCTATGGACAGACTCCTCCTCCCAGACGCCCTCACGGCGGTGCAGTGCCACCTACCGACCTGGTTCGACCCTATTTTCATGAGCCTTTTGGCGAGGGGTCCCGTCGTACACCTGCCAGCCTGACACCTCTTGCCAGGGTCTTGGATGCTATTCTCAGACGCACTCTACTTCCCAGACTTGGCTACAGAGAGGGACTGACACGTATGCAGCTTTGGGTAGTTCACCACCTTCTCTCACAGAGACAGTTTGACATCTGGGATCTTATCCTTAGTGAGATGGAGGACACCATTGCTGAGGGCTTCAAGGGTAACCGTCAGCTTCCCTATGCACACTGGATTTGTTTTATCATCAGATCTTCTATCTAGATGCCACCAGAGATCAGGGCGGAGATAGCAAACACTACTACAGCTTTCCCTGATTATGATATTCGTCAGCTTTAGGCCTCTGTTACTAGAGATCAGGCCCCAGCGCCAGGACAGCGTGAGCGCCCAGATGTTCCTGAGACAGCAGCTGAGCAGGACGCCAGAGTTGACGAGCTTGCTGAGGCAGAGCTCGCGGATCTTGAGACTCAGACTGCTGACATACCTGAGGATGTCACTTCAGACAGCACAGATGAGGACTACCAGCCCATCCCCAGGTACCGGTCTCCTCGGTCTCACGACCACGAGGCCGGTGGTTCTGGCTCAGCCTCCCGCTCAGACCCAGCCATGGTGGCTATTCTTGAGAGGTTGACCCAGGCTCAAGAGCAGCAGCAGCAGCAGATACAACGACAGGCACAGGATACAGCTGCAGCACTTGCACAGATTCAGGCTCGTCAGGACGAGTTTCAGAGACAGCAGCTTGAGATCTAGAGGCAACAGGTTGAGATGGAGCGACAGAGTCAGCAGCAGTACATGGATCTCCTGCGCCACCTTATCACAGTTGGGGTTCCTCCGCCTGCATCTGTCATGACTCAGGCTTTGCATTCCAGTGGTCCGTCGAGTCAGGGACAGCCGAGCTTCCAGTTCACATCTCCACAGCAGCAGGTTCCCCAGTCCTTTCAGTCCCCGAGCTTCACTCCTATACATACGGGGTTTACACCGTCAGACCAGCCTCGCCCGCATCTCCTGACAGGCACACCTATTGGTGATTTTAGTGCTTCCTACAGCGAGTTGACTGGTCAGCCGACACCCTCGCACACCACTACGTTTCACACTTCGTCAGGGTTGTCAGCTCCCGCGGCAGCCGTTCCTCCAGTGACAGGGACCGGGACTATAAAGACCATCCCCTCTTCAGTTGCCTCGACAGATCCCCCAGCTACTGGCGCACTTCAGGCTCAGGTTACTCAGACAGATCCACTTGTTGCTACTCAGTCAGTGCCTGTTCCTGCTCAGACCCAGACCGCTCCACAACCACGTGCTTCTTCAGAGGGTCAGCCAGATAGCTCAGACTCCGAGGGCGATTCGCTTCACTTCGTGATCACTCCGCGCACCTCGGCACCCGACACGACTCCGTCTGTCCCCCCGTCTGATTAGATTAGTTTTTTGGCGCTTGATGCCAAAGGGGGAGAGAGAGTAGTTTCAGGGGGAGTTTTGTTAGAGGGTTTTCGTTCTTTGTGTTAGAGGGTTTTCGTTCTTTGTGTGCTACATTCATGCATATCATGTTTACTTTTCAGCATTGCATTCGTGTGATATTGTCGTCGAGTCGTAAACTTTGAGTCTTAATGTGTTATCTCGTCACAGTTTTAATAATATGTCACCGTTTTAGTTATAGCTCTAAGGTTGTGCTTCCGTGCCTTACTCCGATTTCTTATGAGCTATATCTTTATGTGTACTAATGTTTTTTTGTCTTATCTTATGAAGTACACTCTTTTGGCTTGGGGCACATAAGCATTTCCTAACCCTTTGTGCTTATCGCTTTTTGCTTATGTGAACCAAGCATGCTCGAAAACCTCAACTCTAATCTTTTGAACCTTAGTGTTGTCATCAATCACCAAAAAGGGGGAGATTGAAAGCATCTAGGCCCCAAGGTTTAGTTTCGGCAATTGATGACAACGCTTTATTACCATGACTAACGTGTGTTTTGCAGAAACGTCGGTAAGTTAGGTCATGGAGGTTATAACTGCTTTGGGCACCATGGTATTCATGTCCCATGATGGAAATCGTTTCAGTTTTCAAAAGAGTGACGTCAAGATTAAGGACGGTTAGTTCCGAATGTCGAGGTGTTGAGACACATTCGAAATAGTCGTTAGGATCTTCGTTTTTCTCTTTTGGCCGTACTATAAAGGGGGGCATGAACGGGTAGCTTGACCTAGGCGAGTCCTATGTTTAGGTGTGGTGCACACTTGTTAAACTTGGCACTAGGCAACCCTAGAATAGCTCAAAGTTCGGTTGGAAGCAACTTGGTTGAAGTTGCGACGCGTTTCGGAAAGTTTCGGGCTGTTTCCCACTGACCGGACGCGGTCTTCGGCAGCACCGGACGCGTCCGGTCAGTACGTTACCGCGGCTAGGGTTTCGGCCTTGACCACCGGACGTGGTCCTCGCGAGGACCGGACGCGGTGGTCAGTGGCTGACACGTGTCACTTTGAGGGAACACCCGTCGGACGCGACCTGGCTGTGATCGGCGCGTCCGGTCACAGTCCAGTAAGGTCCAGAGAGGACCGGACGCGTCCGGTCATCAACCGTCGGACGCGGCCTCGCGTCCGGTGCTCTTATAGTATGGTCCCTTGCACGATCGGACGCGTCCGGTCACCCCTGACCGGCGCGTCCGGTCGTTCAGTTTAATTTCGCGTTTTGACCGTTACGGGCGACCGGCGCGTCCGGTCAGTTCGACCGGCGCGTCCGGTCAGCCCGTGTCAGAACATAACGGTTCGTTTTCTTTGAGGGGTGTATAAATACAACCCCTCCACCTCTTTTAGAGGTCTCTTGCTCATTCAAACATCTGAGAAAACCCTTTAGAGTGCAAGGGAGTGCAAGAGCTCTAGTGAGGATAGAGATTTGAGAATCAAAGTTTGAGATTTCCTCACTAGTGATTAGAGAGTAGCAAGTGTGCATCTATCTCCTCATTTGGGCTCGTTGTGGTCAAGTGAGAGTTCTAGCTTGTTACTCTTGGTGATCGCCATCACCTAGACGGCTTGGTGGTGATTGGGAGTTTGGTGATCATCCGGCGGAGCTTGTGGATGACCCAACTCAAGTTGTGAGCGGTTGTGGGTGATTCACCGTGACGGAGTGTCGAAGAATCAACCCGTAGAGAGCACTTGATCCTTGCGCGGATCAAGGGGGAGCGACACCCTTGCGCGGGTGCTCCAACGAGGACTAGTGGGGAGTGGCGACTCTCCGATACCTCGGAAAAACATCGCCGTGTTCCTTACCCTTTACATTCAAGCATTTACATTCTCGTATTTACTCTCATTGCTTGATTTACTTTCCTAGAATTGCCATGCTAGACTAGGATTGGAAACTAGGGTGCAAAACTTTTGTCGGTAGACTCACTAGGAACACAAGTAGGCACTAGGGGTGAATTCCGGCTTGTAGGATTTAATTCTTGTAATTAATTTTTAGAAAAGCCCAATTCACCCCCCCCCTCTTGGGCATCTTGATCCTTTCAGAAATCTATTACTTAAATATAATTTTCCATGATTTTTGGGCACATAAAAACAATGTTAAACATCATATAAACAATGACTGCACAATCCGAAAACACAGTAGGACTTAAATTCGAGATTACAACGCTAACCCCATCAACTAATCGACCGAATTCGGTAAATCCTAACATGGATCTACTTCAAAAACAGTGGGGGAAAATATAAGTCTTACCCCCCAACAGCGAGTATAATGAAGATCCACAACGATTTTCCTCCCAATCCACCTTTTCCCTCGCGGTGATCCTGGCCGCTACACCATTCATCAACTTGATCTACTCCGCACATGACATCACCGTCTAGAACAGCGAGGGAAAACATGGGATTGAGGGAAAGGAAAGAGAATAAGATTTCTAACCAGTTCTGGGAGAGGAACGAACATGGCGGCGAACGGCAATGAATCCCTAGTTTCTCTCATCTCTTCTCCCTTCTCTGTTCTTCTCCTCTTGTTTTTCTCCCGTGCATGAGAGAAGCGGCGGCTCCAAAGACACGTGTATTAGGTTTTGAGGGAGGGGACGTGAAAAGGCACGGGAAAGGAAGGGCCATCGGATGCTGTAGCGCACTACAGCAAATGGGTTACTGTTCACACTATTTTTTCCCTCATAAAACATAGCACTTCCCTCTTGATGATAGACAAATCACAAATAATTCAACAATGAAGATCATATATATAATACGTTAAAGGATAAGTGATTTCACAGTTAGGGCCTAATTGGTTTGCGACCAAAATTTCCCATGTCTTTGATTTGGTAAGCCAAAGTTAGGTAAAAAATTGCCACAGATTTGGCAAGCCAAATATGAGAGGTTGGCAAGTTTTGGTAGCAAACCAAACAATAGCCAAAATTATGGCTTACCAAATCCTTGGCATGGCAAATTTTAGCCGCAAACCAATCAGGCCCTTAGTTATATAATCTTGGTTTCATTGATGTTATGACAAAGTGTTGGTAGAATAAACAAGTCAAGCTGTAGCAATCACCGCTATGTTTACTTGCTTCGAAACCATGACACAAGAATGTGAGCTAAGAATGATCCAAAGGCACACCACCTGTTCAAACATTATTACCTTAGAAAATAGACTCACACAAACACATACAAATAACACATAAAACATTCATACGGCCTGCGGAACCGTTTCCCCCATAATAGCAATCAAATGCTTACTTGACAACAACAACCTATCTTCACATTTTCACTATGGATAAATACTCATACAAAAATTACAAAACTATGTCAGAATATACAAAACATCATGATCTACAACTTTCATATTATAACTTTAGGATTTTAAGGACTATAAGATACCCAAAACAAGCCAACCATCTAACTGAACTTTTCTGACAATAGAAAATCAGCAGCTGAATCAAACATGCATAATTAAAGATATAATGATCCAAAAATTATGATCTTTACAAATCTAGAAAGCTTCTGAAATTTCCTACAACATGTAGATCACTTTATGAGATTCAGAATTGAAGATATCTTAAAATGGAATGCATCTACTGCTGTCCAGAATTTTGACAGCATAACTACATCAACAAACAGCGACAATATCTCCCAAAACACATGGCCTATTGTAACCTTCGGCCCAGTTTGAAATTTAGCCCACAGTGGCCATGTGTATGTTAATGATATATTGTGGAGGGTTTAGTCCCACCTTGGTTGTTTAAGGTAGGTTAGACCAACATATAAGGCTTCTAGAGTCTATCCCATCATCCTCGGGTTAATTCTTTTACGCGAAGCGAGGACAAAAGTGTAAAGTGAGATGGTGGTAGGTGTGGTCCACTCAGCGTACAGAGTGGATCTGAACCGTTTAGACTCTGGGCATTACAAATGGTATCAGATTCGACCTTCGCGGCCACGGGCGCGTGCGGGTCAGGGCTCATTGCGCATGTAGGTCCTGTAGGGTGCACAACATGGCACATGTGCTGGCACATGATGCATGGTCGCATGTGCTAAGAGGCAACATTTCTGGTCATCGTTTGCCCAGTTGTGGGTGTGTTGGGCTGACGAGGATGTCGGGCCATTTGAGGGGGAGGGTTGTATGTAACTTTTGGCCTAGTTTGGAATTTAGTCCATAGTGGCCTATGTTTATTTAAAAATATATTATGGAGGGTTTAGTCCCACCTTGGTTATTTAGGGTGGGTTAGACCAACATATAAGGCTTATAGAGTTCATCCCACCATCCTCGGGTTAACCTATTCACGTGAAACGAGGACAAAAGCGTAAGTGGGATGGTGGTAGCTGTGGTCCACTTAGAGTGGATCTGAGCCGTTTGGATTCTGGAGCGTTACACCTATAAAAGGTGATCTCTACGCCAAAAGAAAGATACTCAAGTATACTACTTCATATAATTTTTATATGATTTTTAGATACTAAAAACAGCCCTAAGCAGCACCAAGCCCATGACTGCGCAATCTAAAAAACTGCAAGGCCTAATTTTGAGATTATAACCCTAAACCCGTTAACTAATCGATCGAATACAGTAAACCCTAGCATGGATTTCATATCAAAGCAGTGGGGAAACAAAGATCTTATACCCAACGGCAACTGTGATGATGATACACAACGATTGATCTCCCAATTTCCACTTCTTCCTTGTTGTGATCCCAACTATTACTCCTCTCATCGTCTCAATCTAATCCACCCCACCATCAAGAAAAATGAAGGGAAGCATGGAATTGAGGGGTAAACAAGAAGAGAAGAAGATGACCAACCAATTTATGAGGAGGAAGGCATACAAGCCATGAACGAGGATCAAGCTCTAACTCTATCCCTCTCCTCTGTTCTCCATCCTTCGGTATTCTCTTGTTTTTCTTTGATGCGTGAGAGAGGCAGCAGCTCAATAGATGAAGGGGATTAGGTTTTGTGGGGAGTGATGAGAAAAGATGGTCAGGTACTATAGAGACGCTACAGTAACAGTGCTCCTGTTCACATTGGTTTTTTCTTTCAATCTTCCAATGACCATAGCTTGTTGAGCTGAACTCCAAATAATGCATATGAGCAGTGAGACAGAAAGCATCCGACGAACTCTATAAATCTATGATATTTGATCATCCATCCGAGCTACATATAAAAAAATATTTTTTATCACTCCTTAAAACTCTTGTTGAACCTTTGCAACTTCATGCTTTCTAACACACAAAACGTATTCTGAGTATTACACTAGAGCACTTGTTATAAGTGTAGATCTAGTAAATAAACTTGGAATAAATACATAACTAAATTAAATAAAACTTGTGTCGAACCCTTTGCCACTTTACGCTTTCTAACACACAAAGCGTATTTTGGGTATTACACTAGAGCACTTGTTACAAGTGTAGATCTAGTAAATAAACTTGGAATAAACACATAACTCAATTAAATAAAGTAACCAGAGATAACATAGTAATATCTTGGGTGTTGTTAGAAGACCAGGTACACCAGCCGAGGTATAGGGTAGACGAAGCACTAATAGGCCGGTTCCTCAACTCTTGCCTATCCTCTCTCACGGATATTTTTCATACTACAACTGAATGAAGCACCAATAGGCCAACTCCTCAATTAATTCTTGCCTCACCTCTCTCCTAGATATTTTCTATACTATAATTGGATGAAAACCATCCAAAGGGACACTACTAAAAGAGTGGAAGAATTCAAGCTCCAAGCGTGTCGGATTATTTAGCTCCGACAATGCCTGCAACGAGATCGTGTAGATAGGATCAGATGATAGCACACAAGACACAAGGATTTATACCGGTTCAGGGCGCAGTGGTGCGCTAAACCCTACTCCAGTGGTGCTGCTGCTCTTGTATTCGTATGCTCAATTACAGGGGTTGTTGCTCCTAGCTACGTAGCAGATTGGAATGGCGGAAGATGGATCCCAAGCTCGAGGTCCCTACCCTCCTTTATATAGCCAGAGGGGGTAGGGTTACAAAGAGGGCAATCGGGATAACAGATTAGATTCCCAGTTTGTTACACGATATGCGCAACAAATTGATCCTAGCTATCGTCCAGATACGCCTATCTTGGCTTGACTTGATCTCCATGTTGGTCGACCGTGCCAGCCCTGCGGGCCAACTTCTGGGTGGCTGCTGGGCCGATAGCCTGGTGATGAACCTCTATAGTGGGTTCATCGAGTTACGCACGAGATTAGGGGGCATGTGTTCACACCGAAATTTGTTAAGATGCACAGTGTTGTATTTTCAAACGCAAACAGATAAATCTGCAAGTGCACGGATATCGCTGTAGCTTTCACCCGGGAGTATTCCATGGTATTGTATTTATCCATAGGGAAATAATGGTTAAAGAACTTGATAGTTCACCATCTTATATCTACTAACTAGTATACTGACTAAACTAAAGTTGGGGTAAGTGTTGATAATGATAAGAGTTATGAATATGGAGAATTACATAATAAATGAGCAGTCTATCTGAGTTGAGAGTGCAACGGGTGAGTTCAAGGTTCCTAAATACTTCTCTATTACTTTGGTTCTATAGGGTATAACTAATTCATGGGTAGATATAGTGATTACACACAATAACACTTCGGAGCAACAGTACCTTTTCAACTCTCGAGGGGGATGAGAAAGCATAGTTAGGGAAAGGTTGCCTAAAGCTCTACGAATACAATCTAAATGTGGTGGATTACAACGGCCTGACAGAGCTGTCACCTCTGGGGCTACTACAACTAATCATAGGATTGAGCGTAATCTCAGGTAAGCTATAGTCTAGACACCATGTCTATGCTACGGATTACTACTGTAGTCACATATGATAACTAAAACACTCGATGCGAGCGGAGATCCCATGCTAAGATATGATAACTGTACTAACCATATACATGAAAGACATAAAAGTAGATAGAGAAGATAACTATATTAAAGCATAAGTCTTGCAAAGGTGAGATACAAGATATACCCTACCTCTGAAGATTTCTATAGAACCTGAGCATGGCTCAACTCTCCCTAACTCTCATCTAGAGCTATTCTACTTCTACATCTTGAGAGCTTTGTGGGGATTTCTCTTTTGGTGTATCTTGATCTAAATGAGAGATGGCCTCCTAGAGAGGATAGGGGGTGCCTTATATAGGGGAGATGGAGTAGGGGGCAAAGCATTGTCATGTCATTGATCCGCGTCAACTCCCTCAATCACCATTGGATGAACCGACTTAAAACCACCTTAAAATTAACGATGTAGATCTTGGAAATGCATACGAGGCGACAGAGAGCGAATGGGCTCCAGAGTGGGCCAGGCGGCCTCCCCACCACTTTGGCAAGTGGCCTCCCCTTCGTGTGGTGGTTCTAGGACTCCATCTTGAGTTGCCTTCTGTAGTTTTCGTGAGTTGAATCACTTGTTGTCGTTGGTTGGCTTGTTTAGAGTGTATGACAGTGGTCCCGAGGTTGTTTTCTAGATAAATTCTCCTGCATACAAAAATTCACCAAAGCTTATGGAATCCATTTGTTTAAACCCCTAGACCTATGTTTGGTGATGGAATTAAGCATATATGTAGGATATGTTGACGGTTTATGATTGATATTAACAACCATTAACACACAGGAAGCCCAAAACTCAGGGAAGCGTGTGTGAGTGTTGAATGTCATCCCAACTTCCAACACCAACCCCGCCACTTGTTACACCGGGAACTGTTATATATCTCATCGTGCTCTCTAAATCATGCATCTTAACAGCACTAAGTCTTGGTGCATCTTCAAGGTTGGCCTATTTAAGCCGGGTCAAGGTGCACCGAGTCTATCATCCCTCCCCTCCCCTTCCTCTAATTCCCTTAGCATTAGACTGAGTGTGAGAGCGGTAACTTCTTTCGTCCACCATGGTTCATGGCATACTTCAGTGGCTCTGCCATTGCTAGGAGAAGGCTTTCAGAATCGGGTTCTGCAGTGGCCTACTGGTGGCTGTTTGTCTTGGGTGTTAGAGGAAGTTTTGCGAAGAGATGGGGAAGAACAATACCATCTTTGGTGGCCTAGGTCACCGGTGACACAGCGGCTAGGCTCGTTGATGGTCAGCGTGCGGGAGACTTCCAGGTCAGAATATCTGTAGGAAATCCTAGAGGGCAGAGGGTGCCTTGCTGTTGTCGGAAAACCTTTTGAGCCACAGATCTCAACCTAGGATCTCTTGATGTCGTGCCATGCATTCCTCCCCAATGATGAAGAAGACGGCACGGACAAGTCTCCTCGTGGGGCTCCTCATCCTCTAGGATGTTAGAGGAAGTTCCATGAGGTGGTTCTTCTATAGGCTTCTTCTAGGGTTGTCCCTGCTCGTGGCCAAGATCCAGAGGCATGGTGAAGGTTTAGTTACGCCTTTGTCTGGGTTCTATGCTTCACGAGATGTCCATCACTAAGTGCAGGTATAAATCTACGCTCATCACTGAAATTTGGCTTATGCTGATGCTTATGCTGATTTATTGTAAGAGAAAAACACTGTTTATTCGCTGAAAAGTACTACTGAAGTATTGCTGAAGAACAGGGCTTTGTTATCATAACTGTAGTTGCTGATAGATCCTTATTATTGTATGCCTGGTGAATGAAAAGTATAATAGAGTTAATCAAAAAAGAATGTCTTTTGTTGATTTTGAACGTTGTTACCTTACTGAGATGCTAGTGAAGTGTTGCTTTGTATGTGCAAACCATCATATGCTATGGCTTTGTTATTGCGTCCATTGTTATTGTAGAGATCAGTACCTTTATTCTGTCACCATCGGATATAAGCGTCGTTGAAAAATTATATCACCTCTGCTATTTGCCTTTAGGTGCTAACATCGTCTTGCTGTAACCTGCAAAACTAATGTTCATAATATTTTATTCCTTTCCAAGGTTCCATTTTTGTATGACACGCCCATCGTTAGGTGCTACATACCATCTTCTTTAAGACCCAATCACCACCGCTGGTAGTCTTCACTGTTGATATCATCAAAATTTGCAAGCTAGCATGAGACTCCCGCGTGTTTTTAGAATTTTTGGCAGAACTGTCTATTTCGGCAAGTCCTATTTGTAGTTATCTTACAAAGATCGCTACCCACCCAACCATCCTATCCATCTCCTCTTCAAGTACTGCTATTCATCACCTACTCATCGGCATGCAAGCCACCACTCATCACCGACAAGCTAGTGCTTCGCACCGGTACGCCTCACCGGCATGCCCGCACAGATCGACCGATGACTAGGCTAGTACTCATCACTGTTGTGGCCGCTCGAGCTCACTACCGCAAGATCCAAAGGCAAGGGTAATGCTTTCTCGCACTTCTCTTATCCATGTTAATTTCTTGCCTTTTTATTCCCCTCAAACCTCATCTAAGTACGAATCAAGCTTCCATCTGATCATTAAAGAGCTCATGAGCACATCCCCGTAGACGCTCCTACTCTGATTTAGGCGATAGCGCCACCGCTTCCATCACCGACCCCACTCCACCAGATTCTAGTCAAGATGGAGGAGGAGGCCACCAACAAGAGGAACGAA
This sequence comes from Saccharum spontaneum, assembly GCA_022457205.1. Lineage (NCBI taxonomy): Eukaryota > Viridiplantae > Streptophyta > Magnoliopsida > Poales > Poaceae > Saccharum > Saccharum spontaneum. The sequence continues at coordinate 36,843,769 of CM039587.1, forward strand.
GTAGACATCCTGACAGATGAAGTATTGGTCCTTATCCTCTGCCCACCCGCACCTTATACAGCTGCAAGTGTGTGTCGCTCCTGGTACTGCCTCATCTCCAAATCCGAGTACCGGAAGGAGCTGCCCTAGTTTGTCATCGGATTCATGTATGGCAACTGGAAAGGCAAACGCCGATTCACCAGCTTCACTGGTGAATACCCCTCCTTTTCCTTCTTGCCCTTCCCCATTGAGGATTTAGTCATCTCAGATTGCTGCAGAGGCTCGTTCCTCTGCTGGTGCGTTGGGCTTCGCTATGTTGTCTGCAATCTAGTGACTTGCAAATCAGTGGTACTGCCGCATAGCAACCTTTGTTATGGTTTAGCTCGCTTGGGGTTCGATCCCATAATCTCCTTGCACTTCTATGTGGTAGAATTGTGGGTAAGGTTGCCTGGGGTGTTAGTTGTCAGCATCCACTCATCTAAAACTAGAGCATGGATGTGCAAAGAATCTAAATGGGGAGAGGATATTCTAGTACATAAATTTTCATGAAATGTGTTTCTAGTGGTTTTATGCACATGCTGGAGGTGTCCCAGATAGTTGCTATTGATATGGAGGGAAAGACATGGAGAAAAATTCTTAGGCCACCAGGTCAATGTCCATCCATAGAGATCAGGGTCAGTTGTGTCTATGTATTGCTGATATTTTCAATAGGTCTAACCTTTCAATCTGGATCCTTAAAGACTATGATACTAGTAAATGGACATTAAAGCATACGGTGAACACGCTGCAACTATTTGGACTGAACAATATTCGACTCGGTTCTAAGGCTGCCAATACGGACTACAGAGTGATTGTAGTTCATCTAGAATGAAATTTGATTTTTCCTTGTTGGGTGGGCAGAACACTGATGGCATATGACATGAGCCGCAAAAAAGTTTATGTCCTCCCTGCCTGGGTCATCTGCTATCCTAGAAGTACCTAGAGTATTTATTTGAACAAAAATCACTATCTGCCTTATGTTTCCTTATTCATGGAGTCATTAGCAGAGCAGTGAAGGTGCATATGCTGTATTTTATTATTAGGACATGTTTTTGTTCAGGTAGAGAGCTGTTTTGAGTCTATATATATAGTCCAATTTTGTTCAGAGCAGTAAAGGTTTGCATTGTGCAGGTTTTGGAGTGTCAGTGCTTTTGAACGATTTTCCTGCAATGGCTATGGGAGAAAGAAGAGGGGTTCCATGCTGCATTGGCTACCAAGCTTATTAAGGAGTGCCAATTTGAAGGAGTGGAGCACATCTACCTCATTTTAGTTACGTAAGTCTAGAGGGAGTAGAACCTTTATTATGCTATCTATGTACCGCTTGTATTAATTCATCAGTTGACATAGTTGTTATGTTAGTGTCATGTCGAGCATTGTTATTATAATAAGTACTCTTCGCTATGGACATGATGAATGATATGTAATGATTAAATTTGTATGGTGTGTGTTCAGTAAGTTATTAAGGCCCAGCTGAATTAGTAAATACATTGTGAAAACCAGATGCATACCCACCGTTGGTGAAGCAGACGGCCATCACCACCGCTATTCGTCTGATGCGGCAGGGGTCAATAGTGTATCACCACCGAATCGTTTAGTAACCCGACCCCAACTAAAGGATCATCACGGGCGGATCATACTGCAACGTGGCATTGACCATGCCCTATGACCAGACAGTTCATACGCTGAAGCGACGGTGATGTTCGCCTTGACATAGGCGGATCACGCTCCAACGTGAAGAAATAAAGATCTAATCACGGATGGATTATGAGCCATGCGACAGTGTTAGTGCATACCCACACAGGAGGGTCGTGCTCCAATGTGACAGAAGTAAGGACGTTAGCATGGACGGATCATAAGCCAATGCCATGATGTTAGTGTACATTACAGACGGTCTCAGATAGTGACAGTGAGGGCTATGATCATCATTGTCGATAGCTTACTACTGAGGCTAAAATTGGACTGCGATGGGGGTTATGACATGGCTGTGAAAGGTCTGAGTATAGTAGTGAAGATGGTCCTGCGTAGGATGGAGCCTGGGTTTCCAGCGGAGGAGGAGATTCCTGACGATGTTGACATCAGACGGTTGATTGCTGAGTTTAGCAGTAACGCTGAGGCTATTAGCGCCATCGTCGACATGGAGCAGATCATCAAGGATGCCCCCCTTTAGGAGTAGATTACCTCTATAAAAAGGTGTAATCAAGCTTGGACCTTGCAATTTCTTGGTGTTTTTGCAAGTCGAGTCTTTTGTGTGTGTGATGATTATGCGTGGTAGTAGCCCCAAACACTCGGATGGGTTAGCTTAACGCATCTGAGGGTTGAAGTTGCACAATACTTGGCAGGGTCCCAAATGGTGCTCCCTATTCGAGTAAGGTAGATCATCGGTTCGAGATCGCCTTTTGATTCTGGAACAACTATTGTTGTGCACACGTTGCCCCCGAGCGTTTTGATTGAACATCGCTCAGCTAGTCATAGCCATGATTCGGGTGGCATATCGGTTGATTAGCATGACTATGCCAACATTTGTGTACCAGTGTTAATTCTGTGACCCCTGAATGCCTTATTGGGGGTATTAAGGGTTGAGGTGCTTGGTGGTGTTGTCACACGAAATTGAGGCCTTATCCCTTTATCGTTCCAAGGAGGAGGCTTCCTGAGTTTTAGGGGCGTAGGACTTTAATTCGTGGTGACCTTTGGTTGGATTGGAATCTACCCAGATTCGATCATGAGTAGTGTCATTGACACATCGAGCCTCAGCCTTGCGGCTGCCTTCAACTGAGGGAGTAGGCTTTTTGTCGGTAGTTGGGGTGATGTACCTGACTTACTCAGAGTGGAATGGTGTTTAGTGTCATCCATAGCAAGTTTATGCTCTGCATAGCCTACACACTTTTTTTCTTTTGCCTTTCTTTGTCTTTAGTGTTTGATGCTGGGTTAAGCTATAGACCTTGACTGCACGGGGGTTGTTCAAACATCTCGAATGAATTGACACAAGGCCTTGTCAAGTTGCTCACATCATTTCAAGTTCTATGAGACTTCGATCGACAAGAGACGCACATGATCATGCAATCCGTGGGACCATCTCTGCAGCCTCTGAGCGTGTTGATGGGTTAGTATAACCCATGATCGTAATAGCCGCGGACATTTGTGACTGAGCATTTGAAACAACCAGCCCCCAAGCGACCCAGAGAGGTTCTTCTTGAGGCACTCGAAAGATATTGATGTGTGTATGCATCAAATGGATATATATTCTTGTGAAATGTAATGCAACGAGAAAAAATAGGGGAGTGAAGATGAAATTGACATAACTGATAGTCGTTGGTTGTCTCTCCAAGGTTGGGAAAATTCTCGCTGCCGGAGTGTATCTCTAGGGGCAAGAGTCGGCGATGGAGTCAGGGTTGACAAAGGTGACATCACTATCCTCGCCTTTGAAATTCCTTGCCATCCTCTTCGTCCAGGTGAAGCCTCTTCTCGCTGATGGAGGGTCTGTCCGGTTTTGGGTTTCTAACCCGAGCAACCGATAGGGCAGGAGCAATCGGTCCATCAAAACCGAGAGATGCGATGACTTGACTAGTGCAGTCACACAGTTATGCCTAAGATCAGCTTGTAGAGTTTCTAGCTTTAATTGGTTCGAAGGCGCTGTGGCTACATGGGTCCTTTCCTCGAACGGATCTACTTACGATTGTTGCTTGATGGGGGTTCTCTTCTCGATGGAGGAAGAGTGACAAACCCAACTTTCTTGTAGCCGTTGGCCACTCGATGAGAGCGTGTGGTTGGATTCGGGAGTCTCCCCACACAAGGTTGGTGCCTGAGTGATTAGTCACGCCGTCCCCTTACGCTTCCCAGCTGATAGGAGTATTTCAACCTTTCACTAGAGGTGACTGTTCGAGTTTTGGCTGCTCGTCCAATGGGGGCTCAGGGTTGGAGCCTGACGTGTGCGAGACGACTTCGTCATCGTCATGATCTGAATCTGAATTCTCGAGTAGTTGGTCGCAACCCTTGAGAAAACTATGGAAATCCTCTGGATCGATGAGTCTGGATACATCGGCATCATCCCACCAGCCTTGTTGATCGAGGGCGCTGTCGAGGTCGTTCCGGTCTGCCAGGTTTGGAGGCTAGCGTTCCTCCGTGGGAGGTTCGGTGGGTTCCACCGCAGCCTGTGAGAGTATCTCACGACGAGTTGTCGTTGTTTGTTTCGATCTTTCCCAAGATTGGGAAGCGGAATGATGAGGTATTGGTATAAGATCTGAAGCGGGGGCAAGATCTGTGGTTTTGCTAATATGAAAAGTGGTGATAGGCTCACCTTCTTGTCCATCCTCAACAAAAAAGGTGGGGGTAATGCTTCAGGTGCCTTGTGAGGGCGGAGGTCCGGTGTCCACAACCTCCTCTAGTCCGGCGGACGGATCTGGAGGGACTGTTCTCCCTTGGTTGGTTCAGGTTCCTACAAGCACACAGGTCCTCGAATTGGTCTGCGATGAAGTCGAGCTTGCCGAAGGTGACCTTCTTGCCTGGCCACACTTCTTCTGGTTCATCACTGAAGTTGAAGATGGCTCCTATCTGAAACATAATATTATTCTATATGCAAAAGGCCCCTACCTAGCGCGCCAACTATCGGATTATTTAGCTCCGGCAATCCCTAGCAACGAGATTGCATAGACATGATCAGATGGTAGCACACGAGATATAAGGATTTATACTGGTTCGGGGTGCGATGGTGCACTAAACCCTACTCCAGTGGTGCTGCTGCTCTTATATTCATATGCTTAATTACAGGGGCTGTTGCTCCTAGCTACATAGTAGATTGGAATGGCGAAAGATGGATCCTGAGCTCGAGGTCCCTACCCTTCTTTATATAGGCAGAGGGGATAGGGTTACAAAGAGGGCGATCGGGCTAACAGGTTGGATTCCCGGTTTATTACACGATATGCACAACAGATTGATCCTAACTATCGTCTAGATACGCTTGTCTTGGCTTGCCTTGATTTCTACGTTGGTTGACTATGCCAGCCCTTGCGGGCCTCCTTTCTGGGTGGCTACTGGGCCGATATCCTGGTGATGGTCACATATATGGGCAGTGTGGGTACCCCTGGCCCATATATCTGACAAAGTGTGTGTTTACATGTGAGGAGTGCTCCTTTGTTTATAGTGGGAGGTTACTTGGAAGAGTCAAGATGGTGGGCCATCCAATCCACGTGAAAGTTTGTTGCAACCCTTAGATCAAACTGACTTGACTAAGTACCAGCATAGATGCACTCCATAGGTTGGTAAGTAACTCCCATAGAATGTTGGACCTCCTCCTCGTTCCTCAACCGTCCATCTTTCACGTGCTGCTCATCTATGGTGTGGAGATGGCCGCCACAAAGTGGTTCGTTGAAGTTGTGTTTCTTTGCATGCAATGGTGGTATATGGCTTCATGGTGACCCTCGGTAACAACCAACATTGAATCAATATACCACAACACTTCATGGTTTGCATGTGGATGGAGTGGACTATGTGTGGGCCAGTTGATAGGTTGGGCGACCTTGGGAGAGGTCGGCTGACCATCTCTTTGGACCATTTGATTGAACTCAATTTTCCTTGGGCTCTATGATGAGTAAAGAAGCTTTAGACCAAATTTGAGGATCATTGAGCTTGGTGCTAGGTCGTCTGACCCATGTTATGCTCTGCTGACCCTTCTCTCTCCTGTTTCAACTCGACCCGCATTGCGATCTTCCGTAAAGCGTAACTTTTGCGTTCGAACTCCTAATTTGGTAAAACAAAAGTCCATTACATTCATCCCTACGAGCTCTTCGACATGGTCAGGTCAAATATGTGATTTGATCAAGTATTTAATCATGTTGAAATGTCCAGGTGAGCCCTTGTTTGAGTATCCTTGATCCTTTGGTTTAAGGGTTGTGGTTGTTCATACACTATGCATGGTATTTGTACCAAATCAGCTATGTTCCTTTCAAAACATGTTGGGACACAATACTCGTGAAACTTGTTAGATTTAAGCCCTGTAGCTAAGGTGTTAAGTAAGATTTGAAAGTAGTCATTTTTATTATCAAGCCCCATAGCTAAGGTGTTGCATAAGATATGAACATTGTCATTTTTATTATCTTCTGGCTGTCAGATTATTTGAGTTAAGGACCGCGAATAAGATTTCTCTCAAAAAAATAAACCACACAAATGCACACATGCATACCATAATCTGTACATGCATGTTCCACATCATTGAACTCTATTTGGTTTTAATATAATTAGTTTGGTTTTGCCAAATTAAGGTACACTTTGTTGGCTCAAAAAACAAAAAGCATACTGTTGGATGGAAACTGAAATGCGCACATGATACCACAGACTACAAGGCTAATTTGGAGTTTGGAATGCACTATTTCCCAATTCTTATGCACACTTTGATATTTTTGGTCCGATGCAACGATACTTGCACACATGCACAAGCATGACCAAATTGTTGTGAAATATGCCGCTAGCAACTAACTTTTTTCTCTCTAAACACAAAGGCATAAAGTAGGAAAACCATTCATTATACACTGAATATTCATAATTACAATGTTAAGTATATATAGACCGAACAAAGCCCAAGAGTTTGGTACGAGTCCACGTAAAGAATGGACCAGAATTGGGATTCATCCTCCTTTCCTTCCTGGTTGGAGTTCATATGTGTTACAACACCAAATATACATCTTTATATAATCACAAGGGATCATCCATGCAATTGACAGAATATTATTTATATTAACAGATCACGAGGTGACATGATTTCTAGTGGGTTTTGCATGCCTTAGGCAGAAAGACTTGAGCCTCTCCATCCCATCCTCCAACAGAGGAGGATCTACCGCGAAGGTTACACGGAGCCAGTTCTTCATCCCAAGCCCACTGCCTGCATTACACCCATAAAACTCTATGAATTGAGAATTTAAGCAGTGGTTCAATAATCTATTGGTTGTTAGTTAATAAAAGATTACCCAATTTCAGTCCAAGCCCAGATGGTTGCCCAAATGGATCAAATGGACTGAAACCTTTGTCCTTTATGGGAGTGTAGCAAATAGTGTAAATGATGAGATTGGACACTTTTTCCAAACAAAGAAAGGCCTTTGTCAGGAGGACTCATTATCTCCTTTTTTCAGATCATTGTTGCTGACATGTTAACAATCTTCACTAATAGAGCCAAAGAAGAAGGGCAGTTAAGTGGAGCGATGCCACATCTGGTGCATGGTGGTTTATTAGTTCTGCAATACACCAATAACACAATATCGCTTATGGAAAATGATCTAGAGCAAGCCTAAAACATGAAACTATTACTCAATGCTTTTTAGCAAGTATTAGGTCTTAAACTAAATTTCCATAAAAGTGAACTGCATTTATTTAGCGAGGCCCAAGAAGTAGAGGACCAATATACTGAGCTTTGTGGAAGTAAATCCAGACCATTTTCCTATGAGACACATTATAGGGATTAAGATTCATTTTAGGAAGATGAGAGATGGAGATTGGCAAAGGTGGAGGAACATTATGAAAACAGGTTAAATAGATGGAAAGGGGAACATCTGTTAATAGGAGGATGTCAAACACTGATAAACTCAATGCTGAGTAGTATACAATTAACGATGTAATTCTTCAATTACAAGAGGTGTGCTGAAGCAATTAGACTACATTTTCTCTAGATTTCTAAAGTGACAACCAAAAGAGCAAGTATCGCCTTGCCATATAGAACATACTTTGATATCCAAAAGATTAGGGGTTTAGAAATTCATGAAATGGATATTAAAAATGTTGCAATTCTTTTTAAATAGCTACTTACAAGTTACAACATATGGGACAGGTAGCAAATAATTTTGGAACAAGTATTTGGGTTCTGGGTTCAGACTTAGTAGGACTAAGACCGAGTACATGAGGTGCGATTTCAGCGTGACTAGGTATGAGGAGGGAGACGTTAGCCTCGATGGGCAAGTGGTGGCCAAGAAGGATACTTTTCGGTATTTAGGGTCGATGCTACAAAAGGACGGAGACATTGATGAAGATGTTAGGCATAGAATTTCAGCCGGCTGGTTGAAATGGCGTCAAGCTTCTGGCGTTCTCTGTGACAAAAGGGTGCCTCAGAAGCTGAAAGGTAAGTTCTATAGGACGGCGATTCGTCCGGCGATGCTATACGGTGCTGAGTGTTGGCCTACAAAAAGGCGACATGTCCAGCAATTGAGTGTAGCAGAGATGCGTATGTTGCGTTGGTGTTGTGGGCACACAAGGAGGGATAGAGTCCGAAATGACGATATTCGGGATAGGGTTGGGGTGGCACCAATTGAGGAGAAATTGATTCAACATCGGTTGAGATGGTTTGGACATGTCCAACGGAGGCCTCCTGAGGCGCCGGTGCGTAGTAGAGTTCTAAAGCGGGCCGATAATGTAAAGAGCTGTAGAGGTCGACCTAAACTAACGTGGGACGAGTCCGTTAAGAGAGATCTTAAGGAGTGGAATATCCCCAAGGATTTAGCTATGGATAGGAGCGCTTGGAGATTGGCAATCAACGTGCCTGAACCGTGACCCCTTTTTGTCTTGTGCCATTTTTGTCCCTTTATGTGTCTCCCTGTTTTCTCGTCTCTTTTGGGTTTCATCTCTAGCCTACCCCAACTTGCTTGGGACAAAAGGCTATGTTGTTGTTGTTGTAAGTATTTGGGTTCTAAGACTTCATTTCAAGCTTAATGAAAAAATCAGGACACATTTTTTGGGACAGTCTTATGAAGGTGGAAGAATATTTTCTTTGTTTTGGATCCTTCTTAATAAAAGATGGATCCCTTATAGATTCTACAGAGATAAGGAGTTGGGAAACTCAACTTCGAAGGAAACATATACTTACTAATACAAAATCGTTAGACATAAAATGCTATAACCGAGGTCTTTAGTACATCTCATCACCTCTAAACATTTTGTGGAGACATGATTTAATTGGACTTAAATTAGTAGCCTGACATGAACTTCTTTGCATTGCTAACAACAGGCTTACACAAGTTTCACTGGAACTTAGAACCAAAGAGTCAGTTCTCCTGTGAAATTATATTATTGAGGTCGGTTCGAGAAAATTATATTATTGTGTGGTCTGATTCGCGTATAGGTTCCCAATTTAAACAAAAGTCATTTTGAAGTGGATTCATAATTATCGTATCAAACTGATGTAATGATTATAAAGTAATAAAATGTTTCCTTTATAAAAAATGTTCTATGCACGGTATGACATGCCCCCTCAAAACCCACATTATGACGTCTATAAGACCATAGCTAGTGCATCAACCTCAATTACAATTTTTATCATCATATCCTATATATTATATAATTAAAACAATTTTTGATTTGTTAGAATTATTTTTAAAAAGTGTTGGCTACTGGTCTGTGAATATATCTTAGGAGAAGACATGTCTCCATCACCTTAAAATTTATGAACTTCTCGAATTTCCGTAGATGTATGGATTTTGCTCAAAAACCCCACGATAATCAGATACTACTTAAGGACAGTTTGTTGTACCTGGGCAGATCACAACACACTCCTCTTTGGCCAACTTGGTGCAGAAATCAATATCGTCGTCGATGCCATCAAAATATGAGATATCCAGCTCTACCTGTTGAAATTTCAAGCAACATATCATCATATACACTAACAAATAAAAACCAATTGTTGTCATCAATATCTTTTTTTTCCACAAACTACACAGGAGATCTGCATGTCATTGCATTAAGACAGGAATACAAGACGAGCTGGATTTACAAAGAAACCTAACTCACCGAACAAAACAACACCACTCCCACCCACCCTAACCAAATAAGAAAGGGTGGGGTTGATTCTATACAAGATCAGGACCTGAACAACAAAACTACCCTAGAAGTTATGCAAACTGGACCAAAGACCTTGCAAGCAAATCACTAAGTTTTGATGCTCCAACCATGCATTGTAAACTGCACTCATCTCCTATGATTTGCACGAGTGTATGGATACTAGGAAAGGCTCCTTCAAACACACAAGAATTCTAGTGCTTCCAAACTTCCCAGGATACAAGGCTCTGTTTGGGCCTCAGCACAAGCTCTGCCAAACAGTTTTTTTTAGAGAGAAGTGATTCTCTGTTAATTCTATGAAGTGATTCTCTGAAATGAACTAAGAAGCTGAGAGCTCAAAAAAATAGCTTCTCTTGATTATATGAAGTGATTCCCCATCATGATTTTAAGAGTTTGTGCTAAAGAATCAAAGAGAATCACTTTCAGCTACAAAATCACTCTTCCTAGAGAATTAGCTTATATAGAGAATCAGAATCAGATGGAGCTCTACCAAACATGCCTCAAGTGTTGTCATCTATATCACTGTCCGTTTCTTTATAACTGTCAGGATGAAGTATCACTGCCGGATCTATCATCATTGCTGGGTTTGAAAAGATCTATTAGTGGTAATGTATTATCACTGTTGGTTCTAATTAAAATCAACTAATGCTATTAAAACGTCAGTTTGTAGTTTGAATCGGTAGTGACACGAGGTCCAGGCACAAAAGTTTGTTTCAATTGAATATTTAAGTGGACCTCATGTCCACTTCTCCCCTCCATCCCTAGTACTTCATCCTCTCCCTCTGTATCTCTCTGCCGCTTTCCTCTCCCTTCCTAGTCCTCCTCTGCCCCCTCCTTCTGCATCTCTAGCTCCATCGATCCTCCTCCTCCCCTCCATGACTTCGTCAGGCTCCAAGGTAATGGCACATGGCAGCGAAGAATATGGCTGCCTCACTACTGCAGGGAGGCACCACATGCTGCTCGATATCATCTGACACGGTCAACGACCGTCCTCTCACCATTGCCTTTGAGTTAGGTAGAACGGCAACTGCATCTGACAACAGCTGCCACGTATTTATTTTTTATTCTGTGAAAAAAAAGGCAAGAACTACTGGGTGAAAAAACAGCAGTGATAGCTCAATGCTACCATTGCCAATTTCAAAACCAGCAATGGAAAAGGCTCTAGAACCAGTAGTAATGGTCAATCCTGTAGCAGTCATATATCATGCTATGGAGCAAATGTAGACTGATAGACACTAAAAATGGAGTATGGAGTTTCTGAGTGATTGCAAACCATGACAAACATGGATCCCTCTGGCTTGTGAAGACAAGTGATGCACTCCATGCACTTTAGCTTCTGGTAGCATATCTCTGCGGCCTCTCTCATTATGTTCATAGCATTTGTGAAGAAAACATCATCCGTGTTTGCAATGATTTGGGGTATAGCTCCCTGCTCACAATAATATGGCGTCAGTTACAAGTAATTAATGGATGTTAACCATCAGGGTAGCAGCAAGCCAGCTACTCAAGTGGGAAATTAAATGCATGGACTTCACAAAGAATCCTGAGTACTAACCTGAATAATTGCTGCTGGATCTACTGAGATGCTACGGTATATAATGATGGACTCAAGAATCTATATATTGGAGAAACAAGCTCATCGCTAAGTGGATATGGTAGAGCACACAAATTAAATTAAAGGAAGAAAAAGAAGTCAATGTATCACCAAGGAATGGAATACCTTCTTCTTCCTGAGGATTCCCTTTGGATCAGTCATTGCGATCCAACCAAGCCGCCAACCAGGCACCCTCCACCTCTTGGATATGCCGCCCAGCGTCACCACAGGAGTTATCTCACCAAACACACCCATGGGCACGAAAGGCTTGCTTCCAAATGTGCAATGCTCGTAAATTTCGTCACAGATTACCATTATCCCGAGCTTTCTTGCTGTCTCTGCAATCTAGAGAGTTGAAATTGTAAATTTCGTCACAGAATGCGATGTGTTATATGTATAAGATTTCCTACAGTGGTAACCCACAAAGTGAATGTGTTAGAAGAGTCAAGGGCTTATTGGGCCTTAGCCCATTAGGGTTAATTAGTCGCTTGCTTAGGGGTCAAGTAAGACTTCTTCTCTATATAAGGAGAGGAGATGTATCAATCTAATCAAGCAAGAGATTAGAAGGAAAAACCTTCTCTCTTGCCGGCCGTGGGCGAAGCCCCGCGGCCGGCGTTCCCAGTGCCCCTCACAGCACTAGCCGCCGGAACTCTGCCTCTCTCACGTGAACAGTACCCATGGGTACTGTAGCGCCGTGGGTACTGTATCTCCAGCCGCCGCCCCTCTCTTCCTCCTCAATCCTCCCAATCCCAACAGCCACATAACAATCTGGTATCGGAGATGCCAGGTTACGATGAGCCGCCGCCGGTCACTTCCTCACCGATGACGCCGAATCAGCTGACCGCGGCCATCACTGATCTCGCCCGTTCCGTCGCCGCTATCTAGTCCTACCTCGGCATACCGCCGCTGCAACCAGCCAGCTGGTCGCTGTCGCAATCGGCCGTGGCCTCTCTGCCACCGGTTTTCCCCTACGGGATGCCAGGTTACGGCACGACGTTGCTGCCGTTCCAGGACGTGCAACCAACGGTGCAGCCAACATTGCAGCAGATCGAGCAGGCGATGGACATCACGACGGAGCCGGCAGGGAAGATGCTTACCTGCAAGGTGTCTGCGGCGGTGCGGCTACAGGCTGCGGCGCGCGGCCTCCTAGCGCGCCGGCTGCTGCAGGAGATGCGCCAGCCTATGCACGAGGCGACCTTGGTGACGGTCGACCTCAGCTCAGCGAAGCGCGACCTCGCCTCGTGGGACGGCCACCAGCAACCGCGCCGACCCGCTGCTGTCTTCAGGCGCGAGCATGGTGTTTTTCCCGCGGGCAGTGACCTCCAACTCTGCGGCAGCGGCGGTAGGGGAGTTGCTCCCCTCCTTGTCACCGGCGGGGACGCACTGCCTAGCGCCACCGCATTCCGCCACCGGCCGCCGCGAGGACGTCTCCGCTGGTCGCTATTACGACTAATTCCAGGTGGCTATACCCGTGCACCCCTCTCGTTCCGGTGAGCTCCATGGGATCCAGGTGGCTACACGCGTGCAGGTTCATCACGCAGAGGGTGTCCATCGTATCTTCAGGAGTCAAAAATAAAGAGTCGTAGTCTATTTCAGGTCAATAAAATAAGCCAAGATGTAAAAGGCTTGTTTTTTGGTGTTAGGTTTGTGCCTAGCAGAGTCAACGTTAAGTTGCAGCTCGAGGACGAGTTGCATGTCCAGGTGGGGTATAATGTTAGAAGAGCCAAGGGCCTATTGGGCCTTAGCCCGTTAGGGTTAATTAGTCGCTTGCGTAGGGGTCAAGTAAGACCTCTTCTCTATATAAGGAGAGGAGATGTATCAATCTAATCAAGCAAGAGATTAGAAGAAAAAACCTTCTCTCTTGCCGGCAGTGGACGAAGCCCCGCGGCTGGCGTTCCCAACGCCCCTCACAGCACTAGCCGCCGGAACTCTGCCTCTCTCACGTGAACAGTACCCATGGGTACTGTAGCGCCGCGGGTACTGTAGCTCCAGCCGCCGCCCCTCTCTTCCTCCTCAATCCTCCTAATCCCAACAGCCACATAACAGAATGATCCTTCATTCGTCGTCAAATTTCGACAAAAAAAATCGGTATTTATTTGTCAATAAACATGTAAAACAAGATAGTGTGTGCAGACCACGTATGCCTTAAAGCCAAACTATAAGCACTATGATCATCACATACTCTGTACTTAAAATGTGTTAGACGCTAACCTTGGTCAGGTGCTCATAGGAGTAGACGGACCCACAAGGGTTATTCGGGTTGACCATAACAATGGCGACGGTGTTCTTATCAGCAAGGGCCTCCACACCTTCAATGTCAACCTCCCATCCTTTGTCCGGAAGAAGATTGTAGTGCCTGAACTCGAGCCCACCCAAGGCTGCGCGTGCTTCGTACATTGGGTATCCTGGCCGTGGCAGCAATACATTTGCGCCCGGCATGGTAAGCACAGCCATCATGATCTCGATGGCATGGTTGCAGCCCGCAGTAAGGACAATGTCGCCTGTCGACAGCTCGTAGGGGAGGTATCGAGATAGGTACGCAGCCACAGCGCTTAATGTGTTCACCAGAAATTTATAGAAAGGACGTCAATTTGCAGAAAGCTTTCAGAACTCATAGGCAGACATACATACATATATATACTCTCTGCTGTGCAGATTTTCATAGGCAACTGAAGCCAACGAGTGTTACATTTGACTTTCTAAGATCTTTAATTTCGTTACAACATGGTGAAATTTCAACTAGTATAGGATCAAGGAACCTTTGAACTTGATCTTTAACTTTAATTTGGACTCCATTTTGACACTTGGACAAACTTTGTACAGATACTGAGAATTTCCGAACCCACGAAGTCCACTGTTAAACAATTGAGAAACCTTTATCTTGAATGATGCACAAATAATAATTTAAAGCGTCAAATCGAAGAGAAATTGTGGTGGGTTAAAATTTCACGAGCTCTATATAATCTTGATCTATCGGTTGAATTAGTATCGAGAAAGAAATGCTAAAAAACTTCTAGCTAACCAACTAAATAAACTTCTAGCTAACCAACTAAAATTTCACGAGCTCTATATAATCTTGCTCTATCGGTTGTCGTATGGGGACAAAAGGCTTGCGTGAGCATAGATGCTCCGCACTTGTGTCATGTGAGAACAAGAAGGCTGGTAATCAGTCACAGACTCACAGTGGTTGCAGGATCAGCATTACAACTGGAACACTAATTAAACTACTGGGCCTTCTGATCTCAAGTGTCTTATGTGCCTTCTGACCTTGCATTGGCTTCTCCACACAAGACATTGAGCACCGATATTCCACTCCCCAAAATTTTAATTTTATTTTAACATGGTGCTGCAGGTTTTTTAAGTCATCTTGTTTATTTATTAAGATTTCCAATCTCTTAGTCAGTCCTTGGACACACATCAAAGATTCTAAAACTAAAAAATTGATCGTAAAGAAAGTAGCTACGGCCAAGCATTGGAGAACTACTGGGCAAGGATCTTGAGTACCATTATGTACGGTCTCGAAATGCAGGCGGGGCGGGCTCTTAAGGTAACCCGCCCGCTCGCCCCGCAAAACTTGGGTTCGCGGCTGTTGTGGCGTAGCTGCAATATTTTTGTGGTCCAGTATCTTTCAACCCGCAAAGTCCGTTGGGCAAGAGAGAAACCTCGCGAGAACCCGCAAAGCCCGCAACAATCGCATCCATCAACCTCCTCCGCTCTTACGGCTGTACCTCCACTACCACGTAGACGCCCAGCACGAACACTAGGCCGTCCTGGGCTCCTGCTGGTTCTCTGGTTCCCGTCCAACAGCGCCCTGCTCCCGCACTCGTTGTGTCCGCCAGCATGCCCACTGTGGATGCGCACGTTCACGTCGTCACCTTCCTGCCCGTACGGGCCGTGTGGCCAGCACCTGTGCCGTGGCGACGTGCGCCATATGCCCTGCCTGCCGCAGCCTGCGCCTTCAGCAGCGCCAAGAGCGCGTGCCGGCCAGCATCCTCGTGCAGGGCATGCCATCCTGGTCCACGTGAGCAAGACATTGAGGGATGCGTATTTTCATACCATCAACGACAACCATATCGAGAAGGTAGCGACGTAGAGAAAGCACCATGACGAGGTTAAACTGCTGGCCGCTAGCATTTGAGAGCGTATTTGCGCAGAGGTCATGCGGGCCATGCGGGTTTTGCGGCCAAGTTTGTTATGTCCGCGGAACGCTTGTCCGCAAGGTCTGTAACTTAGCGGCTGCCCGCAAGCCCGCTAATAAACTATGCGGCAAGCGATGCGGGTTAGCGGCAGGTCGCGAACGAACCCACCTGCAAGTTGAGTACGGTCATCTCTGCTTGCGGCAGATTAAGATGACCAAACCATAGACGAGTAATTGTTAGCACCTATGATGTAGTAACAATTATTGAACTGTGGAGCGAGAAGAGATTAAGCTAGCCACCGGTGACTATTGAGGGAGTAATGGCAGCGGCCGGTGCGGTGACAGAGGAGATAGAGAGAGGATCGCGGGAGCCGGTAGATCGAGATTCGAGACAAGTTTGCTGTATGTACCTGCATGCCTCGGTGACGCCGGCGGCGGTGGGGTAACTATTGTACTTTCCAGAGGTGGCGGCAGCGGCGACGGCCTCTTCAGCCGCGGCGGCTGCGCGGAAGCACGCGAACGGCGAGGGGTCACCGTGCCCGAGCGGCGCGAGCGGCCTTGGGTCGTTCCGGTCCACGCAGCCATAAAGCCGATGAACCAGCTTACGGAGGCTCAACGCGCTGGCCGCCTGCAGCGATGGGTTGGCCGCCCCGAATCGCCAAGCCACCTCGCCGCCGCCGTTGTCCTCCATTGGCGCGCAGGAGCAGGAGTGCGGGTGCCTGCGCGTACAGCGGCGCGGCGTACTCCACTCCTTGGCCAGGCGCCGTTGCCCAGCCCAGCGCACTTGTGTACATATTTTTTTTTTGAGGGGCACTTGTGTACATATTCATATATATATAAGCCATGGCTACCTCTTTGACTCTTTCTCTTCCTTGGCAGTTGGCACAATGATGTAGCACGTGACAAATAGTTTATCATTTCATAATTTTCAATCAGAAGATGTTGCTAGATGTTAATGAGTTACTCAATACTCACTCCGTTCATTTTTATGCCGCATTAGTTTTATCCTAACCGAAACATTTCTAATTTTGATCATTATAAAAATTTTATATACCTTATTAGCAACATAAAATTTATGTTTTCAATTTATTATGACAAATACTTTCATAATATATAATAATATACATATTGTGAAACTACATGGTTCTGAAAATATTTAGCTTGGGATTGATGCCATCTACGATGACGACAATGGAGATTAGAAGGATTAGGTGGTCTCATTCCTACGCTCAAGTTTGGTTGAGAAGATGAAGTCTACGCTCATTAACACTCTACGCCTACTCTGATGCTGGCCCATGAAGGAGGAGCCTTCACTCGCTGACGCGCTACGTCGACTTTGATGAAGATCTGTGTGTTTTCGCTAGAATAATGATGTACTTAGGTGTGTTACCAAGTGATGTAATGTATTGTAATCTTGTAATTTCACGATGTATGACCGTGATATCAGCTGAATAATGATAATGTGATAGCTTGGTCTTCCTAGGATTATCACATTATGATGCAATCAGTGGATTTCCCTTCGAGGAAATCATGGATTGTTTCAATAGTATATGCATATATGTCAAAAGTATGTTTATTTCTCCTATTTTGGACTTAAATCGGCGGTTAGAGATGGTCGTTAGTGACCACCAAGACACACCTTGTATACTAGCAAGCCGTGTTAGTCCAAATCATCATGTTGTTTTATCAAACACTAAAATCAAACGTTATGCCCCATAGGGTCCATTTTCCCTACATGCATGACACCATGTCATGTCTAATTATGCAATGACCTCCTTCATCTCACTAGTTGAGCTTTACCCTCATGCAAAAGCCATTTCACCACCATGGTTTGATGTCTTTCTCACACTAGTGTACATGTGTGGACTAATCACTTGTGTATCTCACATAAATCACATTAGTCCACCTAAGGTTGTCACTAAATTACCGAAGCCAAATCGAGGCTTTCAGTAGGGTGCCCCTGATGATAAAATCCTACCAGATCCTCAATCCATAGATACATAGTTGCGATTCCCTACTTGCAACCAGCCCCTAGCACATGGGACACAACAAGCAACAATGTTCCTCATCTATATTAGATGTAGGGTACCCCATATTTGAGCTAGTATGAAAATGTGTGGTGTGTGCTACCCTTATGATCTACTATGTGTTATACATTGATTACTAGTCGGATGTAAAAAATGACAAGTCATAGGGTTACTAGAGGTATCTATTAGAGGCTCCCTGCCTTGCCTTGTATAGTATATGGGTAGTGTTATAGAGAGATCATATCTTGATTGGCTTACTGATATACATGTTTCCTAGTTTACTACAACAAGATCCGACTGAACGGTTAACATGCATGCATATCTATCTATGCCTTGCATATATCAAGTAAATAAGAGACCCTCGAATATACGTCGCCTCTAGACAGTCGACTTTGCCCACCCCTGTATTGGGGCGGTTTTGACCTTCATGATCATACCTATGGGCCATGTACTCACCAGATTTTGCCGTAAAGTGGATGGACTTTTTATTTGTTGTTTCCTTATATTTCTAATCAAATATTTTAGTTCTTAGCATGACAAATTATGGAAAAACTATTAACTATGCTAGCGGTTTTCAAGAAAAGGTGCATTTCCTTATCATTATTGCTACCCAAAAGTTTGTTCTAGTCAGCATTTTAGTCCCTAAAAAGCCACAAAGTGCGACACACTTCTCACTGTATCAGCGGTTTTAGTTCTTAGCACCATAGTAAACTTTTGATTGTTCTAGCGGTTTTCCAAGGAAAGTGCATTTACTTGTCATTATTTTCTATAATTTTAATTGCCGATTTAGTTCATAAAGCCAAAAATTATTACAAACTTCTCATTGTGCTAGCGGTTTTAGTTCTTAGCAAATGATTTTAGGGGAAAAGTTAGTGATAGTAGGGTGAGAATTATTTTACTTCTCATTATCAACTGACATGTCAGTTCCTAGCATCACAAATTATGCAAAACTTCTGGCTATGCCGTCGGCATATTTACAGGTAAAGTGAATGTATTTCTCACCTTTGTTTCCCTATAAATATAGCCATTTCTTTCGTTTACAAACATGTGCAGCAACACCATAGGATATTGGTTTAACAATGAATAGAGAGGTAGTGCCTTCATGGCTAGAGTTATTGCTTGCAACACAATTCTTTACCATATGCACAACCCATTTTCTTGCTACTCGCAAATTAGATAGAGTATAAATGACCACACGATGAGCACCACCATGAGGGATGTCCTGAGCTCTAGGCTCTTGGAACCACTCGTCTACGTCACCTTCCTCTTAGCCAACTTCTTTTCCTAGCCGGCGAGCACGTCGTCGAGGACCAAGTCAGCGCGCCACGACAATATCCTACGAGACATCATCTAACGTCTTCCTGTCAAGGATGTCGCGTGCACTGCCTTGCTCTTGTTGCACTGGCTCACGCTTTGGTGCTCCACGCCGCTCGTCCTCATCGACACCTCCACGTCCCGAGCACTTGCCATGACCGGAGCCTAGCTCGTGACACCGACTCTAGTGCGGACACTATAGCGGCATCTCAGATCCTAGAGGCACACCGGGGGCCCTTCCATTGCATGGACCTCACCGGTGGCTCCATGGCCGCGCACCATGCCGAACTCATGCGCTCGTTCTACCTCCTCGCCATCTAGTGCGTCGAGGAGCTCATCATCATGAATTTGCCCTGGCCGCTCTATGCCCCCTCCCCACGATCTTCGCCCTATCATTCGTCAAAGCCTTGACCTCAGCGTCCGGAGGTTCCCTATCAATGCAAAACACCTTGTACACTAGCAAGCCTTGTTAGTCCAAATGGTCATGTTATTTTATCAAACAACAAAATCAAACTTAGTGGCCCATAGGGTCCATTTTCCTTACACACATGACACCATGTCATGTCTCATTGTGCAATGAGCTCCTTCATCTCACTAGTTGAGCATTACCGTCATGCAAAAGCCATTTCACCACCATGGTTCGATGCCTTTCTCATACTAGTGTACATGTGGAATAACCACATGTGTATCTCACATAAATCACATTAGTCCACCTAAGGTTGTCGCTAAATTACTGAAACCAAATCGAGGCTTTCTGTAGGGTGCTCCTGATGAGAAAATCCGACTAGATCCTCAATCCATAGGTACATAGTTGTGATCCCCTACTCACAACCAGCCCCCAGCACATGGGACACAACAAGCAACAATGTTCCTCATCTATATTAGATGTAGGGTACCCCATATTTGAGCTAGTATAAAAATGTGTGGTGTGTGCTACCCCTATGATCTACTATGTGTTATACATTGATTACTAGTCGGATGTAAAAAAATGACAAGTCTTAGGGTTACTAGAGGTATCTATTAGAGGTTCCCTACATTGTCTTATATAGTATATGGGCAGTGTTATAGAGAGATCATATCTTGATTGGCTTATTGATATGTTTCCTAGTTTTACTACAACAAGATCAGACTGAACGGTTAACATGCATATCTATCTATGCCTTGCATGTATCAAGTAAATGAGAGACCCTCGAATATACGTCATCTCTAGCTAGTCAGCTTTGCCCACCCCTGTACAGGGGTGGCTTTGACCTTCGTGATGATACCTATGGGCCATGTGCTCACTAGATTTTGCAGTAAAGTGGATGAACATTTTATTTGTTGTTTCCTTCTTTTCTAGTCAAATATTTTAGTTCTTAGCATGACAAATTATGGAAAAACTTTTCACTTTGCTAGTGGTTTTCAAGGAAAGGTGCATTTACTTGTCATTATTTCTAGTCAGCATTTTAGTCCCTAATGCCACAAAGTGTGACACACTCACTGTATCTGCGGTTTTAGTTCTTAGCATCACATTAAAGCTTTTGATTGTTCCGGCAGTTTTCCAAGGAAAGTGTATTTACTTGTCATTATTATTTTCTATAATTTTAATTGTCATTTTAGTTCATAAAGCCATAAATTGTTACAAACTTCTCATTGTGCCAACGGTTATATTTCTTAGCAAATGATTTTAGGGGAAAAGTTAATGATACTTGGGGGAGAATTAATTTACTTCTCATTATCAACCAAAATGTCGGTTCCTAGCATCACAAATTATGCAAAACTTCTTCCTATGCCGCCAGCATATTTATAGGCAAAATGAATGTACTCCACACCATTGTTTCCCCATAAATATAGCCGTTTCTTTCGCTCACAAACATGTGCAGCGAAACAAAGTACATCATAGGATATTGGTTTAACAATGAAAAGAAAGTTAGTGCTTCATGGCTAGAGTTATTGCTTGCAGCACATTCTTTACCATATGCACAACCCATTTTCTTGTCACTCAAAAATTAGATGGAGTATAAATGAGTAGCTTAAATCCGTGTAGTCACAATATGTAGTTTTGGCTACAGTTATGAGTAATGGCACACCGTCCTCGCCACTCGTAGCTAGAGGTACCGTGATGGAAAACCTGGCTTATGGCACAACTTTTGCACCCGCTTTTCTATGGGCTTAACTAGAATTTGTACCAATTTTGTATATGGAACGACTTCTGATACCAAAAGGAGCAACAACTAAAGTCATTTCACAATTAGGCCTTGTTTGGTTGGGCTGTGGCTTTTGAAAAAGCAGTTGTGAGTTGTGGCTTTTGGAAAAGTAGCTATAGGAAAGTCAAAAGCTCATTTGTTGGTTCAGCAGTTGTGGCTTCTGACGAGCCTCTCTCACTTACGAGCAGACCCCGCTCGTCAGCCTCTTCCCTGTTCTTCTTCTCGTGCGTGCACAGGAAGGTGAGGTCGGGGCTCAAAACATGTCGGAGATCATTAGGGTCGTGCCAGAGCTCAAAGGGGTAGGAGGCGCTCGACCTTGGCTGCCAGGACCGAGGCCGGGAAGACACGAAAGCCCCGTGCGCCGCCTGCTTTGCTCTGCGAGATCTTGACTCACGCTGGCTGCGGGGCTAGGGGTGATGCCTGCGCCGGCCGTCAGGGATCGAGGAGGAGTGCCGCTGGGGCCGGATCGAGGAGGAGGAGGTCTGTTGGATGCCGACCATGGAGGAGGAGGTGCGCTGGACGCCCCGGTTGCCGGAGATCGAGGATGAGCGCCGTTGGGGCCGGATCGAAGAGGAGGAGGTCCGTCGGACGCCGGCCATGGAGAAGGAGGTGCGCCGAACGCCTTGGATGTCAGAGGTAGAGGAGGAGTGCCACCGGATCTGGATCGAGGAGGAGCTCGCTCAAGGAGAAGGTCCGCCGAACTCCGACCATGGAGGAAGAGGTGTGCTGGACGCCTCGGATGTCGGAGATCGATGAGGAGCGCCGCTAGATCCAGATTGTCGAGGAGCACCACTCGAGGAGGAGGTCTGCCAAACTCTGGCCATGGAGGTGGAGGTGCGTCGGATGCCCTGACCGTCGGGGATGGAGGAGGGGGAGATGCGCCGGACACCGGCCATGGAGGAGGAGGCGCACCGCACGCCCTGGCCATCGGGGATAGAGGAGGAGATCCACCGGGATGCCCGCGGCGGTGCTCTGGCCGGGAGGCGTCACCTTTCCTCGCACGACTCACAAATAGAAATGGAATGAGAAAAAAATGATTCGCTTCGTAAGCAGTGGCGGGTGGATAATTTTTAGGCTCAAAAGGCAGTGAATGTAGGGGGTGAGGTGCTTTTAATTTGTACTACGGGTGTGTTTAGTTGAGAAAAATTGGGTGAAAAGTTACTGTAGCACTTTTCGTTGTTATTTGGTAAAATTAATCCAACCATGGATTAATTAGACTCAAAAGATTCGTCTCGAACTTTACAGACAAACTATGCAATTAGTTATTTTTTTTACCTACATTTAATTCTCCATACATGCATTCAAAGATTCGATGTGATAGGTGGAAGAGGAAATATTTTGGGTTCGCATGCCAAGTGAACACAGCCTACAACAAAAACAGCTTTTGGACAAAAGTACATGTGGCTTTTGGGCCTTTTAGCTAGCTTTAGCAAAAGCCAGCTAAAAAGCCCAACCAAAGAGGGTCTTAGATGCCCAAGCCACACAAACATGACTTTATTTGGCATTTTTCTGGGCCTACGTTCCTAAATATGGAAATAGTGATCAAGTTCATAAGAATTGTAGGCAAAATGCCACCGAGGTTTCCTCTGATACGCAAACTCGAGGCAGAGGTACTTTTGATATTTGACCTATTTCACTCCTTCCTTCTTTAAAATAAGAGTCGTTTTACCGAATGAGGGCTTCAACTTCATCCTAGAGGCTGCTTTTGCAAATAAGTCAGAACTAGAACCTATTTGGAGAAGCCAGATTCTTATCATTTTGATGTTGATTGCTTAGCAAGAAATGTGGTTAATTACTTCAACATATCCTTACCACTCTTTCAGTTTGCAACAAATAGTGGTGGACTGGTGTGTCAGTTCGTCACCATCAGCATCGCCACCACTCCAACAAAATTCCCCAAACCCGTCACTGCTCTTACGTGTCCCTTCCCGATACAACCATAGAGGGTATGCTTCTCCAGATGAAGAGGCAAGAGATAAACACGCACCTAATGGACCATGCCATGAGCACCACCATGAGGGACTTCTTGAGCTCCTGGCTCTTGGGCCCGCTCGTCTACACCAGTGGTTCCTCTCTGGCGACTTCTCATCCCAGAGGGTGAGCGCATCACCAAGGACTAAGTCAGCGCGCTCCCTGACAATATCCTCTAGGACATCATCTCACGTCTTCCTATCAAAGACGTCGCATGCACTACCTTGCTCTCATTGCACTGGCTCCCACTCTAGCACTCCATACCGCTCGTCCTCATCGATGCCCTCCACATCCCGGGTGTTGGCCATTGCTAGAACCTAGCTCATGACACCGACTCTGACGCATCACTGTGGTGGTGTCTGTAAGGTCCTAGATGGCTAGAGGGGGGTGAATAGCCTATAAAAAATCCTACACGAACCACTAAGCAAACTTGTTAGAATAACAAACGGCGTAAAGCGAGTTTTTCTTATCCGACGGTTGTGATGCAAGTCTCCTATCCACAAGTCTAGTAGATTATGATCTCTAGTTCACACAAGTGCTATGTCACTAATTTTACACTAGTGAGCAAGCTAACAACACTACTAGCAAAGCTACCACTAGAGCTACACAAGATAATCTAGTAAATGTAAATGCAAGAGAGAGGATTATGAATCTTATACCGACGGTGGAGTGAAGATGTTGCCAATCACCAAGACAATATACAATCAATCAATATTGACAACAACACAATATAAAGACCAATCACCGGGAGACAAGAGACACAATATTTTTGTTCACCCGGTGTTCACTTGTGTACCGACAAGCTACGTCACCGGTTGTGTCGACCAACACTTAGATGGTTTCCCGGTGTGACCCTCAAGTCACTTGCCCCTCAAGGCACGCCCCGCAAGGCACCGAAAGACACCACTCTCAAGTGAGGTAGCTCAATAACACGCGCATTCCACTAGAGTTGCTTTTGGCGCTCCGCCGAGGAAAGCACAAGAACCTCTTACAATCAACTGGAGGTGGCCAAGAACAATCTCCTTCTCTTGCCAACGCCTCCAACAATCTCTAAGCCAGCTAGGAGCGGTACTCTCCAAGAGTAACAAGAAATCCACCGGCTAAACCACCCACAAGTGCCACTAGATGCCCTCAAGCTATGCAATGCACTTTGGGATCACTCAATCTCACTTTTGATTTGCAATCAAGCAAGAGAGATGAGTGGGAGGAGATGCTTTAGCTCAAAGGATGCACAAGAGTGTTAGAAATGTCAAGAGGCCTCCCCAAGGACCAGCCAACAAGTATTTATAAGCACCCCAAACAAATAGAGCCGTTGGAAACCTCATTGGACGTTTTTCGGGGGCGACAGACGCTGCACAGTAGCGTCTGTCACCAAGCCGATAGACGCTGCACAGTAGCGTCCGTCGCTCCTGCGCGTGCCACATGTCCCGACCGTTTGAATTCATCACGTTCGTGCCCACTGCGTCAGACGCGTCCGACGCATCGAGGGCGCGCGTCTAACGCACCGACAGACGCGGTCTAGTACGCACCGCGCCGCGCTTGAACGCGACAGAAGCGCCATCCCGCGTCTGTTGCACCACGAACCCAGCGTCTGTCGCAGTGACAGACGCGGCACAGAGAGCACCCACGCCGTGCTTAGCCGACAGACACGTCCGTCGTGACACTGTCTGACGCGTCCGTCGCTCGGTGAAGGCACGCGCTCGCGAAGCGCAGAAGAGACACCCGACAGACGCTGAAGCAGAGCGTCTGACACTCGGCCACCACCGCGTCTGTCGCCTCCACCTCTGCTGGCTGCGCCTAGGGTAAGCTGACAGACACTGACGCCAGCGTCTGTCGCCCCCAAGGCCAGCGTCTGTCGCGTGTAACTCGGTGACACTTCGTCGTTTTCTCATTCCGCTTGATCGCCCTTGTCACTTATGAGCTACTCTTCATATGTGTAACACTTTAGCACAAGTTTTAGCTCATGAAACACCACGTGACTTCGCCTCCAAATCTCGACACCAGCGTAAAGGAAAATAGGCATTTCATCTCCTCAAAAATGCCTGAATCCCGCCTCGCAAGCTCGACGGGAGGGAGAGAGGACCCCAAACCCCTCTCTACCCCTCAAACTCCATCGCCTTCGCAAATGTGCCAACACCAACAAGTGATCACCACCTTGTGCACGTGTGTTAGCATTTTCATAATCATTTTCAAAGGTTTTCCAGTTAGCTCACTGGGCCCTACATGCAATGCACTTCATGAATTCACCTAGTGGCACCCATGCGTCGAGTAACCGATAAGACTTCCCCTCTTAATAGTTCGATTATCGATCCTAAACCACTCACACCCTCTATGGTGTCTTGAGTGCAAAACAAAATGGCCCTATGGTTATACCTTTGCCTTGAGCCCATTTTGTTTCTCCAAATGATATGATCCACTTCATATCATCACATGACCATCTCGATTCATCGACCTTGACTTCACCTGCTCTTCACCATTGCATCGGTCCGTCGGCGCCAAGTCTTGCTCAAGCTTCACCATCGCATGGTCCTTCGCTTCGAAGCCTCGACTTGCCCTTCACCTTCACAACTGGTCCATCGAGCCAAGCCTCATCTTGGTCTTTACCATCTTGGTCACATGAGTCAATGTCATGTCTCATATTCAATGACCACCTTTATCTAAATCATCCACTTAGATACAAAGGTTAGTCCTAGGTTTCATCAATTAGCCAAAACCAAACTAGGGACTTTCAGTGTCTCAGGTCATATATGCACACCTGGGGCCCTTCCGTTGCGTTGACCTCACCAGTGGCTCCATAGCCACGCACCGCACCGAACTCGTGTGCAGGTTTCTACCTCTTCGTCATCAACTATGTCGAGGAGCTTATCTTCGTGAACCGGCCTGTAACAGAACCGTCCAAATTATAAGAGCACAAGTACAAAAACAATCACCGAAGTGATCAAACTCTCGCACTTAAGCCCATATAACTCCGGTAGTCCAATGAAATCACGAGGAATTTCAAACCAACCAACATATAAGCTAAGATCATAGTGATTCAACATAACAAGTCACATGTTACATCCATTTCACAAGTAGTTCAATATACATCGGAGTTCAACATAGTTATTACAACTTAAGTTCAAAAGTAGCGGAAGTAAAGTAATTTGAAACTAACAACACTATTATTTAAAATACATGCCAGTACAAAAGTTGACTTCCCACAAAAGCATGAGAGAGAAGATAACTCAGAAGGATCATGCCCGTGATCACACTCCGCCTCTACGGCAGGAGCCAACCAACTTTTGCAGCCACCATGATACATCACAACCTGCAACAAGTGGGGATAAAACCCTGAGTACGACAAGGTACTCAGCTAGACTTATCTGTCATAAACCAGAAATAAAGTGACACCAAGGATCATGCAAGGCTGATATAAGGTGGGCTAGCTTGACAACATTTTGCATAAAAGCTTATTATGGATAAGTAATCATTAATGCTTAAGCATCAAGTTAATTATCATTAACCTGTCATCTATATTAGAACCTGTACTAGAGCACTCACTTTATTAAAAGCAAACAATATTAACCATAGCAGGTATAAATTGAGGCAACATTTCCATCGTTATCCAATTAACCATCCGTTTAATTTAATGGAATCTACGTTGCCGCTGCTCAAGTCAAGTGCTCACTAACCGGGAGCGACGGCGATTCGAATCGAATTCCTATCCAGCTGGAGGGGTATTTCTAACACTCACCGTGCAGACCCCTGCCAGGGTCGCACAGGCCACCTTTTCATATGATTCAGGAATCGCGGGTCCGAATGATGTCGCGACCCCAAGGGCGACACTCTGCCAGGTGATAGGGACTCTAACCCCCCTTGGTCTCATGCCAATGTCCCCAAGCACATCGTTTCTCTCCTCCAAGAAGCAACCTACCATTCGATTCCCGGCCTGAACCATATTACTCGGCTTCGCGGTCGGAACGACTTATCCGGCCAACTAAGTGTTAGACTGCGTTCAACATGACTCAAGGACGTATAGCGAATCGGTCCTTAAACGACTCAGACGGGGATAGATCCACACCCAAGACCTCCATGCCTTGTTGCTTCACTATCGTCATCCCGCCCGGTCTCATTTCATTTTATTAACACATGGTTCCATTCCACGATAGCAAATATAGCCAACCGTGCCATATATGAATATCCCTATATCTCGCAGGTGACAGGAAATCACCTGACTTCTACCGCTTAAAGCAGGGCTAAGCATCTACTCGATCCTAGTCTATGTAGGATTTAAGGATTCAGATATCTAGACAAGGAATGATATAATGCAGCAAGGGTTTCCAACCAACTCCTACCACTTAATGCAACAATACTTATAACATATATATAATTAATTACTTTGAAGATAGGAGGCTTATAATGCTCCGGGGCTTGCCTGGGATCCGACTCAAGTTAGAGTATGTCAGATGAAACTCGCTTGGCGAGCATTCCCTCATTCTAACACTTGTCCGGTCCTTCTATCTTCGGGATGGATCCATCAACTCCATCTTCGGTTTGACTCCACATCCGGTCCTTCACGTGCTTTAGCTAGCGTACCTAAATGAGGTGCAATAATGCATGCGTATGAATATATGGGAATGCAATAGATGATGCATCACACACTAATCAAGGTAAGTACAAGGCTACGCTAAATACATATAAGCACTTCACATCGCCCAAATAGACATCACACCACCTATTATGCTAAGATAGCAATGGAAGCAATACCAAACACAACTTAAGATTTACAAAGCCTCAGGTGTACTAACTTCATCACCATGGACATGAATCACACTTAATAACAAGCAAGCAAAGTAATCAAGCATCTATGTATTTTCAACAATTCTAGACATACATGCAGTAGCCACTGTTCGCCTAAACGACCGTTTAGTCCGTTTAAACAACGTTTAAACGGTAAACAGAAGTCAGCCGTGTTGTTTAGGCCCTAAACGGTGAATTAAACGGTTGGGCCGTTTAAACCCGTTTAAACCGTTCAATCCCGTCTAAACGGTCTAAACAAAATTAGATTAAACGTGATTAAATGAGCTAAACAACCATTTAATCCATAATTAAGTGAATTAAAGGACTACGTCTATCACAATCAACATGGAACTAATTAACGTTGTAATTATATAAAGTGTTGTGAGATTTAGATTTCTTCCAATAAAATTATTTGGTAGAATATTTGATTTTTACATGTGTAAATATGTATGGGTTCTAGCAAATTTTATTTTTACCTACATAAATATGTATATTTTATTGTTATTGTACAAAACCGTTTAGGCCGTTTAATTCCGTTTAAACACCGTTTAAACGGTCTAAACGCTAAACGAAGGGTGACCGACTGTTTACCGTTTAGCGTTTAGGAAAACATTGGCAGTAGCTGAGTAAATCAATCATATCTGGAGTTCTACAAATCCAAATGACTTGCAAGAAGACATTCTAGAAATCTTAGGAAAATATCTACATTTCATATTTAATCATCTCAACATGATTCCCAAGTTATCATGACCAAACATGCCAATCTTTAAAGTCTGCACAGAAGGTAATTAAAATTTGACAGTAGACTTATTAAGCATGCAACTCTTAAACTATCAGACCTGGGATCATGAAAATTTAACACAAGCAAGATAAGATAATTATCTACAACTTTTACATTTACCAAAATCACAGTAAACATCATTTACACCATGAAACTAGTTGCACGAGTAACACCACACATGCAGCCCAACAGCAGTGGTACAATTATAGACAGAAAACTGATAGAAACTTCAGAGAAGCATAAATGGAGTTCTAGACCTCCAACAAACATGATTCTCAACTTTATGGAAAGCTTATAAAGTTACCTACAACTTTCTTGTAATCATCTTAAGATGATTCTACAGTTAACATGGTTAATTAATTAAATAATTGCATCTCTGTCCAAAATATGTATAGAATCTGATATGCCACTTTAAATCGTTATAGCTTGAGTTTCACAAATCCAATAATTATGGTTCTGGACTTTTTATAAAGCTTAACAAATTGTGAACAACTTTTCTATAAACATCTAGAACTAATTCTGCCACTAACAAGGTCACACATGGCACACAAAGCAATGCTGTCTGGGTTTGGGCAGAAACTGCCACAGTACTTTAAACAACTATAACTAAACATATACTTAACCAAAAATTGTGATCTTTAGCTTTTTGAAAATATTATGAAAAGTACTACAACTCATTTATTATCAACAAGGCATGATTTATAACTTAACTGAGCCAAACAATGCATACATGCAGCACTGTCCAGAATAGAAGCAAAGCAGCATATAACATTTGTTATTTTTATAGCTTCTAAACTATCAAGCCTAAAATCTTGACATTTTTACTAGACATCATACATCACAAGAGTAACATGACACAAAAATTGCACTTCATTTGGAGTTATATATTTACAGTTATTAAAAATAACAGATCCAACTAGCATTCAAAACCTAGTTGCATAAATATATTTTTACAGCTAAAACTTTAAACTATAACATGCCATATTATAGATCTACTGCATAGATAATTTTACAAAGATTCCAAAAAGTCCTCATTTGCTATTTTATGATTTTTCTACTAATTACTACACACTTTCAAAGTTTGGCATGATTTTCTGGAAAAGAAAACCAGAAAAACGAAAAAGGAAAAACAACTTTGCAACGGAGTCCCTGGAGTTCTTCCAAATCAACCCGCAGTACAAAGTCACTATTCATATGAGTCAGTAGTGTGCAGATAGGCCCCTCCCTTTAGTCGAATTGCCGCGCGAGGTCCCTAACGCGAATCAAAACAGAGGAGGCGCTGGAGGTCGTCGGTGGCTCGCCGATGTCGGCCGGAGAAGGCTCGTCGGCGGCGGCTGATGAGCGGAGGAGCATCCCCATCACCCGGCGCACTCACCGGTACCCGCAGCTTGTCACGAGATGGTTCGAGGTGGCCCAGCCACGTGCGCCGGCGGCCATGCTCGGGGCGTCTCCGGCGGCAGGGTGCTCCAGGGACCGAGGCAGCCGACGAATGGGCTCGGGAGGTGCAGCGCGATGCGGAGAAGATGATGTTGTGCACGACTGATGACGAGGAGGTGCGGAGGCGAGGAACGCGGTGGCGGCTCGGAGCTTGGTCATGGCGGCCATGGCCACGGCGTGCACGGTGGCCGTGCTCTACGACGGCGATGAGAGGCCGGGGATGGTTGCAGTGGTTGCGGTAGTGAGAGGCGGAGGTGGTGGTGTGCTTCACTCAACATTCGACCGAACAAATTCACGAGAACGTCCGCACGGCCGCGAGCTCGGGAGCTCGGCCATGGCGGCGTCCGCGACCGCGAGCCTAGAGCGGAGCAGAGTGAGATAGGAGGGAGCGAGAGGGAGTGGAGAGGATGGGATGGGGAGGGCGCTCGGGTGCTGCTCTTCTCCGGTGGCAGGGCGTAGGGCGCGTGGCGGCATGGTGGGGTGCACTGCCCTGCATGGTCGCCACGGAGGCCAAACGTCGAACACGTTGCGAGCGACGTGGTGGGCAGCTTGGGTTCCAGTTATGGGCTATCTACGGGCCGAATTTCGTCATGGGCCTTGAAACAAAGTTGTTCATTTCATGATGCTCTACAATTCTTGTTTAAAGACCCTGGTCATTAGAGCAATGTATTAGGGAGTATTTAAACCCTAAGTTGACATTGTCGATGATTAATCTAACTTCGGTGTTTTACTCCAATCAGTTGGTCAACAGTGGTCAAATCAATGTCAACTTTTGGTATATCCTACTCCAAGATCTAAGCTCCAACTTTTACATTTGGACCTACTCAAGTTGCTTAACGAAAACTCGAGAACGCGGGATGCCACTCAAGTTGCCACTACTTAAGACTTAAATATTGCTAAGTCTGAAAACATTTAGAAGATTCGAAATGGTGATCCCTGTTTGACAGGCTTAGAGATGGATTTAGGCTTGGGTCCTTTAATAAAGTTTGTAGCATACAAACTAAACAACACTTTTTATTAAAGGGCCATGGACTGGTTCAGCATGGTTATGGAGATAAAGATTACCAAACAAGTCAACTTATTGCTGCCCATTCTAGGACTTAGAATATTTTCTAGCTTCGAAAAACAGCATCTGATTCAAACTTGTGAGCTCTATTTGACTAGATCAGATGCCAAACTAGCTCTTGACCCTTAAACAAAGTTTGTTGTACACAAGATGAACTACAACTTTTGTTTAAGGTCAAACCTTATAACTGGTACAGAAGTCAAACTTTCACTTTGGTCAAAGTATCAACTCGGTAAAGCCTAAACTAGGGTTTTAGGCCAATCGGGGCATTTTCTTGACATTTGCTCAACATGAACCCTTCATGACTTTTGTTGTAGAGTTCATCTAGAGTCTTTTGGGAAAGGTTGCAAGGTTTGGTTGATGGTCTATAATTCCATTCACTTAGTGGTGCAATTCCAATAGGAATAGAACTTATCATTTCATGTGACTTTTTGATTGCAAACTTCACGAAACTTTTTTGGTGACCACTATAGATAGGTATTAAGGTGAGACACATGAAGATATTGCCATAACACCACCCAAGAATATATCTTGAAAAGGGGCCCATATGTAAAGCAATGGTGCAACCTCTAACTTTAGTTTAGGCTCATCTCCATAGGTTGATCTTGACATTGTCATCTCCACTTAATCTGTCATGTTTGAGCTCAAACCCACTGCTTAGTGAGTGACAAACACCTGGGGTGTTACAGCCCTCCCCCTTAAAAGAATCACGTCCCGAGATTCGGAATGGAAGACCTTTTAAGGAAGAGAGGCACGTTATCTAGTTCTCAACATCTGCTATAGCATTCAGCTACAAAGCTTCAACATCGGTGAACAATTTGGTCAAAGGCACTTTCTGATACTTACTCTTTCTGGTAAAATTTTTCTGAAAAATTTCCTTCATTGACTTCCATGAAGCATTGTTACTTTGGGAGGAATCCAAGATAGCACGTACTGCTTTCTCAGTGTACGGAGATCATTTGGTCCATGAGTGAACCACTCACAAGTATTTGACTTTCTAATGAGCACAACATAGGCCATATGAACTTGACACTAGACCGAAATATTTAGAAGTATACTCGTTGAAATGGCTCTATGTTCACACAGTTTTGAAAAGCAGTTCTCTACCAAAATGGCTTGAGTACAATCTTCCAAAAGGGTGAGATCATAGACGACAAACATTCTCTGAGGTTATAGGATACTGACTAACCAATAGACAGGGTCTATGTTGGTCGTAAAGGTTCAATCCTTCAGATATCAACTAATGGAACACTACTTAAGGTTTTATGTGTGCAGTTCTCTTTCTTTGATGACAACACTGTATTATCTGAGTCGGTCGAGGGATTAGTGAATGGGATAGCTGACTCTGTCGGCTTCGTATTTCTGCCAAATGTTACCTAAGAAGATTCTTTTATCCAAAGACAACAGTTATCTGGGTTGAATCAGATGCAACCTCTTGGGTAAAAACATTTATAAGGTACCAAAGTATGTCATCATTGGAAAAATAATTCCCAAAGAAAGATGTAGCGAGGCCTTAAGGACAACAAAAGTTGTAAATATTCACTAAACCGTGGGGAGTAGTCTACCACCGAGCGGTTGAGTAACAATTTCCTTTGTGACTTAGTTGCACTATAAGTTGAGTTGACTTGCAATGTAGCGAAACCAGCTTTGTCAGGCTAACTTTTCACCGTGAGACTTCCTCTTTAGGGTCAAACAGCAGCTCTAAGATAGGAAATCTATTGTTTGACACTTCTCAAATTGCTTTCGAATATTCCTCAACACTTTGTCCAATAAAGTTATGAACAAACCGTTTGTGGCACCTATGGGCACAAGGATGATGATCAAACTAGGGTATGCTTTCTCTAATTCTTCACTTTAATTGCACTATCTGTGTGATTGTCCAAGACGGAATTGACTTGATCACAATGGCTCTAGAAGATAGAATATCATTCCAGTTGTTGGCTAGTTGATTAACTTCTTGTTGGTTATTGCTCGGTAAGACATAGCCTTCGTAGCTACCAAAGAGTCATTACCTAGCTGGAGATTAACCTTCCTATTGGTAACTAATCAGTTGTCTCTCAACACTAAAAGTTCCAAATCTTCACTTTTGACCACAACAACTGTGGTTGGTGCAGAACAGATGGTTGCCATCGAAGTCACAGATAAGGGGTTACACCAGAGATGGTTGATTTCGACGGTGTGGTCATTATGCATACAAAGGTTAAAATTTGCATATTGTGATGATTGATTCTTATCCAACAAATGACTTATCCAATTTTTAAGTGTTGGGTGTCCTTTTTATCCAATAGAGATGAGATACTTGCTTACTAGATGACGTTCGTCAATACGGGGACAACTAAATAGAGTCATTGGACTACCACATGTTGCAGTCTGTTAATGTTTATGTCGGTGACCTGTTCTTCAAAGGTTATCCTTTATATAACTTCAAATGGAAGTTCTACTACTTTCGGTCTGAGATATGGGTCTTACGATAAGATATGGGAATACAACCAAGGAAGAAGGTAACGTGAAAATCACATAAGTGTTGTTCTGCAATGGATTATGATTAGAAACCATGATACCAGCGCGTGCCGAGCAGCACAACCTTGTGTGTGCACCCACAGGAGGCTCTCGGTTTCGTCGCGGCACCATTAGTTGCTACTCATAACACCATTACTAAACATACACCCGATGAGGAATTTCAAATGGCACAGATTGGGTTGTCCGAACAAGCACCATACCAAGGAGGGATAGCAAGTAAAGGTAGTCACAAGGTTTAGAATCAACGAGGAGACGATCCAAAAATTAACACACACCACAAGGGAACATAGCTCAATTCCTACAGACAACTGAGCGATGGACTCTTGCTTAAATTCTATGCACGACTTGCGTCCATCAAGGTGAGTTCCAGATAAAAGATTAATAGGAGATTCATTCATGTTGGGCAACAACATGAGATCAAGACTGATAAACATCCTGAGACTTGGGAAGGTTGGAGATGAATTAAGAAGTTTTCAAGGCGAAAACCGATATGTAGTCATAGATTGAGTTGATAAGGTAGATGCATGAATTTGCAAGCACACGATTTAGAGGCCATAATAGAGATACATTGCGTCATACTAGCTAACCATTGGGAGAGGTAACCGGAAGGTAACATGGATTTGGGTACGGTCTCCACAATTGGCAACGTACGAACCATGGTCAAAGGCTAGCGTTGATAAAAGTTAACTTGGTTGGTCAGTCGATAAAGGTCTTCACAAAAATAGTTGCAAAACACCCACGACTTATGCAAACATATAGGAGAACTAAACTTTGGGCTTTCGGTCAAGCAAAGGCATGGATACAAACATTCAAGGGCTAACCACCAAGTCTACAGGCTCAGACTCCTAAGAGGGAACCTACTTGAAGACAACTACCATACAATTACGTACGTGAACTTTGTTCTAGGATAAAGCTATGTGACCCTCGTATGCTCACCGAGGACAAACGAGATGACAACTAGGGCACTACCTAGATAACAAGCATACATACAACATCACAATCAAGCAGTCATTTGAGAAAATTTAAATGAATGGGCTTAAGCAACCAATACAAGGCACATGGCTCACCCAAAATAAGCATTTGTCTCAAGCATGAACTAACTACAAGTTTAGCTCAAAACAAACGCTAGCTACGGGAGCCAACTTAGCATGTGCCCAGAATCTGGACAGCAACGCAGTAGTTACTTGTTTCAACCATAACTGAGGTTATAGACATCCCACAAAGGTGATTCTAGACTTTATAGAAAGCTTAGGGAGATAACTACACTTTAGTTATTCATACCAACAGCTAATTCATAGATTAACATGACAAAAAATGCTAGTGTTTTAGATCTGTACCAATATGGACAGAAAACTGACAAGAACTTCGAAAATGCGTAACTGGAGTTCTAGGGACCTAACAAGGCTGAGCCTTAACTTTATGTAAATCTTATTAAGTTGTATATAACTTTCTTAATATCATATTAATATGATTCTACAGCTAACAGGGTTAATCAACACAAAGAAGACATTTCTGTCTAGGTTTGGACAGATTCTGTCATTCAACTTCACAAGCTCATAATTGGTGACTTACACCATCAAAAGTAGTGATCTTTAGCATTTTGGAAAGCTTAGAAAAAGTACTACACTTCCTCTAATATTTCCAAGACATGATTCTATAATCACATAGGTCAAATAAAGCAAACATTCAGATCTGTTCTGAACATGAGCAGATTCTGACAACAAACTTCTAAAATTTATAACTCTCAACCCATAAGACCTAGGGTCATAAAATTTTAGGACAAGCTAGATAAGTAAGTTAGCTACAACTTTGGTATTCTCTATAACTACAGAAAACACCATTATGACCATGAAAGCATCACTACAAAAGAAATCGTTCTAGCAGCCAACGTTCAACAAGCAAAACAAAGCTTACCTTTGTTCTACTTAACAAGAGAGCACACAAACATGTTATTCTAGTAGCTCTAAATTTTGTTACCTTAGACCAACACGAATTTAATTCATTCATGGGAATCCACAATTATTTAAGTGAGGTCTAAAGCCTTAGCAAACGCTTGTATGAACAACATATTCATCACTTGGCTAAATTAGAGGACATCTATAGGTTCAAGCATGTAACCACAATCATTTCTAACAAAGCTAAGCACACACTTTTCTATTCAAGCAACATGGAACAAGGCATTATCGTTTAACTCCACACAAGGGAGATAGTGCAACACATTGATCACAAGTTACTTATTATCGAACAAGGGTGAGAGGAGCATAGCTATGCATAAAGCAACAATCATGATAATGCATGCTTCGTCCTATTCGTCCTCACAAGATTGCCAACCTAAGGTGGCGATCACGTTCTATGTCGGTGGCATAAAACGCGCTCTTTCGATATATAGCTAGTCGCCAGCTACATTCAACTTACATATTCGTGGTTAGCGTACCTGCAGAAAAGTTTCATTGCAGCCCAACATTTCCTAATATAGCACACAATGAAAGCAGAGAAGTAAAATTCTAAGTACTCCCATGTACATATACCCCCGTATATATACATGTAGCACCAAAACTAGCCGAATCATCAATCACCCACAATTAAGTACCTTCATATATACATGTGTAACATGTAAATAATCCAGTAATCAAAACTAGCTCTCCCCTAGACCGCTGGTTGGACGGTCATACTCTCACAACTCACACTTACCAGAGCGTAGGTGCGATATTGCATAAAAGTAAACTAGCAACATATATGGCTATTTCATATATGAAGGCTACCTCCAATCTAACACACCGGTAGCATAGTGTAGGAGAGTCATCACAAATACATACCTTGGCCTAGGCGTAGATGCAGAAATGAAAAACCCCAAGTTAGTACTTATATATGCCACCTAATAATCCTTATATGGGCATAAGGAAATTGACCACTGGCATACTTAGATTTAGAATTCAGTTTTCACAAACCTATATATAGCTATAAGCTGATAAAACTGATTTTTATAAAACAAAACCTTTGTTTTAAAAACACATACGACAAGTTTAATATTGAATCTTGCTCCGATGCCAGTTGTAACAGAACCGTCCAAATTATAAGAGCACAAGTACAAAAACAATCACCGAAGTGATCAAATTCTCGCACTTGAGCCCATATAACTCCGGTAGTCCAATGAAATCACGAGGGATTTCAAACCAACCAACATATAAGCTAAGATCGTAGTGATTCAACATAACAAGTCACATGTTACATCCATTTCACAAGTAGTTCAATATACATCAGAGTTCAACATAGTTATTACAACTTAAGTTTAAAAGTAGCGGAAGCAAAGTAATTTGAAACTAACAACACTATTATTTAAAATACATGCCAGTACGAAAGTCGACTTCCCACAAAAGCATGAGAGAGAAGATAACTCAGAAGGATCATGCCCGTGATCACACTCCGCCTCTACGGCAGGAGCCAACCAACTTTTGCAGCCACCATGATACATCACAACCTGCAACAAGTGGGGATAAAACCCTGAGTACGACAAGGTACTCAGCTAGACTTACCCGTCATAAACCAAAAATAAAGTGACACCAAGGATCATGCAAGGCTGATATAAGGTGGGCTAGCTTGACAACATTTTGCATAAAAGCTTATTATGGATAAGTAATCATTAATGCTTAAGCATCAAGTTAATTATCATTAACCTGTCATCTATATTAGAACCTGTACTAGAGCACTCACTTTATTAGAAGCAAACAATATTAACCATCATTATCCAATTAACCATCTGTTTAATTTAATGGAATCTACGTTGCCGCTGCTCAAGTCAAGTGCTCACTAACCGGGAGCGACGGCGATTCGAATCGAATTC
This sequence comes from Saccharum spontaneum, assembly GCA_022457205.1. Classification (NCBI taxonomy): domain Eukaryota; kingdom Viridiplantae; phylum Streptophyta; class Magnoliopsida; order Poales; family Poaceae; genus Saccharum; species Saccharum spontaneum. The sequence continues at coordinate 36,881,248 of CM039587.1, forward strand.
CTATCCAGCTGGAGGGGTATTTCTAACACTCACCGTGTAGACCCCTGCCAGGGTCGCACAGGTCACCTTTTCATATGATTCAGGAATCGTGGGTCCGAATGATGTCGCGACCCTAAGGGCGACACTCTGCCAGGTGATAGGGACTCTAACCCCCCTTGGTCTCACGCCAATGTCCCCAAGCACATCCTTTCTCTCCTCCAAGAAGCAACCTACCATTCGATTCCCGGCCTGAACCATATTACTCGGCTTCGCGGTCGGAACAACTTATCCGGCCAACTAAGTGTTAGACTGCGTTCAACATGACTCAAGAACGTACAGCGAATCGGTCCTTAAACTACTCAGACGGGGATAGATCCACACCCAAGACCTCCATGCCTTGTTGCTTCACTATCGTCATCCCGCCCGGTCTCATTTCATTTTATTAACACATGGTTCCATTCCACGATAGCAAATATAGCCAACCGTGCCATATATGAATATCCCTATATCTCGCAGGTGACAGGAAATCACCTGACTTCTACCGCTTAAAGCAGGGCTAAGCATCTACTCGATCCTAGTCTATGTAGGATTTAAGGATTCAGATATCTGGACAAGGAATGATATAATGCAGCAAGGGTTTTCAACCAACTCCTACCACTTAATGCAACAATACTTATAACATATATATAATTAATTACTTTGAAGATAGGAGGCTTATAATGCTCCGGGGCTTGCCTGGGATCCGACTCAAGTTAGAGTATGTTAGATGAAACTCGCTTGGCGAGCATTCCCTCATTCTAACACTTGTCCGGTCCTTCTATCTTCGGGATGGATCCATCAACTCCATCTTCGGTTTGACTCCACATCCGGTCCTTCACGTGCTTTAGCTAGCGTACCTAAATGAGGTGCAATAATGCATGTGTATGAATATATGGGAATGTAATAGATGATGCATCACACACTAATCAAGGCAAGTACAAGGCTACGCTAAATACACATAAGCACTTCTGATACATCCGGCCCAGGTGGGGTTGGCCGAGGCCCAATAAATTAAGGTTGCCCGGACCCCAACAGTTCTTATGCACACCCACTCGGGGAAAGGCCCAATGTCCCTAAATGACTAGTCTGATAGGGGAAGGGTGGCTCTCTCTTTTAAGGTGGCTTCCTCCTCCCAAGCTAAGCAAGGTGAGATTATTCAGAGGCTCACACGGTCGCCGCCCGACTACAACTAGGTCACTTGACCTTTTTTTGTTGCGTCTTTGCCAGCGGGTAATAGTGGAGGATGTCCTCATCATTCCCACCTCCTTAAACAAGGGCCCAGCTCTTAATGGCTTCAATCTTTGCCTCATCCACCTCAATTCCCTGTGGAGTAACAACATAGCCAAGAAAAGAGACTCGATCCGTGCAAAAGATGCACTTCTCAAGGTTACCAAATAAACGTGCCTCGCGTAAAGCATTAAAAACAGCACGTAAGTGATCCATATGTTCATCCAAAGACTTGCTATAAATTAAGATATCATCAAAGTAAACTACCACAAATCGACCAATGAAAGCTCTTAAAACCTCATTCATTAGGCGCATGAATGTACTAGGTGCATTAGTCAACCCAAAAGGCATTACTAACCATTCATACAATCCGAATTTAGTTTTGAAAGCTGTTTTCCATTCATCTCCAAGTTTCATTCTAATTTGGTGGTAGCCACTACGCAAGTCAATCTTTGTGAAAATTACAAAACCACATAATTCATCAAGCATGTCATCAAGCCTAGGAATAGGGTGACGATATCGAATGGTAATATTATTAATGGCTCTACAATCAACACACATACGCTAAGAACCATCTTTCTTAGGAACCAAAATTACAGGAACAGCGCAAGGGCTAAGGCTTTCACGTACGTACCCACGGTCCAAAAGCTCTTGTACTTGCCGCTGAATTTCCTTAGTCTCCTCGGGGTTGGTTCAATAAGCAGCGTGGTTTGGCAATGATGCTCCCGGAATCAAATCAATTTGATGCTCTATCCCTCTCATAGGTGGAAGCCCCGGAGGTATCTCAGCTGGAAAAATGTCGTCATACTCCTGCAAAAGGTTAGTGACAGCAGGCGGTACCGAGCTAACATCATCATCAAGAGAAAACAAGGTTCGTTTGCAAACCAAAGTATAGCATACATCGTCATCAGAAATTTCAGCAAGGTCACTTTTTCTTGCAAGCATAACAGCACCCTTCAATTTAATTCCCTGAGCCTGAACATTAGGTGCTAACTTCTCCTGTTTAGGTGGGTAAATAGAATTTGCTACTTGCTGATTTTCAGATTTAACCTCATGCAAACTAGCAGTTCGTGCTCTATCATGTTGTACAATTTCAGCTGGGGTCAAGGGAACCAAAGTAATTTTCTTTCCTTTATGCACAAAAGTGTATGTATTACTTCTACCATGGTGTATAGCATCTTTATCAAATTCCCAAGGACGACCCAATAAAAGTGAACAAGCTTCCATAGGTACTACATCACAATCAACATAATCAACATAGGTACCAATGGAAAAAGAGACTCTGCAAGTTTGTGTTACCTTAGCTTTACCTGAATCATTCAACCACTGAATATGGTACGGATGGGGGTGTGGTCGAGTGGTCAAGCCAAGCTTCTTGACCAAATCTGTACTCACCAAGTTATTACAGCTACCTCCATCAATGATGACACGTGCTCGTCGATTGTTGATTACGAAGAAAATCTGGAATAAATTGTGGCGTTGCAGCTTCTCAGGTTGTTGTATCTGTGCGCTAAGCACTCGCTGCACAATGATGTTCATGTAGGCGGCCGTGTCATCGCTACCAAAGACTTTGCCGTCCTCCTGAACAGCTTGTTCTTGATCCTCATCATCTTCAATGTCAGAGGTGCTGATGTACCCATCGTCTGTAGCAATGTATGCTCGCTGACTAGGGCACTCTCGCTGCATATGCCCAAATCCATGGCAGCGGTGGCACTGAACGCCAGGAGTGCGTCCCGTTGAGGCGACAGAGGATGCACTCTTCAAAGGTTCCTGCACAGAATTTTTACCTGAACCGGAAGGTCGTGGAGAAGATGATTTGACTCCAGACTTATCCTTGTTCGCGGTTGGTTGCATCCGATAGGAAGATGCCTTAGGAAGCCCCGAAGATCGCGGTGTGTATGTGGTGCCAACCTTGTTCTTGCCCTGCAAGTCACGCCCCTGCAACTCCTTCTCTGCAAGCATAGCAAACTGAAACAACTGGTTGACAGTGTTAAATTCCTTATAATCAACTATGTCTTGAATTTCACGCCTCAAACCCGAATAAAAACGAACAATAGAATCCTCAGGCCCCTCCACTATGCCACAACGCATCAATCCTTTTTGAAGGTCACCATAGTAACCCTGCACAGCTTTATCTCCCTGTTCTAAACGCATCAGTTTCTTACGGAGGTCTCTATGATATGATGGTGGCACAAATCTATCATGCATAGCAACCTTAAGCTCTTCCCAGGTACTAGGTGTCGCATTGTCTGCAGCTAAACCAGTCCACCAAATGATAGCAAAATCTGTAAACTCACTAGTGGCTTGTCTAACTCTATGTTCCTCAGGCACTAGGTGGGAACTAAATTTCTGCTCGACTATCATCTCCCAATCAAGGTATCCCTCAGCATCATAATGGCCCGAAAAGGAGGGTATTTTAAATTTAACCTTAGCATAAGGATCATCGGGAGCACGATTACGATTACCTTGGTGGCGGTTGAAGTGTTGAGCGCCACCCATACCTGTGGCGTTTCTACGTAGACGATGGTGTAATCTGTTTTGTCTTGTTGCTGCTTGATCAACATTACCATCGGTGTCATATACTACATCATCGTGTCCTCCGGTGTTGCTGCCATCATGGACTTCTTGGACGGGGGGCGGCTGCGCTTCCAAGGCAGCTACCCTGTCGGTTAGTGCGGATAAACGTTTGTCCAATCTCTCAAGGGTGTTGCCGAGCTTGAGATCAATGAGCGCGTCGGTGACAGCTTTGGCTATTGCCTCAGTCATCTCCCTCTGAGCATTATCTACAACAGATTGTAGTTGGTCTTGGCTGACGCACTCCGACCAGTCTTTGGGCGCCGTATCCTCTCCGTCACCTGGCATTGTAGACACAAAACAGGAACAAACAGTGAAAGTTATCCCTAATAATCTACTACGTAGGTGGAGTAGGGCCTCTCAAGATTGCAGCAAAAAGGAGACCCCTTCTCAAGCTCTTACAAGGTTCTTACCAGCAAGGTCAAGGATACCTGGAAGACATAGCACTGCGATTACAGGGATCAAAACTTATACTGTCCAGAAGAAGTATGTGGAGTTAAGGCAGGCAGGCCAAATATATGAGTGGAACACAATTCAAAAACAGAAAGTAATGCTGAATTATAGTCCCAAATACTTGCTCTCGTTGCTGGTCTAACGTGTTCCAAATACCAGATGTGTGATAACAAAATGGAGAAACAAATATGATGGATAGCAAGAGTGATAAGAAACAATCACAAGATAGCACACGCCCACAATTATAGCAAACTGTCTCCTCTATGTGCTCCTCTAAATATTGTTCCTCTTTTGCCCCTCTCAATTTTTCTATTTTTTGGGTTGTCGTTGTTTTTTTGGGAATCTTTGACTTTTTCTTTTTATTTTTTTGATATTTTTTATTCACTTAGGAGCACACAAGAAGTAACCACAAAAAATTTGAGCTGAAACAAGTGAAAGACGTGGCCTGTGGAAAATTCAGAAGATGGGTCCAAAATTGAGAAAAAGCTTGTGACCACGAAAAGAGGATCTTGTGACCAGTTTTTGACCAAAATAAAATTTTCGAACCCCGATAAAACGGGGGATGGTCAGATCCGAAATTTTTTTCTGATCGATTTTGATATCTGGAACATCGAAATTCGAGTTCGTACGCGAAAACTGGACCAGTTTCAAGTTTGGACTCCGAAATAGAGGACAAAACTGGAACAATGCGTACAAAAGTGGTCACGGTGGCTAGGGTTTCAAGGAAACGATGGGGAAAACACACGAACTGGACTCTAACACAACCTAACCAGCAACAAGACCTTGATTAGGACACAAACTCAACACGACGGAATCTGAAAAGAATTATGCAAAAGGCTAAACGTGGTTTCTGGGATAGTGGAAAAACCTAACACTATTTTTTTGGCTTTTCTGTGGACTCTAGGACGAAGGCGAAATCAAACTAAACTAGGGTAAAATTGAACCTAACGGTATACCTGAAGCTCTGATTACCAATTGATGTGAACTAGGGATCCCGATCTTCCGAAAGGTTCTGATAACTCTCGATTTGGTGGAGTCACGACACAATTCGATCCGGCTTCTGAACAACTCGGCTCTGAACCCCGTAATTGCAGCACCACGACTCCTCTGGTTATCGACCGGCGTTGCACGGTCGACCTCGCCAAGAAGGCTAAGTCCTTGCCTGCAAATCGAGAACACAAGCAAGAACACAAAGGAATGCAACCAAATTGCAGATGAATGATTAATCTCACAAAGTTGGGGTCTCACAAACCGACGACGGCGGCGAAACTGTTATCAACAGAATAATCTAAGCAAAACCCAACCCTAATGTAGGCGGCGACTACTTATTATATAGCCTAAGGGATGCCCAAGGACCCCTATTCGCGTCCCTAGGAAGTGCCAACACGTTACAAGGCCCAAACGGCCCAAAAGACGGCGACATAGCGCCCTGACAGATTCTGGACGGTGACTTGTTTCGACGATTCCCGTTGATTCCGAATAGCTTTTGACGTGAGACCACTTGGGTTGGCTTCCTTATCAAATAAGCTTTCCATCCATATATGGATCATCGAAAACGGAGTCCGGATGCGTCCTGGGTGACCCGTTTAAGGCAGACTGGTCCTGGATTCCGAGGTGGACTCGAACTTGATTTGGTTTGGTCCTCCATCTTTATCCGGGCGCCCTCGCTGGTCCTCCACGCCTCCAAGCCCTCCTCCATGTGTCTCCTAGACCTCTCCTTCATACCTAAGCACAATATAATCATTAGGTAGCAATCTATTCTCAGAATCATATAAAAAGTTACTTAGGAACGAGCTCACCTCTAAATTTAATTGACGCGCGCGAGCTCTAGTGATTGGACCTTGAATGTCCAGCAGTGGATCATTGTGTGTATGTGAAAGAGTGATGTCCTCATCATCCTCCCCCTCTTGAATTGGAGTCGTCCTCGACACCAACTCATCTTCGTCTCCCAAGTATGGCTTCAAATCTGAAATGTTAAAAGTGGGACTAACCCCAAATTCGGTTGGTAACTCAAGCTTATATGCATTATCATTAATCTTCTCAACAATTTTAAATGGACCATCAGCTCTAGGCATCAACTTAGACTTTCTCAAATCTAGAAATCTATCCTTTCTCAAGTGCAACCAAACCAAATCACCCGGTTCAAGCTTCACTTCTTGTCTACCTTTACTACCAACAATTCTATACTTTTCAGTCATTTTTTCAATGTTGTGCTTAGTTGTTTCATGCATTTGCAAAATAAAATCAGCATGTTCCTTAGCATCAACATGAATTCTATCACTAGTAGGTAGAGGCAAAATATCAATTGGAGCACGGGGATTGAATCCATACACTACCTGAAAGGGACTTACCTTGGTGGTAGAATGTGTTGCTCGATTGTAAGCAAACTCCACATGAGGCAAACATTCTTCCCACATCTTTAAATTTTTCTTCAGAATAGCTCTCAACATGGCACCCAAAGTGCGGTTAACTACCTCTGTTTGCCCATCAGTTTGTGGGTGACAAGTTGTAGAAAACAACAGTTTTGTACCCAACTTATTCCATAGAGTGCGCCAAAAGTGACTCAAAAATTTAGCGTCGCGATCTGAAACAATAGTAGAAGGCATACCATGCAAACGAACAATCTCTTTGAAAAAGAGGTCAGCAATATGAATAGCATCATCACTTTTATGACATGGTATAAAGTGTGCCATCTTAGAAAATCGATCCACCACAACAAAAATGCTATCCCTCCCCCTCTTAGTCTTAGGCAATCCCAAAACAAAATCCATAGAAATATCTGCCCAAGGAATAGAAGGAACAGGAAGAGGCATATACAAACCATGTGGATTCAAGCGAGACTTAGCTTTTTGACATGTGGTACAACGTGCCACGAATCGCTCAACATCTCTCTTCATCTTTGGCCAAAAGAAGTGTGTGGCCAAAACATCCTCCGTCTTCTTAGCACCAAAATGTCCCATCAACCCTCCTCCATGCGCTTCCTGCATCAACAAAAGACGAACGGATCCTACTGGAATGCATAGGCGGTTAGCTCTAAATACAAAACCATCATTGACCACAAACTTGTTCCATGAACGTCCCCCTTTGCAATTCAGCAACACATCTTTAAAATCAGGATCAAGCGCATATTGTTCTTTTATTGTTTCAAGTCCAAAAATTCTACATTCAAGTTGGGACAGCAAAGTGTATCGCCTAGACAAAGCATCTGCAATCACATTATCCTTCCCTTTCTTGTGTTTGAAAACATAAGGAAAAGATTCAATAAATTCAACCCACTTAGCATGTCTACGATTCAGATTATGTTGTGAACGAAGATACTTAAGCGATTCATGATCCGAATGAATAACAAACTCTTTAGGCCACAAATAATGACGCCACGTCTCTAAAGAACGTACAAGAGCATACAATTCCTTATCATACGTGGAGTAATTCAAAACAGGGCTATGCAATTTTTCGCTAAAGTATGCAATGGGCTTACCATCTTGCATCAAAACACCTCCAATGCCAACTCCACTAGCATCACATTCTAGCTCAAAAGTCTTACCAAAATTTGGAAGTTGCAGCAATGGTGCGTGTGTAAGCTTGTCCTTCAAAGTGTCTAAGGACGCCTCTTGTGCCCTTCCCGAATGAAACACCACACCCTTCTTTGTCAACTCGTGTAAAGGGGCAGCAATGGTGCTGAAATCCTTGACGAAGCAGCGGTAAAATCCTGCAAGACCAAGAAAACTCCTCACCTGTGTGATGGATTGGGGAACCGGCCAGCTCTTAATGGCTTCAATCTTTGCCTCATCCACCTCAATTCCCTGTGGAGTAACAACATAGCCAAGAAAAGAGACTCGATCCGTGCAAAAGATGCACTTCTCAAGGTTACCAAATAAACGTGCCTCGCGTAAAGCATTAAAAACAGCACGTAAGTGATCCATATGTTCATCCAAAGACTTGCTATAAATTAAGATATCATCAAAGTAAACTACCACAAATCGACCAATGAAAGCTCTTAAAACCTCATTCATTAGGCGCATGAATGTACTAGGTGCATTAGTCAACCCAAAAGGCATTACTAACCATTCATACAATCCGAATTTAGTTTTGAAAGCTGTTTTCCATTCATCTCCAAGTTTCATTCTAATTTGGTGGTAGCCACTACGCAAGTCAATCTTTGTGAAAATTACAGAACCACATAATTCATCAAGCATGTCATCAAGCCTAGGAATAGGGTGACGATATCGAATGGTAATATTATTAATGGCTCTACAATCAACACACATACGCCAAGAACCATCTTTCTTAGGAACCAAAATTACAGGAACAGCGCAAGGGCTAAGGCTTTCACGTACGTACCCACGGTCCAAAAGCTCTTGTACTTGCCGCTGAATTTCCTTAGTCTCCTCGGGGTTGGTTCGATAAGCAGCGCGGTTTGGCAATGATGCTCCCGGAATCAAATCAATTTGATGCTCTATCCCTCTCATAGGTGGAAGCCCCGGGGGTATCTCAGCTGGAAAAATGTCCTCATACTCCTGCAAAAGGTTAGTGACAGCAGGCGGTACCGAGCTAACATCATCATCAAGAGAAAACAAGGTTCGTTTGCAAATCAAAGTATAGCATACATCGTCATCAGAAATTTCAGCAAGGTCACTTTTTCTTGCAAGCATAACAGCACCCTTCAATTTAATTCCCTGAGCCTGAACATTAGGTGCTAACTTCTCCTGTTTAGGTGGGTAAATAGAATTTGCTACTTGCTGATTTTCAGATTTAACCTCATGCAAACTAGCAGTTCGTGCTCTATCATGTTGTACAATTTCAGCTGGGGTCAAGGGAACCAAAGTAATTTTCTTTCCTTTATGCACAAAAGTGTATGTATTACTTCTACCATGGTGTATAGCATCTTTATCAAATTCCCAAGGACGACCCAATAAAAGTGAACAAGCTTCCATAGGTACTACATCACAATCAACATAATCAACATAGGTACCAATGGAAAAAGAGACTCTGCAAGTTTATGTTACCTTAGCTTTACCTGAATCATTCAACCACTGAATATGGTACGGATGGGGGTGTGGTCGAGTGGTCAAGCCAAGCTTCTTGACCAAATCTGTACTCACCAAGTTATTGCAGCTACCTCCATCAATGATGACACGTGCTCGTCGATTGTTGATTACGAAGAAAATCTGGAATAAATTGTGGCGTTGCAGCTATTCTGAAGTACACAAGAGATGGGGAAGGGCACAAGAGGCGTCCTTAGACACTTTGAAGGACAAGCTTACACACGCACCATTGCTGCAACTTCCAAATTTTGGTAAGACTTTTGAGCTAGAATGTGATGCTAGTGGAATTGGCATTGGAGGTGTTTTGATGCAAGATGGTAAGCCCATTGCATACTTTAGCGAAAAATTGCATAGCCCTGTTTTGAATTACTCCACGTATGATAAGGAATTGTATGCTCTTGTACGTTCTTTAGAGACGTGGCATCATTATTTGTGGCCTAAAGAGTTTGTTATTCATTCGGATCATGAATCACTTAAGTATCTTCGTTCACAACATAATCTGAATCGTAGACATGCTAAGTGGGTTGAATTTATTGAATCTTTTCCTTATGTTTTCAAACACAAGAAAGGGAAGGATAATGTGATTGCAGATGCTTTGTCTAGGCGATACACTTTGCTGTCCCAACTTGAATGTAGAATTTTTGGACTTGAAACAATAAAAGAACAATATGCGCTTGATCCTGATTTTAAAGATGTGTTGCTGAATTGCAAAGGGGGACGTTCATGGAACAAGTTTGTGGTCAATGATGGTTTTGTATTTAGAGCTAACCGCCTATGCATTCCAGTAGGATCCGTTCGTCTTTTGTTGATGCAGGAAGCGCATGGAGGAGGGTTGATGGGACATTTTGGTGCTAAGAAGACGGAGGATGTTTTGGCCACACACTTCTTTTGGCCAAAGATGAAGAGAGATGTTGAGCGATTCGTGGCACGTTGTACCACATGTCAAAAAGCTAAGTCTCGCTTGAATCCACATGGTTTGTATATGCCTCTTCCTGTTCCTTCTATTCCTTGGGCAGATATTTCTATGGATTTTGTTTTGGGATTGCCTAAGACTAAGAGGGGGAGGGATAGCATTTTTGTTGTGGTGGATCGATTTTCTAAGATGGCACACTTTATACCATGTCATAAAAGTGATGATGCTATTCATATTGCTGACCTCTTTTTCAAAGAGATTGTTCGTTTGCATGGTATGCCTTCTACTATTGTTTCAGATCGCGACGCTAAATTTTTGAGTCACTTTTGGCGCACTCTATGGAATAAGTTGGGTACAAAACTGTTGTTTTCTACAACTTGTCACCCACAAACTGATGGGCAAACAGAGGTAGTTAACCGCACTTTGGGTGCCATGTTGAGAGCTATTCTGAAGAAAAATTTAAAGATGTGGGAAGAATGTTTGCCTCATGTGGAGTTTGCTTACAATCGGGCAACACATTCTACCACCAAGGTAAGTCCCTTTCAGGTAGTGTATGGATTCAATCCCCGTGCTCCAATTGATATTTTGCCTCTACCTACTAGTGATAGAATTCATGTTGATGCTAAGGAACATGCTGATTTTATTTTGCAAATGCATGAAACAACTAAGCACAACATTGAAAAAATGACTGAAAAGTATAGAATTGTTGGTAGTAAAGGTAGACAAGAAGTGAAGCTTGAACCGGGTGATTTGGTTTGGTTGCACTTGAGAAAGGATAGATTTCTAGATTTGAGAAAGTCTAAGTTGATGCCTAGAGCTGATGGTCCATTTAAAATTGTTGAGAAGATTAATGATAATGCATATAAGCTTGAGTTACCCCCCGAATTTGGGGTTAGTTCCACTTTTAACATTTCAGATTTGAAGCCATACTTGGGAGACGAAGATGAGTTGGTGTCGAGGACGACTCCAATTCAAGAGGGGGAGGATGATGAGGACATCACTCTTTCACATACACACAATGATCCACTGCTGGACATTCAAGGTCCAATCACTAGAGCTCGCGCGCGTCAATTAAATTTAGAGGTGAGCTCGTTCTTAAGTAACTCTTTATATGATTCTGAGAATAGATTGCTACCTAATGATTATATTGTGCTTAGGTATGAAGGAGAGGTCCAGGAGACACATGGAAGAGGGCTTGGAGGCGTGGAGGACCAGCGAGGGCGCCCGGATAAAGATGAAGGACCAAACCAAATCAAGGTCGAGTCCTCCTCGGAATCCAGGACCAGTCTGCCCTAAACTGGTCACCCAGGACGCATCCGGACTCCGTTTTCGATGATCCATATATGGATGGAAAGATTATTTGATAAGGAAGCCAACCCAAGTGGTCTCACGTCAAAAGCTATTCGGAATCAACGGGAATCGTCGAAACAAGTTACCGTCCAGAATCTATCAGGGCGCTGTGTCGCCGTCTTTTGGGCCGTTTGGGCCTTGTAACGTGTTGGCACTCCCTAGGGACGTGAATAGGGGTCCTTGGACATCCCTTAGGCTATATAATAAGTAGTCGCCGCCTACATTAGGGTTGGGTTTTGCTTAGATTATTCTGTTGATAACAGTTTTGCCGCCGTCGTCGGTTTGTGAGACCCCAACTTTGTGAGATTAATCATTCATCTGCAATTTGGTTGCATTCCTTTGTGTTCTTGCTTGTGTTCTCGATTTGCAGGCAAGGACTTAGCCTTCTTGGCGAGGTCGACCGTGCAACGCCGGTCGATAACCAGAGGAGTCGTGGTGCTGCGATTGCGGGGTTCAGAGCCGAGTTGTTCGGAAGCCGGATCGAATTGTGTCGTGACTCCACCAAATCGAGAGTTATCAGAACCTTTCGGAAGATCGGGATCCCTAGTTCACATCAACTTCACATCGCCCAAATAGACATCACACCACCTATTATGCTAAGATAGCAATGGAAGCAATACCAAACACAACTTAAGATTTACAAAGCCTCAGGTGTACTAACTTCATCACCATGGACATGAATCACATTTAATAACAAGCAAGCAAAGTAATCAAGCTTTATGTATTTTCAACAATTCTAGACATACATGCAGTAGCTGAGTAAATCAATCATATCTAGAGTTCTACAAATCCAAATGACTTGCAAGAAGACATTATGGAAAGCTTAGGAAAATATCTACATTTCATCTTTAATCATCTCAACATGATTCTCAAGTTATCATGACCAAACATGCCAATCTTTAAAGTCTGCACAGAAGGTAATTAAAATTTGACAGTAGACTTATTAAGCATGCAACTCTTAAACTATCAGACCTGGGATCATGAAAATTTAACACAAGCAAGATAAGATAATTATCTACAACTTTTATATTTACCAAAATCACAGTAAACATCATTTACACCATGAAACTAGTTGCACGAGTAACACCACACATGCAGCCCAACAGCAGTGGTACAATTATAGACAGAAAACTGATAGAAACTTCAGAGAAGCATAAATGGAGTTCTAGACCTCCAACAAACATGATTCTCAACTTTATGGAAAGCTTATAAAGTTACCTACAACTTTCTTGTAATCATCTTAAGATGATTCTACAGTTAATATGGTCAATTAATTAAATAATTGCATCTCTGTCCAAAATATGGACAGAATCTGATATGCCACTTTAAATCGTTATAGCTTGAGTTTCACAAATACAATAATTATGGTTATGTACTTATTAGAAAGCTTAACAAATTGTGAACAACGTTTCTATAAACATCTAGAACTAATTCTGCCACTAACAAGGTCACACATGGCACACAAAGCAATGCTGTCTGGGTTTGGGCAGAAACTGCCATAGTACTTTAAACAACTATAACTAAACATATACTTAACCAAAAATTGTGATCTTTAGCTTTTTGAAAATATTATGAAAAGTACTACAACTCATTTATTATCAACAAGGCATGATTTATAACTTAACTGAGCCAAACAATGCATACATGCAGCACTGTCCAGAATAGAAGCAAAGCAGCATATAACATTTGTTATTTTTATAGCTCCTAAACTATCAAGCCTAAAATCTTGACATTTTTACTAGACATCATACATCACAAGAGTAACATGACACAAAAATTGCACTTCATTTGGAGTTATATATTTAAAGTTATTAAAAATAATAGATCCAACTAGCATTCAAAACCTAGTTGCATAAATATATTTTTACAGCTAAAACTTTAAACTAAAACATGCCATGTTATAGATCTACTGCATAGATAATTTTACAAGGATTCCAAAAAGTCCTCATTTGCTATTTTATGATTTTTCTACTAATTACTACACACTTTCAAAGTTTGGCATGATTTTCTGGAAAAGAAAACCAGAAAAACGAAAAAGGAAAAACAACTTTGCAACGGAGTCCCTGGAGTTCTTCCAAATCAACCCGCAGTACAAAGTCACTATTCATATGAGTCAGTAGTGTGCAGATAGGCCCCTCCCTTTAGTCGAATTGCCGCGCGAGGTCCCTGACGCGAATCAAAATAGAGGAGGCGCTGGAGGTCGTCGGTGGCTCGCCGATGTCGGCCGGAGAAGGCTCGTCGGTGGCGGCTGATGAGCGGAGGAGCATCCCCATCACCCGGCGCACTCACCGGTACCCGCAGCTTGTCACGAGATGGTTCGAGGTGGCCCAGCCACGTGCGCCGGCGGCCATGCTCGGGGCGTCTCCAGCGGCAGGGTGCTCCAGGGACCGAGGCAGCCGACAAATGGGCGCGGGAGGTGCAGCGCGATGCAGAGAAGATGATGCTGTGCACGGCTGATGACGAGGAGGTGCGGAGGCGAGGAACGCAGTGGCGGCTCGGAGCTTGGTCATGGCAGCCATGGCCACGGCGTGCATGGTGGCCGTGCTCTACGACGGCGATGAGAGGCCGGGGATGGTTGCGGTGGTTGCGGCAGTGAGAAGCGGATGTGGTGGTGTGCTTCACTCAACATTCGACCGAACAAATTCGCGAGAACGTCCGCACGACCGCGAGCTCGGGAGCTCGGCCATGGCGGCGTCCGCGACCGCGAGCCTAGAGCGGAGCAGAGTGAGATAGGAGGGAGCGAGAGGGAGTGGAGAGGATGTGATGGGGAGGGCGCTCGGGTGGCCACGGAGGCCAAACGTCGAACATGTTGCGAGCGACGTGGTGGGCAGCTTGGGTTCCAGTTATGGGCTATCTACGGGCCGAATTTCGTCATGGGCCTTGAAACAAAGTTGTTCATTTCATGATGCTCTACAATTCTTGTTTAAAGACCCTGGTCATTAGAGCAATGTATTAGGGAGTATTTAAACCCTAAGTTGACATTGTCGATGATTAATCTAACTTCGGTGTTTTACTCCAATCAGTTGGTCAACAGTGGTCAAATCAATGTCAACTTTTGGTATATCCTACTCCAAGATCTAAGCTCCAACTTTTACATTTGGACCTACTCAAGTTGCTTAACGAAAACTCGAGAACGCGGGATGCCACTCAAGTTGCCACTACTTAGACTTAAATATTGCTAAGTCTGAAAACATTTAGAAGATTCGAAATGGTGATCCATGTTTGACAGGCTTAGAGATGGATTTAGGCTTGGGTCCTTCAATAAAGTTTGTAGCATACAAACTAAACAACACTTTTTATTAAAGGGCCATGGACTGGTTCAGCATGGTTATGGAGATAAAGATTACCAAACAAGTCAACTTATTGCTGCCCATTCTAGGACTTAGAATATTTTCTAGCTTCGAAAAACAGCATCTGATTCAAACTTGTGAGCTCTATTTGACTAGATTAGAGGCCAAACTAGCTCTTGACCCTTAAACAAAGTTTGTTGTACACAAGATGAACTACAACTTTTGTTTAAGGTCAAACCTCATAACTAGTACAGAAGTCAAACTTTCACTTTGGTCAAAGTATCAACTCGGTAAAGCCTAAACTAGGGTTTTAGGCCAATCGGGGCATTTTCTTGACATTTGCTCAACATGAACCCTTCATGACTTTTGTTGTAGAGTTCATCTTGAGCCTTTTGGGCAAGGTTGCAAGGTTTGGTTGATGGTCTATAATTCCATTCACTTAGTGGTGCAATTCTAATAGGAATAGAACTTATCATTTCATGTGACTTTTTGATTGCAAACTTCACGAAACTTTTCTGGTGACCACTATAGATAGGTATTAAGGTGAGACACATGAAGATATTGCCATAACACCACCCAAGAATATATCTTGAAAAGGGGCCTATATGTAAAGCAATGGTGCAACCTCCAACTTTAGTTTAGGCTCATCTCCATAGGTTGATCTTGACATTGTCATCTCCACTTAATCTGTCATGTTTGAGCTCAAACCCACTGCTTAGTGAGTGACAAACACCTGGGGTGTTACACGGCCCTTGCCGCTCAATGTCCCCCTCCCCATCATGATCTTTAGCCTGTCATTCTTTAGGTGCCTCGACCTCTGCACCTGGAGGTTTCCCAACACCACAGAACACCTTGTATACTAGCAAGCCTTGTTAGTCCAAATGGTCATGTTGTTTTATCAAACACCGAAATCAAACTTAATGGCCCATAGGGTCCATTTTACTCACACACATGATACCATGTCATGTCTCATTGTGCAATGAGCTCCTTCATCTCACTAGTTGAGCATTACCATCATGCAAAAGCCATTTCACCACCGTGGCTCCATGTCTTTCTCACACTAGTTGTACATGTGGACTAAGCACCCGTGTATCTCACATAAATCACATTAGTCCACCTAAGCTTATCACTAAATTACCAAAACCAAACTAAGACTTTCAGTAGGGTGCCCTTGATTAGAAAATCCAACTAGATACTCAATCCATAGACACATAGTTGGGATCGCCTACTCGCAACCAGCTCCCAATGCATGGGACACAAGCAATAAAGATCCTCATCTATATTGATGTAGGGAACCCCATACTTGAACTAAAATAAATATGTGTCATGTGTGCTACCCATCTGATCTACTATGTCTCTGATACATCGACTACTAATCGTATGTAAAAATGATGACAAGCGGTAGGGTTGCTAGATAGAGGTATCTATTGGAGGCTCGCTACCTTACCTTATATAGTATAGGGGTGCTGTTATAGAGAGATTCTATCTTGATTGGCTTACAGATATGTTTCCTAGTTTACAACGACATCTGACTGAACGGTTAACATGCATATCTATCTATGGCTTGCATACATCAATTAAGTAAATGACAGACCCTTGAGCCTCTAGCCAATCGGCTCAACCCACCCCTGTCCAGGGGCAGCTTTGACCTTCATGATTATACCTCTAGGCCATGTACTCACCAGATTTTGCAGGAAAGTGGATGAAATTTTTATTTGTTGTTTTCCTATATTTCTAGTGAAATATTTTAGTTCTTAGCAGGAAAATTATGGAAAAGCTTGTGACTGTGGTAGCGGTTTTCAAGGAAAGGTGCACTTACTTGTCATTATTGTTTCCCAAAAGTTCTTGTCGACATTTTAGTCCCTAAAGCCACAAAGCATGACACACTTCCATTGGCAGACCCAGCACTAGGGCTAGTAGGGCCATGGCCCAAGTCGTGGCCCAAATAAACAGGGAGCAACTCTTCAGTTTTTGGGCCCACCAGCCCAACAATGGAGTCAGCCCAGCTGGGAATAGGGCAGCTCGTTCACCCAACTCACGCCACCTCGCTTGCAAGTCACATCTCATATTCATCAGTCACTCTGTCTGGAGTCGTGCCATCGCCCGCCTCCCTCCGACCTTCGCTCCGCATCTATGCTCCGCCCCTCGCCGGCTCTGCGGCTCGTCCTTTTCATTCTGCCCTCTGCGGCTCGCCCTTTTCATTCTGCCCTCTACGGCTCCAGTTTGCGTGGCTGCCGGCGGCGCCCTTGGTGGCTCGGCCGGTCGCCGGCTGCCTGCCCACCACCCAACGCAGCAGCGCCCCAGCCCCCAGCCCTAGCAGTGGCCGTCCCAGCCCCCAGGAAGACAGGAGCTGACAACTGAGGATCAGAGCAGCTGCAGCCCTAGTTTGCATTGTTTTCCTATTTCAATTTTCAATCCTTCTCAGTTTGTTGAGGTTGGATTCTAGTTACATTCTAAAATTACAATGTACAATATGAAGAGGACTAGGACTTTAGCATCGTATTTCTCTCGAGTTCCTGGATTTTAGTGTTTGGCCACTAAAATTTGGCCCTAGTCTTTTACAAATCCTGGGACCGCCACTGCACACTTCTCACTGTATTAGCGGTTTAGTTCTTAGCATCAAAAATTAAGTAAAGCTTTTGATTATTCTAGCGATTTTCCAAGGAAAGTGCATTTACTTGTCATTATTATTTTTTATAATTTTAATTGTCGTTTTAGTTGATAAAGTCACAAATTATTACTTCTCATTGTGCCAGCGGTTTTAGTTCTTAGCAAATGATTTTAGGGGAAAATTTAATGATTATAGTTAGAAAATTAATTTACTTCTCATTATCAACCGACATGTCAATTCCTAGCATCATAAATTATGCACAACTTCTTACTGCGCCAGCAAATTTATAGGAAAAGTGAGTTTACTTCTCACCTTTGTTTCCCTATAAATATAGCCATCTCTTTCACTTACAAACCTGTGCCGCGACACAAAATACATCATAGGTTATTGGATTAACAATGAAAAGGTTGTGCCTTCATGACTAGAGTTATTGCTTGCAACACAATTCTTTACCATTTGTACTACCCATTTTCTTGCTACTCGTAATGAGTGTAACCTATTTTGCACACAGTGTGAGGCGCCACCAATGTAAGATCTCTCTACTATCGCTATCGTGCGTGTGACCATTCCACTCATCATGCAATCTAGGTATGAAATTTGTAGTCGTAACATTAATAGAAAGTTTGAAAGTTGACATATGGGATATGTCATGTAATTCAATAGTTTATGATACTGATGTCTTCATTATTATTACTTTTTTCTTCAACTTGCAATCAAGAAATAGGCATAAAACCTTACATGAAATGTGTTATACATTTGGTGTGTTCTGGTCACTAGCAAGCCATGCATATTTAATTATACGGGCATGTACTATGTTCTAGTTGACAACATTTAAGTTTTCAATAATTGGATCTTTCAGATAAGGCGATCATCATACCATGACGTTGTTAGGGTTTCAGAGATTGAGGACATTAATTCTTGATATAAGCATGTGCAAACTTACATAATCAATAGTGCAAGGGTTGTATTCTTGAACAGGCGGACACGACACTGTAGTTGTGGTGTCTCCGTTAGTAAAGCAACTTCACCATCCTAACACAATTTTGAGATGTGTGGTCATCCTCTGCTTGATGCATTTCGCTTTTGCTCTCTTGGATGCAATGTAAGTTATTATTCATTACAAATATTAAGCTTGTTAGGGTACAAAAGAAGTAATAAGTTTGACAATTACTATACTTTAGCTCAAAAGTCATATTTTACTAATTTACACACTTAAAATTATCACTTTATGTAGCTCAAAGGTATAAAAGAGGATATGGATATGTCAGCCATGGTGGAAATCGGTATTGGATATAGAGGAAAGGATGATGTGACTAGCAATGATAATGTTGGTTCCAGTACTGCTTGTATCAAAGATAGTTGCAATGACAACAATGAAGAAGAACCACCACCAAAAAGGATTGTTCATCACCGATGCAAGGGAATTCCACAATGTGCACCATTCTTCTAATGTGACACTCATGACCATATCTACTACATGTAGAGGCAAATAAGATGAGAAAATGTTTGTCGTCAGTGTAATTAATGTATGAATAAAAGGACCCTATTCTATGTAGGGGTATGTCTTCAATTTGCAAGCCTTTCACAAATTTTTTTATGAGACCAAATGATCAACAGTTTTTTACATTCAATCACTCAAAGTTTTTTTAAAAAAAATAACTAATATACTAGAGTTAACTACTAGCTCTGTTGTTCTAAATATTCTAATTTGCTAGATGAAAATGACCATGCAAATAATGGCTAATACAATAGGTAATGTTTTATTTGGGGAAACTTATCCACTCTAGTTCTAGCCTCGAACTTACCACATGTTCTTGAATTTTAGGCTTAGTATTATTTATTAGTGGTGGTTAATGTGCCCATTTGATAGTATGGTGCAAGTTGACTCCACCAATTTGCAAATATGTATTAGATAGGATTGTGTAGATCACGTGAATGATAAGGAATAATATGGATGAAGAAGATCATGTTCCAATAAGAAACAAACACCGAACAGTCAGAGATCACACAATATAGAGAAGTCATTGTGCACGATATCATTGTATCGTCCACTGAAGTGAAAAGAGGTCATGGGATCATGTGGTGCCGATGAATAGGATGCACAAGTTGGAAGCCAAAGGTCAACAAAGTCACCCGATCATCCATCAATGAAGATAGAGACATGCAACAAGGATGATGGAGATAACCGATCGTTTGGTGATCTGGGACCAATTGAGTGATTGACTATGGTTGCAGTGCCAATAGTCAACAATGGTCAAAACACTGCACAAAGATGATCCAAAGATGTGAATTTTATGTGGGGGTCTTCCAAACACTGCACAAAGCCTCTGACAACGCTTGGTTCGGTGCCTCTAGGGGGTCGACACCGCATCAATTCGGTGCATCTCACTAGTTGAGCATTACCATCATGAAAAAGGCATTTCACCACCATGGCTCTATGTCTTTCTCACACCAGTGTACATGTGGACTAAGCACCTATGTATCTCACATAAATAACATTAGTCCACCTAAGGTTGTCACTCAATTACCAAAACCAAACTGAGACTTTTAGTAGAGTGCTCCTGATCGAAAAATCCGACTAGATCCTCAATCCGTAGACACACCCCTACTCGCAACCAGCCCCTACCACATGGGACACAAGCAATAAAGATCCTCATCAATATTGGACATAGGGTACCCCCATACTTGAACTATTATAAATATGTATCGTGTGTACTACCCCTCTAATCTACTATGTGTGATACATTGATTACTAGTCGGATGTAAAAATGACGACAATGGTACGGTTGCTAGAGGTATCTATTAGAGGATCCCTACCTTGTCTTATATAGTATCAGGGCCATTTATAGAGAGATTCTACCATGATTGGCTTACAAATATTTCCTAGTTTACTAAAACAAGATCCAACTAAACGGTTAACATGCATATCTATCTATGCCTTGCATATATCAAGTTAATGAGAGACCCTCGAATATACATCGCCTCTAGCCAGTCGGCTCAGCCCACCCCTGTCCAGGGGCGGATTTGACCTTCGTGATGATACCTCTTGGCCATGTACTCGCCAGATTTGCAGTAAAGTGGATGAACTTTTTATTTGTTATTTCCCTATATTTCTAGTCAAATATTTTAGTTCTTAGCATGACAAACAATGGAAAAGCTTTTTACTGTGCTAGTGGTTTTCAAGGAACAGTGCATTTACTTGTCATTATTGTTTCCCAAAAGTTATAGTCGGCATTTGAGTCCCTAAAGCCACAAAGTATGACAAACTTCTCACTGTGTCGGCGGTTCTAGTTCTTAGCATCACAAATTTAAGTAAAACTTTTGATTATTCTAGCGGTTTTCTAAGGAAAGTGCATTTACTTGTCATTATTATTTTCTTTAATTTCAATTGCCGTTTTAGTTCATAAAGCCACAAAAATTACAAACTTCTTTCTGTGCCAGCAGTATTAGTTCTTAGTTAATGATTTTTGGGGAAAAGTTAGTGATTCTAGCTAGTCGGAAAATTAATTTACTTCTCATTATCAGCCGACATGTACAACTTCTTACTAGGCCAGCAGATTTATAGGAAAAGTGAATTTACTTCTCACCTTTGTTTCCCTATAAATATAGCCATCTCTTTTCACTTTCAAACTTGTGCGGCGACACAAAGTACATCATATGTTATTGGATGAACAATGAAAAGGCAACAGGTTGGTGACAGGATGGGGAAGTAGGAGCTGGCGCAGCACAGTGGTAGGAGGAGATGAATTGCCTATACTAAGGACCACGTCTTGTCCCAAAATATACATGCGTCGCAGCTATGGCAAGTAACTAGCCGCGCAATCACAGGATTAAGTTGATTGACCTGCCGTTAGTCGATTAGAGCAATCACCATTAATATGAGAATAATTGCTCGCCAAAATAAGTCAGCGCAATTTTTTCCATGCAAGCAAAAATATCGTGTAGCAAAAGAAAGCCACGCACCCGCAAGGTTGAAGCGAGAAATCGCCGAACCATTCACATGCATGTCGTGCACCCACGCCCATCGCCCAGCCCGATGAGGCAAGGCGAGCGCACGGGTGTGTTCCTTCCTTTTCCTCTCCCAATAGCTTTATCTAGTTTGAGACAATACTCTAGTATTTAAGTTGACCTCACTCCTCCTATAGTAGCAATATGGGACTAAAGTCTTCCACCATACCATGCATGTGTGAGTGGGCCTTTAGGATTTATTTGAAATTATTATTTAGGCCAGCCTAAATCTTCTAACAGATTCGGCATAAGGACTGCACTTTGGCTACAATGTTCAAGAGATGCCATTGGGAAAGAAGAAAATGAAAGAATGTAGATAGAATATTGTGTATTTTTAATTTTAGATTTTTATGTAATTTAAAGATGTAATATGCTGAGTTTTAATATAATCCCCCTTCCTTCGCAAAAAAAAGCCAATCAACTGGTGAGGTGACCTTATACCTTTTTCCTTCGATTTGTTGATTTACCATTATCTCACTGGTTGCATACGCATTTTGTTCACCAATTGGAAAACTCACAGTTTTTCCTCTAAACAAAAGTGTAACTTGGTGTATAATTTGAGTCATTGGGTGAGACGAAAGGGAAAACAACAATTTCAATTATACATCAATCAACACAGGGCCATCACTATAATACTCCATGAATTATCATATCAAAGATGCTACAGTTGTACTACCTTGCAATCTTCTATGCTTGACATACATTTTTCTAAAATTAGACAATATATTGTCGGCACACTTTGTGCTGAAGTAGTAGCTTCAGAAGCTCAAGGTTCCTTGGATGTGTATCATACATCGTAGGTGTATGTAAGCCAAAAAAAGACGACTACGAGAGAGAAAAAAAAGGGCATGTCTGGTAGCAGATATATTAGTATATGCACTAAATTAAATAAATGTAAATGCTTTCATATATATGCCTCCTCGTAGGTCTTAATATAGTTCCATTTTAACTAACTCTCTACATTGCACACCAGTGTTTCAAAAAGAAAGATTTAGTCAGGACGTGAAATGCAATTAGTTAATGCTTATGGTCTTCTTTGTATACAATACATGTTTATTTAAATAAAAATAAAAGAAAATACTAGCGCTCGGACGTTCGGATATAAACAATCGCTCCGGACGCTTCCGCTCTACCCGTCCTACCCCAGCGATCCTTCCCTTTCGGATCCAGTGGCTTCTGTTGTGCTCCTTCCCTTTCAGATCTACAGGCTTTCGCTCTACCCGTCCCACCCCAGCGCTCATCCCATTCTGGCTCTGGTTGCGCTTCCTATAGCGCTTGCAAACACCACACCTTGCCATACATGAGGGAGAGAGATGGAAAGAGAGACAAATGGATCAGATGTTAATCATTGCTTGCAATATTAAAGAACAAAGGTTTCCAACATACTGAAACATGTAACATCAAAAAAACATGTTGCAATATCTTAAATCGACAGTTGAAACATCCAAAAAAACATGTTGCAACATCTTAAATAGACTATTGCAACAATAAAAACATGTTGCAACATCTCAAATCGAATATTACAACATCCAAAAAAACATGTTGCAACATCTTAAATCGATAGTTGCAACATCAAAAAAACATGTTGCAACATCTTAAATCGACTATTGCAACATCCAGAAAAACATGTTGCAATATTTCAAATCGATTATAGCAACATATCTAATCGACTGTTGCAACACCGCAAAAACTAATTTTTTGTTGAGTGACATAAAACATGTAACATCAAAGATTGACTGTCGCGACATATCACATACTACAACATAACCCACTGTAGAGTGCAGATCCAGTTGCGCTTGCCTTTGAAGGAGCCCGACCACCGTGGAGGAGCTTGTGTCACACCCAAAATTTTCTATTTTGGGTTGTGCGGGAAAAACGCTAAATAAAATAAATTATTTCAATATCTGAATAAATTTATTAGATAAGTTAAGTTGTTGCTAATTAAATATAGAAAATTGGGGTTTTAAACTTTTTCATATTAATTTAATAATGTGGTGTTTGTGTGATGTTTGTCTTTGGTGTTGGTGAGTGCTATTATTTTTTTTAATACCATAGGATGACGTTTACTTCTCATCGGAAAACTTTTTGGTATTTTCTGGATCCAAAATTCCAATTTCCGTGAGTTTAATCTTTTTCCTTGATCTCTTCATCCATCTTTTCATAAGCTCCAAATACTTTATTTGGGTTCCTTAAGTTCCATAATGTCTCTAGAAAATTTCCCCGAATTTTCGGAGCTTTCGAAGTATTTTTCGCGGCTTAAATAATAATTCTGGACTTTTCTAGAATTATTTTATCCACGAAATTAATTAATTCCGAAAATAATAAATATCTTATTTTCCACCAAAGCTTGTGTGCAATAATCCTAAATGTCCATTCATTTATTTACTAATGGGCTTTAATAATTAATTAGGCCTATTAGTAAAGATGGAGGGTGCAACGTCAATTAGCACCATATCGCTAGTTGACGTGTAGGTGGAGAGTCTTCCTCCCTATATATATGTACGGCCTGTCTGCTAGCCCTGTTTTCCGCCGCTGTTGCCGCCGCCGCCGTTGTTGTCGCCGCCGCCGCTGTTGCCGCCGCCGCCGTTGTTGTCGCCGCCCGCCGCCGCTGTTGCCGCCGCCGCCGCTGTCGCCGCCCGCCGCTGCTGTTGCCGTTCGCCGCCGCTGTTGTTGTCCGCCGCCGCTCGTAGCTCCCTCCACCTCTCGCCGAAGTTCTGCATCTACAGCTTGCGTTCCGGCGAACTTCCGACGAAGGCTCGGCGAGCTTTTCCAGCCACGTTTTTCGTCTCTGGAGAAAACCATCACTGCTGCAAGGTAGCCCTCGTCGTTCTCTACGTCGTAGTATACTCGTTTTCTCGAATCCGTATTCGTTTGATCGTATTCCTAAATTATCTCTCTTTTTTTTCCGGCGAACCTCCATGGGATTGCATCGATCATCGTCCTCCAGCCATCCATGACTCATATCTTCGGGCCAATCGCACCTGTCGCCTCGAGACGTCTTCCCGCAGGCCTTAGGCAATGCTACGCTATCACCCATGCCTCTCTGCAGTTTGCACGTCCAGCAGCAGAAGCAGCAACGCCGGTTGCATGCGGCTGCTCCGGCAGTGCTCCATGCGTGCCTCAGCGAGCCACTACCAGCAGCAGTTGCGGTTGCGGTTGCGCCAGTGCACCACCGCTGCAAGCTGGCCGACCTCTGGCGGTGCCCTTCTTCCCGCACGAGTAGCAGCAGCAGCCACCATGGCCATTGTCTTGAGTCTACGAATCCGTACAGGTACATAGGTACAAGATGAAATATTTACGAGATTGCCACCAGCACTAAATTAATCACCATTTAAACGTTTTAACTCTGTTTTGCTTGGTTCAAATTGCCATAGTTTCGTAAAGTCGCGCTCTACGCGGTAGTACCAACGTTGGTCATGTCTCATAATTATAAATTTATTGATTTAGAAACTTTTTGATTAATAATTATTTAACCGCTGTTAATTAGAAAATAACTAAGGGTTATAATTCCATTCGCGTCGTGTCGTGTTTGTGTCGACGTAAACTATGTATTAGTAACGATGTTTATCATGTCATTTGATTATGAATTTATTAATTTAAATAGTAATTAGATTAATATATTTATTTAATAGTTTTCCAATTAAAAGCAATCCCGGTTTAAATCCGTTCTTGTTGTTTTGCAATAAGTGAATAGTTTGATCCATTCATTATTTATTTATTTCATCGAGCCATAATGCCATGCAAGCTGTTAGGTCTACGTATGTGCAAGCACAATGCAGGTTCCCATCCAATTTGCTAGCTTGATGACATCATGCATAAGTTTTGTGGCCGTTTTCCTTTAGAAAAACAAATCCTGAAATACAATAGAAATAAGTATATACAATTTTGTTTAGGCCATATCTTCCACGTTTTAACTCCGATTTGGCCCGTTCAAGTTGCGTTAGGTTTGTATTTGCAAGCTCTACATGTTAGTGTAGTTGTACAGTAGGTTTGGAAAATTTAATTTTCGAGTTTATATTAAAGTAATTATTTATCTATAGGAAATCTTAGAAAATTCATAACTTTCACGTTTTAGATCCGAATTTCGTGATCTTTACGTCTGTGTGATCGTAGTAACGTGTAGAAGAGTTTTACAAACTTTTTATACTGTTTTGCTACTATTGGTGTACTGTTTTAATTATGTTTCTTTGTTTGCTTCGTGTATGATTGCTCGGATGATTGTGTGTTGATGCTTGATGATCGAGTATAGACGGTGAGCAGTTTCTTGACGATCAGGAGTATTATTTTGAGCCAGACCAGCAGTATCTATCGGAGAACTTTGATCAAGGCAAGTATAACATGGGACTATCCTTGTTACCTATTCACTGAGATTATCATACATATGCATGTGTCCTCCTTGACAACCTTAGAGATTATAACTTAGCTATTGATATCTTGTTTCCTTGTCACCTATGGGTTGTGCATTTGGGTAGCTACTGCTAGTGCTTAATTATGAACAATGATCTTGTAATTTGACTAATGGATTATGCAATCAACCAATTAAGATGATTTTATTACTGTTGAAAGGGGGCTAGAGCATGTGGGTTATTTTGATGCTCTAGTTTCTCTCCATAAGGACTTATCTGTACGTGATCATCCGGGACATACAGTACAGCTGTGAGGGCTATATGGCTCTGGCTCTAGTTGTTCAAGAGACCTTTTCTAGCTTGTTAGTGGTTACCTTAAATGGCGTAAGAATGGCTTGACACGTTGGGTGTAGTGCGAGCCCCTGGCCTAGTGTGTATAGGCTGCGGTTGTTGTGCCACAGGGAAGGGGGGTTCTACATCTGCCTGCCGAGTGAATCTAATGGCCCTAACTTGTTAGACGAACTTTTGAGTGGCTTTATATGATTTCTGGTGTTTTGGGGAGTCGCGAACCCATGCATTTGGAAGTTATGACTCACAGTGAAAGTGTACACCTCTGCGCAGAGTTAAAAACTGGTATACTAGCCGTGCTCACGGATACGAGCGGCCTTGGAACATCTACAGATAGATGATCACCATTGTTATATCATGTTTTATTTACTGTTGATTATTATTATGCTCATGTTAATGCTATTCATTATCCTTATTACAATTGATCATTGATTCATTAATGGGATTGGAATACCTTGATGCTACTCAATTGCTAATTATATGATGATTAAAAGCTGAACGCAGTCAAATAGTGTCTAGCCTTTTTGAGCCTCATGAACCCTATGTTATACTTGTTGAGTTCGACATGGACTCACTCTTGCTATTTCCCCCACACTCCAGTGTGTAGTAAGATGCTACTCGGAAGAAGGACGAAGGTGTAGTGGAGTTTTCAGAAGACTAGTAGAAGTGCTAGGCATATGTTACCCCCAGTCAGCCGTCCCTGAGAAGAATGGAGCCTGAAGTTTAGTCACCGTTCCGCGATACTCTGATGTAAGTGTTAATTTAGCTATGTATACGTTATATAATAACATTGTTTCTGATACTTTTTCATTCTGGCATATGTGTGGACTTCCTGGGCACACATATGATTAGCCTGGTTTTGTTCTTTAGAAAACCGGGTGTGACAGAGTGGTATCAGAGCGGTGTTGACTGCAGGACGTATGCCAAGTAGCACTGGGCGTATTCTGAAACTCATTTTACTATAAAACTATTTTGTCATCCCTTGACTCATTGATTTTGACTATTGCCTCTTCCTTGTCCTGTTGTATCTCCTCCTTATATAGCTTCCTTTGAGCTATTATTTCTTACTCCCTTGGATTTTTTTTTATATTATTTTTACTAAAAGTTTTCTGATCTTACCTGGTTCAAAGATTTGATGGTCTTTCATCATCTATAATCTGCCATTTAGGATGACCACCATTGTTGGAGAAGCACGTGTAGTACCGATGATGTGATGTGTGTTTGTTTTGCTTGATGTGTTGCTTATGTGTTGCCTTGTTCTTGTGTTTCAAAGGTGGATCGGAAGGTATAAGTCTTGAGGAGTAGCTCAATCCAGGTTAAGTGGGGTAGGTTTTACGTAATACTCCGCATGCTGATTTCTATAGCAGTCTGCAATGTTTCTGTTATATCTTAAGATATGGACATGAGAAATTTATGAAATTTTACTGGGAATAACTAGACTTCTGTATCTTTCCAAACCCACTGGACTTACCTTTTTATCTATTTTGAGCTAAGAGATATACCTGTTCTAAGTTGAGGTTACTGCACAGTCTGGAATTCTGGAACAGTTTTGGATAAGACCTGTTTTTGATTAACTTATTGACAGAATCTGGGAAAGTGTTATTAATAAAAGTTGTAGATAATTTTATAAGCTTTCCAACCATATAAAGATCACCTTAATCGGATGTTTGTATCTCGAGATATGTCAGATTTACTGGACTGCTAAAATTGGAATTCGCCCAGAAATTTTCTCCATTACTTCCTTATCTTGTATAAGTGAATATATCATTGGATATCTTTGAATCTCATTGATTTGCCTTGGAATCTTACATTAGAGATGATTATGGTTATTTATTATAAAAGGAGATGCAAGTTACTTTGGTGTCCCCTAGTTTTTTTTCTTAAGGGGTAGCAAAGTTGTGAGTGTTGCAAGATGAAGGTTTCGTATGTCCTAGTGCTTCACTTGGAAGAAGTGGTTATCTCTATGATTGGAAGTCTACTCATGTGCTAGTGTTGTTTGCTTGGGATCAGTTCTTTGTTGGATCGTCTACAAGAAGCTCGGGTATTTGTTAGGACTGGTCTTCACTTCAAGCTATCATCAGTTGGGAGTTCAACATTCAATTCAACATACTCTATACAAGTTAGCATGGACGACATAGGAAGGAGATGTTGGAAGTCTATAGTTAGTTTCATGGAAACTTAGATGACATCACCCCCATATCAAGTATGTTTAGTAAGTTTTAAGTGAAGTGAGTTTTCTACTTGGATAGGTATTCTCTAGTGGAGTTACTATGAAGAAGAGCTCAAGAGAGTTGAATGTGGAAAGCTCTTAAGGCTGTAAGTGTGGCATTTATTGGGATTATAAGAGCGACATCTACGTGGATCACAAGAATCTGAGGGATATCTTCGCTATGTTGGTTTTGAACCTGTGGTATCATCATCAGTTTGATCTAGATCAAGATTTTTATGAATTGCAAAGTGTTGCCTTCAATGACATTGCTAGGTGGAACAAAATCTTTGTTAAGTGGGGTAGTGTCCGTTACCATCATCAATCTCAAGCGACGAGGTACGAAGAACTGAAGATCAAACCTTATCTTTCTTGTCATCTTTTGGCTATCCTTGATCTATGTCTTATATCTCATCAACGCAAATCAAAGAAGCATGAAGACTTGAAGATTAGTGTCATCGATCTCTCTAGTATCTCTGAATCTTGTTCCTACCTTATCCTGTCTTTTTAGAACAGTCTGTCTTCTTTAGCTTATATCTCTATTTTTGGACGCCAAAAATCATGGATAAATTCTGGACAATAGTAGACTTCAATATCTTTCTCTGACCGTAAGAACCACCCTGATAGCTATTATGGTCTGGGAGTTATGAAAATCACAAGACGACGCATCTGTGCTGTCAGCAACCTGGAATAGTTTCTGTTGTGCACAGTTTTCGACTACCTTAACTGCAGAATCTGGAGAAGTGTTATATAAGGAAATTGTAGTAAATTTCATAAGCTTTCCAACGGTATAAGCTACAATATCATCGGATTCACAGAACTCAAGTTATAACTGTATTTCTGCACTGCCATTTTTTTGCTCGCAAGGAAGTGCAGGTTACTTGTTCTTGCATATTCTCATGAGTCTCTTTGATATGATAGAAGGACATGATGATAGTTATCAATCAGAAACAAATGCAATATATCCATTGGTGTTCTCCAATTGATCTCTTCTTAAGGGGTTTGCCGAACTAAAAGACGATACATGATGGAGGATTTATACGTTCTATTTTCGTCATCTGGAAGCAACAGCTATCTACATGGTTGCAAAGTCATTATCGAGCGCAGGTATCCTTTCTCAGAGTGGTAATCTGTTGGAACCATTTATAAGGATCGTAAGGGTCTAAAGGACACCTTTACAAAGTGGGTTTTAGCTTGTGGCATCATCATTGGATAAGAGTTGATCAGAGAAGAGTGAAGATTTACAAAATCAACTTTATCTTTCTCCCTAGTCTCTTCAAATCTCGGGACGAGATTCCTGTTAAGTGGGGTAGAATTGTCACACCCAAAATTTTCTATTTTGGGTTGTGCGGGAAAAACGCTAAATAAAATAAATTATTTCAATATCTGAATAAATTTATTAGATAAGTTAAGTTGTTGCTAATTAAATATAGAAAATTGGGGTTTTAAACTTTTTCATATTAATTTAATAATGTGGTGTTTGTGTGATGTTTGTCTTTGGTGTTGGTGAGTGCTATTATTTTTTTTAATACCATAGGATGACGTTTACTTCTCATCGGAAAACTTTTTGGTATTTTCTGGATCCAAAATTCCAATTTCCGTGAGTTTAATCTTTTTCCTTGATCTCTTCATCCATCTTTTCATAAGCTCCAAATACTTTATTTGGGTTCCTTAAGTTCCATAATGTCTCTAGAAAATTTCCCCGAATTTTCGGAGCTTTCGGAGTATTTTTCGCGGCTTAAATAATAATTCTGGACTTTTCTAGAATTATTTTATCCACGAAATTAATTAATTCCGAAAATAATAAATATCTTATTTTCCACCAAAGCTTGTGTGCAATAATCCTAAATGTCCATTCATTTATTTACTAATGGGCTTTAATAATTAATTAGGCCTATTAGTAAAGATGGAGGGTGCAACGTCAATTAGCACCATATCGCTAGTTGACGTGTAGGTGGAGAGTCTTCCTCCCTATATATATGTACGGCCTGTCTGCTAGCCCTGTTTTTCGCCGCTGTTGCCGCCGCCGCCGTTGTTGTCGCCGCCGCCGCTGTTGCCGCCGCCGCCGTTGTTGTCGCCGCCCGCCGCCGCTGTTGCCGCCGCCGCCGCTGTCGCCGCCCGCCGCCGCTGTTGCCGTTCGCCGCCGCTGTTGTTGTCCGCCGCCGCTCGTAGCTCCCTCCACCTCTCGCCGAAGTTCTGCATCTACAGCTTGCGTTCCGGCGAACTTCCGACGAAGGCTCGGCGAGCTTTTCCAGCCACGTTTTTCGTCTCTGGAGAAAACCATCACTGCTGCAAGGTAGCCCTCGTCGTTCTCTACGTCGTAGTATACTCGTTTTCTCGAATCCGTATTCGTTTGATCGTGTTCCTAAATTATCTCTCTTTTTTTTCCGGCGAACCTCCATGGGATTGCATCGATCATCGTCCTCCAGCCATCCATGACTCATATCTTCGGGCCAATCGCACCTGTCGCCTCGAGACGTCTTCCCGCAGGCCTTAGGCAATGCTACGCTATCACCCATGCCTCTCTGCAGTTTGCACGTCCAGCAGCAGAAGCAGCAACGCCGGTTGCATGCGGCTGCTCCGGCAGTGCTCCATGCGTGCCTCAGCGAGCCACTACCAGCAGCAGTTGCGGTTGCGGTTGCGCCAGTGCACCACCGCTGCAAGCTGGCCGACCTCTGGCGGTGCCCTTCTTCCCGCACGAGTAGCAGCAGCAGCCACCATGGCCATTGTCTTGAGTCTACGAATCCGTACAGGTACATAGGTACAAGATGAAATATTTACGAGATTGCCACCAGCACTAAATTAATCACCATTTAATCGTTTTAACTCTGTTTTGCTTGGTTCAAATTGCCATAGTTTCGTAAAGTCGCGCTCTACGCGGTAGTACCAACGTTGGTCATGTCTCATAATTATAAATTTATTGATTTAGAAACTTTTTGATTAATAATTATTTAACCGCTGTTAATTAGAAAATAACTAAGGGTTATAATTCCATTCGCGTCGTGTCGTGTTTGTGTCGACGTAAACTATGTATTAGTAACGATGTTTATCATGTCATTTGATTATGAATTTATTAATTTAAATAGTAATTAGATTAATATATTTATTTAATAGTTTTCCAATTAAAAGCAATCCCGGTTTAAATCCGTTCTTGTTGTTTTGCAATAAGTGAATAGTTTGATCCATTCATTATTTATTTATTTCATCAAGCCATAATGCCATGCAAGCTGTTAGGTCTACGTATGTGCAAGCACAATGCAGGTTCCCATCCAATTTGCTAGCTTGATGACATCATGCATAAGTTTTGTGGCCGTTTTCCTTTAGAAAAACAAATCCTGAAATACAATAGAAATAAGTATATACAATTTTGTTTAGGCCATATCTTCCACGTTTTAACTCCGATTTGGCCCGTTCAAGTTGCGTTAGGTTTGTATTTGCAAGCTCTACATGTTAGTGTAGTTGTACAGTAGGTTTGGAAAATTTAATTTTCGAGTTTATATTAAAGTAATTATTTATCTATAGGAAATCTTAGAAAATTCATAACTTTCACGTTTTAGATCCGAATTTCGTGATCTTTACGTCTGTGTGATCGTAGTAACGTGTAGAAGAGTTTTACAAACTTTTTATACTGTTTTGCTACTATTGGTGTACTGTTTTAATTATGTTTCTTTGTTTGCTTCGTGTATGATTGCTCGGATGATTGTGTGTTGATGCTTGATGATCGAGTATAGACGGTGAGCAGTTTCTTGACGATCAGGAGTATTATTTTGAGCCAGACCAGCAGTATCTATCGGAGAACTTTGATCAAGGCAAGTATAACATGGGACTATCCTTGTTACCTATTCACTGAGATTATCATACATATGCATGTGTCCTCCTTGACAACCTTAGAGATTATAACTTAGCTATTGATATCTTGTTTCCTTGTCACCTATGGGTTGTGCATTTGGGTAGCTACTGCTAGTGCTTAATTATGAACAATGATCTTGTAATTTGACTAATGGATTATGCAATCAACCAATTAAGATGATTTTATTACTGTTGAAAGGGGGCTAGAGCATGTGGGTTATTTTGATGCTCTAGTTTCTCTCCATAAGGACTTATCTGTACGTGATCATCCGGGACATACAGTACAGCTGTGAGGGCTATATGGCTCTGGCTCTAGTTGTTCAAGAGACCTTTTCTAGCTTGTTAGTGGTTACCTTAAATGGCGTAAGAATGGCTTGACACGTTGGGTGTAGTGCGAGCCCCTGGCCTAGTGTGTATAGGCTGCGGTTGTTGTGCCACAGGGAAGGGGGGTTCTACATCTGCCTGCCGAGTGAATCTAATGGCCCTAACTTGTTAGACGAACTTTTGAGTGGCTTTATATGATTTCTGGTGTTTTGGGGAGTCGCGAACCCATGCATTTGGAAGTTATGACTCACAGTGAAAGTGTACACCTCTGCGCAGAGTTAAAAACTGGTATACTAGCCGTGCTCACGGATACGAGCGGCCTTGGAACATCTACAGATAGATGATCACCATTGTTATATCATGTTTTATTTATTGTTGATTATTATTATGCTCATGTTAATGCTATTCATTATCCTTATTACAATTGATCATTGATTCATTAATGGGATTGGAATACCTTGATGCTACTCAATTGCTAATTATATGATGATTAAAAGCTGAACGCAGTCAAATAGTGTCTAGCCTTTTTGAGCCTCATGAACCCTATGTTATACTTGTTGAGTTCGACATGGACTCACTCTTGCTATTTCCCCCACACTCCAGTGTGTAGTAAGATGCTACTCGGAAGAAGGACGAAGGTGTAGTGGAGTTTCCAGAAGACTAGTAGAAGTGCTAGGCATATGTTACCCCCAGTCAGCCGTCCCTGAGAAGAATGGAGCCTGAAGTTTAGTCACCGTTCCGCGATACTCTGATGTAAGTGTTAATTTAGCTATGTATACGTTATATAATAACATTGTTTCTGATACTTTTTCATTCTGGCATATGTGTGGACTTCCTGGGCACACATATGATTAGCCTGGTTTTGTTCTTTAGAAAACCGGGTGTGACAGCTTGTCGCCAGCGAGGCCACACCTCCGGCGTATAGTTTGTCATCAAGAGATACCCGACCATAGAGGATTTCATAGCCGAGAAACACCTCATCATAGAGGTGTTCACTTAGATCCACTTTTCCACCATGGAGGCAAGGTAGGAAGGCGAACAGGTGCAGCGGCGAGTGAAGAACAAGGACGAGCGCGGGGCGGGCGGGGCCATGAGGGAGGAAAGCAGGTAGTGAGGGAGTAAGGCGGTCAGCCTCTTCAGGGAGACGAGCAGCCACATCGGGGAGACGAGCAGCCGAGTCATCGTCAAGGAGATGAGAAACCACGTGAGGGAGACGAGCAGCGACGTGGGAGGATGAGAAACCGCGTGAGGAAAACGAGCAGCGGCGTGGAGAGAAAGGTGAAGATTGTTGGGCCATTGGCAGGCTGTATAGATTCTGGTCCAGTTAAAAAAAATCTAACACGAAGGAAACAGGCCAAATGCCCGTGTAAGAGCATTAGCGTTAAATAAATCATGCTATCTTCCGGTGACGTTTGATTCCTAACAATTGCTAGGAATTATGGACTAAAAATTCTGAATGCTGTGTCAGCAATTGCCGTCTGAATACTCATTATTATTGACTAGCGTCTTTCCCTTGTTCTTAGTTTTGTTGGATCAGTATCTGAATCATTGTCCTTGTTCTCCGCATTGGGTTGGATTGCAGCAACAGAGTAAATGTAGAGGAATTTATGCAGAACCAACAGAAGAATCAGGCCTTTTGTGCAAGTTCTGGTAGGCATGGAGCCTACCATATTATGTCTTATGTGTGAACTAAAATCAGGCCACATATAGCAACTGTGTGAGATGCCACGACCATTTTCAACACAATTTGTAGCTCAATGCAACTCCTAGCATTCTTACCTCGTCTTGTTAATCAATGACTATACGTTTTTTAACCTAGGCCAAAGATTTTGGCGGATACATCGTTAGAGACTACAGACCATGCTGCAGATTTAGATGGATACATCGTATGGAGAGAACTCTAGGTCACTATGGTTCACACCAAATTCTACACTGGCCTAAATCTGGTGTCCCATGTTTCTAGTACACTCCTAAATTGGATTCTCGTGGATTTTTTTTTAACTTACAATGGCTCTAGGGCCTTGTATTAATCAACGAGAACTCAGCATAATCGTGAGTTACCATGAGGTTTACAATGTCTGGAATATTATCCAGCCATAACATCGACTGACCCGTGTAACACACTATGCTATCTTCGCAAGCTCATGCGCCGACGTGTTACAAGACCTTGGTATATTAGAAATATTAGAACACTAGCCGATGCCCGTGCATTGCTACAGGTGATAAAACTATGTTAATCCGTTAATCCAATTTGTTGCTCCCATAAGGAGTTTCAAAAACCATGTTGGCACCAATAATGAAGTTAAAGGGACACATGTTCTATTTATTTGCATCACTGGTCTAAGTGGAGACGAAATATTAATTCGCACCTTGCAGTCCATGTCATGTATATCAACAAAATGCAGCCTTGCCAAAATCCGCCAAAATGAACATCAATCAAACTCTACGACAGTTCACATCACAGCTTTGCAGCAGCAACAACGGCAATAATCAGTATTCCACGAAACGCACCCTTCTCGAGCTCCTGACCCCGGCTATGGTAGTCACTACTGGAGAAATGACCTGGTCTTCAGTTCAGTTGCCTTGGATGTTTTCCTGTCTGTCTCACCACGGTTGCAGCACTAAGAACTTAAACAACAGATATATATAATAGACAAAAAAGTCTATGAGAAAGTGTAGATAGTAGTGGAGTAAACTGGATATGTACATATAATGCATATAAAGGAACTCAATTTTTTGAAGGAAGATACAAACATCTACCAGGAGACGCTAGCTTAAAAGAATCACACAGCATATGCAAAGAGTGTATCACAGCATATCTTAATGGAATGAATGCTCAATGTTTGAGATGCAAGACCAAGGGTGTCATGGGCATCATAGGGCGCGGTCACCATGCAGTCCGTACCAGCAGGAAAGGAAAGCAACAATCGGTGCCAAGGCTAGGAGGAAAGATAGGATTAGTTGCTATCCAAGGCTAGGAGGAAAGATAGGATTAGTTGCTATTGTTAGTCCTTAATTCTAGGAGCCGATTGGCTCTAGTCATGCCGGCCAATGGCTATATATAGTCCTTGTACTCGGCAGTTGGAATCAAGCAATACATCAGTAATCTAATATCTCTCTCTTCCCCAATGACTCTCAAGTGCCTAGGGCTGCTACCCTAGAACCCAGCCTGCGGCAGAGGGGTATAACCTCGCCGGAGATGACGGTTATCCCCATGGACCCAAGGTCCATGACATCTAGTATCAGAGATCCAGGTACGATCGCCATATCCGCCTCCGCCCTCCCTCACCAGCCGCCGCCATGCCCACCAACCTGATGCCCCCCCCTTCCTGCGCCAACACCAGCCACAGCCATGCCACGCATCCCTCCACCGCCGCCTCCGCATCACCATTCCCCACCGCGCCACCATCAGCCGCCGCGCCACCATCCCCCACCGCCCTCTCCAACAACAGCCGGATCACTTCTGGGGAACACCACAACGATCGTCCGTCGCGATTCCAGAAGCGGGATTTTCCGCGTTACGACGGTAAATCCGACCCCCACAACTTCATCAACTGCTGCGAATCGTACTTCCATCGGGAGCGCATCATGGCGGAAGAAAAGGTGTGGATGGCTTCCTGTCATCTGGAAGATGGAGCGCGTACGTGGTTCCTCCAGGTCCAGGATGAGGAAACCCCAGCGTGGCGTCGCTTCACCGAGCTGCTGCGCCTGCGCTTCGGATCACCTCCTGCTGCGACCATAGGCCATGCGGATGGGATGCGCCATCTCCAAGAGAACATGGATCGCGTCGCTGAGATGCTCAACCGCTGCCGTGCTCACATGGAGAAGTTCGAGCATGAACGCCTTGCTGCAGTACGCATACAAGCGGCAGCGCGTGGATTCATGGTGCGGCACACCACCCGGAAGTTGCGTGAACACCTGGCTGCGGTGCGGCTTCAGGCGGCAGTGCGAGGGTTCCTGGCAAGCCGCCAGGTGCAGTCCCTTTGTGGGGAGCGGCACCTTGCCGTGGTCTCCAGGGCCATCCCATGGCCGTCATCGCAGGAGCAGGCCGCGGTGCGCCTGCAAGCCGCAGGGCGCGGCTTCCTTGTTAGGCGGGCGGTGCGGAAGCTGCGCTTGCTGATCAGCTCATCGCTGCACCAACTCGCAGCCTGCGCACCCAACAACCAGGTCTCGTCTATATTTTTTGCACCCCCTGCAGAAGTCGAGATCTGGGTATGCAGCCCCCCTGCACGGCCAAAGAGGGTCGTCTCCTTCATTCGGGCACCTGCCTGGGTGCTGGATAGAACCAACATAAGAACGGGCTGGTTCCTCCTTCACCTTTCATCCAACATGAAGTCCGCAGTTCAGCTCTTTCCTTGGGATCCAGGAAGACAGGAGGACGAGGACATAGCTGCAGTTCAAATTTATATTTTAGTTCCACAATTATTTCGTATTTTTGTCTTAAATAATAAAGGTAAGCCGAGATGTAAAAGGCTTAACCTTACGTCGTGTCAGGTAAGTCTATGGCAGCTCGAGGACGAGCTGGTCCTCAAGGGAGGGGGAGATGTCAGGGGCATCATAGGGCGCGGTCACCATGCAGTCCGTACCAGCAGGAAAGGAAAGCAACAATCGGTGCCAAGGCTAGGAGGAAAGATAGGATTAGTTGCTATCCAAGGCTAGGAGGAAAGATAGGATTAGTTGCTATTGTTAGTCCTTAATTCTAGGAGCCGATTGGCTCTAGTCATGCCGGCCAATGGCTATATATAATCCCTGTACTCGGCAGTTGGAATCAAGCAATACATCAACAATCTAATATCTCTCTCTCTTCCCCCCAATGACTCTCAAGCGCCTAGGGCTGCTACCCTAGAACCCAGCCTGCGGCAGAGGGGTATAACCTCGCCGGAGATGACAGTTATCCCCATGGACCCAAGGTCCATGACAAAGGACGAGGTCTTGAGGAAGCCCAGCAGCAGCTCCACCATCAGCCATGTCCTCTATTGCTAAGAAAATGTAGGCCAGGCCACTACCACTATATTAACATTAAAAAGATAGAAATTAGCTCACTCTTGAACGTTGACACCTATTTTCAGTATCACAATAATATAATAGCACTGAGATAGTAGAGGTAAAAAATATTCCCCTAACTTTAGATGCCTTAAATATCATGCTTAACCTAAAAAAACAGCAGATGCATCTGATTCATCACTTGCTGAAAACTGGAAGAAAGGGAAACCCCTAGCCCTTCACTGATGTAGGCCATATGGATATATAACAAATGATTCCCCACACCAAAACTATCTAAACATGAAAAAAAACTCTCTCCTGCATGCCAGTATCATGGATGCTAAGACAACACCCCTATCTTAAAGTTGACTTTTAGTTAGAGTTGCAGCAGGTAAAAAGATCAAATATCTTGAGTTAGAGTTGCATTTGATAAATCAGGAAAACAAATTGGTTACAGTACATTTGTTCTTCCAATTGGGATTTTTATCAACTGCGTATATGTTGCATAACAAACGATTCTCCAATAGTCCCATTATCAATTAAATCATTCAAGCAAAGTTGGGATTCCTTCTCCCATAGTCCTTACTTCTTTTTCAAAATAATAAACTATGCAGCATAAAATTTTCAGCAAGTCTAAATCAATTCCTGTAATTCTAGAGGCTCTGGGCAAGGCATAGCCTGACACATTATATTTCTAGAAGATCAGGAGCACATTGCCACAAGAAATGCAGATATCATAATATTGAATGTACATTGACATGACAGCAACTTATGTGTAGTGTAACAAAAATGTGGTCTCTTGCAATTATCAATAGCAAGATGTAGTAGAAGACCAACCAAAGAGATACATATCGAACATCCCTAGGTAGAGGTAATCGTTGCCACTACGGTGCAAACGAATCCAAAACTCTCATCAGAACTTCCCAGATAACCAAGCAAAAATCATTCAATCTTGCTACATGGCTTCACGGGAAGGGGGGAGGGGGTATTGTAGTAGATTGCAGATAAGAAGACAAAAACTCCATCCTAGATGCAATGTGGATGCAATGGGCAGAGCTGGTTGCATAGATACAGATATGCAGTGATATGATAGCCGTGCTTACTTGGCCACTCTCCTATACCCGGAGCCGGAGGCGCCTCTCCAGAAGGAGCTACCCCTGCGACGCAGAGTGGCCAGGTACATACGCCTCTCTTGTTCATGCGCTATATCTTTTCATTACCAAAAAAAGGTAATATTTTTTCCCGCCTCTCTTCTGTTGAAATGAATGGAGAAAGCAGTTGCAGATTCGGAGCTCGAAATCAACCCGAGCAAACATATTGCAGATTCAGAACTCTAACTCAACCCGAGCAAACACAATGCAGATAGACTATTGAGATGAATGCCAGTGCATTTTCTACAACGTGAGAAACCAAATCAAATTAATCAAACAAGTGGAGGAGGAGAGGAAGGGGTGGGGGGCGCCGGACCCAGGCAGAGCCACGCCGGATCGCTGCACCATCGCCGATGTTGGCCGGCGTGGGAAGAGGAAGCCGCCCAGGCGCCCCATCGCCAAGGCCGACCGCTTCCCGCCTCGGCTGCAGTGCATGGCCTGCCTTGCGCGCCAACGAGATCTAGCAGACGCTGGGACCTGCCCTATGCGCGAGGAAGAAGGGGGCGAGGTCAGGCAAGGTCGGTGTGTGGGCTCGGGCAGCAGGGATCGGAGGGGCGAGCGGCCACGGGAGTAGCCGAACCCAGGAGCGAGAGGAACGGGTCGGAGGGGCTGGGGCGGGGCTGCGGCATTGCCTGGGGAGGGGCGGGGCGTGCGGGAGAGAGGGTGTGTGGTGGTGGGGGCTACATGTCGGCGCCAAAAATCCAAGGACGAAGCGTGAGCACTCCGGCTTCACCGGGCACGGGTGAACGGGTCCAGTTTACTCTAGTTAGGAGCAGAGATACAAAATGATGAGCCAAGAACTCTCGAATGTATTTAAATAGCATCCCGCTGGGCTCCAAATCCCTATCATTTGAAAGGAGCGCCTCCCAAAGACAGCTCGAGTCAGTCTCTATTTGGATTCTGGAAATTCCTTGAGCATTTGCAGCTTCCAGTGCCTTCACACATGCCATCGTCTCTGCCATCATCATACAGCGGGCTCACATTACCTGCCCCGGCAAGAACAGCATCGCCCTCATTATCTCGAATTATGAATCCCCAGGCACCTGGTCTCTTTTTTTGTAAGCCCCATCAACATTGATTTTAAGCCATCCTTCATCAGGTGGTTTCCCGATACTACTATTCGCCTCTCTTCTGATCACCAGCCTTGGCACTCTAATTTCTGAACTTGGCTGAGATGTTAGGACTGCCTGCACAATATCACTTGTAGGTCTTTGAGCTTCTCCAGCATTCACACGATTCCTTTTTTCATCCCACCATTTCCATAATAAAATAGCAACTCTGGATGCCGTTTCCTGTTTCAGTTTGAGAATATCCTGAATACTGTAGAAGCAATGGACGTTGGAGCTGACAGAAAGCTTCTCCTGACGTCGTCCATTTGGAGGTCTCTCCAGCAATGGCGTACAGCCTTACACTTCAAAAAGCAATGTCCTCCATCTTTATCATAGCGCAGACACACCGGACATCGTGTCCAGGAACATGCCCTTCTTCTTAATTTTCATTTTCATGGCCAGGCTATTATGTGCCACCCGCCAAATAAATTGCTTGGTTCTAGGATGGCAATCCAGTTTCCAAATTTTCTTCCAGACAAGGTGGTTCTCATCATTTGCTGCACTTGACGAGCTCTCTCCCACCTGCACCGTCCTACTGCGTTCAGCACCATCAGCTATCACATGATACGGACTTCACAGAGAAACGCCCCTTGGGATCATAATGCCGTGCCACTACATCTTCATGATCAGGCCGAGTGGGAAGGGCTTTGCTGTGATACCGCCGTGCCACTGCATCTTCATGATCAGGCCGAGTGGGAAGGGCTTTGCCGTGATACCTTCAAATGACTGTGAGCCGTTCATCTGATTAGATTGAAGAGTTAGAATCATCTATTACTTCCTATGAGGTAATAGATTAAATAAGTAAAGTTTTAGATATAAAGATCTTTTTTAAATCTAATTGATGCATGCATAATCTATTAGATATGATCAATCTTTTTATTTTTGTAACTTGGATATAATATAATTTAGTTAGAATAAACTAATTACCTTTATGCATTTGTTACTTAGGAACGCAACATAATGTGCGTACACACCAACTTACATGCACGTATATGGAACCCTATGTACGTATATGAAACTTTACGATAGCTACCTATCTCTAATAAGATCCTCTCAAATATGTATGCAATATGACCGGTTTTAAATTTTAACGTAAAATATCATCAAGCTTTATACATGATGAACCCGCTAAAAATTTATTTTTGGTACCCTGTTGTTATTAGTGTACAATTTTAACCTTATAACGTGATTAGGTTTATCATACACATCATGAGAGTGATAGTTGTCATTTTAGTTTAGCCATGGCAACCAAAAAAAAGGACGTGACGACAATCGCACAAAAGAAATTGTGGTGCAGCCATGCGCAAGAACAAGCAAGGGGCTGCATGCCCACCCATGTCCTGCATGATTAGAGTGATTTAAGAATATTTTTTTCTTTTTTAATTAATTAATTGGTTTAAAAAATCTAAAAAATCAATGGCTCAGATTTATTTAAAATATTACCTCCTACCGTAGCATTGTCTGAGTGGGAATGGCAAGGATAAATGCTACATCCTCCTCCCAAAAAAAAATTCCTAACCAGTTCTGAATCCCATGATCCAATAGCTGGATCCATCAACTCTGACACTTTGGACAACACCACTGGTCCTCTAGGGGTTCGTGGTCTCCTGGTGATGCCAGCGGGAATCCATGGATCCTCCTAAATTTGCACCCTGTTCGTTTCACTGGTTCAGCAGAATCAGCAGCCATCCAGCAGTATTTTTCTCTCACAATAAACCAGCGAATAGTACTTTCAGCCATAATAATCCAGCGAAACGAACAGGCTATTGGATATGCTGTCCATCATCTACTCGCCAAATAATTCCTTGATCCAGTGCTTAAAGCTCTCTGACAATACTTCCCCACGAATACGAAATTCTAGGCCTTTCTTCTAACGTCGAGCAAGGGCCCTGTTCGGCAGGCTGTTTTTTAGCTTATAAGCCGGCTGTGACTGATTTGCTATGAGAGAAAAACATTATTCCACGGCTGATAAACCGTGCTGATAAGCTCAACCGAACAGGAGGAAGATTATTATCTTTTTACTGGAAAAGATCATTGTACTAAGAATTTAACTTGCCGCTGCTGCCACCGGCGGCTCCCTTCTTTTTCCGCCAAATCTAGGACCAGCCGCTTCTTTTCTTTTAAGGACGCTGAGCTGGAGCCTATTAAATGACCCCTTGTTCAGTTCTCCAATTCTCTCCCCTAATTCTACTATGCAAAAAGAAGATTCCCCGTCACATCAAAATGTCGGCAAATGCATGGAATACTAAATGTTGATAAAATCAAAAACTAATTGCACAGTTTTATTGTACTTTGCGAGACGAACATTTTAAGCCTAGTTAGTCAAAATTTGGATAATTTTTACCAAATACAAACGAAATGCTACAGGAATTCTGATACAGTGTTTTTCTCCCCAATTCACCAATCTAAACAAGGCCTGAGTTGCTCGCGGTAGTCACATGCTCCATGGTTTCGTGCTTGGAGAAGGCGTGTGTCAGCCCTCATCCAGGAGAATTTTTTTTTATTTTTAGCCCAAATTTGAAACAAATTTTAAATTTAACCCGTGTTTGAAATTTTTTTTAAATCTAACCCGTTTGGCCCCACCATCATGCATGGCGGGGCAAATGCACTGAACCCCGCCATGCATGGTGGCGGGGTGCATGGCCCACGTGGCAGGGGTGGCAGCGCGCCTCGTCAGCGTGGCAGGGGTGTACCCCGCCATGATGCATGGCGGGGTACAACCCCGGCCATTTAAAAGCCCGGGCACTTCTTGTTTTTGGCCATTCATCCATTCCATTTCCCGCAGCGTCCCTCTCCGCCCTAGGACCGAGCTCCCCTCCCCTCAGCGGCCTTCTCCAGCGTCCCTCCCTCCTCCCCGTCAGGTATCGGCCCATCGTCGGACCTTGTTCCGGCCACCCCTTCTCTGCGTGCATCGTTGCAGTATGTTTGGTTAATGTACTTAGTAAAGTGTTTTGTGTTGAAATCGTTTCGTGTTATTAGATGGAGGACTCGTATCGTGAGTCGATTTGGAGGAAAAAGGGTCGTCCTAGAGAGATGTACCCCGACGTGTCTTGCAAGGATGCGCCCGTTCCTCCCGAGGAACCTATACCTAACTGTGACTGTGGTCATCCGGCACACGTGGGCCAGTCGAGACATCCGGATACTGCGGCTCGTTGCTTCTACACATGTTATAGTTGTAGCGTAAGTAATTGTGCCCTTTGTTGTTCTTATTGGTTTCTGATGTTGTATTCGCGATGAGATAATTGAAACTTTTGTATAGCCCTACTTCCGGTGCTTTTTCTTCCAATGGATCGACGGCCCGGACAAGTTTGATCCAAGGATTCTCCTTTTCTACCCCGGCATTGATCATTGCAAGCGTGAGGTGTTTACTCGCTGGGTTCCGCCCCCTCCAAACCCTCCTCCTATGACGGAGGAAGAGAAGGCCGTATCATCGGCACGGCGGCTCGAGGATCCTCCAAAGTGCCTTTGCGGAGAGCAAGCCGTGATAAACCCACGCAATGAACAAGAGTTTATTTGTCCTCTACGACATGAGGTAAGGTTTGAGTGAACCTTGGAATGTCATGTCCTATATGTGTATTTTACTGTTTTGATTTTGTAGGATCATGATTTTCCAAAGTGCCGTTTCAAGGAATGGATCTATGGTCCAAAGAGCCATTGGCCGGAGCCGGAGAAGAATGAGGAGGTGCCAGACTGGAAGAAGAAGAGGAGGTCTATTGCGCCTCCTGTGCTGTGCAAATGTGGTGTTGAAGCTAGCTACGGCCTTGTCCCTTCAGGCCTTGGTATTGGGCACTTTTGTGGCCACATGATCGATTATGACAAGGTTTGCTAGGACTGTTGACACTTAGTGCTAATGTTTTATTTTGTTAACTCTGGTACGCTAACTTTGTATTCATCTATTTGTTGCAACAGAGCACTCAGAAATGCAACTGGGAATCATATGATGATGTGTATAATTTCAAGAATGAGTATAAGACAATGGTAGCACTTCGCAATACCAGAGGATATCCTGCAAGCTACGTCACTGATTTCGTTAAGAACCATAAGAAGAAAATGCTATGACGGGCCCAAGACCTACGTGTTCGTAACCCGGAGAGTATTGCGTGGAAGAAGTGGTACGAGCAAAAGAAGAAGGATGTAGAGGAGTACCAGGCACGGAAGGCTGAAGAGGATGCAAGGAAGGCTGCAGAGGAGGCTGCGAGAGCAGAGATGCAAGGCTTGAACGATACTATTGACTCATTATGTGCGAGTGAGTCATTGCGTTTTTGGAA
Source organism: Saccharum spontaneum (assembly GCA_022457205.1). Classification (NCBI taxonomy): domain Eukaryota; kingdom Viridiplantae; phylum Streptophyta; class Magnoliopsida; order Poales; family Poaceae; genus Saccharum; species Saccharum spontaneum. The sequence continues at coordinate 36,925,321 of CM039587.1, forward strand.
ATTCAATCTTCTTTGTTTTACTGTCAATAAAGTCATTGCAAAGATCCTGTTAATTGTTTGCATTTTGTACTTGCAGAGATTGGATGCACCGGCGGCTGGCAAGCAGATATGGCTCATGCTAGGTACACGGAGAATAGGACAGTAAAGCGGGACGCAGGAGTTGGTGCCACCGCAAGCCGTCCGATTGTGGTTGAAGAGGAGGCCGAGCCGGAGGAAGACGACGACACCGGGAGGATAGGCGAGCTCATTCGTCTAGCCGAAGAATTGGGGTACCCTCAGGACGTTGAAGTAGAGGAGGGTCAGGCAGCGTACCACAGCCATAAGACACCGCTCTTCGACGCATGGGGACCAACAGACATGACCGAAGAAGAGGCCGAGTTGTACTCTCAGGCCGCGGACGAGGCGGAGGCGGCTTACTACCGGCGTGAGGCCTCCCAAGCCAATACAGTCGAGGCCAGCAAGGGTAAGGAGGTGGTAGTGGAGGATTCAGAGTCCGAAGAAGAGTTGCTTACGCAGTGGTGCACGCAATTTGATTGACGTACAAGTGTCATTGTAATAATTTGCATTGTCACGTCTTCACGTTGTCGTTGTTAGTGTATGTCGTTTCTAGTGGCTTGGAAACTTTGTGTCGTGTAGTTTGTCAGTGTTGTACTTTGAAACATGTCATTGTAATAATTTTCATTATCACATCTTCATTCGTTTCATTTGTTGGTCCACTCACTAAGATTGTTGTGTGGTTTATCGATGCAGTTTATAAATGCAGTTTCTTAGTGCAGTTCCTGCGCGGTCGTAGTTTCAGGGCAACCCCGCCATGGGTGGGGGCGGGTTAGGGGTACCCCGCCATGGGGGTACCCCTAACCCGCCCCCACCCATGGCGGGGTTGCCCTGAAACTGTGGTCGCACAGGAACTATGCTTTCGTTTTGCGTCAACTGATCGTCACAAATGCAGAATGCCATGTTGAGTGATTTACAGCAAGTTTACGGAAGTTATGGCAGAAATAATTGCGTTTACGGCAAAGATTAAACGAGTGTTACCAACTACATTAGTCGAATCGAAATAACCAAGTAGAGTACTGCTGCTACACCTACACAGAATTTAATTGTTCTAGCACTACATAACTATGATAACATGTGTCCGGCGTCTGCTAAATATGACTACTCTACTAATCGCCAGGGGTGTAGGGGTCTCGCGGTCTCCGTCGCCTCCTAGGATTCGTAGGGACCACGTTGCTTCTCCAGCCAACGTCTGTGCGGTCCCGTTGCTGCCTCTCGCGTTGCCGCCTATGTCCACGATCGAACTGTTGCGTCGACGACGGCCCCTGCAAGCAAGCAACCTGATGAGCTACTCTAAATGTTGAGCTAAGAACAGTAGAATTAAAGAGAAAGCAAAGCATACGGACCTGTTGCTCGGCTGGTGTGTAGTTCTCCTGCTGTGTGTAGTCGACCCCCTGTGTACCAAAAGGAGCACCGTACAGCTGTGAGGCACCCATCTCCTCGTGACCGGTGTAATCCCACTGGGGAACGTCCTCGTCATCGTCGTCTTCGCCACTCGTCGTGTCATACTGAAGTGCCTCATCCAAATCGTCCGGAGCCGCTGGACCCTTCCCTCTATCCTACGGAGTACGAATAGACGAGGACGCAGCCCTGGTGTCGCTAGCAGAAGCAGCTGTGGTGGACATCGTCTAGCTCCTGGACCATGTGGGGTTGTACGGTACGTCCAAAGTCGTATCCGCACAGCTCAGCTTTTGAGCCAACTTTTTGCAGCCTTTTTTCATTCTCTACAGGTTTAGATGACAACAAGCATTATTAAGCGTGAATTTTAAAGGTAACTGAGTTGTAGTCACGAATGTTACTATCAAAAGTACCTTGACAAAGGCGCGAAGAGGGTTGGTCTTGTCGTCCCTAGTCCGAAAAAGTTGCCTGGAAGCTTCCTCGGAGTAGTTCGACAACTGTTGTGCCTACAACATCACACAACGTTAACTCGATCATTTCAATTGAATTTTAAAACCCTTACCTCGTTTGAGAATGTAAGTGCAAAGTACTTACCACGTATCTATTAAGAGGGGCCCTAAGAAGTTGTGTTTGCACCCTTTGCGCATCGTCGAACGCATCGGCGATGTCATCCTCATCGGCCGCATCTGCAGGCATGTTCGTGTACGGGACCATAAGATGAGTCCTCGTACTTCGCTACAGCCATTGCAGGTACTCCATCCATCTTGCCGGGTGGTGTGGCGGAATTTCGTTGATGTGGCGACGATGCCTGTTATACCATCTGTTCAAATGTGGTTCGTGCGTCACCGCCCAATCCTTTTGCGTGGTCCGAAGCCTCCGATCGATCCTGCATTGCCATATTGCATTAGAAATGAGGCGCTTAAGTAGAATAAACATATTGGCATCGTACCCATGCAGCTGAGCGTTGGTAGAGTACAGCGGTGGAATTCCTTGCAACCTCCCGAACTGTCTGTAAACCCTAAAAGGGTAGTGCATCTCGACGATATGGAAGAAGATAAGTGGCCCTTCGTAAAGCCACTCGTCCGCTTCCTCCTTGCAGCGCGGACTAAGGTAGTCCTCTAGCTCCCACCTAGACCACGGTGTCCATGTTACTTGCAAAGTAAAGAAACTTAATTTAGTATCAATCTCATTGATAGTGCCTTTAGTAGGAAATGTGGATATAACTTACGTAGTTGTGTGTCAACACGTCTATCGCATCGGTGTACTGCTTGTACCTCCTTTCCAACTCGCCCCTCACTACCTTAGCGTCTTTCCAGATGAAAAGGGCGGTGGGTCGAACGTCTTGATGCTGCCATTCCTGCAAGTTTACACAAACACGGTGTCACTAATCTCTTTAGTCGTATGAAGATATCAAAGTTGTCAATGTACTCACAGGCAAATGCGGAGGTTTAGTAGGCCTCCCAACCGGAAACCGCTCCCAAATCCATACTTGAAGTAGGTATGAGCAGCCACCTGGGTTAGCATTGTTCGACTGGCGACGACAGGCGGTACAAAGCTGACGGTATGTCCAAGCAAGGACCGCGGTACCCCAGCTATACGTTGCAATATTCTCAAGTGGCTGGATTAGGATTCTCAAGAAAATCCAGCTGATGCTGTCGCCTGAGGAGTCGGGGAACAAGAAAGCGCCCAAGAAGTGCCACAACCACACCTTTGCATACACCTCGACCTTGTGATCTGGAGCACCGACCGGAGGCCCTGCACCAAAGTGCTGGGTTATCCATGACGTCGACACTCCTGAGGTCTTCCTGTAATTGCAATTGAAGTATTATTGTACAAAAATAGATGTAGCTGAAATGGTTGTATCAGTGATTTCAATGGGGCGCAAATATGAAATTACTTTGTGCCTTTAACTTCTGCCTCTGATGGCCTCCTACCACAGAACTGCTCCACCAACTGTACCCAATTAGACTCGTCGACAACCCCAGTCACCGGATGACCAGCCAAACTGAGACACAATATCATCTTCACATCCTGCATCGTGACAGTCATTTCCCCACATGGTATGTGGAAGGTGTGCGTCTCCGGTCTCCACCTGCATCATTACAAGTTTCTGGTTATAGGCAAGTTGACAGCCCAATTTTACAAAACAAAGACAATAAATGAAAAAAGCAATGTTACCTATCAACAAAGGCAGTAAGAAGTGCAGGGTCTAGTGTGGGGAGTGTACTGTTGTACACCCGAACAATCTCAAGGAAGCCCGCCCGCTCTATGTAGGGCGCGTATCGCTCGTCCCAGCTATGTACGCAGTGCGTGCGAACACGAAGCGGATGCAACGGCCTCTGCTGCTCCGACAAGGCCTGGGCCCGGTGGTCCTTGTTGTAGTCAACCTCAATGAGGCTAAAGCGCGGATGAGGAGCCCGCGCCTCCATCTTGCAACCCTGAAACTCCCTGTTTGAAAAAAACAAAGAAAACATTAATAACATTAGAACAATTAATAACGTTATAAAAAAAACAAAGACAAGTAAATTTGAAAATTATAATATCATAAATGCATGTTTACAATATATACCACCTCTTGTCTCGCCCGCCTATGAAATCTAGCGTTATGACCAGGATTCTTGCAAATGGAGCAAAGGTTCTGCGCACGTTCTTCGTCAAAGTCCCCGCCACCATATATGTCGGCGCCGTAACCTTTCATATTGTCCATATCGCCTTTCAATCGCTTCTTCTTCCTCCTTCCCTTCCCTACCTTCTTCAGGTCCGGATAAGGCGCGTAGTCCTCACCATAGTATGGAGGCCACTGTGACTCGTCAAGGTATGGCTCGAAACTCTTCTCCCAAACTTTGAGGGTGTTGGCACGGAGATACAAGGGTGACATGTATGGTACAACTGTGTGGTCAAAACCTCTAAGCCAACAAGAGGTGATCATGTGTGAGCAAGGGGCATGCATGATCTGAGGCACGTTGCAACTGCATTCTACTTTAGCAAGATCGACACGGTACGTTCGGCCACCAAATCGTTCGCCGCCCAGGTTTGTGCCCCCTCTAGCTCGTACGCAGAAAACAAGCATGTCCCGTCCATAAGCCTCGGCAACCTGTTGTTTGGCCAATTCCTCAGCCTCCTTCAAATATTCGTGTGCCGCCTTCCCCCATCTTCCAAGCTCCTCTTCATTCCTCAGGGCTAGGCCATACCGCTTAACAAAATACTCATTGCACTTCCTAAAAGAGAACTCGACAATACCAGACACTGAAAGAGATCGAACGCCTTTGAACACACGATTGAAAGACTCAGAGGAGTTTGTTGTCATGATGCCGTACCGGGAGCCGCCCTCATCAAATGCTAATGCCCACTTGGCTTTATTTTCCATCTGGTGGTCTAACCATGCCTTGCCAGCTTGGTTGAGCATCTTCTCTAGTTCTACCATAGTCTCGTTGAACTCGCGTTCCGTACGTTTATTACAAAGCTCCTTTAACTTGTCAGCCACATCCTTCTTGCGTTGACGCCGCCAGAAATTGGTGGCAAAATGTCGCATGCACCAACGATGCACTAGGGGCGGGTGACCATCAATGTGTTCATCGGCTGCATTTAGAATTCCAATATGACGGTCCGAAATCAGATAAATGGTGCGAGAAGGGCCAAGCACATGAACACGGAGCAGATGCATAAACCATGACCATGAATCATTGTTTTCCCCCTCTGCCAAAGCAAAAGCCATTGGCACTATCTGGTTCTCTGGGTCTACAGCAGCAGCCATCATCAATGTGCCCCTATATTTGCCGGTGAGGAACGTGCCATCAACAAGAACAACTGGCCTACAATACTGAAATGCATGTTTGCACTGATCGAAATACCAAAACACACGGTACAGAATATGCCTCAACGGGTTCTGAAGATAGAACCCCCCTGTGTATATGAACGATCTCATGCCAGGGTTGAAGTGTTCCATCGCACACAAAATGCATGGAACCCTGTTATAGGCTTCCTCCCAGCTACCCCAATGAATTGCCAGGGTAATTTGCTTTGCCCGCCAAGCCTTTCCATACGTGACCTCATACCCAACAAATGTGACTATGGTCTCCTGCAAGAAAGACACTGATACGTCGTTGTCCTTATCTACAAGACCCAATATACGACGGGCTAGATACCGAGCCGTCAACTGGGGATGGTACCTTTTACCCTCATTAGTCTGGCATCTGTGCGGCTGTTCCACCGAAGTTACCTTCCACTTACCATCACTCCGCCTCTTTCGTGCATTCAACTTCCACGAGCACGAGAATCCAGCATTACATAATATGTGGAATTTTACCTCCTTGTCAGAATGTCGAACCGTGTAAGGCCTATGATGATACACAGCATAGTCCTGAAGGAACAACTTCATCTCCGACATCGTATTAAAAAGCATTCCCTTCCTCAGTATTAAATTTTTATGGTTGTACAATGATTCCTTACACATCTGCAAACCCGTGTCACAAACTGCCATATGCGACATACTTACATCGTTATAATTTGGCACACCGGTAAAGGGCAAGCCAGCCTCCCTCAGCTGTGTAAGCTCTGCCGATGTATAAGAGGGTGGTGCAACGTATTGTTGTGGCTCCCTAACCCTGCTCCATCCTTCATATTCCACTCCATCATCTGGATAACCGGTGGCTAATGTGCCCTGACTCTGCATGCCATGAAGTACCTCAAGCGGTACTCCTGAGGGCATGCCACGAACTGGTGTACACATGGCAGGTGCACCTCCAGAGGGCATGGCTTCAACCGGTGCTCGCATGGCCTGTGGACCTCCTTCCTCATTTCTTGAATCGTCAGAATCAGTGCTAACATCATCACCAATCATTTCCTCCTCTGCCGCCTCCTCCTCCTCCTGTTCAAACTCGTCTACATCAAAATCATTGCTTATATGACCAACTGGAGGAGAATGAACCCGCTCCTGCGTCAAATTACCATCCAAATCCATACTCTCCATAGTTTGTTGCATCTGCACACCACAATCTCCTAGAGTACCACTGTCGAAGGACGGCTCCTCATTCTCAACATTCTCCAGCACCAACTCAGCCATGCCGACATTCGAACCTTGGATGACCCTATTGTATCGGGACCACTCTGCTTGGTTGCACAAGTCCATCATCACATAGTGTGCCCTATTCTTTCCAACATCGAACCTACCCTTTAGTGTGAAAGCCTCGCCAAACTTCAAACTCAAACGGTCACATAGATCGCGGAAACTAGGGGTGCCATCAAACCATTCCAATTCTTCATACATATCCTCAAACTGGCAATCCTCTCTCCTAACACTTCCTCCGTAAAAAACTCTTACACCGTAATCCATCTACAAAACGATTTGACATCCGATTATCAACTAACCAATATGGTAGTACTAATTACTACATAACTAACTAACTAACTAACTAACCTTACTTAACTACCACCTAACAAACTTACTAACTTAATTTTTAACTAATAACTAATATTAACTAACTAACTACAAATAACTAATATTAACTAATCTTAACTAACTAACTAATAACAAACTAATAACTAATAACAAATATTAACACACTAATATTAAACTTCTAATATTAAATAATCTAATAAATAATAACTAATATTATAAAACCAATAAATAATAATCTAATAAAACTTATAAATAATAACTAATAAATAATAATCTAATAATAATAATCTAATAAATAATCTAATAAAGAATCTAATAATAATAATCTAATAAAACTAATAAATAATCTAATAATAATATTAAACTTCTAATATTAAATAATCTAATACATAATAACTAATATTATAAAACCAATAAATAATAATCTAATAAAACTTATAAATAATAACTAACAAATAATAATCTAATAATAATAATCTAATAAATAATATAATAATAATAATCTAATAAAACTAATAACAAAGTAAGATTAAAAAAATACCGTTAATCGGAGACGGGAGGCCGCGCGGCGAGGTCGGTCGGGCGGCGGAACGCCGAAGCCGGGGCGGGGTGCGGCGCAGACCGGACCGGGGTGCAGGGGCTCGGCAACCGGCAGCGCGGCGGACACGACGGGCTGTGGGCGCGGCGCGGCACGGGGGCGGCACGGCACGGCACGGCGGCGCGGGCGAGGCACGGCGGCGCGACACGGCGGCGCGGGCGAGGCACGGCGGCGCGGGGGCGGCACGGCGGCGCGGGCGCGGCACGGCGGCACGGGGGCGGCACGGCACGGCGGCGCGGGCGCGGCACGGCGGCGCGGCACGGGGGCCGGGAGGCGCGGCACGGCCGCCGGGGGACGGAGGCGCGGCGGGGTGGGCGGCGCAGGGGGCCGGGCGGCGCGCGGGGGCGACGGCGGCGCTAGCTGGCGGCGCGCGGGGGCGTGGCGGGGTGCGGCCGAATGCGAGGTGCGGCCGCTTATATTGGGCCGTACCCCGCCGTGATCGGTGGCGGGGTGTACCCCGCCATGATCGGTGGCGGGTTAGGGGTACCCCGCCACGGATCATGGCGGGGTACACCCCTGCCACGCTGGCGAGGCGCGCTACCACCCCTGCCACGTGGGCCATGCACCCCGCCACCATGCATGGCGGGGTTCAGTGCATTTGCCCCGCCATGCATGGTGGCGGGGCCAAACAGGTTAGATTTAAAAAAAAATTCAAACACGGGTTAAATTCAAAAGTTGTTTCAAATTTGGGCTAAAAATAAAAAAAAATTCCATCCAGGAAGGATGGCGCCGGCGCTCGGGTTGGCCTTACTTTATCCGCACTCATGCTACTCTAAGGTTGTGTTTAGATCCTCAAAAAAAAGCACTATGCAAAAAAAATTCTGTCACATCAAATTTGTGATATATATAAAGTACTAAATGTAGATGAAATCAAAAACTAATTGTACAGCTTGGTTGTACTTTGCGAGACGAACGTTTTGAACCTAATTAGTCAACGGTTGGACACTATTTGCCAAATAAAGCCAAAACGTGTTACAATACTATTTTTCCCCTTTTCAGGAGAACTAAACACAGCCTAAATTCATCATCTATATATCTTAGTCATCAAGATTCTCTACTCTATACCCAATTATTCCATCCATCCTCTATATCATTTTCTATCCACTGTGGGATCCACTTGTCACTTTATCTAAATATATCCATGTGAGATCTAGTTTTAAAGGATTTATTGAAACGAATTTAATGGTGCAATCGAAATTTGATTTTTTGGTTTGTGAGTTATAACATTTTTTTGTTACGGAAAAAAGTAGGACCCACCGCTGCACTCTCTCTCTGTCGCGGCCGCTACCTCACGCGCAAGCTCTCTCTCGCGTGGGGGCCAGCGCTATAGCGTAAGGACGCTATGTCCGGTTGATTTACCGGACGAGCGCAGCTCCTGAAGGATACCGGACGGGGTAGCGGATGCCACTGCGGGCTTTTTTTACGCTATGTGTGTTTACAGGATGCGTATCGCAGATCCAGTGCAGATAGTCTTAACCTCGGAAACACTCCCGTGAGTAGCCACACGCCACGCCACGCCACGCCACATACGGGTGTACACCGTACCGACCGTGCACATGGCCACGGTCATCAATCACATAACATAACATATGCTCGCAGGCCAGAAATTTTCACGATGGTTCGAGTCAAATGTTATATGTACGATCGGTCCAGTTGGTTGAAACCAAATGCCGCACGCATTTTGCAAATGTGAGACACTGTTCATATTAAAACAGATTACTACACAGCCAAGCTCATATCCCATCACTCTTCGGGGCACTTTATATCATACAAAAATCTTCGATGTGCTTCTGATGCGAAATATGTTTGTCGGTATTATTTATATGTAATTAAGTTGAAGATCATCGTAGCAAGGAGTAGTTATGTATGAATTGACTTAGTAGCAATCTAGTTTTGTCGTGTTAGAGCATCTCTAGCAGTGGCTCTAAATCAGGGCCTCAATTTTAGATTTGGGTGCCCACCTCCAGTTTTGTTGGGCCAACAAATTTCCACTCCAGTAGCAGCCCTCAAAGCCCCTAAAATCCATATCAGGAGAGATTGACGTGAGGGACCCACGCGTCATTGAATAAAACCTTTCTTCCTCTCCACACCCAGGGCAGGGGTCCGAGCGGAGCAAGCAGGCCGGCGCTGCTCCTGCATGACAGAGCGAGTAGCCAATTTGTTTCTTGCAACCACTGGGTGATGTGAAAGCATACACAGGAGATCTTCTGCACGGGAAATTTAGATATTTTTTCGGCAGTGGTAGCCCCAGGCCCGTTCCCACACCTGAACTCCGCGTACCGCCCGACTCAACGCGGCGCCTGTGCCTCACCTAACCCCGCAGGCATCTGCGCCCCCACACTTGCAACATATATGTGAAACATATACAACATCCAGATAAAACACTTGTAACATACGTCTGAAAAACAGATGAAACATTGGGAATAGACGTTTGCAACATACGTGTACAACCATTACAACATATGCAATATCCTGATCTAATTTTGCAACATTTATACAAAACACTTGCAACATGCCTCTGAAACACATGAAACGTACGTTTGCAACATTTGTTTTCAACGTAACATCTACTTGTTGTTTGGACAATTGAAGACTTGTCAACGCGGAGCTCGATGCTGGCGTGGGCTCAATGCCGCTCTGGTGGAGAAGGCGACCAATGCAGTGGGGAACGTCGCAGTAGGCGGATGGCCTGGTGGAGAGTAAGGATGGCGGGTGGCGGTGCTAGAGCGTGGTGGAGAGAGAGGACGGCGGCCGATCGAGCACGGTAGAAAGCGTTGCGGCAGCGTGGTCGCGATGGCGCACGCGCACGGCGGTGCGGACGCGACGATGGTGCGGTGAATGGAGAGGAACGGACGACACGAGCAAATATGGTTGGGGCAAGCGGATACATAAGTAGAGAGTTGGGCCATTGGCTGGTGTTGACGGGAGTGTTCGGAGGGACAGACGTCCTTAGCGCTATATTACCGATTTTTTTTTCTTTTGCCAATCATGGTATCTAAACTCATCACTCTATTTCTATATATAAGCACCTTAGAAAGACAGGGTATTAGATATAATTTTTTCTTTTGCCAATCATAATATCCAAACTCGTCATATTACCAGCCATAAGTATCATTGAAAGATTAAATCAATAATCTTGAAATTGATGAAATCATACTTTACCTTTATATAAGCTCCTCCGAATAATTAAGCCATCTCCGAAGGCTTATATATATGATGTTTTTACCAATCATGATATCCAAACTCATCACCTTATCCCTGTAAGCAACTCTCAAAGACTAAACCGGTATCTTGAGCTTGATGAAGTTATCATAAGTATATTGTTGTCTACAAACACGACACTTATTACTAGAAGAATAACGTTATTAAATCTTAGAATAAATCTAGAAAAATAGAAGCACATCTGTTAAGTCGAGAACTTAAAATTGAATTGCAAAGTTCACCAATTTATTTGTTGGGTGCATGTAGCATTTTATATATTCATATTCAAATGCATCGCAATCGGAGACATCTCAGGTGGACATGTCATTTTGTATTTTGTGGACATGCCATTTTGTATTTTTGTGGGTAAAGCATATTGGTGTTCTTTTTTTTTCCATGGTCATCCCCATTGGACGTGCTCAGATTTTTTTTTCTTTGGAGAAAACGTGCTCAGATCTTAAGGATGCGTGCTCCTATGTGAGGCAGCCACAACCATAGCTTGAGCAGTCACTGAAAAAAAAAAATCTTGCCGAACAGCCCCTAAGACATCGGAGGCCGAGCGAGACAGGGTGAAGAACGGCGGCAGTTACGAGCTTGGTGACGTGCAGCCACAACAGCAGGTGGATGGCTGTGTCAACACCCGCGTCTCCGTTTCATCAGCCACAACATCCGTTTGGTGGCTCGTGTTTATCTGAAATCCTATCTGTACTAGATAGACCCTCTGTTCGGCTGAGCTTATCAGCACGGCTTATCAGCCGTAGAACAGTGTTTTTCTCTCACAGCAAATCAGCCACAGCCGGCTTATAAAAAAAAAACAGCCTGCCGAACAGGGCCAGAGTGTGTACAACCAAACAGATGTCGTGCCGTGCGTGCTCGGTGCAGACGGTGCTCCTCCCCGTCCTTCTCCTATCGTATCTGCTGTTGTTGAGTCAGGCCTGGTTTAGATCCCAAATTCCACCATAAATTCCACTATGCAAAAAGAAGATTCCCCATCACATCAAAATGTCGGCACATATATGGAGTACTAAATGTAGATGAAATCAAAAACTAATTGCACAGTTTTGTTGTACTTTGCGAGACGAATATTTTAAACCTAATTAATCAATATTTGGACAATTATTACCAAATAAAAACAAAAATGCTACAGTGTGACGGGACATTTACTATGCAAAGTTTGCATCCCAAATTTGGGATATAAACAAGGCCTCAGCCTGCCTCGACCAAAAGGAAAAAAAAAAAGAGGCTGCCTGAACAAACAAACTGGTAGTGGCACCCTACAAGCAAACCCAAACTTGTCCCTCACCTAATAATTCTAGAAAGCACATTTCCATGGCAACATGGCATGATCGTACTCAAAACCAGAAGATCCTCTGTTTACATTAACAAAGGTGGGCACACGTCGGGGTTTCCTTCAATTAAATACGGATGCATCATCATTAGACTCAAATCATTCTGAAACCACCCTTGTAGTCCGTCGAAACACACACACCGGTGGTCAATAGCCCATACGCCATACCCGTCTCAAATTTCAACAGATACGGCAGCACTAATTAGCATCATTACGCTGTTTTTAATCTTTATCCGTGATGGTGGGTGGAGATGGAGTGGAGTGTGGACCTAAAGAGGAGAGAGGGAGGGCAAAACGAAAAAGCTAGCAGGGGGCACACAGACACAGCTAGTACAAGGGAAGGGGAGCTCTGGAGGCAGCAGGCCTGTAGTTTCGGTGCCAGCGGTGGAAAGTGGCAGCTCTGATCACATTCCTACACCGCCGCCACCACCACCACCACCACCAGGGGTCCACCGTCCAACTGCCCTTGCGTCGCGGTGCACATTTTCCTCCCACTACTACTTTATTGCACAAACCGAATCCCACGCCTTCTTTTTCTTTCCCCTTCCTCTCACCCTGCTGCTCCTGCCGGCTGGCTGCCGCCGCTGATCCCTCTCCCTCTCCCTCTCCCTCTTACCACAAGCCCCGATTGCCGGCTGCTCCTCTTTCTATCAGCCCCATTGTTGCCCGCTGGAGGAAGTGGGAAAGAGAGATGGCTTCTTGGGAATGAGTAAGAATCACATGATGCAATTACGTCCATCTTTCTCTCGTCTCTTTTTGTGGGCATATTCTTCTCCTCCGCCTGTCTAGATCCTTCTTTCCTCGGCCCGGCTTAGCTTCCAATCTCACCAACAGTCCAAGTTGCTGACCGCGGAACATTTCTTCAATCGGGCCACGCTCTGGTAAGGCAACCAGCCACCCACAGCATACTTCTATTCAAGAATCTGTTTGTCCGCGACACCATCTTGGTTTTGTTCCTCCTCGTGACTGATTCGTCGTTCTGAAATCTCTTTTGTCTAATTGGTTTCAGCGCCAGTTCCATCGGGTTTTGATGCAGAGTAGAGCACTTGGCAGGCTGTTGTGACTGGAGATTGGAGAGCAGGACCAGTTTCTTGGCGTGTGCCCCCTCCCTTTTAGCCAGATTGAGGACAATTTCAGCCAATTTTGTAGGAACCCGTAAAACCCATCCGGAGAAATTTTTTTCTTGCGTGTCCCATGATTACGAGCTGTGGCTGGAAGGTGCCTACGCTCTGGAGTTTTAGTGCGAATTGTTACCAGTTTCAGTCAATTTTTATCGAGCCCAAGGAAAGTACCAATTTGGGAGTTCCGGTTGGTGCTGCAGTCTGCATTCTTCTAAGGCCATCAGTGGGGAATTTTTTGTTCCTTGGTGGCAGATGGGTTGCTCCAACTCTAAAGTGGACAATGAGGAGCCTGTGAGGCGCTCCAAGGACAGGAGGCAGCTCATGAAGCAGCTCGTGCGCCGCCGCCCAGAGCTTGCAGCTGCGCACATTGCATACCTGCATGCCCTCCGCAACACAGGAGCCACTCTCCGGCAATTTGTGGAGCTGGAGTCTGCATTGTCACAGCAGCCTCCTGAAGGCCTTGCGGCGCCGCCCTTGCCTACTCCACAGCCGCCGCTGCCACCACCACCTGCTCAACCCCCAGTGACATCCTCATTGCCACCCTCGCCACGCCCCCCGCCGCCTCTCCCTTTTAGTCCAATAACCACCATAAGAAAGATGGAGAAGAGAGATGATGAGCTGCCACCACCACCACCTCTGGTTTTGAGTCCAATAAGATTAAGAAAGAGGGATGATGAGCTCCATGGGGGTGATTTTACTGATGATGATGATGACACCGACAGCTGCTCAACTCCTCTACCACCACCCCTACCACCCGGCATAGATTGGGAGGACTTGGATCCCTACAATGTGCGCCCCTTGAGTTTCCCATCTCCATTTGCTGATAGGAATGATAAAGAAGTGGCCTCGCAGGTTACCATGGACAATGATCCTGAGGTAGACACAGAATTTGATGGAGAGGAGGATGAAAGTGTGCTTGGCAATGATGATGGCGTTGTGGATAGGGTCCATGTGAATCCAGCCAAGGGTAGGGCTCTGGGTGATGGCAACTCTTCAATGGTGAGCTGGGTGACAAAGGATTCAGACTCTGTGGCGGTGCCTTGGAGGAGTAAGAAGTCACTTGTAGAGATTGTTAAGGAGATTGATGAGTACTTCTTGAAAGCAGCAGCAAGTGGGAATGACGTTGTGGTTCTTTTGGACTCTGCTGGTGGGCGGCCTGATGCCTTAGAGATAGAGGCAAAGAAAGGTAATATGTGCCCATGTACTATCATTATGTACATATTTTTGATATGTCTGCTCTAGAATCTTCTTTCTTTGGAGGTGCCATGTCAATGCTCTTTTGGAAAAGTCTATGGGTGATTAAGCAAAGTAGTTTGATATTTGGTGTATGAAAATGTGTTCTGTCGTGGAAAATGAAATTGACGACAAGATATCCATCTAGAATCAATCTACTAGTTTTGAAATTGAATTGATTAATGTGTCTCCATTTCATGGTTTGCTCTTTTTGACAATATTAATTCATATCACTGTTCTGCTGTTCTCTAAGAATCAATACTCAAAAGTGTGAAATGTCCTGTTTGAAACCATTGTAGGATCCTCAGAAGAACTGCAAAGAAGATCGTTTATACAGAATCTGTCTTAATTTGTCCTGTTTACGAGAAGTTACTTCGGGCTTATGAATGTATAATCTTTTATTTGATTTAGTTGTTGTATATGGACCTTCTGGTCTATACACTGTTTGGTTCTCCAATGCTTTTTTTGTGTAAATGTATTGCAACATCCATGGAAAGTGACCGATATTAGGGCTGGTTTAGTTGCAAAATTTTTTGCAAAATGACACTGTAGCAAATTTCGTTGTTATTTGGCAATTAGTGTCCAATCATGGTCCAATTAGGCTTAAAAGATTCGTCTCGTCCATTTCGTCTAAACTGTGTAATTAGTTTTATTTTTTATCTATATTTAATGCTTCATGCATACATCCAAAGATTCGATGTGACGGGGAATGTTGAAAAATTTTGCAAAATTTTTTGCAACTAAACAGGCCCTTAGAAACCATTTCATGATCAAGTGCATCACTACATTACTCTGTTACAGTGGAGTAAAAATGAAAGGACAGAAGCATTGTCTTTCTTGGTGTTCAGACACTCCTGAATAGTGTTGTTTGTTTCCAGGTGCAGGAAAAAATTCCAAATCTGCGAAGGTTTTCTCCACGCTTTCTTGGAGCTGGTCTTTTAAATCTCAGCAGGCTAACAGTGAATCCTCAGTTCTGAATTCTAGTGATTCCTCTGGATATGGTTACCATGGCAAGACTCTGGGGAAGCTTTATGATGAGGAGCAAAAACTCTACAAGTTAATCAAGGTGAACTCTTGGACTAGTAGAATAATTGGCTGTTAGCTACAAATTGACGAGTCAATTTATCTATAAATTATTTCTTGAGCAGTGTGATCTGTGTTCTTTTTTGGGGTTCTATTAACAAGAGAGCATGACAGCATGATGGCAAAATCTTTAAATATTTCCACTTTATTGCTTTACCAAAAGTCAACACATTGCTGATTGCTGATTATTACTATTTTTATCTTGCAAGGATGAAGAATTTGCAAGGCTCCAGTATAAGAAACATGTCTCAGTGCTACAAAAGCTAGAATCAGGGGAGCATGATAGACTGCATGCAGAAAGAGTTCGGGATGCTATTGAAGAACTGCAAACTCGGATAATCTCATTGGAGGAAGCTGTGAGTTTGGCGTGTTTTTCCATATCAAATCTCAGAGATGAGGAATTATATCCTCAGATTATTGAACTATCTGCTGGGTAAGCTCCAAAAGTTAGCTAACTATAATACTAAAAAACTGCTATTTTAAAAGAAACATCCACTAGTACTTGTTCTTGTATTAACATTAGCATAATTTCATTTGGAACTCCCAGATATGGCTTATTAACTTGTAAGTCACATGCTGAGTGTTGTCATACTGGAGCTTTTTTGTAATTAGAATGTTCGATAGTAGTTACCTCATGCATAATGCGACTTTTGTCTTGGAATGTGGCCCTTGGATTAATAATAAATGAATGCATGTAGCAAGTTACCATTGCAGCTCAGTGTCAATGCCTCAAATGTTACATTTTTTATGCATTTTGAGTCCTTGGCACAGTACTATTTCATTCATGTTACCTTGTCTGGACTTTCTTCTCTTAATCTAGGCTTGTGCATATGTGGAGAAACATGTACGAGTGCCATCAGGTCCAGAACCATATTGCCCAGCAAGTTAGTTTCCTTGGCAACATACCTGGGAGTGAACCAACAAGTGACACTCATTGCCAGGCAACATCGCAGCTGGAAATTGAGGTGTCTGGATGGCACAATGCCTTCTGCAATCTCATCACATTGCAGCGTGAATACATTAGCATCCTTAACCAATGGATTAGTCTCACAGACTGCCTTCCAGATGATGGTGGCTTAATGAGAAGTTCATCTGGAATCCGTAGCCTCTCCGAGGAACTCCAGCGTGCTCTTGACAGGTTACCGGAAAAGGTATGATAGATCCAACTTGCCCTTTTCTTTCCGTTGAAACCCAGCTTTCAGCAACTTTTGGTTTAGGATATATAATTTTTCTTTGAATAAGAAACCTGTGGCTTATTCATTATGAATGAACTGAAGGACTAGTGTATTCTTTCACAAACTTTGTTGTGCTTACCATTTAGCTATTTTCTCCCCTCTTTAAAAGATGTCCCTTATTTATACAAACAGGTAGCAGCTGAAGCGATACAGACCTTTATGTCAATCATACACTCTATAGTTGTACAGCAGAGTGAGGAGCGCCAACTAAAGAAGAAGTCTGACAACATGGATAGCAAGTTCCAGACCCAGTTAGAGAAACACAGTGAAAATGCAATGCAAAACTCAGCCCAGCCTCCAAATAAGAATCACTATTCAGTATCAAAGAATGAAACGAAACTGGATGCATTTAGAAAGCAGGTTGAGGAGGAGAAGGCCAGATACCTAACCTCTGTGAGAGTAAGCCGAGCCATGACACTGAACAATCTGCAGACAAGCCTTCCAAATGTGTTCCATGCTCTGGTGGGATTCTCAGGATTGTGCGTGCAGGCATTTGAAGGTATCAGCAGATGCAGTGAAGTTGCTGTTATTCACTCGGGGGCAGCTTCACCTGCTATTTGCTCGTGACCTTGGTTCGATGGCTGTGATTATTGATTGTAAGTAGGCAAAGTATAAACTGGTTCCACGTGAATACCCTCCGCATCTGATTTCCAGAACTTGAATAGTTTTCAGCGGATTATGTGAAGTCAATATAGGCATAATAGTCTTGAATAGATCACAAAGTCTCAATTTGAGAAGAGATGGTTACCTTATAGTGGTAGAAATATGAAGTATCATAAAACAAATGTGGCTTTAAATTCTGGAAAGGATTCATGCAGACTTTAAATTCTCATGGTATGATAATTCTACTCATCTCAATATTTACCAATGTCTTTCCTTCAAACAAAAATTTGGCTTATGCTGATTTGTTGTGAGAGGAAAGCACTGTTCGTTTGCTGAAAAGTACCGCTAAAATAGTGGTGCAAAACAGGGCATTGTCCTGGATCACAAACTCACAACTGACAGAATCTCAATGCTTGGTTGTGATTGCATCGGAAGTACTATTCTGTACATAATCATTTACATTTTGACCGAACCAGTGTTTTTCTCCCTTTATATTATATTTATATATAATTGTTTTGTTGTGGTTTACATACTCTGAATCTATGCATCTGATTCCAGTTGCACAATGCCCTTAAATCTGGGTTGTAAACATTTTTAGTTCATGCATATGTAATATGGCACATTGTAAAACGCACCTACATGTGCAAAGTATTCTTTTTTTTTGCCATGAAACGGTATTAACGTTACTGGATTTGTTGAGCTATAATCTATACTATAAAAGAGCGAAGGAATTGAAAAATACATGTTACTTAACAATTCTTACCCACCCTATGTTTTAGCCCTTAGATCATAGATTCAACGCATCTAATCTCTCATCTAACATGACAAACGGGCCCGGTCGGAAAACTTTTAATTCTTTACGCGTGTTTATGCTGTGTTCCCTCATATCACTTTTTTTTCACACCAAAAAGAATATCCAACCCACCTATACATTATGAACAATATCGATTATACAAACCTCGCCTATACCTCCCAGTATCATCGGACTCCCGGTGTCCTCTCCTTTTTCCTTTCGTATTTCTCCCTTCTGCTTTCGTATTTCTCCCTTCAACCATCCATGTTTATAATTAAAAAAAACCAATCTACTGCACGCCCTCAGAAGCTCTACTTTAATCTCCGATCACAATTGTAGTTGTTATGCTTTGAATCACATTGGATTTTATCACAGGTGGAGCTATTCTATTTTGATCTCCATTGGTCTCTGTTGAAGTTGGAGTATATCACTGTTGTAGTTATTCTACTTTCATCTCTGTTGGAGTTCATCACAGGTGTCTCTTCTACTTTGATCTCCATACATCACAGGTGGCGATCGTTCCTCTATCCAAGCTCCGCAACATCACAGGTGGCGATCGGTCCACATAAAACAGTTGATGTTTGTATTAGTCTTCAAAAACCGATTGAAGAAGTGCTAATTAATATTTTAAAAGACATCTGGTTTTCAATTGTCGTTAAACCAATTGCCAATGGAAGGACGTACTAATATGCAGCAAGGTAATTTGCATTTTAGTAATTTTAAAAATATTAGATAATAGTGTTCATCTTATGTTGATTGTCGCTCGCTTGACATTTTCAGCTGGTCACGAACAACGTGAACGCAAAAACCAAGGATTTTAAATATAGATTTTGATATATGATCATGCTCTGCTTTTCCATCACATGTGCTATATAAATCCGAGTTCTAAATATTGTGATGCATCATATGACTTCAAAATCATATAACAACATCTATCACAAATAAACCATGTCAATTTTCATACCACCATTAGTCTATCCCCTGTTCGGCTGAGCTTATCAGCACGGCTTATCAGCCGTGAAACAGTGTTTTTCTCTCACAGCAAATCAGCCACAGCCGGCTTATAAGCCAAAAAAACAGCCTGCCGAACAGGGCCTATTATTGACATAGACACTTTACATGACCCCACCGTTTAGACGGGAAGAGACAAAATCATGGCTACTTTTTGTATCCTATAATATTTTTTTTACATATAATATTAAAATGTCAAGTATCACAAATATAAACACGTGCGTGTCGCACGTGCACCTTTACTAGTATAAGAAAACTACCTGTCAAAGTCATTCCTTAAATACTACTCCATCCGTTCCAAATTATTAAAAAAATATTTTAGTTTTTCTAGATACATTCCTGTTACTATGTATCTAGATATAATATATATCTAAGTACATAGCAAAATCTATGTATTTAGAAAAACCAAAATGTCATAATTTGGAATGGAGAGACTAATTCTAGATCAAATATAGGCATCCGCATATATATTTGAAGATGGTAAACTGCAAACTACATAAAAGGGTAAACATGGTATTTAGAGCCACCAACAATTCACGTATAAACTAAATAACTTACACTATTAACAGGTCACACACGAAGCTAGCACCGCAAAATGATTAAAAATCTGAATCTGAATAATATTAACTAATAAACTCAATGATATACTCTCTCCGCTTCAAATTATAAGATGTTTTGGCCTTTTCTAGATACATTATTTTTTCTATGTATCTAGACATAGTGTATATTTAAGTGTATAGCAAAAGTCATATATTTAGAAAAAGCTAAAGTGACTTATAATTTGGAACGAAGAGAGTAGATTGTACTTTGAGTTTTCAGTCCAAGATCATGTCAGTGGGAAGTGGGAATATGGGCGAGGATAGGGATGGGCAAAAACTTCAAAAGTTTGAATGGACCATCTATCATGGAGCATTTGGGGTAACAATATTTTACCTTTCTCCAAATGATTTACTATGCTATCACCATGTTTGGCCAGATTGTGGGAGTTTACTTTCACAATTCGAAATTATCCAGCGTGCTTTTATGAATCAAAAAAGTCCATTTTAAATGACATAACCAGTGATGGTTTTAAGAGAAGTGAAATGGTGCATGATAGGCAAAACCTCCCTAGAACATTTATATGCGCGATCATTTTTAGCGACCATTTGGTTGTGCAACTCGCACTATACTTGATTCTCAGCTAAGCTTGTTAGCCGATTGCCTCAGTTATGGTTGTTTCCAATATTATTGTTCATCTCCTACAACTAAAAAGAACAAAACTAATATAAACCAAATGAGCGATAATTTTTGGGTCGTTCCTCTGCCTTTTCCCCGTGCAATCCCGCGAGAAAGGCGCCGGCAGGTGGGACCGTGGTGTCCGTGATCGTGACAATTCGGTCTGCCTCCTGCGATACGGCAAGTCCGCGCGTCGCCCATGTCGTCCACGTTGTCACGTTGATCACCGCATGCGATCGACGCCCCCCTGCCCGTCGTATCCTTTGATTTTCTTTCCAAAACAAACCACCCCACCTCGATGCCACAATCATCGCCAGACGCCACCGTCGCGGGCGTGCGTGCGTCCCAGCAGGTCTGCAGAGCCCTCTTCCTTCCTTCTCCCTTCCACCACCACCAGCGCCATCACAATCACAGCCCCCGCATGGCCGGTGGGGATCCATGACGCGCCAGCCCAGCTCGTTCAAGCGCGGCGGGGGCAGTGAGATCGAGCTCCAAATCGGCTCCCAGCGCTCGCCGAAATGCGACGGGTTGGGTAGCCCGCCGCTGGACTCCGTGAATCCGTCGGGTAGCAGCCTCCACCACCACTAGGCGTCCAGGCCCTCAGCGGCGGCATGTGTCTAACAATCAAATCCACTCATCCCATCCACGCATCGAATAGTGCCGTGGTTAACCGAATGCACAAATCAATGCATTGATAAGAACCACTGCAATCGATCAATCTTTTTTTACAACCTGACAACTGCCAAAGTTTGTTACAGAGCTTGTGTGAATCGTGATCATTCTGTAGGTCATCCAGTGATTCTAAAGGTTAGTTTCTTCTGTTCAGTTTAGCTTCTACGGAGTACATTCAGATGAGAAACTGTGATTAATTCCTCTATTTTATTCATTAAATTTGTTATGTTATTTATTTATTGTATATTTCAGATTTTGCTTCTTGATGGGATTGCTCCTTTTCCTTGAGGTATCATTTTTTGGCTATCTGATTATATTATACTGCAATCCTATCTCACAATGTTTTCACATGGTTTGACGCATCTTATATTGTCCACATGATTTTTTTCTAGAGTGAGTAGAAATATTTTGGGTGAAAGTTATTTTCAACTATTTCAAACGATATATCTAAGGTTGAAGCTGTAAGGAGAATATTGATGGAGCCTAAGAGGTAATCTGAAGCAGATTATTCGACAATTTCATTTAAGCCAACTTAGAAAGAAAGGGGGTATGACTGTATGAGCAGCCAAATCTTTATGATATAAATGGGACATCTGCACTGAAGGTGTCGCACCTGGTTTCGCTACTTCTGACATAGTTAGACCAGCTCTTTAACAGTAGCTACATGCTAATCATTGTTGCATACCATCAACTATTGCTGTATTTTAGCAAGTTGCTGTGAAGGGTTCTAATCGATATACAGAGGTAAAGGTTAACAGTTCAGTTTGCTAACATTCAATTTGTAAATTGTAATGCTGCATTATTTCATAACTCCTTGTCTCCTTGCTACCTTATTTGTATGCATGTACCAATTCTATGCCTAGCAGTTGTCGAGGTTTTGTGCAGGCCATGCGGTGGTGTAGGGCGTGGACCTAGGAGCTGTGTTTCTGGCAAGCTCATGGCTCTTGCGGCAGCGACATTTCTAGGTGTAGTGGAGCGACCGATTAGCGCCATGCATGGGTATATCCAGTCGGGTGATGTTTGTTGGGGCCGCTCTCACAGAGTCTATGCAGCGCTTGCCATTTGCCCAATCGGGTGATGATTGTCATTTTCGCTAATACCGATTCCTTTCACATTCTAAGTATACTCTGACCCCTACTTATATTTCCTTTATTTTCAGCCTTGGAAAAGGTATAGTTTTTGTCATAAGTGACAATGATGGATGATAATCTGTCCGTATGGGTCATGTGGGAATTGCATGCTTATTTGATAACTCAACCAAGTAAGCAGACTAAACATATTACACTTTACCACTCATACTTATTTTCTGTACAAAATGCAAGGAGTTTCAGTTCAGATTTTGTACTTTGCCTATTCTGTCTATTAGCTTTGCTAACAGGTTGACTCATATAGTCATATTAGGGGGAGCCACAAATTTCAAAAGATAGGTACAAGAGCTATTCGGAATTGATGTTGCCATAGGTTGACTTATATAGCCTATTCCTTGGAGAAAAGGTGAAGCTGCCTGCGCTTGTTTGGATCTCACAGTAAGAAATGAATTGATGTTGCCGGTCCTTCACTGAAATAGGAAAGCTGGCAGATGTCTTACATATGAGATGGACATGCTCCCTTTCTCTAGATGCAACAAGATTTAATGGTACAATATATGATAACTTACATGATTCATACTTCAAAATATGCAGTTCCACTTTCGTAAAATAATTCTGGGTGTAGATTTTATGTTTCAGTCTCTGCACCCTGCTTATTTGCTCCTATTTACTGATTATTCAAAACAAAGGTGTTTGTTGATTAGCCTTGTAAATTTATTATTTTATAAATATTATACAGATTATTGTGGGAACATTGGGAGTTGTCAAATCTCTCTAGATCATAGGTTTCTTGCATATACAGTTGATACATCTAAGATTGAACTATTTTCCATCGATCTGAGCATGTCATCTTTAGCTCAGACAAGGGAATAGTTAGTTTAGCATGAACTATGAATATTTGAGTAGATGAATGATTCAAGAAGAGGGCTCTTCCCTAGGAAGGGTTTGGCAAGGCAAGCTGCTTCAAGAACATTTAGATACAAGTGCCACCGCCATCATCAGCTCCTCGCTGCCTTGCCTGCTCCAGAGACGGACCCAATGCCATGATATACACCGGGTTCCTGCGCCTCTGCTACAAAGCCACCATACTAGACGCCTCCTCGCTACCTTACCTGCTCCAGAGACAGACCTATTTGTTCGCACACGAACACGTCACCGTGTGCCCCCGGTGATGAGCGCGATACACAGGACACGTCGCCGGAGCTCGGAGGAGCCTCGCTAGGAGCACGATATGCAAGACACGCCGGCGAGGTCTCTTGAGACCAAAAACCCCACACGCCCGGGAGGGACCCCGTCAGGGCGTGCGGCGGCTATGGGCTGCCCTAGCCGGCTTGACCGCTCTAGGGCTTCGCCATCGTTGAAGCAACGATCATTGTCAACAACAAAGAACGAAAAGCAATAGTAGATTGGAAGACATGACAATTAAAAGATAAAAAGTAGAAGTATATTGATATGTTCGTGTGTTGTCAATATATTTATAAGGCGGCTGGTCTTCCCTATGAGTACATGAATCTTTCTAGAATTACAAGCAGACAAGGTTTCCTTGTGCTGGCAACCGTACCAATTTCTAAGTCCGAGTAGAATACTACGGCCCACCTCCGTGTATGTCCGAGCTTGCCTTCTTGCTTGCATGTATGTACGTTATGCAATATCATATATCTAATTCCCAAATTAATAAACAATTTAGATTTTCCTTCCTTGCTTGGTGATCAACGTATAGCTGCCGGACTTGATGCAGTATACCAGGCACCAAGCTCCCGAATCCCATCCATACAGGCACAGCCAGGTTCAAACACATGCTCATTAAAGTAATGTAAACCCATGTCAATCTGCATGTACGTACCTCTTGATGATCTTTAAAATAGTAGCAATTACTGTGCATCCCAAATTAAACACCCGTCGGTCAAAATAATCATATATTGTACTCAATCTTCAGGTCGCCTGTATCCAAGTATTGAAAACCAATCTCCTTTCCTAAGAGCATCTCCAACAGGACTCCCTACTTGACCCCCTACTTCAGATTTAGGTAGTGGAGGTCAAAAAACCAACTCCAACAGACCCCCTACTAGACCCCCTACATTTGTTGGCCTCCTACTTTTTCCCCTCCACCCTCTACTTCTGTTGGCCTCCTACTCTCCACCGTGCAAAATCTGGATGAGAGAGATGACAAAAGAGCCCCACGTGTCATTGACTACTAAAACGAATTTGAGTAGTATGGTTTAGGTAGTATTGCTGGAGTTGGAAGTAAAATATGAGTAGTCTCAAAATAGGTGGCTTCCTAAATAGAAAAGTAGGGGGTGTGTTTTAGGTAGTATTGTTGGAGATGCTCTAATTGATCTCTTCCTAATAGCACATATATAGGAGCTGGACTTGGATCCTTCTTGTTAACTCAGGCAAGGCATAGCATCCTTTTGAGCATCCATGCCAAATACAAATACTAGATCACAGCCATCCATCCATGTTGTATCCATGTACTGCTCTGAACACTGCAACCTGAGGTATTGGCGGCTCAGATCAATCAGTGACAAAGGACACTTGGGCCAGTGGCACGAGACAGTCAACGACAGGCTCAACATTCAGATCAACCTACAAAGCACTCGGACCATGTTGATCAAAATATGCGCTCAGCCATCCAAGCCGAGTGACTAAACACTTGGACAAATTTGAGTATCAACACCATCCCAGCACCTGCACACCTCCAAGGTCAGCTTGTCTCTTATCCAATAATGCACTGCTGCAGGGAATGGGAGTTCAGGAAGAAGGTTTCTGGGCAAATTCTCTGTATTATTTTGCATTGATTAATTGCGTGTATAGTGCTAATTTGACTTCTCTACTCTTTTTGTTCGGACCACAGCCAGTTCGAGAAGAGGAGGAAAAAATTTGCCAAAGAGATTGATATTGTTATAGTTGATGTGGTACGCCCATCTATCTGTGCCGATCTCATATCCTCCGGCTTGCTTCATTATGCCTTTGTTTTGTTAGTAGTTCTCAATCGATGGCTTTAGCTTGTTAGTTGGGAAAAACAATATGTTGTTCTGCATTGTCATTTTAGCAGAAACTATATAAAGTTTGGAACTGTCATCAATGGCTTTATCTTTTGAATTGAGAAGAAGCTGCCGATCAAATTAACCGTGAGTCAAGGTTTTTAGAGAAGGTACTATCACCTCATTACTTATCTTAAATTAGCCACTTTATCTAACTGCTTCCATTTTTATCGTTCTTATTTTTTGAAATGGAGAGAGGGAGAGCCGGATCAGAGGGAGGGAAGGACATTGTTTTAGAGGGAGTTTTTTTAAAAAAATATATATAATTACTTATGGCTATATTATTCCTTGAAGCATCCAGAGTAGTTGTTCCAGTAAGATGCTTTGTGCAATTTAGCTTACCTAATGAGCCTGCTCCAATCAAAATGTGTCCCTGCTATTGTTTAAAATATATATGGCCACTTTTGTGCTATCATGATGTCGGGTACCTAAACGAGGGGTACCCACAATCAACGATTAAGAAAGACAAACCTCTGAGAAAACCACGTCAAAGGCTCCGCCCACGAAGGCAGAACGAGCCAGAACAACGAACGGAACGCCTCGACCACGTTCCGACTCGCACGAGACTCGCTCGACGGGACGTCTCGACCACCGAGAAATCTCCGATTCGCACGACCCTGGGTCGAGCCGGTCGACCCACCTCACTCACCAATTCTGAGACAAAAGTCAAAGCATTTAATGCAATCGCCAACCACTTCCTACCCCCATGGCTACAGCGATAACAGGCATGGAAGCAGTACCAGTGTCAAATCTCACTTTTTATTGCCCATCCCGGAATGGGCGGTGAAAACCTGTCACTGTACGCGCCATGCCGAGCACTATTCCGCCACTGATCACCCTCGAGGGAGAATATGACGAGTATCGTACCCCGAAATTCCCGGGGCTCGGCCTTATCCATTCACCGTCGACCCACCTCGACCCGTCCTCGACCCGGCCTCGACCAACCGCCGGTCAACAAGGAAGCAAGGCCTGCATGCCACAGGAGCCGAGGACTTTTCACTGTCTCATCCTCTACGTCACCATGGTGTCCGGGGATGACCGGCCATTCTCGGAGCACGTCGCTACAGTGGCTTCACAGCGCTCGACAAAACTTCACTTCTAAGGCATCCCCCAACATCTCTGCCTCCTCTTGACCCTATAAAAGGGCAGGCAGGGGACTCTACGAAGGGGGACGGACAAGCAAAAAACCAGTCACCATCCCACCATAGAAGATCAACATCTCAAGCAATCTCCTCTGTACTCTCACTTTTTCTCTCCGAGACCTGGGATTGGCTCTCTCTCACACACACACAGCTTGTAACCCCTACACAAGCACTTAGGTGCAAGGAAATACAATACTCCCCCCGCTGGACGTAGAGCCTTTTTGTGCCCGAACCAGGATAAACCCCCGTGTACTCTCCTTGCATCACCATCCAGATTAGGGACACGCAGCACTGATTCACTCGTTGGCTTAGGACCCTCGTGGGACCAAACGCTGACAGTTGGCGCGCCAGGTAGGGGACGCTGCATGCCAACATCGTTTTCCCGTCATTCTTCTGGATGGCTAACCCCGAACATCCACTCCCGTTGGCCACAGTGGTCTGGTTTGGGAGCTTGGAGTTCATGTCTCTTGGCCACGGCTATGACATGGTCCTCCTCCCGCCCAGGCACCTGACCGACGGCGACCACGAGCTCTCCCAACCTTGGGGAGCGCTGCGCTGGTACCGTCGTTCTCGTCAGGCACACGCCGCCAGACGACGGCGTGCCCAGCGCAACCGCCGTCATCGCCTCGCGGAGGGTGATGGTATTCCCCGATCCGGTGCCTCTCAGTCAGACGCCGACACGGATTTCCTCGCTGAGGATCTGTGTAGGATGAGCTTGGCTGAGGGTATGATGGCGACGGGGTGTCCCGTCGCTCCGCCGCCCAGTGCGGCACCGCCACCAGCCAGTTCGACTGCTCCGGTACCGGGAACCACGCCCTCACCGGCATTCCCATATGGACTAGACTCGGTTGCCCGGGCGTATGCTTCTTCTGTAAGCACCAGCATGAGTGCTTACGAGGAACTCCCCGGACACCATCTACGTTCCACCCTCGACCTCGTCGCGTCCACGCCAGCTTCCGAGTACCTGGACTCCACGGAGACCCCGGATACGGAGCTCCGTGCGACTGCCTTTCATCGTCACGACCTCAGAGATGCACGACCTCACATACACCCGTTATACTACTATTTCGACACTCCAGACTCCGACTCTGTCGATGACACCTACGACCCGACTCGCGAGTGCTTCAATATCGATGGGGCTATCGCGTCGGATTCGGAGGATGAGGCAGCTGTTGGAGGAAGGAACGCCACGCTACCTCAGGTCAAGCCCCCTGCTGCATGGGATGAGGCTCAATTCCTTGCAGACCAAGGAATGCAACTCGAGCAAATCCGCGAATTGCAGGACAGGCTCGACGAAGAACGAGAAAATTTGCGCCTACTTCAACAAACCCTCGAGCACGAGCGCGCGACACGCGCACACGGCGGAGGAGCTCGAGAGAGAGCTCGCGATGTTAATCGTCGCATCATCGAGGATCGGGCAGGTGAGCCCCCGGTCTTCGGCCCAGTCAGCCAGATGTTGTCGCAGCCGCCATGCTCCTTCGTAACATGCCCGAGCCATCGAACCCCGAGGCCCGTCAGGCCCGCGATGAAATCCGAGGACTCCTCGAGACCGCTGCCATGCAGCAGGCCGAGAGTTCCGCCTGCCCGTCAGGCCCGCGATAAAATCCGAGGACTCCTCGAGACCGACGCGGGCTTGCCTCAGAGCAGCCTGCGGAGCCCTCCCGATAGAAGAGAGAGGCCTCAGTTCATCCCGAGCACGCCCCCCAGCGGAACAAGGTGGCCTCTGTCCGTGAACGCATCGTCAACAACCGTGAACCTCGAGATGCCCGTGACAACATCACCGAACGCCGGAGGTGTAAGAGTGGTGATGGTGCGGCTCGAGGCTACCACGAGCACAGGGGCGGGCGCTACGACAACTCGGAGGATCGAAGCCCTTCACCCGAGCCACCAGGCCCTCGGGTCTTTAGCAAGGCCATTCGCGAAACACTACTTCCGGCTTGATTCTGCCCCCCCCCCACGACCCTTACCAAGTATAACGGTGAAACCAAACCTGAACTTTGGCTCGCCGACTTCCGCTTGGCTTGCCAGCTGGGTGGGGCTACCAATGATCGAGTCATCATTCGACAACTTCCCCTGTTCCTATCGGACACCGCTCGAGCGTGGCTCGAGGACCTCCCACCACGACAGATCCACGACTGGAGCGACCTGGTGAGAGTGTTCGAGGGAAACTTCAAAGGGACCTACATGCGCCCTGGTAACTCATGGGACCTCCGAAGCTGCAAACAAAAGTCGGGCGAGTCCCTCCATGACTACATCCGGCGTTTCTCCAAACAGCGCACCGAGCTTCCCAACATCACCGACTCCGACGTCATCATGGCCTTCCTCTTTGGTACCACCTGCAAAGAATTGGTCCGAGAGCTGGGCCACAACACTCCCATCACTGCCAACGGTTTGATGGACATTATCACCAACTTCGCCGCCGGCGAGGAGGCGGTTGGTGCCATCTTTGGCAGCAACCAGGACAAAGGAAAGCGCAAGAAAGAGGATCCCGCGAGCTCCAGCCGAGGCTCGAAGAGGAACAACAACAAGAAGAAGAAAAATCAGCAGGGCAAACAAGAGGCCCCGGCCGATGACCTTGTCGCTGCTGCTGATCGTAAGAAGCCTCAAGGACCCCCGGCGGGGGCATTTTCGACAAAATGCTCAAGGAACCGTGTCCCTATCACAAAGGGCCCACGAACCACAACCTCGAGGACTGCCACATGCTCCGGAGGTACTTTGAAAGCCTAGGCATCAAGAAAGACGACAAGAAGGAGGATCCCAAGGGAGACGACAAGGACGAGGGGTTTCCCGAGATTCATGACTGTTTCATGATATACGGGGGACCCTCGACGTGCCTCTCAACACGACAGCGGAAACGGGAACGTCGAGAGGTCTTCTCCGTGCAACTCGCAACCCCCCTCTTCCTTGACTGGTCTGAGGTAGCCATCACTTTCGACCGTGATGACCACCCAGACTACGTCCCCAATCCTGGGGTCTACCCACTTGTCGTCGATCCCATCATCGCCAACACATGCCTCACCAAGGTGCTCATGGACGGAGGTAGTAGTCTTAACATCATTTATGCCCAGACCCTTGACCTTTTGGGAATCATGAGGACGCACCTCTGACCCAGCGTCGGGGGCTTCCATGGAGTTGTGCCGGGGAAACGAGCAGAGCCCGTCGGGTGGGTCGACCTACCTGTCTGTTTCGGCACTCCCGCCAACTTCAGGAAGGAAACTCTCACTTTCGAGGTGGTTGGATTCCATGGGACATACCATGCCATTCTTGGGCGCCCCCGCTACGCCCGGTTCATGGCGGTTCCCAACTACACCTACCTCAAGCTCAAAATGTCGGGCCCCAACGGTGTCATCATTGTCGGGCCCTCCTATGAGCACGCCTACGAGTGCGACTTGGAATGCGTCGAGCACGGGGAAGCCGTCCTGGAGTCGGCGACCCTGGCGGCGAACCTCGACGGTTTGGCCAAAGAGATCCCCGACCCCAAGCGCCATGCCGGCAACTTCGAGCCCGCAGAAGACGTCAAGCTCATACCCCTCGATCCCACCGACCCGAACGGAAAGGCGTTGAGCATCAGCCCACCCTCGATCCCAAATAGGAAGCAGTGCTCGTCGACTTTCTCCGCGCAAATATCGACATCTTTGCGTGGAGTCCCTCGGATATGCCAGGCATACCTAGGGAAGTCTGAAAGCATCTAGGCCCCAAGGTTTGGTTTCGGTAATTAATGACAACACTTTATTACCATGACTAACGTGTGTTTTGCAGAAACATTGGTAAGTTAGGTCATGGAGGTGATAACTGCTTTGAGCACTGTGGCTTCGTGTCCCTTGATGGAAATCATTTCGGTTTTCAAAAGAGAGACGTCAAGATTAAGGACGGTTAGTTCCGGATGACGAAGTGTTGAGACACATTCGGAATAGTCATTAGGATCTTCGTTTTTCTCTTTTGGCCGTACTATAAAGGGGGGCATGAATGGGTAGCTTGACCTAGGCGAGTCCTATGTTTAGGTGTGGTGCACACTTGTTAACTTGGCGCTAGGCTTCCCTAGATTAGCTCAAGGTTCAGTTAGAAGCAACTTGGTTGAAGTTGCGACGCGTTTCGACGAGTCTCGGGCTGTTTTCCAGGCACCGGACGCGGTCTTCGGGAACACCGGACGCGTCCGGTGTATTCGTTACCGCTGTTAGGGTTCGGCCCTGACCACCGGACGCGGTCCTCGCGAGGACCGGACGCGGTGGTCAGCGACCGACATGTGTCACCGAGAGAGAACACCCGTCGGACGCGATACTGGACTTGATCGGCGAGTCCGGTGCGAGTCCAGTAAGGTCCAGAGAGGACCGGACGCGTCCGGTCTTCAGGCATCGGACGCGGCCTCGCATCCGGTGTGAGTCCAGTAAGCACCCTTGCACGTCGGACGCGTCCGGTGCTACCTGACCGGTGCGTCCGGTGGTTCGATTTCGAAAACGGGTTTTGACCGTTACGGGGGACCGGTGCGTCCGGTGCGTTGCACCGGCGCGTCCGGTGACCCCGTGTCAGAAAGTAACGGTTCGTTTTCTCTGAGGGGTGTATAAATACAACCCCTCCACCTCTTTTAGAGGTCTCTTGCTCATTCAAACATCTGAGAAAACCCTTTAGAGTGCAAGGGAGTGCAAGAGCTCTAGTGAGGATAGAGATTTGAGAATCAAAGTTTGTGATTCCTCACTAGTGATTCGAGAGTAGCAAGTGTGCATCCACCTCCTCATTTGGGCTCGTCGTGGTCAAGTGAGAGTTCTAGCTTGTTACTCTTGGTGATCGCCATCACCTAGACGGCTTGGTGGTGATTGGGAGTTTGGTGATCATCCGGCGGAGCTTGTGGATGACCCAACTCAAGTTGTGAGCGGTTTTGGGTGATTCGCCGCGACGGAGTGTCGAAGAATCAACCCGTAGAGAGCACTTGATCCTTGCGCGGATCAAGGGGGAGCGACACCCTTGCGCGGGTGCTCCAACGAGGACTAGTGGGGAGTGGCGACTCTCCAATACCTCGGAAAAACATCGCCGTGTTCCTTGCCCCTTTACATTCAAGCAATTACTTTCTCGTATTTACTTTCATTGCTTGTTTTACATTCCTAGAATTGCCATGCTAGACTAGGATTGGAAACTAGGGTGCAAAACTTTTTAACGGTAGACTCTCTAGGAACACAAGTAGGCACTAGGGGTGAATTCCGGCTTATAGGATTTAATTCTTGCAATTATTTTTTAGAAAAGCCCAATTCACCCCCCCTCTTGGGCATCTTGATCCTTTCAATTGGTATCGGAGCCGTGTTGCTCCTAATTTAGGCTTTACCGCCTAGAGCAAGATGTCTAACGGGGAAGGACCACCTCCCACCTTTGAGGGGGATGATTTTCCATATTGGAAAATCCGGATGGAGGCGTATCTCGAAGCCATAGATGTCGGGTGTCTTAGAGCCGCAACCGAAGGGCTTCCCGCTATCAAGGATCCCGCAAACCCCACGGGTGACGAGGAGAAGTACGACCGGTGGAATGCAAAGGCCAAAAATGCACTCTACCGGGGCTTAGGCAAAGATATCTTCAATCGTGTGCGTAATGCAAAGAACGCTCATGATTTGTGGCAAAATCTTTGTGCTCTCCATGAGGGAACTAAGAGTGAGCGTGAGGAACGCTATCATATTGCTTTAAAGAAAATTAATTCTTTTGAGATGCTTCCCCAAGAAAGTGCTAATGAAATGTACACTCGCTTGAATGTTCTTGTAGAGGACCTCAATGCTCTTGGGCTCACTCAAATGAGTCAATCGGATGTTGCAAGGAGGATCTTGAGTGTTCTTCCCGTTGAGAAGTATGGTCACATTGTCACCGTGCTTCATCAAAGTGATCTCTCCACCGCAACACCGACTCAAGTATTGGGGAAGATCAATGCTCATGAGATGTACATGCACATCACTCCGGAAGAGGGCTCATCATCTTCCAAGAAGAAAGACTTGGCCTTCAAAGCTAGCCATGACAAGAAGAAGAAGAAGGGCCAAGCCATGATTGTGCAAGAAAGCTCAAGTGAAAGTGACATCGATGATGAATCACTTGCACTCATGGTGAGGAAGACCACCAAGATGCTAAAGAAGCTCAACAAGAGTGGCATCAAGTTTGATGGCAAGAAAAAGAAATTCTTCACTAGTAGCAAGAGAAAGCCCATCTCGGAGATGGATTGCTACAATTGTGGTGAACTTGGTCACCTAGCTCATCAATGCCCTAGACCTCCAAAAGACAAGTTCAAGAACAAGAACAAGGGCAAGAAGAATGATTCAAGTGATGAAGAAGATGAGAAGAAGAAGAACAAGCCATACAAGAAGAAAGATGGCAAGAAGAAGGAGTTCTACAAGAAGAAGAAGGGTGGAAAGGCATATATTGTTGGTGATTGGCTCACCGACATTGAATCATCTTGTGACTCCTCCGGAGATGAGAGCGATGATGAGAAAGAGAAGGTTGCCGCATTTGTGATGGGGCCATCATCTTCACCGACATCTTCACCACCACCTTCACCGCCTTCTTCACCATCATCGTCTACTACTCACCTATGCCTTATGGCCAAGGGTGAACGTAAGGTACAAAATCATGATAGTGATGATGATGATGATAGTGATAGTGATGATGAATTTGATGCACCTTCTTATGATGAACTTGTAAAATTGCTAAACAAATACACTAAAATCATAAGAAGGACAAGAAGTGAAAATGATGACCTTCAAAATGAAAATGAATCACTCTCATCTAAGCTTGAAAATGCTCAAAAGACTAGTGGTGAGCTTAGAGATCAAAATGAAACTATGTCTTCCACTCTCAAGGAGCTCAAAACCTCTAACAAAGAGCTTAAAGATCAACATGATAAACTTGAGAGGAAACATGATGAGCTCATCACTAGACATAGCTCTCTAAAAGACAAATACACCACATTAAAAATTGACTATGATAGTCTTGTGGTTGCTAATGAACTTGCTCTTGAGACGCATGATGCTACTAACAATGTTGTTAAGTGTGATATAGCTACATCATGTGATGATTTGATCATTGAAAGCATTGAGCAAGGTTCTAGTAGCAAAGGCAAGAGTGTGGTTGAGTCATGCAACCATGATGATTATGCCAAGATCAAGTGTGAGAATGAGAAGCTTGCAAATGAGAACAAGAAGCTCAAAGGTTTGATGGCTCTTGAGAAGCAAACAACAAATGAGTCACTCATTGAAGAGAACAAGAAGCTCAAGCAAGAAAAAGAGCATCTCAAGACCGGCCTAAGCAAGTTCACAAGAGGCCAATATTTGCAAAGTGAGCTCCTCATGAACACCGTGATGAAGATGGATAGAAGTGGTATTGGGTACTTGGCAAATCAAGAGAAGAAAGCAAAAGCTCAACAACAAAGCAAATCAAAGCCCAAGCCAAAGAGATGTGTTGAGTGTGGTCAAGAAGGTCATTTTGCTCATGAATGCAAAACTCCACCACCACAACCCTTGCCCAAGCATGCTAGACCCTTTGCCTTCAATGCTCATTACATGCTAAGAAAAGATTCAAATGGAAAGATGAAAGTCATGTTTTTGGGTCCCCCAAACAAGAATAGGCCAAAGAAAATATGGGTTGCCAAGTCACTAGTTGAGAAAGTCAAGGGCCCCTCTCAAGTTTGGGTCCCTAAACAAAAAGCTTGATCTCTTGTGTGTAGGTGAACTACAAGACCGGTGGATCTCATTGGGTTATTGATAGTGGTTGCACTCAACATATGACCGGTGATCCTCGTATGTTCACCTCCATTGAAGAGAATGGGATATGTCAAGAGAAGATCACATTTGGGGATAATTCAAAGAGCAAAGTCAAGGGTATAGGCAAGATTGCAATATCAAATGATCACTCACTCTCAAATGTGCTCTATGTTGCTTCATTGAGTTTCAACTTGTTATCCGTTGGGCAACTTTGTGATCTTGGCTTCCAATGCTTGTTCACACCAAATAAAGTTGAAGTTTCAAAGATAGATGACAAGCAAGTGATATTCAAGGGCTTTAGATATAACAATCTTTATCTTGTTGACTTCACCTCCGAAGATGCAAATTTGATGACATGTTTGTTCACCAAGACCTCACTTGGTTGGCTTTGGCATAGGAGGCTTGCACATGTTGGAATGAGCACTCTCAACAAGCTATTGAAGAAAGAACTAGTGAGAGGATTGAAGGATGTGAAGTTTGAAAAGGACAAACCTTGTAGTGCATGTCAAGCGGGCAAACAAGTTGCAAACACTCATCCAACCAAGGCTTTCATGTCAACCTCAAGAGTGCTAGAACTTCTACACATGGACTTGTTTGGGCCTACAACATACAAGAGCTTGGGTGGTAATCTCTATTGTCTTGTGATAGTGGATGACTACTCAAGATATACATGGACTTTCTTCCTTCATGATAAATCCGAAGTGGCAAGTTGCTTCAAGAAGTTTGCAAAGAGAGCTCAAAATGAATTTGAAGTCAAGATAAAGAAGATTAGAAGTGACAATGGCAAAGAGTTTGACAACACCAACATTGAAGCTTATTGTGATGAAATTGGAATCAAGCATGAAGTTTCTTCAACCTACACTCCTCAACAAAATGGTGTAGTTGAGAGAAAGAACCAGACTTTGATCACCCTTGCAAGAACAATGCTAGATGAGTACAACACTCCCGAGAAGTTTTGGGCCGAGGCAATCAACACCGCATGCTATGCTTCAAATCGCCTCTTCCTCCAAAAGTTTCTTGGCAAGACCCCCTATGAATTGCTTAATGGGAAGAAGCCGGACGTCTCATTCTTCCGGGTGTTTGGTTGCAAATGCTACATCTACAAGAAGCGTCAACACCTAGGGAAGTTTCAAAGACGTTGTGATATTGGTTTTCTTGTTGGTTACTCATCAAAGTCCAAAGCATATAGAGTATTTAACCATACCACCGGTTTGGTTGAAGAAACATATGATGTGGAATTTGATGAATCTAACGGCTCCCAAGGAGCAATTGAGAATTGTGATGATGTAGGTGATGAACCCTTGAGGGAGGCCATGAAGAACATGCCGGTGGGAGACATCAAGCCAAAAGATGATGAAGACGATGTGCAAATCATTGATCCACCATCTTCATCACGTGTGCCTCAAGATGATGACAAGAATGAGAGAGTTGAAAATGAAGATACTTATGTCTCTCATGAACAAGCCGAGGCACAAGCACAAGATGTTGATGCTCCCCATCCACCTCCTCAAGTGGTTGATAGAAGAAACTCACCTCTACTTCAAGCTCATCCACAAGAACTCATCATAGGGAGTCCTACAAAGGGAGTAATGACTCGATCTCAAAAGCTAGCTTCTTTCGTTGAACATCACTCTTTTGTCTCTTGTGTTGAACCTAAGAATGTAGAAGAAGCTCTTCAAGATCCGGATTGGGTGAATGCCATGCATGAAGAATTGAACAACTTCACCCGCAACCAAGTGTGGACACTTGAAGAGCTTCCTAAAGGTGCAAGAGTCATTGGAACCAAGTGGGTGTTCCGAAACAAGCAAGATGACCAAGGCATAGTAGTGAGGAACAAGGCAAGACTAGTTGCAAAGGGGTTCTCTCAAGTTGAAGGGCTTGATTTTGGAGAGACCTTTGCACCCGTTGCAAGACTTGAAGCCATTCGTATCCTTCTTGCATATGCATCACATCATGATATGAAATTATATCAAATGGATGTGAAAAGTGCATTCTTAAATGGCTTTATAAATGAACTAGTCTATGTCAATCAACCTCCCGGGTTTGAAGACCCTAGATATCCTAATCATGTTTATAGGTTGTCCAAGGCGCTATATGGGCTCAAACAAGCCCCTAGAGCGTGGTATGAGCGCCTCCGGGACTTCCTCATTGAGAAGGGCTTCACCATCGGGAAGGTCGACACCACACTATTCACCAAGAAGCTTAATGGGGAGATCTTCATTTGTCAAGTGTATGTTGATGATATCATCTTCGGGTCAACAAATGAAGATTATTGCAAGGAGTTTGGTGAATTGATGTCGAAGGAGTTCGAGATGTCAATGATTGGTGAGCTCACATTCTTCCTTGGTTTTCAAGTCAAACAAATGAGAGAAGGGATTTTCATCTCTCAAGAAAAGTATACCAAGGATCTTCTCAAAACATTCAAGATGGAAGAATGCAAGCCAATCAAGACCCCAATGCCATCAAATGGACATCTCGACCTAGATGAGGGAGGTAAACCGGTTGATCAAACTCTCTACCGTTCTATGATTGGTAGCTTGTTGTACCTTACCGCATCTAGGCCCGATATCATGTTTAGTGTGTGCATGTGTGCTCGCTTTCAAGCGTGCCCTAAAGAACCTCACTTAAGTGCCGTAAAAAGAATCCTAAGATATCTTAAGCACACCCCAAGTATTGGTTTATGGTATCCCAAAGGAGCTAGATTCCAACTAGTTGGCTATTCCGATTCGGATTATGCCGGTTGCAAAATTGATAGAAAAAGCACATCCGGAGGGTGCCATTTGCTTGGGAGATCTTTAGTATCTTGGTCATCTAAAAAGCAAAATAGTGTGGCTTTGTCCACCGCCGAGGCGGAATACATTGCCGCGGGGGCTTGTTGTGCACAAATCTTATATATGAAACAAACCCTCCTAGACTATGGAGTTGTTCTTGAAAAGGTGCCACTTTTATGTGACAATGAAAGTGCCGTTAAAATTGCTAACAATCCGGTACAACACTCTCGCACCAAGCACATTGATATCCGCCATCACTTTCTAAGAGATCACGTTGCTAAAAATGACATATCACTAGAAGGTGTACGTAGTGAAAATCAATTAGCGGATATCTTCACTAAACCTTTGGACGAGGCTACCTTTTGTAGGCTAAGAAGTGAACTTAATGTGCTTGATTCAAGTAACTTTAAAAAATAAGCGCGTGTTGTCCCTTGCATTGCATTGTATCATATGTCATGTTTATTTTATCGCAATGCATTTAGGGCTTGGCTAACACGGTTACGATAACCCTCCTTCGGAGGAGTGAAGAAGCCTAACCGTGGATCGAACTTGACAAGCAACCTAGCTTTACTTTCTAGTATTGCATTGCATTTGCATGGTTGTTTGTTTGTCGTTTCTTTTCGGTTTAGCTTTGAGCAACCTCTGTGTTCGTCCATGAATAGAGAGAGCTTTTGACGCTCCTAAAGGTCCAAAAACTCTATTGCATGGCCATACGTTGCTCCTCGGGTGTTTATTGCCTATTTTCGTAAAAATAATACTAGCCTAAGGCAAAATACTTTGAAAAATTTGAGGGTTTGAGTGAGGTCACTCATATCGAGTTCCAATTGGTGTTTATTTGTGTCTCCTTGAATTGGAACTTGATTGGGAGAAGTCGCGTCGGAGTTCGGAACGAAGAAAGGCGAAAAACCGCGACAGGACGCTGCACCGGACGCAGTGTTGCTTCACCACCGCGTCCGGTCCCGGTGTCCACCTGCGCGTCCGGTTTTCCAGAAGACAAAGTCCAGATCTAGGCACCGGACGCTGCACCGGACGCGCCTCTGACCACCACCGCGTCCGGTCCCGGTGACCACCACCGCGTCCGGTGCTCCGCGATGAAATCCCGAGCACTCAGCCATCGGACTCTGACCGCGTCCGGTCTGTCCACACCGGATGCGCCCGGTGACTCCAGGTGCTTACTGGAGTGTCACCGGACGCTGCACCACCGCGTCCGGTGATTTTCACCACCGCGTCCGGTGCTACCGAATCGAGCGGATCTCGCCCTCATAAAACCGAACCGTTGTTTCTCTGTTTTTTCCCTCATCCGTTCGAATCCGCCGCCGCCGTGCCCTAGTCGCCGTTTCGCCGCTCCCGTGCATCACCCTCGCCGCCGGCGAGCCTCCAAGCGCCGCGCCCTTGCCCTCCGGCGAGCCTCGCCGCGCCCTCTCGCTCTCCCGCGCTGTCCAGCCGCGCTGCGCCCGCGTCTGTGCCCGTAGCTCACCACTCGCCGCGCCACCACCAAATCGCCGCCGGCGAGCCACCACCCGCCAAGAGCTGGCCACCTGCCACCACTGTGGTATCCCCCAGCGCCGCGCTCACCCCCTGTGCTCCCGTGCCCTCGCTTCCTTCGGCCGAGTTTTGATCCTAGGGTTTACCCCTAAACCCTAGCCTAGGGTTTGTTAACCCTAACTCAGGTAACGGCTCGACTCGATTCAAGTCAATTCAATTTCCTTTCATCGTTAGGGCTTGCCGTTGATCATAATCCTTCACTGCTATCTCGATTGGTCGTTTCAGTGCTCGATCGCCGATCTCGGGGGTTCTCGCGAACTAGATCACCTCGTCCCTTCACCGTCGTCTCGTCGATCCGAGGTAGCTTAGCGTCGTTTCCCTTCGTATCTCACGTGCTTGCTATCTAGGGTTTCGCATCTTTAGATATATATATGCTTATTGTATATCTCTCTATTCCATACGTGCAGCGAGTCAGTCGGTGTGCCGAGTCAGATCTGTTTGCTAAATCCGAGGCCAAGCCTGCGGATACGGATTGAGGCCAAGCCTCTCGAGTGTCAGTTCATCATCTCACAGAGGTTTTCAGGCAGTCAGTCAGCATGGTGCGTTGCAAGAACGCCGGTGGTGCTCCTGGTGACGGGGACAACAGTCCTCCCCGTCGTGATGAGATTGCGCGTGGTAAGCGCATCAAGTTTGCAGTCAAGAAGAAGAGGAGGACACTTTCAGATGCAGAGGTCGCTCAGGCAGTGGCAGACGCCGCAGAGCAGGCAGAGAGAGGTGGCAGACGCAGTGGGTTACACATAGGCGAGCGTCGCTTTCATCTTGAAGGTCGACAGCTCGGCACAGAGGCCACTGAGGGCACCGAGGCTACAGCACCTTCAGAGCAGATGTCAGTTGATCCACCCTCAGAGCAGACACAGGCTACAGAGACTACACCCGCTACTGAGGCTACCCAGACTGCTGAGGCTCCACAGGCCACTGAGGATACAGAGGAGCAGGCAGCTCAGTCTCCACCACGTCGCCGCTCCACACGTGCTCGTTCACAGGTGACACCCAGACCAGAGGGCCCGCGTCGTGGAGCACGACCTCCTCCCAGGGTTAGAGGGTCACCCCCGGTCGTGCACTTAGACCTTAGGGGTGCTTCTTCACGTCAGGTGAAGAACTTGAGGTTTGTGGAGGTCAGCCGATGGTTTCCACCTGTCAGAGATCCCAGAGCTTCAGAGGGTTTCTATACCCCACTTCAGGAGGACTTCTACAGGGCCCTAGTTGACAGTGGCATTGCTTTCAGACCTCAGAGGGTATGTCGACTAGAGGCATTGGTTGATGTTGTGGGAGAGCAGCTCCGTCCTCACCTGTCCTATCTGCCTGGCTTATCAGATCTACTTGGACGGACAGGTGCTTACTGCGGCACATGGGTCAGGGAGTTCTATGCTTCTTTGTGGATTGATCCTGCCCATGAGTTCATTCACTTTGCATTCAGAGGCCGCGACCACAGACTCTACAGTTCCAGAGCCCGAGAGATCCTCAGACTACCTGCTTCTGACACGAGGATTCACCAGTTGTGCTATGGCCAGACTTCACCTCCCAGACGCCCTCACGGCGGTTCAGTGCCACCCACCGACCTGGTTCGACCCTGCTTTCGCGAGCCTTTTGGCGAAGGGTCACGTCGTACACCTGCTAGCCTGACGCCTCTTGCCAGAGTCTTGGATGCCATACTCAGACGCACTCTACTGCCTCGACTTGGTTACAGAGAGGGACTGACTAGGATGCAGCTTTGGGTTGTTCACCACCTCATGACACAGCGACAGTTTGATATCTGGGATCTTATCCTGAGTGAGATGGAGGATACCATTGCTGAGGGCTTGAAGGGTAACCGTCAGCTTCCCTATGCCCACTGGATTTGCTTCATTATCAGATCTGCTATTCAGATGCCACCAGAGATCAGGGCAGAGATTGCCAACACTACTACAGCATTCCCTGATTATGACATCAGACAGCTTTGGGCTTCAGTTACTAGAGAGCAGGCTCCAGCACAAGGACAGCGTGAGCGCCCTGATGTTCCTGAGACAGCAGCTGAGCAGGACGCTAGAGTTGACGAGCTTGCCGAGGCAGAGCTCGCAGACCTTGACACTCAGCCTGCTGAGATACCTGAGGATGTTACTTCTGACAGCACCGATGAGGACTACCAGCCCATCCCCAGGTACCGGTCTCCTCGGTCTCACGACCACGAGGCCGGTGGATCTGGCTCAGCCTCCCGCTCAGACCCAGCCATGGTGGCTATCCTTGAGAGGTTGACCCAGGCTCAGGAGCAGCAGCAGCAGCAAATACAGCGCCAGGCACAGGATACAGCTGCAGCACTAGCACAGATTCAGGCTCGCCAGGACGAGTTTCAGAGACAGCAGCTAGAGATCCAGAGGCAGCAGGTTGAGATGCAGCGACAGAGTCAGCAGCAGTACATGGATCTTCTGCGGCATCTCATCACAGTTGGGGTTCCTCCGCCTGCATCTATCATGGCTCCGGCTTTGCATTCCAGCGGTCCTTCTAGTCAGGCACAGCCGAGCATTCAGTTTACATCTCCACAACAGCAGGTTCCCCAGTCTTTTCAGTCCCCGAGCTTCACACCTATCCATACGGGGTTCACACCGTCAGACCAGACTCGCCCGCATCTCCTGATAGGCACACCTATCGGTGATTTCAGTGCCACTTACAGCGAGTTGACTGGTCAGCCGACACCCTCGCATACTACTACGTTTCACACTTCGTCAGGGTTGTCAGCTTCTGAGGCAGTCGTTCCACCAGTGACAGGGACCGGGACTACAGAGACCCTCCCGTCTTCAGTTGCCTCGACAGATCCCCCAGCCACTGGCGCACTTCAGGCTCAGGTCACTCAGACAGATCCACTTGTTGCTACACAGTCAGTGCCTGTTCCTGCTCAGACCCAGACCGCTTCGCAGCCACGAGCTTCTTCAGAGGGTCAGCCAGATAGCTCAGACTCCGAGGGCGATTCGCTTCACTTCGTGATCACTCCGCGCACCTCGGCACCCGACACGACTCCGTCTGTCCCCCCGTCAGATTAGATTAGTTTTTGGCGCTTGATGCCAAAGGGGGAGAGAGAGTAGTTTCAGGGGGAGTTTTGTTAGTGGGTTTTCGTTTTTTCGTGTGCTTCATTCATGCATATCATGTTTATTTTCAGCACTGCATTCGTGTGACATTGTCGTCGAGTCGTAAAACTTTGAGTCTTAATGTCTTATTCGTCACTGTGTTTAATATATGTCACCGTTTTAGCTATAGCTCTAAGGTTGTGCTTCCGTGCCTTACTCCGATTACTTATGAGCTATATCTTTTTGTGTACTAACGCTTTTTGTCTTATCTTATGAAGTACACTCTTTTGGCTTGGAGCACATAAGCAATTCCTAACCCTTTATGCTTATTGCCTTTTGCTTATGTGAACCAAGCATGCTCGAAAACCTTCACTCTAATCCATTGAAACTTAGTGTTGTCATCAATCACCAAAAAGGGGGAGATTGAAAGCATCTAGGCCCCAAGGTTTGGTTTCGGTAATTAATGACAACACTTTATTACCATGACTAACGTGTGTTTTGCAGAAACATTGGTAAGTTAGGTCATGGAGGTGATAACTGCTTTGAGCACTGTGGCTTCGTGTCCCTTGATGGAAATCGTTTCGGTTTTCAAAAGAGAGACGTCAAGATTAAGGACGGTTAGTTCCGGATGACGAAGTGTTGAGACACATTCGGAATAGTCGTTAGGATCTTCGTTTTTCTCTTTTGGCCGTACTATAAAGGGGGGCATGAATGGGTAGCTTGACCTAGGCGAGTCCTATGTTTAGGTGTGGTGCACACTTGTTAACTTGGCGCTAGGCTTCCCTAGATTAGCTCAAGGTTCAGTTAGAAGCAACTTGGTTGAAGTTGCGACGCGTTTCGACGAGTCTCGGGCTGTTTTCCAGGCACCGGACGCGGTCTTCGGGAACACCGGACGCGTCCGGTGTATTCGTTACCGCTGTTAGGGTTCGGCCCTGACCACCGGACGCGGTCCTCGCGAGGACCAGACGCGGTGGTCAGCGACCGACACGTGTCACCGAGAGAGAACACCCGTCGGACGCGATACTGGACTTGATCGGCGAGTCCGGTGCGAGTCCAGTAAGGTCCAGAGAGGACCGGACGCGTCCGGTCTTCAGGCATCGGACGCGGCCTCGCGTCCGGTGTGAGTCCAGTAAGCACCCTTGCACGTCGGACGCGTCCGGTGCTACCTGACCGGTGCGTCCGGTGGTTCGATTTCGAAAACGGGTTTTGACCGTTACGGGGGACCGGTGCGTCCGGTGCGTTGCACCGGCGCGTCCGGTGACCCCGTGTCAGAAAGTAACGGTTCGTTTTCTCTGAGGGGTGTATAAATACAACCCCTCCACCTCTTTTAGAGGTCTCTTGCTCATTCAAACATCTGAGAA
Source organism: Saccharum spontaneum (assembly GCA_022457205.1). Taxonomy (NCBI): domain Eukaryota; kingdom Viridiplantae; phylum Streptophyta; class Magnoliopsida; order Poales; family Poaceae; genus Saccharum; species Saccharum spontaneum. The sequence continues at coordinate 36,967,997 of CM039587.1, forward strand.
AACCCTTTAGAGTGCAAGGGAGTGCAAGAGCTCTAGTGAGGATAGAGATTTGAGAATCAAAGTTTGTGATTCCTCACTAGTGATTCGAGAGTAGCAAGTGTGCATCCACCTCCTCATTTGGGCTCGTCGTGGTCAAGTGAGAGTTCTAGCTTGTTACTCTTGGTGATCGCCATCACCTAGACGGCTTGGTGGTGATTGGGAGTTTGGTGATCATCCGGCGGAGCTTGTGGATGACCCAACTCAAGTTGTGAGCGGTTTTGGGTGATTCGCCGCGACGGAGTGTCGAAGAATCAACCCGTAGAGAGCACTTGATCCTTGCGCGGATCAAGGGGGAGCGACACCCTTGCGCGGGTGCTCCAACGAGGACTAGTGGGGAGTGGCGACTCTCCGATACCTCGGAAAAACATCGCCGTGTTCCTTGCCCCTTTACATTCAAGCAATTACTTTCTCGTATTTACTTTCATTGCTTGTTTTACATTCCTAGAATTGCCATGCTAGACTAGGATTGGAAACTAGGGTGCAAAACTTTTTAACGGTAGACTCTCTAGGAACACAAGTAGGCACTAGGGGTGAATTCCGGCTTATAGGATTTAATTCTTGCAATTATTTTTTAGAAAAGCCCAATTCACCCCCCCTCTTGGGCATCTTGATCCTTTCAAAGTCGTCGAGCACGCTTTGGAGATCCGAGCTGGCTCCAAACCCATGAAACAACGCTTGCGCCGCTTCGATGAGGAGAAGCGCAAGGTCATCGGCGAGGAGGTCCACAAGCTGTTGAAGGCCGGATTCATCAAGGAGGTTCATCATCCCGAGTGGTTGGCTAATCTTGTATTGGTTAAGAAAAAGAATGGGAAATGAAGGATGTGTGTAGACTATACTAGTTTGAATAAAGCATGTCCGAAAGTTCCTTTTCCTTTACCACGCATTGATCAAATCGTTGATTCTACTGCGGGATGTGAAACTCTGTCGTTCGTAGATGCGTATTCCGGCTACCACCAGATCAAAATGAAGGAGTCCGACCAGCTCATGACTTCATTCATCACCCCCTTTGGCATGTATTGCTATGTTACTATGCCCTTCGGTTTACGAAACGCAGGTGCTACGTACCAGTGACGCATGCAACACGTTTTCGAAGAGCACATCGGACCCACCGTCGAGACTTACGTTGACGACATCGTTGTCAAAACCAAGAGGGTCAGCAATTTGGTTAATGACCTCGACGTTGCGTTCAAGTGCCTTAGGGCACAAAATATTAAGCTCAACCCCGAGAAGTGCATCTTCGGCGTCCCTCGAGGCATGCTCTTAGGGTTCATCATTTCCGAACGTGGCATCGAGGCCAACCCGGAAAAAATCACTGCAATAACCAAAATGGGCCCTATCCGTGATCTAAAGGGCGTACAGAGGGTCACGGGCTGCCTCGCGGCCCTTAGTCGCTTCATTTCGCGCCTCGGCGAAAAGGCGCTCCCACTGTATCGTCTCCTAAAGAAATCGGAACGCTTTTCATGGACCCTCGAGGCAGAAGAAGCCCTTATAAAGCTCAAAGCTACGTTGTCCAACTCTCCAATCCTCGTCCCTCCGGCCACAGGGGAACCCCTCCCGCTTTATGTCGCCGTAACGACACAAGTGGTCAGCGCGGTCTTAGTTGTCGAGAGGACAGAGGAAGGACATACCTTGCTCGTTCAGAGGCCGGTCTACCTCATCAGTGAGGTGCTCTCGGAAACTAAGGTTCGCTACCCGCAAATCCAGAAGCTGCTGTACGCCATCGTCTTGACGCGGCACAAACTTCGTCACTACTTCGAGGGCCACCCGGTGACCGTGGTGTCTTCTTTCCCCTTGGAAGAGATAGCCCGAAACCGGGAAGCCTCGGGTAGAATAGCAAAGTGGACGGTCGAGCTCATGGGTGAGACCCTCTCTTATGCGTCGCGCAAAGCCATCAAATCCCAGGTGCTGGCAGATTTTCTAGCGGAGTGGACCGACACTCAACTTCCTTCGGTTCAGCTCCAGGCCGAGCTTTGGACCATGTACTTCGACGGGTCGCTGATGAAAACAGGAGCAGGCGTGGGCTTGCTCTTCATCTCGCCCCTCGAAGTCCACATGCGCTACGTTATCCGGCTTCATTTTGCTGCCTCCAACAATGTCGCCGAGTACGAGGCGCTCGTCACGGGCCTGCGCATCGCCGTTGAACTAGGGGTCTGACACCTCGATGTTCGTGGTGATTCCCAGCTCGTGATCGACCAGGTCATGAAGAGCTCAAGCTGCCATGACCCCAAGATGGAAGCCTACTGCGAGGAGGTATGGCGCCTTGAGGACAAGTTTCACGACCTCGAGCTCAACCACGTTGCACGCAGATATAATGAAGCTGCCGATGAACTCACGAAAATCGCTTCTAGTCGAGCCACAGTTCCACCTGACGTTTTCGCGAGGTATCTCCATCAACCGTCCGTCAACACCAGGGCAGACGGGGGGGCCGACGGTCCATCACTCGATCCCCCACCTGAGGCGGAAGCTCCCTCGACCGGGACTGAAGTCATGCAGGCGGAAGGCTCGACCCCACCAGCCAACCTCGAGCCCGACTGGCGTGTTTCATACCTCGACCATCTCACTCGAGGGGACCTCTCCTTGGATAAGACCGAGGCTCGACGGATCACTCGCCGGGCCAAGACCTTTGTGATATTTGGCGACAACAAAGAGCTTTATCGACGCAGCCCTATGGGCATCCTACAACGCTGTATCACAAATGAGGAAGGCAAGAATCTGCTCAAAGATCTACACTCGGGGGCTTGCGGTCATCACGCGGCACCTCGAACCCTCGTTGGAAATGCATTCCGACAAGGTTTCTACTGGCCAACCGTAGTCTCCGACGCTGTCAAGCTAGTACGCTCCTGCAAAGGATGCCAGTACTACGCAAGGCAAACCCATCTCTCGGCTCACGTCCTACAAACTATTCCCATCACATGGCCGTTCGCTGTTTGGGGGCTCGACTTGGTTGGACCCCTGAAGAGGACAACTGGTGGCTTCACCCACTTGCTCGTCGCCATTGATAAGTTTTCCAAGTGGATCGAGGCACGTCCTATCACCAGCATCAGGTCTGAGCAAGCCGTGCTATTCTTCACCGACATCGTCCACCGCTTTGGGGTTCCTAACTACATCATCACGGACAACGGCACCCAATTTACTGGCAAAAAGTTTCTGGATTTCTGCGACAACCATCACATCCGTGTGCTCTGGTCGGTCGTAGCTCATCCAAAAACAAATGGCCAAGTAGAACGTGCCAACGGCATGGTTCTACAAGGCCTAAAGCCGAGAATTTTCGACAAGCTAAACAAACACGGCAAAAAATGGGCCGCCGAGCTCCCCTCGGTCCTATGGAGCCTAAGAACCATGCCGAGTCAAGCCACGGGGTTCACTCCATTCTTCTTAGTCTACGGATCCGAGGCTATGCTCCCAACCGATGTAGATATGGATCCCCAAGGCTAAGAGCCTACAACGAGCAAAACAATGACGCCGCAAGAGAGAACGCCCTCGACCAGCTCGAGGAAGCTCGCGATGTGGCTCTGTTACACTCTGCAAGGTATCAGCAAAATCTCCGACGCTACCATGACCAACACGTTCGCAGAAGGGACCTCAATGTCGGTGACCTAGTGCTCTGGCGAAGCTAGAACAACAAGGGACGACACAAGCTTACTCCGTCATGGGAAGGGCCATACATCGTCGCGGAAGTATTAAAGCCCGGCACCTACAAGCTATCGAACGAAAAAGACAAAATCTTCACCAACGCATGGAACATCGAACCGCTACGTCACTTTTTTTCCTAAAGCCTCGAGGCTCTGTAAATTATTTCACAATCCCATGATAGAATAAAGAATACACCGGTGTTCAAAGCATTCTTTCATATAAACACAGAAGGATCGACCCTATTTTCTCAGAGTCGAACCTCCCTGGGGGGCTGCAAGGGGGGAACCCCCTGTGTCCCCAAAAAAGTCGCATTTTTTTCAAAAAAACAACAGAGCTTTTATATAAATTGACGAGGCTGCAAGTGCACCCTAAGGCTTGAGGGCTGCCGAGATCGCCTACGCCTCCGAGCTATGGTACCTCCCCTCACTCCCCCACGCCAAGGGGTGCAACCGCGCGCTAAGTAGACCTAATAAAAGTTCATGATTTTGAAAAAGCTCACGTCTAATGTTCCCATACGCTTCGAATCAAGTTCTTACATAATCCACGAGGCCGCAAATGCACCCTAAGGCTCGAGGGCTGCCGAGCCGCGAGATCGCTTACGCCTCTGAGGCTACGGTACCTCCACTCGCTCCCTCACGCCAAGGGGTGCAACCGCGCGCTAAGAAAATCATGCAAGAATACGATTCAAGCAAGAAAGGGAAGAAAAGACTCGAACGAAAACGAACATATACATTTACATATTAATGTTTCAGGGCCCCTGAGGCCATCACGACGTAAGTCACGAGTACTAACTACCCTATTACATGGGCCCTCATGCCTAGGTTTGGCTTACAGGCCCTCGTCGTCGGCAGGCGGGACCACCTTGACCTCGAATAGCTTCGCAAGGCGACCCCCGGGCTCCTCCGCGGCCTCGATCAGATCCAGGCAGGCTGCTTCATTTTCCTCGTCGGTCCGATCTGGATCCGTAATGAAGCCATCAGCGATGAGGCCCATGTCGTACTCAAACCCAGACCGGATGACCGCCATGGCCCTCTTCACGTCGTGATGCAGCTCGCCTCGTATCTTCTCACGGACGAGGCAACCCAGCGCCGCCATCCGGCGAACAAACGAGTTCCCCAGCGCGTCCTCCTCGGTATCGGCGTCGGGCTTGACCCCCAGGCCATCGCACACCGAGGTGATAGCACCCTGGAGTAGCTGAGTTCGCCCGACCTCGGCCTCAAAGAGGTTCTGGAACGAGGTAGCCGTCGCTTGGGCCGCGTGTTGCTGCTTCTCCAGCTCTGAAACACAAACACCAAGTTAGCAAAGACCTGGGACCTCGAGGCCAAAGTCAAAACGCGACAAAAGGCTTACCTTCAGCATGGGTCTGCCAACCCACGACCTCATCACGCAACTCCTCGTGTGCCTTCTCTGCCGCCCGAAGAGCCTCGTCCTTGTCGTGGACCGTCGCCCTCAGCGCCTCAATCTCTCGACCGGTGCCCGAGAGAGCCTCGTCCCTCTCTCGGACCGTCCCCTTCAACGTCGCGACCTCGTCCTCCAAGGTCCTGACGCGAGTGGACGCCATCCTGATCTAGACGTTAAGAGCATTGCGCTGACCGTCGACTAAAGCGACGTCCTCCTCGAGCTCCTTCACGCGCGCCAGCAGCGGCGCGAGGTCCTCACGGGCCTTGGCTGCCTCCTCCCAGGCCCTGGCCGCATCTTCACGTGCCTTGGCCTCGGCTTCCCGAGCCTACGCCGCCTCCTCCCTGACCGCTGCATGGACGACGTGGAGCTCGTCCACTTCGGCGCTCTTCTTGGATAGCCGCTTATTGGCTTCCTCGACTAAAGCCCGTTGACGAGCAAACGCCGCCCATACGCCACTCTCATGACGAATGAAGAGTGACTTGCGGCGAGAACGCTCCTTGAGTTCCTGACCACAGTTAAACCTAAGATCAGAACCAAGGAGAAAGGGGGGATAAAACGCAAGAAAAGACAAACGAACCCGGCTCACCTCAAAGGCCTCCGACATACCCCGCACCAAGGTATCCGCGACCATGCGCAGAGACTGCATGGAGTGCTTACGGAGTCCCTCGACAAACTCCCAGTGTTGCACTTCGTCCTTGTCGTCGAGGGCGAAGAAGGGCTCGGCGCTGGGGTTAAACGTGTCCCTAAACTCGAGGGTCGACCGACCCCAGCGCGGGAGCTCCTCCTTTGCCCGTACAAGCGCTAGCCCTGTGAAACTGGGCCACCTTGCAGACGCCTCAGCCAAGTCATCCCCCGACGTCGCGGAAGTACCGGGCCGATCCAGGGCATCGACCATCTTGACGTCCGCCTTCTGCTTTCCCTTGTCAGAAGGAGGGTCGTCGACGGTAAGATCGATTACAGCCGGAATCGACCCTTGGGACGGGGCTGGTGTCTCGACTGTTGGCACCACCACCTGCACGTCGGACGGTGGCACAACCACCCCCCCCCCCCGTTCTGCCTCGACTGCCTGCTCCGTTGGATGATCCTACTGCGGCTGCGGCCGCGACTCCTCCCGCGCCGGTTGCGACTTCGGCTGCGCCGCCTCTTTCCCCACATCCAGCGGGGCCTCCACCACCTCTCTTGACTCTTCGACATCCGCCCGCCCCCGCGTCACGGACGGATGCTTTGGCCTCAGCGGCCTCGACGGTCGCCTGGGTCTCGCAGTTGACCCAGGCTCCGACCCACCAACACCGGGCACGTCGAGCCTGGCATCGCCCGGGGCTGCCTTGATCGGCTCTGGCTCCCGCGTGGCGTCACCAAGTCCGGCGACCTCCTAGGCGCTTGCTCCCGCCTTAGCGATGGCATCCTTCGTCCTAAGCCACTCCGTGGCAGCCTGGTACCTCGCGACCCAGGCGGCATCATCGGCAGGCGTCCGCATCATCAGGGCGGCACTAGACTTGAGCACCTTGACGGGAGTCGGAGCCGCGAGCTCCACCTTGCGCTTGTGGCTGAGCAGTGAACAAACGCGTCAAAATAAAGAGCGAGATGACCTTGTCAGAAAGACAAGGTGAGGTACTTACCGGACAAGGGAATCCGGGGCCTAGACTCTGGCTTCCTCGAGCCACCTAACGGCTTCTGCGAGGGCCCCTCTGTCGAGCCTTCGGTTGGCCTGGTGCTCCTCAGAGCCCGGGCTGATGGGGCACCTGAGGACCTCTGCGCCGATGAGGCTATCTGGCCTCGAGTCCTTACGCCCGTCAATGGCGCCCTGGCCTCAGACGCCGACGTTGTTGCTCCGCCCATTGGCAAAGTCTGAGGCGATCGGACTCGCGGGCGCGGCGCCACCGATCTCCCCTGCGGGACCCCAGGCGATGTAGATCCCCTCTCTGAAGGCCCCACTATAAGGTCCTAGGTGGCTAGAGGGGGGTGAATAGCCTATAAAAATTCTACAAATACCACTAAGCAAACTTGTTAGAATAACAAACGGCATAAAGCGAGTTTTGCTTAGCCAAAGGTTGTGATGCAAGCCTCCTATCCACAAGTCTAGTAGATTATGATCTCTAGTTCACACAAGAGCTATGTCACTAATTTTACACTAGAGAACAAGCTAACAACACTACTAGCAAAGCTACCACTAGAGCTACACAAGATAATCTAGTAAAAGTAAGTGCAATAGAGAGGATTGTGATTCTTATACCGACGGTGGAGTGAAGATGTTGCCAATCACCAAGATGATATACAATCAATCAATATTGACAACAACACAATGTGAAGACCAATCACCGGGGGACAAGAGACACAATATTTTTATTCACCCGGTGTTCACTTGTGCACCGACAAGCTACGTCACCGGTTGTGTCGACCAACACTTAGATGGTTTCCCGGTGTGACCCTCAAGTCACTTGCCCCTCAAGGCACGACCCGCAAGGCACCGCAAGACACCATGTTGACGGTCCTTAAGTATCAATTATAACTATCAAATAAATAGAGAAAAGGATCCAAATGAAACCAACACCTAGACTTAGGGTTTTATCTGACAGAATTCCACGAGTTTTGCTGTTTATCTATTTCTGCAGGGGGTTATCAGGAAATACGGAAAAAAGGCCCACATGTCGGATTAATGACGGGATATTAACCGAACATGTAATTATCTTACATCTAGAAGAGTCCAGAAGCCACGAGAACGAACGGGAGGCGTAACGGAGCCGGACACAGGGCGCCCGCCCTGGTCCTTAGGGCGCCCGCCCTGGCCCCTCAGCCAATCAGGCTCCGCCTCGAGGATTATGCTCCACCGACCTAGAGGATCAAGGAAAACCGCACGATCAATGTCGGTTTGATCCAACGGCCCAGATTCATCCGAAAGGGCTATATAAGCAAGGCCCCTGACCCTGGAGGAGAGGCCCTCGTCTCATACTTCAAACCCTAATTCAGGAGGAGAGCCTCTGATCAAGCCCTAGAGCCACCACATCAACTAGATCTCTAGTTAGCATAGCTACATAGGATTAGAACTAGAAGGAGTCAATCTTCGATTGGTTTCTGGATCTGTCAAGAGGATTCTTGGTAATTCCTTTCTTGTTCTTCAATTGTTCATCATTGTTCTTCAATATTATGAATATGACTTTGTTCTATTTCAATATATTGATTATGACTTTGCTCTACTTGATTATATTTGCAATTATATTGTTCTTAGTTTATCATAGTTATATGCTTGGCTTAGTTAGATTGGAATTATATACATGCCTAGGATCGTATAGCGTTTATCCATGTGTACAGTGGGTGAATGATAATTATTGTGTAGACGTGGTGTCTATACCGTATTTATCTGCGATTGCACCCTATATGCCGGATTGTGGGGTAGTTCGCGATAGTGACAGCTTCGTTGATTCTTATATAGTCCCCCTCTCGTGTATAGGGCAGGCAGAGCAACACTATTACAGGGGAGTGATTGCTATGTTCTTCATCTTCCTTGCTAATATTCACTATGCATGGATATAGTCTTTTCTCACCATGATTGCCAAGTATAATTGCACTAACTATGATATGCTAGACTTTATAGTTAATAATAACTTAGGGAATATCTTTGTAGTTCATCCTAATTCCATGCTAATGACTTGCTAGAATATCTGTTGAGGTGCTTATCATTATTATATGTGGCTAGCTGATCAGATTAATTATCTTTGTCATCATTATCACTTTACCTTTACTTAATGTGACATTTATACCTGTATAAAGAGATTGATAAATACTCTCGGTTATACATGCAATGCTGTGTACTCAGTTCCATATTCTCATTCCATTATCAACCATGATACTTAGAAATCCCTTCCCAGTGGTAAAAATATAAATAACGATACCTGGAATACTTCCTAGTTAAAATGCTACATCGGTATTAATCTGTGCGCTTGCAGATCCCTTTTATTATTTATCTTGATGAGCAAATGCATATTTCAATACCGCGTCTCTCATGTCATGCTGGGGATGACAACTTGGCTTAAGTGGCATGAGGGATAGGTTTGGCATTTTTGGCGCCGTTATCAGAATTAGAAAACTAAGTCTACTTTTGGTAGTGACGTTAAGAATGCCCAACAAGCATTTTTGGCGCCGTTGCCGGGGAAGGTTGATTACTAAGTAGGAATGAATACGGAACTTTGAGTCATCATTTGCATCACTAATCTGATCGAGCTTATCAATTCTCTTATACAGTTTTACCCCTGTATTTTCCATTTTGATTATTTATTGCAGGGTGATGCATGAATAGAAGACATCTTCCAGACAACTTTGTTGATGATCCCGAAGCCTTATTCAGAAGAACAAGAGCCAAGCTCAAGAAGACATCGTCAACACTTCAGCACAAAGCTTCATCCAAATCCGAAGACCGCCGAAGTTTCATCCAGAATTTGTCGACTGAATTCGAAGCCATGGCGAACAAGTCGATCCGCGAGTTCTCAGCTCCCACTACGGACAACATCCGCACTGGACCTGCTGGGGAGATCGACCGCAACTTTGAGCTCAAGCCAGGGCTCATCAACATGGTGTAAGCTAACCAGTTCTGTGGGAAGCCACACGAAGATGCTAGTGCTCATCTTCAACCCTTCCTAAAGATCTGCAGCACTTTCACCATGGCTGATGTCCCCAGAGACGCCATACTACTTCGCCTTTTCCCATTCTCACTGTTGGGGAGAGCGAAGCAGTGGTTCTACGCTACAAAGGAGAAGAACACTACGTGGGCACTCTGCTCTACGAACTTTCTGGCCAAATTCTTTCCCATGGCATGGGAGCGTTTCCAAGACTACATCCTAGAATGTCCTCATCATGGAATGGAAAGCTGGCTACTGATGCAGACATTTTATCATGGGCTCATTAACAGTGCCCGTGAAACCATGGATGCTGCAGCTGGAGGAGCATTCCTATCACTCACCATACCTCAAGCCACAGCTCTTGTGGAGAAGATGGCATCCAACCAAGGTTGGAATGAAGAAAGAACTCAGACACGCAAGAGAGGTGGAGGTATGCACCAGCTCAAGGAAGTAGACATGCTGTCTGCCAAGCTAGACCTACTCATGAAGAAGCTCGATGATCGAGCTGGAGAAAAGAAAGAAGTCATGTACGTCTATGACTCCCACATGACTTGTGAGGAGTATGGAGGTACTGGACACTCGGGCAATCACTGTCCTGAGTTGCTGGAGGACGTGAACTACATCAACAATAACAACAACTACTACTACAACCGTCCTCAGCAGAATCAAGGTTGGAATCAACAGAGGCCTAACTACTCAGGTAATTACCAAGGTAACAATTCTTTCAATAATAATAACAATTATCCACCTTTGAGAGAGTTAGTGTCCAACCAAGGAAAGCTAATGGATAACCTGTCTAAGAAATTGGCATCTAATGATAAAATACTAGAAAATATAAATAATAGAATGGATAATTTCTCTACTACCATCAAGAACCAGATTAGCTTTAATAAAATGATTGAATCTCAGTTGAATCAAATAGCTGCTGTTGTTCCTGCTACTAACCCCGGTATACCATCACAACTGGAAGGACTAGAATCTGCAAATCTTGTAGACATGTTTGATGCAGGAGATTACTGGAGTAACCCTATCGTGGAAGTAAGTACTGACCGTCTGCCGGTCAAGAGAGGCGATCCAGGACGCCCCGTCATCCCGATCTCCATCGGCATGCGAGACTTCCCAGAAGCACTCTGTGACTTTGGCTCCAGCGTCAACATCATGCCCAGGGTACTCTATGAAAAACTCTTTTCACAACCATTATTAGAAACAACCATGTGTTTGCAGCTTGCAGATAGGACACTGAGTTTCCCGAGAGGAATATTGAAGAACATCTGTGTCCGAGTGGGTTCCTCGTACGCTCCAGCAGACTTCGTAGTGATAGAGACCGGTTCTGATGAGAGGGCTCCCGTCATCCTAGGGAGACCATTCCTGAACACCGCGGGAGCTGTCATCTATGCTAGTGCTGCCAAGATCAGTTTCTACATCAAGGGGAGGAAGGAAACGTTTTCCTTCAAGAACAAGACCGCACAAATCCCAGAGCAACCCCAATATGAACCAAGGAAGAGGACCAACAGGAGGAACAAGAGCAAGAAGCAAGTATGGACCGAGACAGCTAAGATGGTCACTGCCGTGCACAAAGGTCAAGATCGCCAACTCAAGTCACCGTTCTTGCCTAAGAAGGACGACCCAGGTATGCCAAGCATTTATTGCTCCATTAATGGGTCCCACTTCTACAAAGACACTTTGCGACACTGGGTCGGGCGTCAACATAATGGCCAAGGTCACCTATGAACTTCTGTTCGGAACCATGCCCTTAAACCCAACATATATTCAGCTCCAGATGGCAGATCAGACATTCCGACAGGTCGAAGGTACAGTAACTGACGTCCCTGTCAAGATAGACGATCACTTTGTCCATACAAACTTTCAGGTTATTGACATGGGAGAAGATGAATACGATCCACCCATCATCCTTGGAAGACCATTCCTTAGTACTGTCAAAGCAATCATTTACATTGGAACTGGAGAAGTCCACATGCACTTCCCCTCTGAGAAGGTACGTCTTTACTTTACTGACCCTAACTATGTATTTGAAGAATCCAAGCAGGTCAGGACAAGAAGAAGGCGGCGTAACCACAATCAGAAGCAACAGGTCAACAAGGACGGATGGGTAGATTATGAAGGAGAAGTGGTAAGATCTGAAGACATACCACTCAACCAACACTGTCCTGAGGAGACCAAAGCACCGAGACAGGTATGGAAAGAAAAGACAGTTGTACATGAAGAGGAGGCGCCGCCAGAACCACCGACTACGCCATCCACCAAGTCCCAGGACGACTGAACGAATAAGAGTCCCGTTCGGAGGACTTAAAAAACACCGAACGCCTTGCCAAGAGGTAACTTGGTAGTTATCCTTTCCTTTTAATTATTTACTTTATCTTAAATAGTTTGCTTAGTTAATCATATTCATACTATCTTAAAAAGAAAATAAAAATGTTAAAAACCCTAAAGCCCCATGTGAGTATGCGAGTGGCATAAAACCCATAAGTACATTCACTGTGGTGGCATAAAATATATATATATATAATAAATACATAAATATTTTCTTCTGCTTTATAAAAGAAAAAAACAACATAAAAAAATCAAGGAGGCTCAGCATGATAAAGGCTAGATATTTATGCTAACACTTAATCAGTTCCACAAAGCTTTGTTGTCTATTTGAGCTTCACAGAATTCAAGGAGACTAGCAGACAGAGGACATTCTAATCGCTGTCAGGGTGCTGCCGACTTTCAAATACATCTCCGCCATCTGCTAGCTACATCAGAAGAGATTATGTCAAGATCTAGCTTGGGGGAGAGCACCTCCATTATCTTGCTAAGTATTTCTATCTTTATCTTTATATTTATATATACTTCTACCCTATAAAAATAAAAATATACATAACTATGAAAAAACAAATAAAGATTTTGTGCTTATATATATATACCTATATCTTTTGCTTATTGTGTTTTAATAAATAAATAAAGTGGCTATGCTAAACTGAATCTAAATAATAATAAAACTCTAGCATGGATATGATGAATAGTTGCTTTGCCTAATTTTCAAATTTGAAGTTCTCTCTCTAAGTTTACATAACTGTTATCATTTAAAGCTTGCTCTAAACCTGAACTTGTGGGAAGAGAACTTGATCTAAAGTCTAAGTTGTTAACGGATATGATATGGGAAGGTTGAGCTGTTGTTTATCTATTCCTAGAGATGCTAGAATTCTAGAGAATTTTATCTTTGAAAATCTTAAAATGCTACATGATGAGTTCCTGTATGATGAGAGTTTAAGTTCCTACCACAGCCATACATACATGCTTGCTAGACTTTAAGCCATACCTTTACTTTTTACTGCTTATGAGCATTGAGTGTAGTCAAGCTGTGTAGACCCTTAGGAGCTTGTCATGCGGTTAAAATCAAGATTCACTTGCACGATCACTCATACATGCTGCTTCTACTCCGGAAGTACGCATCCACATATATCCACTCATTCTCATCTCTAGATCCACATAAAATTATTCTACTCCTAATCCGGGAGAGAATAGCCAAAAATATTTTTCCATTCTTGTTATCCCCTGTGAAATAAATGCTCAAGCTATTTTGGTTACTACCACTTGCTATATTGTTCTAAGGAGATGAGTGCTCTATACGAGGAAATAAAAAGGGGCAAGTGCCCGGAACCTCGAAAAGAAAAATATACGAGGAAATAAAAAGGAGCAAGTGCTCGGAACCTCGATGAAAAAAAAGAAAAAGTGTGAGAAGAGAGGTAAAAATGGACAAGTGTCCGACAGTAGAATTAGGGGTACAAGATACCCACCTGAAAGGAAAAAAATATAGAGCACCTCATTCTCCTCAAGAGCTTTAAAAGCAAGAAAGGTACGTATCCCCTCAAAAAGAGCAAAAGTAGAATTAGACTTTCATCATTGTTATCATCACTACCACCATACACCATTTATTCGCCACACATGCACATCTTGATTTGACTTATTGGCTTGTTTCTCTGGATCCATGGTTTGACTATGCAATAAATGTCTTGTAAGTATGTATACTTTATCTCCCACCGATGAGCTCCAGATATCAAAAGCCTTATTAGAATAGGATGAGAGAGAAGACAATGTCATTCTGCCTTATACCACAAATACTACATACTTTGCTTTGAGAGAAGGCAGACATCATTACTGCCTTGGTGAGGATCCAGAAATACCACAAAAGAGAGACCTGAGAGAGTCATACAAGGAATCTCTGAGTTTTATTTGAAAATCTGCAAAAAACTCCAAGAGTTATAGCTAATCAAGAATAAGAGATATGGCGCTTGACTAGACTGTTCTATCTTTTAACCGCTCAAGACAAAGGTGACGGTTGCAAGCCCCATGGTGAAAGGTATAATGAGTAAGTTTTAAGTCTTGACAGTTTACTTTAACTCAGAGATGAGACTCTATTTGAAAGCATGTGTACCGTCAAAATTCAAAGGCATTTCAGCAACTACTGAGTCTCTCCTTGCTCAGGGACAAGCAAGAGGTAAGCTTGGGGGAGTTTATTGACGGTCCTTAAGTATCAATTATAACTATCAAATAAATAGAGAAAAGGATCCAAATGAAACCAACACCTAGACTTAGGGTTTTATCTGACAGAATTCCACGAGTTTTGCTGTTTATCTATTTCTGCAAGGGGTTATCAGGAAATACGGAAGAAAGGCCCACATGTCGGATTAATGACGGGATATTAATCGAACATGTAATTATCTTACATCTAGAAGAGTCCAGAAGCCACGAGAACGAACAGGAGGCGTAACGGAGCCGGACACAGGGCGCCCGCCCTGGTCCTTAGGACGCCCGCCCTGGCCCCTCAGCCAATCAGGCTCCGCCTCGAGGATTATGCTCCACCGACCTAGAGGATCAAGGAAAACCGCACGATCAATGTCGGTTTGATCCAACGGCCCAGATTCATCCGAAAGGGCTATATAAGCAAGGCCCCTGACCCTGGAGGAGAGGCCCTCGTCTCATACTTCAAACCCTAATTCAGGAGGAGAGCCTCTGATCAAGCCCTAGAGCCACCACATCAACTAGATCTCTAGTTAGCATAGCTACATAGGATTAGAACTAGAAGGAGTCAATCTTCGATTGGTTTCCGGATCTGTCAAGAGGATTCTTGGTAATTCCTTTCTTGTTCTTCAATTGTTCATCATTGTTCTTCAATATTATGAATATGACTTTGTTCTATTTCAATATATTGATTATGACTTTGCTCTACTTGATTATATTTGCAATTATATTGTTCTTAGTTTATCATAGTTATATGCTTGGCTTAGTTAGATTGGAATTATATACATGCCTAGGATCGTATAGTGTTTATCCATGTGTACAGTGGGTGAATGATAATTATTGTGTAGACATGGTGTCTATACCGTATTTATCTGCGATTGCACCCTATATGCCGGATTGTGGGGTAGTTCGCGATAGTGACAGCTTCGTTGATTCTTATATAGTCCCCCTCTCGTGTATAGGGCAGGCAGAGCAACACTATTACAGGGGAGTGATTGCTATGTTCTTCATCTTCCTTGCTAATATTCACTATGCATGGATATAGTCTTTTCTCACCATGATTGCCAAGTATAATTGCACTAACTATGATATGCTAGACTTTATAGTTAATAATAACTTAGGGAATATCTTTGTAGTTCATCCTAATTCCATGCTAATGACTTGCTAGAATATCTGTTGAGGTGCTTATCATTATTATATGTGGCTAGCTGATCAGATTAATTATCTTTATCATCATTATCACTTTACCTTTACTTAATGTGACATTTATACCTATATAAAGAGATTGATAAATACTCTCGGTTATACATGCAATGATGTGTACTCAGTTCCATATTCTCATTCCATTATCAACCATGATACTTAGAAATCCCTTCCCAGTGGTAAAAATATAAATAACGATACCTGGAATACTTCCCGGTTAAAATGCTACATCGGTATTAATCTGTGCGCTTGCAGATCCCTTTTATTATTTATCTTGATGAGCAAATGCATATTTCAATACCGCGTCTCTCATGTCATGCTGGGGATGACAACTTGGCTTAAGTGGCATGAGGGATAGGTTTGGCATTTTTGGCGCCGTTATCAGAATTAGAAAACTAAGTCTACTTTTGGTAGTGACGTTAAGAATGCCCAACACACCACTCTCAAGTGAGGTAACTCAATGACACGCTGAAAGCATCTAGGCCCCAAGGTTTGGTTTCGGCAATTGATGACAACGCTTTATTACCATGACTAACGTGTGTTTTGCAGAAACTTTGGTAAGTTAGGTCATGGAGGTTATAACTGCTTTGGGCACCATGGTATTCGTGTCCCTAGATGGAAATCGTTTCGGTTTTCAAAAGAGTGACGTCAAGATTAAGGACGGTTAGTTCCGGATGTCGAGGTGTTGAGATACATTCGGAATAGTCGTTAGGATCTTTGTTTTTCTCTTTTGGCCGTACTATAAAGGGGGGCATGAACGGATAGCTTGACCTAGGTGAGTCCTATGTTTAGGTGTGGTGCACACTTGTTAAACTTGGCGCTAGGCAACCCTAGATTAGCTCAAAGTTCAGTTGGAAGCAACTTGGTTGAAGTTGCGACACTTTTCGAAAAGTTTCGGGCTGTTTCCCACTGACCGGACGCGGTCTTCGGCATGACCGGACGCGTCCGGTCAGTACGTAACCGCGACTAGGGTTTCGGCCCTGACGACTGGACGCGGTCCTCGCGAGGACCGGACGCGATGGTCAGTGGCCGACACGTGTCACTTGAGGGAAACACCCGTCGGACGCGACCTGGGTGTGATCGGCGCGTCCGGTCATAGTCCAGTAAGGTCCAGAGACGACCGGACGTGTCCGGTCATCAACGATCGGACGCGGCCTCGCGTCCGGTGCACTTACAGTAAGCTCCTTTGCACGATCGGACGCGTCCGGTCACCCCTGACCGGCACGTCCGGTCATTCAGTTGAAAATCGGGATTTGACCGTTACGGGCGACCGGCGCGTCCGGTCAGTTCGACCGGCGCGTCCGGTCAGCCCGTGTCAGAAAGTAACGGTTCGTTTTGTCTCGGGGGTGTATAAATACATCCCCTCCACCTCTTTTAGAGGTCTCTTGCTCATTTGAACATCTGAGAAAACCCTTTAGAGTGCAAGGGAGTGCAAGAGCTCTAGTGAGGATAGAGATTTGAGAATCAAAGTTTGAGAGTTCCTCACTAGGGATTAGAGAGTAGCAAGTGTGCATCCATCTCCTCATTTGGGCTCGTTGTGGTCAAGTGAGAGTTCTAGCTTGTTACTCTTGGTGATCGCCATCACCTAGATGGCTTGGTGGTGATTGGGAGTTTGGTGATCATCCGACGGAGCTTGTGGATGACCCAACTCATGTTGTGAGAGGTTTTGGGTGATTCACCGCGACGGAGTGTCGAAGAATCAACCCGTAGAGAGCACTTGATCCTTGCGCGGATCAAGGGGGAGCTACACCCTTGCGCGGGTGCTCCAACGAGGACTAGTGGGAGTGGCGACTCTCCGATACCTCGGAAAAACATCGCCGTGTTCCTTGCCCTTTACATTCAAGCATTTACATTCTCGTATTTACTTTCATTGCTTGATTTACTTTCCTAGAATTGCCATGCTAGACTAGGATTGGAAACTAGGGTGCAAAACTTTTATCGGTAGACTCTCTAGGAACACAAGTAGGCACTAGGGGTGAATTCCGGCTTGTAGGATTTAATTCTTGCAATTAATTTTTAGAAAAGCCCAATTCACCCCCCCCTCTTGGGCATCTTGATCCTTTCACACGCGCATTCCACTAGAGTTGCTTTTGGCGTCCCGCCGAGGAAAGCACAAGAACCTCTCACAATCAACCGGAGGTGGCCAAGAACAATCACCTTCTCATGCCAACGCCTCCAACAATCTCCAAGCCGGCTAGGGAGCGGTACTCTCCAAGAGTAACAAGAAATCCACCGGCTAAACCACCCACAAGTGCCACTAGATGCCCTCAAGCTATGCAATGCACTTTGGGATCACTCAATCTCACTTTTGATTTGCAATCAAGCTAGAGAGATGAGTGGGAGGAGAAGCTTTAGCTCAAAGGATGCACAAGAGTGTTAGAAATGCCAAGAGACCTCCCCAAGGGCTGGCCAACGAGTATTTATAAGCATCCCATACAAATAGAGCCGTTGCCACTCAACTGAGCGTTTTTTCGCGAGCGACCGGACGCGCCGGTCGAACCTGACCGGACGCGCTTCACCGCGTCCGGTCGCCCTGCGCCGTCCACGTGTCCCTCGAATTTCAACTGCGACTGCCAGATCCTCCAACGGTCACTGCGCGCCAACGGTCAAACGCGACGACCGGACGCGCCGCTCAAACGACCGGACGCGCCGAACGCACAGTGCCGCACACCCGCGACGCAACGACCGGACGCGCTCCACGCAACGACCGGACGCGACAGTGCCAACGTCCGGTCGGAGTCCAGTAAGCTCCCTTCGCGACCGGACGCGTCCGATCATGTGTGACCAGACGCGCACCGCGTCCGATCGACCTTGCAAACTGCAGTTCCCTCAGAGCGCCTGACCAGATGCGTCGGTCCCACGAGTGATCGGACGTGCCGATTGCAAACCCTAGCCCGTGCGCCTGACTGCTGCGCTGTACTGACCGGACGCGTCCGGTCAAATCGTGACCGCGTCCGGTCACCTCTGTGACCCCCGTTCGCCTCCGTTTTCGACTTCCGGCGTAGTGGAAAATAGACATTTCATTTCCCGAAATCGCCTGAATCCCACGCTCGTACGCTCGGCGGGAGGGAGAGAGGAACCCAAACCCCTCTCTACCCGCAAGCCACAGCGCGACCAACGTCACCTTTGTAAATGTGCCAACACCATCAAGTATACATCTCCATGTGCTTTTGTGTTAGCTTTTTCTCAATCATTTTCAAAGGTTTTCCAGTTAGCTCACTAGGTCCTACATGCAATGCACTTCATGAATTCACCTCGTGGCATCCGTGTGTTGAGTGTAAAACAAAATGGTCCTATGGTTATACCTTTTCCTTGAGCCTATTTTGTTTCTCCAAATGATATGATCCACTTCATATCATCACATGACCGTCTCGATCCATCGACCTTTACTTCACTTGCTCTTCACCGTTACATCGGTCCGTCGGCGCCAAGTCTTGCTCAAGCTTCACCATCGCATGGTCCTTCGCTTCGAAGCCTCGACTTGCCCTTCACCTTCACAACCGGTCCATCGAGCCAAGCCTCATCTTGGTCTTCACCATTTTGGTCATATGAGTCAATGTCATGTCTCATATTCAATGACAACCTTTATCTAAATCATCCACTTAGATATAAAGGTTAGTCCTAGGTTTCATCAATTAGCCAAAACCAAACTAGGGACTTTCACCTGCTCGGGCCCTTCCTTCCGCTGGCTCTCCTTCCCCCTCGACGGACGCCGAGACTTCCCTCGACGCCTGGGAGGTCGACCCCCCACCAATGGGCTCCAGCAGGGGCCGTACGTCGGGGAGGTGCGCCAGAAAAGTCACGGTATCATACCGCGACCCGGCGTCGTTGTCGCCGCTGTCCTCATCCTCCCCCGAGACCGTCTCAGAGGGGGATTCCTCGATCGGGAGACCCTCGAGACTCCGCTGGCGGCGGTGCTTATTCAACACCTCGCGCTCGAGAGCCTTCTTGACCTGACGCTTCTTCGCAGCGTCCTTCTCTTCCTTCTTCTGGGCCGCCGAGAGGCGTCTCGCCTCTCGAGCAGCCCGATCCTCCGGAACCGGCGGCCGCGACTCCTTGACCGCCGATAGATCCTGCACGGAGGCCTCGACAAACTTAATCGAGAAAACTAGGAAGCAAAAGGACCCGAGGTTGTCAGAACGACGCTTACTAGAGGCTCGAAGCCCTGAGTGGGTGTTGGGCATTCTTAACGTCATTACCAAAAGTAGACTTAGTTTTCTAATTCTGATAACGGCGCCAAAAATGCCGAACCTATCCCTCATGCCACTTAAGCCAAGTTGTCATCCCCAGCATGACATGAGAGACGCGGTATTGAAATATGCAACTGCTCTTCTAAATAAATAATAAATAAGATCTGCAAGCGCACAGATTAATACCGATGTAGCATTTTAACCGGGAAGTATTCCAGGTATCGTTATTTATATTTTTACCACTGGGAAGGGATTACTAACATCAATGTTGATTATGGAATGGAATATAGGAATGAGTATCAATCATTGCATGTATAAGTGAGAGCATTCATCTATCTCTTGCATACAGGGGTAAGTGTCACATAAAATATAGATAAAGTATGAATGGTGACAAAGATAATTAATCTAATCAGCTAGCCACATATAATAATGATAAGCACCTCAACAGATATTCTAGCAAGTCATTAGCATGGTATTAGGACGAACTACAAGGATATTTCCTAAGTTATTCTTAATTATAAAGTATAGCATATCATAGTTAGTGCAAGTACACTTGGCAATCATTGCGAAAAAGGACTACGCCCATGCATAGTGATATTATCAAGGAAGATGAGAAACATAGCAATCACTCCCCCATAATAATGTTGCTCTGCCTGCCTTACACACGGGAGGGGGACTATATAAGAACCAACGAAGCTGTCACCATCGCGGACCACCCCACGATCCGGCATATAAGGTGCAATCGCAGATAAATATGGTCTAAGCACCACGCCTACACAATATTTATCATTTACCCATGGATCCGATGGATAAACGCTATACGATCCTAAACATGTATATAATTCCAATCTAACTAAGCCAAGCGTATAACTACGATAAACTAAGAACAATATAATTGCAAACATAAACAAGTAGAGCATAGTCATAATCAATATATTGAAATAGAACAAAGTTGTATTCATAATATTGAAGAACAAAGATGAACAATGAAGAACAGTAAAGGAATTACCAAGAATCCTCCTGACAGATCCGGAAACCAATCGAAGATTGACTCCTTCTAGTTCTAATCCTATGTAACTATGCTATACTAGAGATCTAGTTGATGTGGTGGCTCTAGGGCTTGATCAGAGACTCTCCTCCTGAGATTAGGGTTTGAAGAATGAGAATGAGGGAGTGCCTCCTCCAGGGGCCAGGGGTCCTGCTTATATAGCCCCCTCAAGTGAACGTGGGCCGTCGGATCAAACCGACATTAATCGCACGGTTTTCCTTAATCCCTTAGGTCGGTGGAGCATAATCCGCGAGACAGAGCCTGATTGGCTCTCAGGCCAGGGCGGGCGCCCTAGGGAGCAGGGCGGGCGCCCTGCCTCCGGGCCCGTTCGGCCTCCCGTTCGATCTCGTGGCTTCTGGAGTCTTCTAGATGATAGAAAATCGGTGAACACGTTATTATCTCTATGTAAACCCGACGTGTGGGCCTTTCCTCTGTATTTTCTGATAACCCCCTGCAGAAACAGACAAACACCAAAACTCGTGGAATTCTGTCAGATAAAACCCTAAGTCTAGGTGTTGGTTGCATTTGGATCCTTTTCTTTATTTATTTGATAACTATATTTGGTACTTAAGGACCGTCAATAAACTCCCCCAAGCTTACTTCTTGCTCGTCCCTAAGCAAGGATAGACTCATTATGGATCAGAAGTTGCTGCAACGCCTTTGAACGTTGATGGTACATATGCTTTCAAATAAGGTCTCATCCCTGAGTTAGAGTAAACTGTCATGACTTAAAACTTACTCATTTTACCTTTCACCATGGGGCTTGCAACCGTCACCTGCATCTTGAGTGGTTAAAAGATAGAACGGTCTAGTCAAACGCCATGTCTCTTATTCTTGATCAGCTATAGCTCTGGAGTTTTTGCAAAGTTTTCAAATAAAACTCAGAGATTCCTTGTATGACTTTCTCAGGTCTCTCTTTTATGGTATTTCTGGATCCTTACCAAGGCAGTAATGGTATATGCCTTCTCTCTCAAAGTATGTGGTATTTATGGTATAAGGCGTAGTGACATTGTCTTCTCTCTCTCACCCTACTCTAATAAGGCTTTGATATCTGGAGCTCATAGGTGGGAGATACAGTATATATACTCATAGAACATTTATTGCATAGTCAAACCATGGATCCAGAGAAACAAGTCAATAAGTCAAATCAAGATGTGCATGTGTGGTGAATGAGTGGTGTATGGTGATAACAAAAGTCTAATGCTCTTTTTGAGGGAATACATACCTTTCTTGCTTTTTAAAACTTTTGAGGGGAATGAGATGCTCTATTTTTTTTCTCTTTTTTTTTCTCTCAGGTGGGTATCTTGTACCCCTAATTCTACTGTCGGACACTTGTCCATTTTTACCTCTCGTCTCACTTTTTCTTTCTTCGAGGTTCCGAGCACTTGCTCCTTTTTATTTCCTCGTATTTATATTTTTTTAGAGCAATCTCCCTCTTTTGAAAATATAGCAAGTGGTAGTAGAAATGACTTGAGCATTAACTTCACAGGGAATAACAGGAATGGGATAATGTTTTTGGCTATTCTCTCCCGGGTCAGGAGTAGAATAATTTTGGGTGAATCTGGAGATGGAAATGAGTGGATATATGTGGATGCGTACTTCCAGAGTAGAAGCAGCATGTATGAGTGAACGTGCAAGTGAATCTTGATTTTAACTACATGACAAGTTCCTAAGGGTCTACACAGCTTGACCACACTCAATACCCATAAGCAGTAAGTAGTAAAAGTGCGGCTCTTAATCTAACAAGCATGTATATATGGCTGTGGTAGGAATTTAAACTCTCATCATACAGGAACTCATCATGCAACATTTTAAAGATTTTCAAAGATAAAATTCTCCAGAATTCTAGCATCTCTAGGAACAGATAAACAGCAGCTCAACCTTCCCATATCATATCCGCTAACAACTTAGACTTCAGATCAAGTTCTCTTTCCACTAGTTCAGGTTTAGAGCCAGTTTTAAATTATAACAGTTATGTCTAAACTAGAGAGAGAACAAATTTGAAAATTAGGCAGAGCAATTATTTATCATATCCATGCTAGAGTTTTATTTTCAAGATTCAGTTTAGCATAGCTACTTTATTTATTTATTAAACTAAGCAAATATATATAAACACAAAATATTTATTTGGGTTTTCATGATTATGCATCTTTTTATTTTAATAAAGCATAGGTATAAATGTAGATAAAAATACTTATCGGGATAAATGGGGGTGCTCTCCCCCAAGCTGGATCTTGACGTAATTTCTTCTGATGTAGCTAGCAGGTGCAGAGGTGTATTTGAGTGTCGGCAGTACCCTGACAGCGATTAGGATGTCCTCCATCTGCTAGTCTTCCTGAATTCTGTGGAGCTCAAATAGACAACAAAGCTTCGTGGAACTTGATTAAGCGTTAGCATAAATATCTAGCCTTTATCATGTTTGAGCTTCCTTGGTAAATGTCACTCTCTATTTTTATTTTCATTTTTTATAGAACAGAAAAAATATATATTATTTTTTTTATGCCACCACAGTGAATGTACTTATGGGTTTTATGCCACTCGCATACTCACATGGGGCTTACTGTTTTCAACATTTTTTTAGACAGAATGAACATGATTAACTGAGCAATAATTAAAGGGAAAATGATAACTACCAAGTTTACCTCTTGGCACGGCGTTCGGTGTTTTAAAGTCCTCCGAACATGACTTCTTTTCTTCTTAGTTGTCCTGGGATTTGGGTGGCGTAGACGGTGGTTCCGGCAGCGCCTCCTCTTTTTGTGTAACTGTCTTCGCCTTCCATACCCGACTTGGTGCTTCAGTCTCCTGTTGTGTATCCTCGGGCCTTATGACATCTCCTTCATAGTCTGCCCATACGTCCTTGATGGTTTACCTCCTTTGGTTACGGTTACGTCGCCTTCTTCTTGTCCTGACCTGCTTAGAATCTTCAACTATATAGTTAGGGTCATTAAAGTAGCGGCGTACCTTCTCAGAGGGGAAATGCATATGGACTTCTCCGGTTCCAATGTAGATGATTGCTTTGACGGTGCCTAGGAACGGTCTTCCTAGAATGATGGGTGGATCGTACTCGTCGTCTCCCATGTCAATGACCTGAAAGTCTGTATGGACAAAATGATCGTTAATTTTAACAGGGACATCGGTTACTATACCTTTGACCTTTCAGGATGTCTGATCTGCCATCTGGAGCTGAGTGTATGTTGGTTTTAAGGGCATGGTCCCGTACAAGAGCTGATAGGTGACTGTGGCCATTATGTTGACGCCTGATCCAGTGTCGCAGAGCGCCTTCTGAAAGGAGTATCCATTGATTGAGCACTCAATGCTTGGCATACCTGGGTCGTCCTTCTTGTTCAGGAACGGCGACTTGAGTCGACCATCTTGACCTCCTTGAACTGCAGTGACCATCTTAGCTGATTCGGTCCATCCTTGGTTGTTCTTGTTCTGCTTGTTCCTCCTGTTGGTCCTCTTCCTTGGTTCATGTTGGGGTTGCTCTGGGATTTGTGTAATCTTGTTCTTGAAGGAAAACGTCTCCTTTCTCCCCTTGGTGTTGAAGTTGATCTTCGCAGCGCTGGCGTAGATGACAGCTCCCGAGGTGTTCAGGAATGGCCTTCCCAGAATAACTGGTGACCTCTCATCGGACCCGGTCTTTATCACCACGAAGTTAGCTGGAGCATACGAGGTACCAACTCGGACACACATGTTCTTTAATATTCCTTTAGGAAAGCTTAGTGTCCGATCTGCAAGCTGCAAACACATAGTTGTTTCTGATAAAGGATACGTAAAGAATTTTTCATAGAGTACCCTGGGCATAATGTTGACGCTGGAGCCAAAGTCGCAGAGTGCTTCTGGGAAGTCCACCATGCCGATGGAGATCGGGATGACGGGGCGTCCTAGATCGCCTCTCTTGACTGGCAGAAGGTCATTATGTACTCCGACAGCGGGATTATTCCAATAGTTACCTGCATCAAACATGTCTACAAGATTTGCAGATTCTAATCCTTCCGGTTGTGATGGTATACCGGGGTTAGTAGCAGGAACAGCAGCAGCTATTTGATTTAACTGAGATTCAATCATTTTATTAAAGCTAATTTGGTTTTTGATGGCAGTAGAGAAATTATCCATTCTATTATTTATGTTTTCTAGTATTTTATCATTGGATGCCAATTTCTTAGACAAGTTATCCATTAGCTTTCCTTGATTAGACACTAACTCTCTCAGGGGTGGAAAATTATTATTGTTGTTGTAAGAGTTATTACCTTGATAATTACCTGAGTAGTTACCTGAGTAGTTAGGCCTCTGTTGATTCCAACCTTGATTTTGTTGAGGACGGTTGTAGTTGTTGTTGTTGTTGATGTACCTTGCATCCTCAAGCATCTCAGGGCAGTGATTGCCTGAGTGTCCAGTGTCTCCACATTCCTCACAAGTCATGTGAGAGTCGTAGACGTTCATGACTTCTCTTTTGTCTCCAGCTTTGTCATCGAGCTTTTTCATGAGTAGGTCTAACTTTGCAGACAGCATGTCTACCTCCTTGAGCTGGTGCATACCTCCACCCTTCTTACGTGTTTGAGTCCTCTCTTCGTTCCAACCTTGGTTGGACGCCATCTTCTCCACAAGGGTTGTAGCTTGTGGTATGGTGAGTGATAGAAATGCGCCTCCAGCTGCAGCATCTATGGTCTCACGAGCACTAGTGATGAGCCCATGATAGAAAGTCTGCATAAGTAGCCAGCTCTCCATTCCATGATGGGGACATTCTAGGATGTAATCTTGAAAGCGCTCCCATGCTTCTGGAACGGATTCATCATGTTGTTGCTGAAAACTTGTAATCTTCCCACGGAGAGCAATGGTCTTGCCCATGGGAAAGAACTTAGCCAGAAAGTTCATAGAGCAGAGTGCCCACGTAGTGTTCTTATCCTTCGTCGCGTAGAACCACTGCTTCGCTCTCCCCAATAGTGAGAATGGGAAAAGGCGAAGTAGTATGGCGTCTCTGGGAACATCTAATATAGTGAATGTGCTGCAAATCTCTAGGAAGTGTTGGAGATGAGCACTTGCATCTTCGTGCGGCTTCCCACAAAACTGGTTGGCTTGTACCATGTTGATGAGCCCTGGCTTGAGCTCAAAGTTCTTGTTGATGGCCGCGGCAGGTCTAGTGCGGATGTTGTCCGTAGTGGGAGCTGAGAACTCGTGGATCGTCTTGTTCGCCATGGCTGCGAACTCTGTTGACAAATTCCGGATGAAACTTCGACGGTCTTCTGAATTGGATGAAGTGTTGCGTCGAAGTGTTGACTTCTTGAGCTTGGCTCTTGCCCCTCTGATTAATGCTTCGGGGTTGTCAACAAAATTTTCTGGAAGATGTCATCTATTCATACATCACCCTGCAAAACAATAAGAATGGAAAAATACAGGGGTAAATCTGTATGGGAGAATTGATGATCTCAATCACTTAATGATGCGAATGATGACTCAAATTCCGTATTCATTCCTTGTTAGTAAATCAACCTTCCCCGGCAACGGCGCCAAAAATGCTTGTTGGGCATTCTTAACGTCATTACCAAAAGTAGACTTAGTTTTCTAATTCTGATAACAGCGCCAAAAATGCCGAACCTATCCCTCATGCCACTTAAGCCAAGTTGTCATCCCCAGCATGACATGAGAGACGCGGTATTGAAATATGCAACTGCTCTTCTAAATAAATAATAAATAAGATCTGCAAGCGCACAGATTAATACCGATGTAGCATTTTAACCGGGAAGTATTCCAGGTATCGTTACTTATATTTTTACCACTGGGAAGGGATTACTAACATCAATGTTGATTATGGAATGGAATATAGGAATGAGTATCAATCATTGCATGTATAAGTGAGAGCATTCATCTATCTCTTGCATACAGGGGTAAGTGTCACATAAAATATAGATAAAGTATGAATGGTGACAAAGATAATTAATCTGATCAGCTAGCCACATATAATAATGATAAGCACCTCAACAGATATTCTAGCAAGTCATTAGCATGGTATTAGGACGAACTACAAGGATATTTCCTAAGTTATTCTTAACTATAAAGTGTAGCATATCATAGTTAGTGCAAGTACACTTGGCAATCATTGCGAAAAAGGACTACGCCCATGCATAGTGATATTATCAAGGAAGATGAGAAACATAGCAATCACTCCCCCGTAATAATGTTGCTCTGCCTACCTTACACACGGGAGGGGGACTATATAAGAACCAATGAAGCTGTCACCATCGCGGACCACCCCACGATCCGGCATATAAGGTGCAATCGCAGATAAATATGGTCTAAGCACCACGCCTACACAATATTTATCATTTACCCATGGATCCGATGGATAAATGCTATACGATCCTAAACATGTATATAATTCCAATCTAACTAAGCCAAGCGTATAACTACGATAAACTAAGAACAATATAATTGCAAACATAAACAAGTAGAGCATAGTCATAATCAATATATTGAAATAGAACAAAGTTGTATTCATAATATTGAAGAACAAAGATGAACAATGAAGAACAGTAAAGGAATTACTAAGAATCCTCCTGACAGATCCGAAAACCAATCGAAGATTGACTCCTTCTAGTTCTAATCCTATGTAGCTATGCTATACTAGAGATCTAGTTGATGTGGTGGCTCTAGGGCTTGATCAGAGACTCTCCTCCTGAGATTAGGGTTTGAAGAATGAGAATGAGGGAGTGCCTCCTCCAGGGGCCAGGGGTCCTGCTTATATAGCCCCCTCAAGTGAACGTGGGCCGTCGGATCAAACCGACATTAATCGCACAGTTTTCCTTAATCCCTTAGGTCGGTGGAGCATAATCCGCGAGACGGAGCCTGATTGGCTCTCAGGCCAGGGCGGGCGCCCTAGGGAGCAGGGCGGGCGCCCTGCCTCCGGGCCCGTTCAGCCTCCCGTTCGATCTCGTGGCTTCTGGAGTCTTCTAGATGATAGAAAATCGGTGAACACGTTATTATCTCTATGTAAACCCGACGTGTGGGCCTTTCCTCCGTATTTTCTGATAACCCCCTGCAGAAACAGACAAACACCAAAACTCGTGGAATTCTGTCAGATAAAACCCTAAGTCTAGGTGTTGGTTGCATTTGGATCCTTTTCTTTATTTATTTGATAACTATATTTGGTACTTAAGGATCGTCAACAGTGGGGCGCATCTGGACCCTGTCGATGTCCTCCTGCTTGAAGCTCCCCACCATCCACCGCGCACGCCGGGCGACTTCGTCGAGGGGGAGGGACTCGTGCGACATCTGACTCCCCTCCAGCGAGGCCTCCGGCGTCATCTCGTCGATCCAGAGTCGGTGTTGCATCAGCGGCAGCACCCTCCGGCGGTGGAACGCGGCGGCCACCATCCCCGCCGTCAACCCCTGCTGTCGAAGCCTCCTCAACGCGTCGAGGAGCGGCTGCAGCTTCGGCTTTTCCTCCTCGATGATGCCGTATGTCCAGTTGTCCTCACGCGACATCAGGACCCATCCAGAAAACCTCGGCAGCCGGTCGTCATCGTTGCGCAGGTAGAACCACCCGTCGTGCCACCCGCTGTTCGATGAAATGAGCTACGCCGGGATGTATTGCTCGCCTCGACCCACCCGGACTTGAAGGGTGCAGCTCCCTGCGTGCACCGCGCGCCGCACTCCTCGCTCGCCCGCCTTCTTGGCGAAATGTTCCGCCTTGAAGAGATGGAGCCACAGGTTCCAGTGTGGCTCCATCCCCAGATACCCCTCGCAAACCGCCGCAAAGATGGTAGCCTGCGAGATGGAGTTGGGGGCGAGGTGATGAAGCTCCACCTTGTAGTAGTGGAGGAGCGCCCGCATAAAGCGGCTCGGCGGCACCCCGAGCCCCCTCTCGTGGAAAGCAACGAAGCTCACCACGTATCCCTCCGGGGGCGTCGGCTCCCGGTGGTCGGACGGTGGCACCCTCCACTCCGGTTGGCTCCGGCTCGCCCTCAGTCGCAAAAGACCGTCGTGGACCAACTCCTCCAGCTTCCTCTCCGTCACTGAGGAACGAGCCCACGCATCCGCAGGAAGGATCTGGCTCTTTCCCGCCATGACTGTCGAAAACGGCGTGCGGTGGCGGCAAGGGAAGAGGTGACGGTGGCGGTGAAGGGCGGCTGAAGGGCGCACAAGGAGATAGAGAGCAAAAACACAAATGGCCTGTGGGGGGGCACGCGGAACCCCGGACCATTGTACTTATACCCCGATGGAAGACCAACGGGCGAATCCGGCGAAAAGGTAGGAACAGTTCCCACATTCAATGACCTTACCTAACCGCTCCCTCGAAACCCGCAGGTAAGGGCACGTGTCCGTCGTTCGCTCGGTAACCGTCACGTCACGCCATCCACTACCGCGCCGTTCTCGCTTCTCCTCCTAAAAAGGCACGCCCCAACGGGTCGGAAGGGGATCCGCGGACGGATATTTCTAGATGAATGGATAACGGGCTCCGCAGCCCAATATAAACCTCGAGGGATCAAAAGCTGGCCCTCGACCGGGGTTCGACAGCTGCCCCTCGAGTAACGGTACGATGTTCCCCACCCCTCCTCCTTTTCTAAGAAGGAGCGCGAGGGTCGTACGATAAAAGACGGACAAGACCCTGATCGACCTCGTGCGCATGAGGCTCGGGGGCTCGACCACAAAAGGCTAAACCTCAAACGAAAGAGGACCAAACACGCCACGATGGCTCGAACGCGGGAGCACTCCTTGGTATAACGCACTAAAGACCTCGGAGGAGTCAAAACACTCCACCGAGGCCTCGGGGGCTACACCCGGCGGGTGCGCTCGCACGCACCCACCGGAAAGGCTACAACGCTACGACTCCAGTTCATGACTCACTGAGCCTCTGCGAGAGTGGCCACACTCACCCAAAGGCTCGGGGGCTACTGTCGGGTACCTAAACGAGGGGTACCCACAATCAACGATTAAGAAAGACAAACCTCTAAGAAAACCATGCCAAAGGCTCCACCCACGAAGGCGGAACGAGCCAGAACAACAAACGGAACGCCTCGACCACGTTCCGACTCGCACGAGACTCGCTCGACGGGACGCCTCGACCACCGAGAAATCTCTGACTTGCACGACCCTGGGTCGAGCCGGTCGACCCACCTCACTCACCAACTCTGAGACAAAAGTCAAAGCATTTAATGCAATTGCCAACCACTTCCTACCCCCATGGCTACAACGATAACCGGCATGGAAGCAGTACCAGTGTCAAATCTCACTTTTTACTGTCCATCTTGGGATGGGCGGTGAAAACCTGTCACTGTACGCGCCACGTCGAGCACTATTCCGCCACTGATCACCCTCGAGGGAGAATACGACGAGTATCGTACCTCGAAATTCCCGGGGCTCGGCTTTATCCATTCACCGTCAACCCACCTCGACTTGTCCTCGACCCGGCCTCGACCAACCGCCAGTCAACAAGGAAGCAAGGCCTGCATGCCACAGGAGCCGGGGTCTTTTTACCGTCTCATCCTCTACGTCACCATGGTGTCCGGGGATGGCCGGCCATTCTCGGAGCACGTCGCTACAGCGGCTTCACAGCGCTTGACAAAACTTCACTTCTAAGGCATCCCCCGACGTCTCTGCCTCCTCTTGACCCTATAAAAGGGTAGGCAGGGGACTCTACGAAGGGGGATGGACAAGCAAAAAATCAGTCACCATCCCACCGTAGAAGATCAATATCTCAAGCAATCTTCTTTGTACTCTCACTTTTTCTCTCCGAGACCTGGGATGGGCTCCCCGCGACGCAACGACCGGACGCACTCCACGCAACGACCGGACGTGACAGTGCCAGCGTCCGGTCGGAGTCCAGTAAGCTCCCTTCGCGACCGGATGCGTCTGATCATGTGTGACCGGACGCGCACCGCGTCCGATCGACCTTGCAAACTGCAGTTCCCTCAGAGCGCCTGACCGGACGCGCCGGTCCCACGAGTGATCGGACGTGCCGGTTGCAAACCCTAGCCCGTGCGCCTGACTGCTGCGCTGTACTGACCGGACGCGTCCGGTCAAATCGTGACCGCGTCCGGTCACCTCTGTGACCCCCGTTCGCCTCCGTTTTCGACTTTTGGCGTAGTGGAAAATAGGCATTTCATTTCCCGAAATCGCCTGAATCCCACGCTCGCACGCTCGGCGGGAGGGAGAGAGGAACCCAAACCCCTCTCTACTCGCAAGCCACAGCGCGACCAACGTCACCTTTACAAATGTGCCAACACCATCAAGTGTACATCTCTATGTGCTTGTGTGTTAGCTTTTTCTCAATCATTTTCAAAGGTTTTCCAGTTAGCTCACTAGGCCCTACATGCAATGCACTTCATGAATTCACCTAGTGGCACCCGTGTGTCGAATAACCGATAAGACTTCCCCTCTTAATAGTTCGGCTATCGACCCTAAACCAGTCACACCTTCTATGGTGTATTGAGTGCAAAACAAAATGGCCCTATGGTTATACCTTTGCCTTGAGCCCATTTTGTTTCTCCAAATGATATGATCCACTTCATATCATCACATGACCGTCTCGATCCATCGACCTTGACCTCACTTGCTCTTCACCGTTGCATCGGTCCATCGGCGTCAAGTCTTGCTCAAGCTTCACCATCGCATGGTCCTTCGCTTCGAAGCCTCGACTTGCCCTTCACCTTCACAACCGGTCCATCGAGCCAAGCCTCATCTTGGTCTTCACCATTTTGGTCATATGAGTCATTGTCATGTCTCATATTCAATGACCAACTTTATCTAAATCATCCACTTAGATACAAAGGTTAGTCCTAGGTTTCATCAATTAGCCAAAACCAAACTAGGGACTTTCACCTCTCACAGCTTGTAACCCATACACAAGCACTTAGGTGCAAGGAAATACAATACTCCCCCCACTGGACGTAGGGCCTTCTTGTGCCCGATCTAGGATAAACCCCCGTGTACTCTCCTTGCATCACCATCCAGATTAGGGACACGCAGCACTGATTCATTCGTTGGTTTAGGACCCTCGTGGGACCAGACGCCGACACATGATTTTAGAACATGTCACTTAGGTATAGTTCAAATAAAAGGAGAGTACAGAAAAACCTCCAAGGTGAGACCGATATATTATTTTGTCACAGCTTGAAACCACGCCACCACTGTTATTTTTTATGATGATCAGTTGATCACCAAATCGTATCTTTAATTTTCAGAAGTTGTTGTTTTCATATCAGTGACGCTACATTGTCTTCAATATTGTTGGCTATATAATTTCTGGTTTGTGCAGATTAGCTATCAAGCCGGACCATATCCATCTCAGTGATGTTTCTGAATGATGGTAAGATGGTAATGATCTATGATGTTGGATAGCTTGCTCCTCCGTTGTGTGAAGAAAAAGCTTTGCTCAAATGGATATCGGAGATTTCTTCCTGCTGATATAAAACATTATCTTACTCGTATCACGAAAAATGTCTATACAGTAGAGTTTGTGAGCTTGCGACGCCGCACTCTCCATGACTGTTAATTTCATAAACTTTGCTTTTTTTGATTGAATGTCACTTTAATGTCGGTATTTAATTTCACATTGTTGTTATCTTATCGTTTGATCTATGTGTTTTTAATATAAAAGTTTAGTTGTCCCGTAACGACGCATAAGCACGAACCTAGTATAATGAAAAGAAAGAAATGTGAAGCAATTTATATACAGGAAAACATAGTTAAGATCAGAATTCGCTTTAAAAGTTGACGACTTCTCTTGGTTTTTAACGTTGGGGGTGTTCGCTGTAGCCGCAATAATTATTTAATGGCCACAAATCACTGTAACTTCAATTGAAAATGCAGCATCCAGAGCGGTTGAAAGCTGTAGCGAGCGGGCCCATTCTTGTTCGTGGTTCCTGCTCAAGACACAACATCTCACAGCTACTGGAAAAACTTGTGTTCGACTGGCTGAAAAGCTATGGTTGAGATTACTGTTCGCTGATTTATTGTGAAAAAAAATATTATTTATTAGCTGAAAAAGTATAATTTATAAGACAAGTGAACATGGCCTTTATAGCTAGTAGATATGCTATCTGCACGTTTACAGTCAGATGATGCTGCAGACACACGTAGCACTACGTGTAACTACAACTGTTGTAGCCATAGTCGTAAGAATTAGTCTTTCTCTGTGTTGTACTGAAAATAAATTATATAGGTTAATATTTTCGATAAATTTGACATAACAGTAAAGCTAACAAACAACAAATATATATGTATATTTTTCATTGAATTTAAAAGCTTAAACTGGATATACACTCTCGAGTACGTGGTGCACGAGAAGTATTGTGCTTACACCAGCGTCATTTGAACGACGTTAAAATACTATAATACAAATTTATTTAATCAAGTACATATATATATGCCTTCAAATAAGAAAGCAACTTAACATAAAATAATGGGTAGTTTTTCGAAAGCAATTTCCTTGGTTCCGTTCGGCTGTGCTGATAAGCCGGCTGAAAAACACTGTTGACTGATTTGTTGTGAGAGAAAAATACTATTTTGACTGAAAAAATAAGCTGAAAAAGACGGATTCTAAGCCAGATGAACAGGACCTTGTCCCAAGTATCCAAGATAGGAGGAGGAACCCAGCCAAAACTCTTCAAATCCTTCACCTGTCTGCCACCGGCCACCTGCCTCGATGAAAGTAACAGCGCCCGGTCGCAGAACAGAACACATGGGCTGTGTTTAGGTGCAATTTTTTTTTTTGCAAAAGGCTCTTGTAGCACTTTTCATTGTTATTTAATAATTAATGTTTAATTATAAATTAATTAGGTTTAAAATATTTGTCTCGTGAATTTCGTCTAAACTATGTAATTAGTTTTATTTTTATCTGTATTTAATGTTTCATACATGTGTCTAAAAAAATCAATATGATGAAAGATCTTGAAAAATTTTGTAAAATTTTTTGCATCTAAACTAGGCCATGGTCTCTACCCATCCCAATCCCAATTAACCCCAATCCAAATCAAACTTCCCCAAACGGAGGAAGGAAACGGAAGCCAAATAGAAAAACGTGCTCTCTTTTCATCCTCTCGTGTGTGTGCGAGCGTGCGCCTCCCTCCCCCATCTCGCGATCCCAATTCGATCCGCTCGCCTGCTCTCCCGATCCGACCCGCCCTCCGCGGCCGGGCAATTCGGCCGCCGCTGCTCGGATTCGCGCGGACCCGCCCTCAGATTCGCGCTCCCCGGCGCCCCCAAACCCTAGATCCGCCGCCGCCGCTCGTCCCACCGCCGCCGCCGCCATGTTCTGGCGCATGACCGGCCTCTCCGCGGCCTCGCCCGTGAGTTCCCCCTTCCCCTGCTCCTCATCACACCTCTGCTGCTTCTCTCAGGTTGGGAGCGTGGGCGCGCAGCGCTGTGACTGAGAGCTACGGGTGTGGTTTGTTTTCTTGTTTGCTTGTTTTGGATTGGGTCGGTGGATTGGATTCTGGATTCGGCTGTTAGGTTGTAATGCTCGCTTATTCTGAGTATTTCCCTTGGAGCTTCGTGCTGGAATTAGTGCACGAGTGCGCTGTGGCTGCTGGATGTGTGTTTTTTGCGTTGATGAGTACGTTTATGCTGTTCCCGTGGATGTGAGGGTGCCAGTGGGATCATAGCGTGTGCTGCTGAAAGGAATGATATGCCTTGGTGGTCTGAATCATTTGTGTGTGACATGAGGTTCATTTTATGGCAAAGAGGAGGCTTTGTTTGTTTTGTTATGCTGAACCCATTATCTTGTGGCATTCTGTTTTATGAGCTTTTGCTGTACACAATTGTTTGTCATGCATAGGGCACTGCTGCTGGTGCAGAAAGGATTTGCATTTCATGCTGGAATAGTGTACCATTGCAATATGCCCTTCCCAATATTTTCCTTTTTAAGTTCTGTTCATGGGAATGTCCTGGTTGGATTTACTAGGATTGAATTCTGTTTTATTCACTGCATAGTCACATAATATATATATATAGGAATAAAAATGATGTGACACCTGTAATTTTGTTTCGGTGCTAATTTTGTGTACAACTTTGAAAAAAAATTCTTTTTTGAAGTGATTTCCAAACTTGATCACTGTCAACGTGAATCATTCTTATTACTGTGCTAACTTAGTGTTTTTTTTCCAGGTGGATACAATTCTGGACAAAGAAAATTTTACATTGGAAGAACTTCTTGACGAGGATGAAATTATTCAGGAGTGCAAAGCACTGAACTCGCGACTCATAAACTTGTAATTTTCTTATTGATTTCTGTGATATGAGTAGCATATTCAATCTACTGATGGAACTTACATTAGTATTTAGTTTTTGTGTGAGCTGTCTTATTATAACTTTACTTGTGACCTCTGACTTTCTGAGACATACAGTGGAGTGCTTGTGGTGGCAAACGAAATGCCTATTAGAGAATAATAATAATCAATAAGTATGCTTATATGATATAATTGTGTTTTTTCTGCACTTATCATTCCTGCAAAGGTCCTCACTCATATGTACGTGAAATTGTACTTAACTCTATATATTTTATTATTGGTACTGTTCTATATATAGTTTGTATTATCTGCAAAGAAGTATGCTTTTGTCTTTGGGTCAAAATGTGTTACTACCTCTACTCACTTATACATGACATTTCAGACAACAAAAGAATACAGAAGTACTGCATGCAGTTCAATCATTCTGTCTGAAACATTATGTGCACACTGGTGGGAGTAGTTCATTATTACTGAACCTAGTGGACCACAACACATTTTCTTGTTGCAATATTGCTGTATGCATTATTATAATCCTTATCCGGCTTTCCTTTCTTGAGCATTGCGCATGATAGTGTTTAGTTTACCCAATAGTACTGGTTTCCCTGTATGTAACTTGAATTTCTATTGTGTAGCTTACGTGACAAGGCCCAGGTGGAGCAGTTGCTTCGTTATGTTGTGGAAGAAGTTCCAGAGGATGCTGAAAGGAAGCGCTCTTTCAAGTATGAACATTGATCACTAGTGTTGTCATTTTATGTAAAACCCTGAAGTTCCATTCATTCAAACTTCTCCTTGTAGGTTCCCTTTTATTGCTTGTGAAATATTTACTTGCGAAATCGATGTCATTTTGAGGACCCTAGTAGAGGATGAAGAGGTTGGCATTCTCGTCATATATTTGCCCTTCGAAATTTTTCCTTGGAAAATTTCTAGCTGTAGATTATTGCATTATAGCTTACGTCATTTTCCTTTTCTCCCTATCTGTGTTGCAGCTAATGGACTTGCTTTTCTCATTTGTGAAACCTGATCATCCGCATAGTACATTATTGTCTGGTTACTTCAGTAAGGTAACTTAGTCAATCTGAAACCATTTTCTTTCTCAAATAACAAAGGAGAACTGTGTGACATGACATAAGATACAGGAAATAAACTGTACCAAGTGTACAGAGAACAGGAGAGATGTTATGCCCCCACCCCACAACACACACCCTACTCCATGGGTATAGAAAAAACAAGTCCCAGAAACAAAAACACTTGATCGCAACCCTCTCAACCCACTAGACCATCAAAGGTCAGGGGTGAGTGACCTCATGAGGAGCACCTGGAGGGCAGAAGTGCCAGCTAGACACCACATGCTGCACTTGTCAGCCACACGTTATGAAAGAAAACCTGGTTTATCTGAATCATCAGATGTCATGTGGGGCCAAGCCTACACCAGGCGCAGGCGTGCCCGCGACATACGCCGGGCGGCTGAGCGCGTGGCCAGGGAGCAATCCGAGCCGGCCACGGGTGGCTAAAGTTAGAAAGTCCAAATTGTTATCTATTTTATTATTTCTATAATTAGAGAGCTCAGGACTCTAGTCGGTTGGGCCTTAGGCCATATATATATATATACTGCTGTAACCAAACTGAAAGGCAAGCAAGAATTATCAATCTATTATTCTATCTCTCAAGCCTACGGCCAGGGAAACCTGCCGGAGAAGAACAAGCCTGCGGCAGGGGCAACCTCGCCGGAGAAGACAACGGACCGAGACTACGAACTCCGTAGTCGAGGGCCAGCTACCCTAGATCATAACGCCCTTGACAACCTGGTATCAAGGTCACATCGATCCTCATCCCCCCCACCTGCAGGAACCCTAGCCCCTGCAGCCACCTCCTCAGCTTCCGATCTACCACCAGCAGCCGCCGCCGATACTCCACCTTCGCCCTCCTCGTCGGTTGCATCCAGCGCCGGCACCATGGGTGACGACCTCAAGACCTCGATCGACAACCTCACCAAGAACGTCGCCGACATGCAGAAAGCTATTGCGGCCAATGCAAAGGCGATCGCCGATCTCACCGTATCCACAGCCTCGGCGCCAGGCGGGCGTTCAGGATCCGGGGGCGAGCACCACCAGGATAGGCCGGCCAAGCACTGGCGGCCGGAGTTTCCGCGCTACGACGGCAAGAGTGACCCGCTGGTTTTCTTAAACCAGTGCGAGTCCTTCTTCACGCAGCAACGCATCATGCCGGAGGAGCGCACATGGATGGCATCGTACAATCTCCAAGACGCTGCGCAGCTATGGTATATGCAGGTACAGACGGACGAGGGCACACCGCCGTGGGCTCGTTTCAAGGAGCTGCTGAACCTCCGCTTTGGGCCACCGCTGCGTGCGGCCCCCCTCTTCGAGCTCGCCTCCTGCCAGCGCACGGGCACGGTCGAGGAGTACCAAGACCGTTTCCAAGCTCTC
This sequence comes from Saccharum spontaneum, assembly GCA_022457205.1. Lineage (NCBI taxonomy): Eukaryota > Viridiplantae > Streptophyta > Magnoliopsida > Poales > Poaceae > Saccharum > Saccharum spontaneum. The sequence continues at coordinate 37,005,317 of CM039587.1, forward strand.
CTTCCCAGGGCTGGTCACCTCGATGAAGCCCAGCGGGTGCAGCTGTTCACAGGGGGCCTGCTCCCTCCACTCAGCCTCCAGGTGCAAAACCAGAATCCGCAGACCCTTTCGTCTGCCATGAGTCTCGCTCGTCAGATGGAGATGCTGGAACAGTACTACACCGCCACGCCGAGGCCTTCAAACCGCGGGGTGCCGCTTTCGGCCTCGCCGCGCCCGGTGGCCCAGCCCGCGGCCAAACCAGCGCCCACGGCAACGGTGGAAGGGCGGCCCGTCCGGCGTCTCAGCCAGGCCGAACAGGAGGAACGCCGCCGACTTCAGCTATGTTTTAACTGCGACGAGAAGTTCTACCGCGGTCATAACAAGGTGTGCAAGCGCTTGTTTTTTGTGGACAGCGTGGACGACGACGACGACGAAGCTGACGCTTCGGCTGACACCGAGACGCCGGTGTTCTCCCTGCACGCAGTGGCGGGCGTGCCAGTGGGGACTCCGATCCTGCTGCGGGTCGTCCTTGGCGATGCGACGCTGATCGCCCTAGTGGACACCGGCTCTACGCATAATTTCATCGGCGAGGCGGCTGCTCTACGCACGGGGCTCGCCATTCGGCCGCGGCCGCGTCTCACCGCGACGGTCGCGAACGGCGAGCGGGTGGCGTGTCCTGGCGTTCTTCGACAAGCGGCCATATCCATCGAGGGCATGACGTTCGATATCGATTTATACGTCATGCCCCTCGCTGGCTACGACATGGTCTTGGGGAACCAATGGATGGAACCTTTGGGACGCATCGCGTGGGACGTCGCTACCCACACCTTCTCATTCCAGCAGGGCGGCCGGGAGGTGTGCTGGTCCGGCGTGGCGACCGTGCGCGCACCGGCCCTCCACGCTGCGTCCTCCGACGACGCCATCCTCGACGGCCTCCTCGCCTCCTTCGCCGACGTCTTCGCCGAGCCTAAGGGCTTACCACCACCGCGGGGCCGTGCTCACCGCATCGTCCTCAAACAGGGCGCGGCTCCGGTGGCGGTTCGCCCGTACCGGTACCCGGCGGCACACAAGGACGAGCTCGAGCGCCAGTGCGCCGCCATGATCACACAGGGCATCGTGCGTCGCAGCGACTCGGCGTTCTCTTCTCCGGTTCTCGTCAAGAAGGCCGACGGCTCCCGGCGATTCTGCGTCGACTACCGTGCCCTGAACGCACTCACCGTCAAGGACGCCTTCCCGATCCCGGTGGTGGACGAGCTCCTCGACGAGCTCCATGGCGCACGTTTCTTCACCAAGTTGGATCTGCGATCGGGGTATCACCAGGTGCGCATGACGGCGTTCCGCACGCACGACGGCTTGTACGAGTTCTTGGTGATGCCGTTCGGCTTGTGCAACGCGCCGGCCACGTTCCAGTCCCTCATGAACGACGTTCTTCGCACGTTCCTCCGTCGGTTTGTGCTCGTGTTCTTTGATGACATATTGATTTATAGCAAGACATGGGCAGATCACCTTCGTCACCTGCGCGCGGTCCTCACCGAGCTTCGAGATCAACATCTCTTCGTCAAGCGCTCCAAGTGCGCTTTCGGCGTCACGTCGGTCTCCTACCTAGGCCATGTCATATCCGTGGAGGGGGTGGCCATGGACCCGGCCAAGGTACAGGCCATTCACGACTGGCCGGTGCCTCGCTCGGCGCGCGCGGTCCGCGGCTTCCTCGGCTTGGCGGGCTACTACCGCAAGTTCGTCCGCAACTACGGAGCCGTCGCGGCGCCATTGACGACTCTCCTCAAGAAGGAGGGGTTCTCTTGGGGCGATGAGGCCGCAGCGGCATTTACGGCGCTCAAGGCCGCGGTGACGTCGGCCCCCGTCCTCGCCATGCCGGACTTCACCAAGGCTTTCACCGTGGAGTGCGATGCATCTACGCACGGGTTCGGCGCCGTGCTTATTCAGGAGGGCCATCCGGTCGCGTTCTTCAGCAGGCCCGTTGCACCTCGACACCGCGCCCTCGCTGCGTATGAGCGGGAGCTCATTGGGCTCGTCCACGCCGTTCGCCACTGGCGCCCATACCTCTGGGGTCGCCGTTTCGTCAAGACTGATCATTACCGCCTCAAATATTTGCTTGATCAGAGGTTAGCAACTATACCTCAGCACCATTGGGTGGGGAAGTTGCTCGGGTTCGACTTCGCCGTGGAGTACAAGCCGGGCACGGCCAATGTGGTGGCAGACGCGTTGTCTCGCCGCGACACGGAGGAGGAGGGACTGCTACTATCTGTTTCGTCGCCGCATTTCGACTTCATCTCCAGGCTACGGCTCGTCCACGACACCGACCCTGCTTTGGTGGCGCTACGCGAGGAGATTACCGGCGGCGCTCGCGGGGCCTCGTGGTCGCTCATCGACGGCATGGTGCAGTTCGGGGGACGCCTGTACATTCCCCCGGCCTCGCCCTTGGCCCAGGAGATCATGGCGGCTATTCACGAGGATGGCCACGAGGGCGTCCAGCGGACACTTCACCGGCTGCGTCGCGATTTTCACATCCCTAACATGAAACAGCTTGTGCAGGATCTCGTACGCGCGTGTGCGGTCTGTCAGCGGTACAAGTCTGAGCACTTGCACCCGGCCGGCCTTCTTCTACCTCTGCCCGTGCCACAGGGCGTGTGGACGGACGTTGCCCTCGACTTCGTGGAAGCTCTTCCACGCGTCCGCGGGAAGTCGGTGATTCTCACGGTGATTGACCGTTTCAGCAAGTACAACCACTTTATTCCCCTGGCGCACCCGTACTCCGCAGAGTCCGTCGCGCAAGCCTTCTTCGCCGACATCGTTCGTCTGCACGGCGTTCCTCAGTCGTTGGTGTCGGACCGTGACTCGGTCTTCACGTCGACGTTCTGGCGCGAGCTCATGCGTTTGATGGGAACCAAACTGCATATGACCACTGCGTTTCACCCGCAGTCCGATGGGCAGTCTGAGGCGGCAAATCGAGTCATCATCATGTACCTGAGGTGTCTCACAGGCGACCGTCCTCGACAATGGCTTCGGTGGTTTCCGTGGGCTGAGTACACGTACAACACAGCGTACCAGTCGTCTCTTCGTGATACGCCATTCAGGGTGGTGTATGGCCGTGATCCTCCTACCATTCGGTCCTACGAACCGGGTGAGACACGTGTTGCTGCGGTGGCCAAGTCTATGGCGGAACGAGAAGAGTTCCTGGCTGATGTCCGTGTCCGGCTGGAGCAAGCGCAGGCCGTCCACAAACTGCACTACGACAAGCGTCATCGGGCGGTCTCCTACAGCGTCGGTGACTGGGTACTGCTACGCCTTCGTCATCGTCCTATTGCGTCCCTATCACAGGCGCCCAAGGGCAAGCTTCAGCAGCGGTTTTTTGGTCCTTATCGCATCACAGAGCTCATCAACGAGGTTGCAGTCCGGCTGGAGCTGCCACCCCGTGCCAAGCTTCATGATGTTTTTCATGTTGGGCTGTTGAAGAAGTGGGTGGGCGACCCTCCTGCTGCTCCACCGCCCCTGCCTACCATCCACAATGGCGCTGTGGCACCAGAACCGGAACGAGCAGTGCGCACTCGGTTGGCCCGCGGTGTACCTCAAGTGCTCGTTCAGTGGAAAGGAGAGCCTGCTTCATCATCAACCTGGGAAGACTTGGAGACCTTTCGTGTGAAGTACCCGTCCCTGCAACTCGAGGACAAGCTGCTCGTCGAGGGAGGGAGAGATGTCATGTGGGGCCAAGCCTACACCAGGCGCAGGCGTGCCCGCGACATACGCCGGGCGGCTGAGCGCGTGGCCAGGGAGCAATCCGAGCCGGCCACGGGTGGCTAAAGTTAGAAAGTCCAGATTGTTATCTATTTTATTATTTCTATAATTAGAGAGCTCAGGACTCTAGTTGTCACACCCATTTTTAAGGAACAAATGGAGTGCATATTCTTATGTGCGCCCAGAGATCAATCACACATAAGTTGACAAATATAAATAGTATCATCACAAATGTTTATTACATAACGAATAGAATCACAGAGTCTTCACTTAAATAAGCGGAAACATAGTATAAATATAATAGTAGCTAGCTCCATAGCACAGGCACGTCAACTGGTTGACCACAAGCCTAGTAATCTTCAGGAAAGTAGTAGTAGTAGTCACTATTTGCACTTTCGGGATTCCATCCTGTGGTGGGGGAATGCAAGGGTGAGCACAAAAGTACTCAACAAGTGTAACATGGGGTTCATGTAGCTCAAGTAGGCTAGACACTGGTTCAACTGCATGTAGCTTTTAGTTGATCATGTTTTAAGCAATTGAGTAGCATCAAATAGGTAATATTCCTGAAATAAACATATGATCATGTAAAGAGAATAATGAATAGCAAAAACAAGTAAATTAATAGTGATCTCTATTCCGTAAGGGTCCAAGGCCGCTCGTGTCCGTGAGCACGGCTGATATACCAGTTTTACACTCTACAGAGGTTGTACACTTTCACTGTGAGTCGTGATCCCCAAAAGCCCGAGGTCATGACTCCTCATTGGACAATCAAGTTTCACTATGAAGTCTTTCCAAGGTTCGTCTAACAAGTTAGGGCCGCTAGGTTTCTGTGGCCTGCAAATGTAGAGCCCCCCTTCCGTATGGCACAATGACACGCAGCCTATACTCATAGGGACAGGAGCCGCACTACACCCAACCCGGAACACAACCCCTTTTGCGCCATAAAGGTAACCACTAACAAGCTAGAAAAGGTCCTCTTATATGACTAAAGCCAGAGCCATGTAGCCCTCACAGTTGTACTGTAAGTCCCGGATGTTCGCTTACAGATAAGTCTTTACGGAGAGGAATCTAGAGATAACTCTAGCCCTCTTGTTCCCTGTTGCTAAAAATCATCTTTTAGAGTTATTGCATATATCATTAGTCAAATTACAAGATCATAGTTTATGTGAGCACTAGCCACTACCTATTGCCAATAACCATAGGATTCAAGGAACAAGATCAATACTAAGGCATCCTTAACAAGAAGACACATGCAGCATGAATTAAGTGAATTAAAGTGAATAGGTAACAAGGATGATCCCATGCTATACTTGCCTTGATCTAGCTGATCCTATTGATCTGACTCGTAATAGTACTCTTGATCACCAACGAACTGATCACCGTCTATTCTCGATTAACACGTCAACAACAATCATCCAAGGGCAATCATGCAAAGCAAACAAAGCTACAATTAGAACAGTACACCAACAGCAGTAAAATAAGATGAAAAGTTTTTAAAACAAACCTACATCGCTCTAGAATCACACAGACGCGAAATTCACGCAAATCGGAGCTAAAACGGAAAAGTTATGATTTAAACAAGATTTACTTTATTAAAGTAATAGATTAAATCTAACCTCGAATTTTAAAAGTGTAAAATCTACTATACAGCAGTACTAATAGATAGAATATGAAATTATGAACCTAACGCAACTTGAACGGATCAAATCGGAGTTAAAACGGAGATTTTATGACCTAATTAAACCTAGTGGCAATTCTGTAAATAACTGAAAGCGTATTTTCATTTAAACCGACGAAAATTAGACGCGAAATTCACGCAAATCGGAGCTAAAACGGAAAAGTTATGATTTAAACAAGATTTACTTTATTAAAGTAATAGATTAAATCTAACCTCGAATTTTAAAAGTGTAAAATCTACTATACAGCAGTACTAGTAGATAGAATATGAAATTATGAACCTAACGCAACTTGAACGGATCAAATCGGAGTTAAAACGGAGATTTTATGACCTAATTAAACCTAGTGGCAATTCTGTAAATAACTGAAAGCGTATTTTCATTTAAACCGACGAAAATTACGTTTTCAAAACAACAAAGCGTAAACCAGCGAGTGCGCCATGGATTGCGGGTTTAAAAACAAAGAAACATAAGGGCTCTTTTGCAAAAGAGGCAGCCGAAGGGGTATGTCGAGATCTGAGCCGTTGGATCTCAAACCAATGGCCGGGATTAGATCGGGGAGGGGAGAGAAAGGAAACCCGGCCGGCTACAGTGTCCGGCGCGGTGGAGGACATGGCCGGCGGTGAGACTCCTCACCGGCGCACACGTTGAAGCCCTAGAGACCACGAATCGACTCAAAAACGACACGGGAAGGAAGAGGAGCTTCCACCGCACTCACCGAAGAAAGGAATCGGGCCGGAGACGTGCCGTCGGGTGGCTTCAAGGCCGGCGGCTCTCCAAGGTTGGTCGGTGGCGGCTCGGCACGTTGGCCCCCTCGAGATCCGAAAACGCAGCTCGGTTCTAGGGCGGCGTGGGGAGATAGGTGCGGCTGGGCGCTATTTATGAGGGGCTCGACGTGAGGAGCAAGCCAAGGGAAAGATCGGGGCGGCATCGGACTCCCATTGCCGGAGTCCAGCTCGAACACGACGGGAGGAAGGGGACGACCCGGAGCGGCCGACGTGCAGGCCCGGGACGTCAGCGAGACAAGCGAGAGGGGTGCGGCGGGCAGCTGCTGGCTGGGCCGGCCCACCTTCGCGGCCCACGGCCAGGAGGGAAGGGGAGCGGCTGGGCCGAAAAGAGAAAGAAAAAGAGCTGGTTACGGCCCGAACTGAGAAAGAGAATATTCTTTTCCTTTTCTTTTTCTAATACTTCAAATACATTTCCAAAAGATTCTTGAAATAATTTTCTTTTTTAAAAAAAACCAATCACCCAATTAAAATATGCAACGGCATGTATGCACAAACACTTATTTAACCCTATATTTGATTTTATTTAAACAAAAATATTATTTCACTAGGTTAAAATGCTCACAAAATTGCGTAAGTAATTCAAATTCCCTATTTAAAAATATTAAAAAATTTAGGGTGTTACACTAGTCGGTTGGGCCTTAGGCCATATATATATATACTGCTGTAACCAAACTGAAAGGCAAGCAAGAATTATCAATCTATTATTCTATCTCTCTCTCTCAAGCCTACGGCCAGGGAAACCTGCCGGAGAAGAACAAGCCTGCGGCAGGGGCAACCTCGCCGGAGAAGACAACGGACCGAGACTACGAACTCCGTAGTCAAGGGCCAGCTACCCTAGATCATAACGCCCTTGACATCAGATAGTGTTAAGTCTTTTGGAGAAGTTTGTCATTTTGGGGCCAGACTTCATTCTGTAGTTTTTATGCTGAAGCTGAATTCAGTTAAATTATATAATTATGTATTGTAGGTGGTAATATGTTTGATGCTGCGGAAGACTGCTCCACTTATGAGTTATGTTCAGGTATTCCTCGTATCCTTTTGTGAAAAGCAAAAGAATAATTTATTTTATGTATTTAAATACAAAGTCTTGCATCACACTTCTCCTTTTTTCTCATGTTTTTTATGTTCACATGGTTTGTTTAATTGCTAGGTCTTTTAACACTCGGTTTAGCTTTCACCCATACTCTTACCTGTATGAAATCTGCTTAAGCAAAATTGTGGTACCCTTTTACTGTGTCTACAAGCTAATAGTTTCTGTTGAACTCAACATTCAAATGGATTTATGGGACCTTTATTATTGCTTTTTACAGAGGCATCCAGAGATAGTTGTCCAGCTTGTTGACCTGATTGGCATCACATCGATCATGGAGGTAAGTTTATCGTGAATTGTTTTTAATTAATGAATTGTTGGGTGCATTTGGTTGATGCTGTCCCCTGAATTCTTTAGGTGCTGATACGACTGATTGGTGCTGATGAGGCCATATATTCAAACTATGGTGATACGTTGCAGTGGTTAGAAAATACAGATGTCCTTGAAATGATTGCAGATAAGTTTAGCTCGTCGGTAAGTTAAAAAAAGCTCTAATGCACAGGAATATATTTAGGACATAAGTGATGGTGACATCGTTTGTCAGTAAATTGCATGCGTAAATTCCTATTGTAGCTATATATATTTGATTTACTTATCTGTTCAGAAACAGAAACTTAGCATCCATTTGAAATGTTCTTACCTCTATGACATGGATAACAGTTACCATCTCAAATATACAACAAAAGCAACAGGGAAACTACCCGTATAACACTAAACATTATTGAAACTGGAAAATAGATTTCTTTAACCCTCCAAACATCTAAAAGTTATGAAACCTTCATTCCTAATCTAGTTTTACAGGCAGTGCTTTGTCTATGCACTATATGGTTTAGTGCCTAATCATAGATAGGTAGACTAGGCTCTTATCAGGTATTAGGTGGCAGGGGGTGCTTGGGTGACTGATTTTCTTTAAGTTGTAACAGTTTTTGTAGGTTGCTTTTCCATGTAGGAATACACTATGCGTTGACTTGGACACCCAATTAAAATAAATACTCCCTCCTTCCTGGAATGATAAGCATACTTTGTATAGGAAAAAGACTTATGAACCTTGACCAAGAATTATTCAAATTATGTACAAGTTTAGGACAGAACCTGCATCAATAGATTTGTATTTGAAGTGCCTCTTGAGTTGATATTGATTTTTGCTCACATGACAATATTTTAAAGAGAAATTAGGGTCAAAATCTATTTTGCGTTACTTTTCCCTTATCAAAATACGCTTATCGTTTTGAGACGGAGGGAGTATTGAAAGCCCATTCCATGAACAGTCATTTCTTCCTAGTCTCCTCTGTTACTATATTTCCCTAATGCACCTTGCAGCTAAGCCATAAACCATTGTCATTTCTTCTCAAATTGATAGTCTCCTTGTCCACTTGACTCTCCCCATCAAATTGCACACATATCCAGATATCCTTAACCTTGTTGATAGCTTGATTCAGTTACCAGCGCAACCAAATTGGCATAGGTGAACCTTGAAGCATGTACAACGACACATTGTTGAATCTGGATGCACCGTGTCTGCTTGACCATTCTTTTCTGCTGTTTCATTCAATGCAACCTGACCAGTTGCTGATGCTGGCTCAGAGGAGCTGAGGTGTGTGGAGAGAAGTTGCTTTTATAGCTCCAAAGGTTAGTGGTGGGCAGTGGCCAGCCATGATGGCCAATGTGTTTGATTCTCCCAGCTGAGGTAGAATGAATGTGGAATGGTAAAAGAGGGGATTTCTTTTTCCCCTAACTAAGAAAACTGAAATGCGAAGGGCGGGCCTGGTGCAAGCGGTAGAGTCTTACCGCCTGTGACCGGAAGGTCCCGGGTTCGAGTCGCGGTCTCCTCGCATTGCACAGGCGAGGGTAAGGCTTGCCACTGACACCCTTCCCCAGGCCCCGCACAGAGCGGGAGCTCTCTGCACTGGGTACGCCCTTTTTAAGAAAACTGAAATGCCTTAGCATGTGAGCCAATTAGGATGGTACGTAGCAGCAAAACGAACTGAGTGTTAGGGGGGTTATTTGCACTGAAATTTTATTTTTAGGAGATTTTTCTTGTTCTGGAATACATACTTTTTGGAGATTATTAAATACCATCTTTGATAATTCAGGATGAAAATTAGACTTATGACATTTGACTGGGTTATACATAGTTACATACTTTCTCCTCCCATAAATATTGTATTGTTAACACTATTACTGCCCAAGTTCATTGTATTTGTTGTAAGAAAGATCGTGGTAGAAATGTTTCCTAGCGGAAAAGTTCATGTGTATTATTGCCAAGCAGGATTCTCCTGAAGTCCATGCCAATGCTGCGGAAATCCTATGTGCAGTTACTCGGTGTGCACCTCCATCTCTTGCTGCGAAAATATGCAGTCCAAGGTATTCTAAGTTCTAACTTGGTTCTACTGTCACAAGTTACTCATTTGGGATTTTTTTTGTCAAGAAACAATGTACATATCTTGTGTAGTGTACTGAAAAGTATGCTCCATGAGTTATAAAGAGGTCTAAAATGCAGTAACTATATATCTGTAGAAGCCTCACCCCATACAAGTGGGCATTTCATTGTTTAATTCCCTTCTCATGACTTGAGTCTTTATATTATGTTCTATGAAAATTACAGTTTTGTTGGAAGGTTGTTCCATCATGCCCTTGAAGAATCAAGACCCAAATCTGTTCTGGTTCATTCCCTGTCAGTGTGCATATCTTTGCTGGATCCGAAAAGACTAGCATCAGCTTCATATCAAGCATTCAGAAGCAACTTAAGTCATGGGGCATTGGTCACGGCCAGTCCAGAGACAGTTGATGGTATGCTTGAGAGTCTAGGTGAGTGTTGGATATTTCATGCATATTTATTTGGTTTGGGACATCTTGCTTCATAATTTATAGGCCTTTAGGAAATCATATACTATCTTGCTTCATGATTTCTGGGCCTTAGAAATATATATGCTAGACACCGTTTCATATTCTATATTTGTTGATTTATTGGTATGACTGACATAAGTTTTTAGGCAACTTGCTGAAGTTATTGGACACTTCGGCTGCTGAAAGCGTGTTGCCAACAACTTATGGATGTTTGCGCCCACCTCTTGGAAAACATCGTCTGAAGGTACAAGATGATGCGCTGCTCTTTTACAATTAACCATGGACTTCAGTGACCAAATCTTATTGCATACACTCTTTGTTTCTCATATGAACGGATTTACATGTTACATGTATTCAGTTTTATCTTTTAGTTATCTATGCTCACCATAGTTTTGCTATAATTTTCTACCTTTTCTGGACATTATTGTGGGTGAGATGTTGGGTTGGTTCCGTTTTTAGTAGCTTTGGTAAGAAAAAAAATGAGCTTGAGCGCTATTGGAGATTTAATGATTTCTAGGTGAGAAGGCTGACCAGGCCTGGCCTGATATCACCTTGTTTAGTTGTTGCCCTGTGCCCAAGAATGCTTAAATATAAATTTCTTTCTTATTTATGTTTTTTGTGCCTTTTAACTAAAAGAAAGATCAGTAGAAGTGCTTGAGTGGTTCTTCAAGAAAAGCAGTACTACAAATATTCAATCGAAATTACAGTGATTCACTCCTATCTGATCCACCTCGCTTATCCTCTCTATCTATGTATGCTTCTTTCCTAAGCTTTGAGCGGTTGAACACTAAAAGAAAAAAAGGATCCTTGGATCTCTAAAAAGTAGAAAAGCATCAAGTAAGGAACACAGCTTTATACCTTCATGGAGCCTAAGAAGGCTCTGTGCGTGACAGCATGGCTTTGAACGATGGAGACCATTGCTGCTGTGGCTTCACGTAGCAGCTCAGGACCCTGGATTTCACTGAACTACAGACTGAGGTGACGGACAATGTGTTAATGTTTCAACTAAGATCATTTAGGTACGCTGAAGATGGTGCTGTCATCTAGCTCAGGTGCTAGATTTTGGCCACCTGGCTCAGCCTAATGTGCTTCTGGGAAGATCGAGGCTGTATTAGCATTTGCTTTTCTTAGATTGCTAAGCAAACATACCTCAAGCGCATCTCATCAGTGTACTGAGTCCTGACCATGTATATGGGTGCCTGGACATTGACAAAAAAGGCCCATGGAGAACCTATCCATGGCTAGACCTGAGAATGGACTTGGATCATCCAAAATCCAAATGGACTCAACCTGATTTAATTGGATGGATGCTGTTCAGACCCAGATATCCATTGCCACGAGACCCAAAACAACCTGATGCATTTGGATACCAGAAGGAAATATCCACAAATCCATTGGACTTCATTGGACACATTGGTGGCGGTGGCAGTCACTTGTTACCGGTCAGCAGCTGTGTCCACTTGACCACTTGTTGCCACCCTCCTCCCCCCGGCAGCTGGCATATCATGAGTTCATCACTTTGTTAGGCTGACACACCTTTACGCCATGCCTTTTTAATCCCTTCCGCCCTCCGCTTCTCGTCCCCCCACCCCACCTCAACCCAGCCATACTTCTTGCGCTCCCTCGATTTGGTCCGGCGGCCATGGTTGAGGAGCAATAGCGGAGGAGGCAGGAGGGCCACCACCTGTGCGCCAACAGCTGCAGCTTCTTTGGCAGCCCCAACACGCTGGACCCCCACTCCAAGTGCTATTGTGACCTGAACAAGCAGCAGCCAACAGGTGTGGCGCCAGAACCTCCCGCCCCGTCGACCTTCCAGTGTTCCTCTTCGGCGGGTGTGGTGGTCGCGGGGTGCAGTTGTCGACGTGGTCTCTCCCGAGCTCAAGCCTTTGGCGACAGACTCTGCAGGTGCTGGGGCAGCTGCCAGAAAGTGCATGTGCCTGGCAGGGTTCACATGCCACTGCGGTGCCACCTTCTGCGGCATGCATGCGTGTGCCTTTGGCTTCCAGGCCCCTGGCCATGACGCCATCGCGTGGCCAACCCTATCGTCATTGGGAATTATTTGGATGATTGGATTGATGTGGTAATGGACTGGATTGGTTTGGGTGTTCTGCACATGCTTGTGGTTTGGATTGGGTATGTGCCTCACTTTAGTTGGACTCCTTTTGGTTGGTGTCTATCCATGGCATACATGTGTGTTTTGTTGGCATCAAGTGCGAGGTTATCTTCTGCTAGATGACATTTTATTGGTTTCCATTTTGTCAATGTCATTGTGCCTGCCATTTTTCCTGTTCATTTGGTGCTAAGCTGGATTTGATCTTGTATTTTTTTTTTCAGATTGTAGAATTCATCTCTGTGCTGCTTACAATTGGAAGTGAAACTGCTGAAAAAGAGCTAATTAGGCAGTCAGCAATAAAGCGCTCGATTGATTTGTTCTTTGAGTAAGTGTGGATATTATATTTTGGAACTCTTTTGTTTCTCCGGTCAAAAACCCCCTTTTTATATTTTTTGTAACACAGGTATCCATATAACAACTTTTTGCACCATCATGTTGAGAGTATAATCGTTTCTTGCCTGGAGGGTAAAAGACCTGAAGTTGTTGAGCATGTTCTTCATGAATGTGATATTGTTGGTAAAATTCTTGTTTCAGAAAGGCTTTCATCTTTGTCGACTGAGTCTAATGGGGTAAGTTATCAATACACTGTAACCTTTTTTTTTACTTTATTATCCTAGAGACCTAATTCTTTTTTTTCCACCTTGTGTGTCTTCTATGCTCAGCCTACTGTTCCCTCTGAAGGGAAAACCCCTCCAAGAATTGGAAATGTTGGTCACATGACAAGAATAGCCAATAAGCTTATTCAGTTGGGCAACAGTAATAACACAATCCAGACTCACTTACAGGTTAGCTTTCCTTTGACAAATCTTTTTGGCTTACGGTATCTGTGGTTTTCTGCTGACTATTGTGTTTGATTATTTCTTTTGTTTTAATAGGAAAATAATGAGTGGGTTGAATGGCAAACAAATGTGCTGGTCAAACGCAATGAAGTGGAGAATGTTTATCATTGGGCTTGTGGGTACGTTCTGTTTTCTCATTGTATCTTATATCTGCTATCGATTACTTCTGCTTGTCTAAACATCGCTGCCATTGCTTTGCTGTGACAGGCGCCCGACATCGTTACATGACCGTGGTAGGGACAGTGATGATGATGACTTCCGGGACAGGGATTATGATGTGGCAGCTCTTGCTAATAATTTAAGTCAGGCATTTCGTTATGGGATATACAGCAACGATGACATTGAAGAGGTGATAGCTTTTAGAGTAAATAGCTTGTTGCTATGGGCATACATATTTCCAATGCCTATTTTTTAATGTACGACATTGTCCTGAGGGGGAATAGATTGGTTCCCCTGTATCTCATATAAGCAAGGCCAATCAGCTGTATGATCTTTTTTTTGCAGGCACAATCAGCTGTATGAAGATGCTAACCATTTCATGTTTGCTTTTGTAATTTTCTCGTAAATGTAGACATTCTAGAGTACTGCTACATATTAGTGATACATGTTGGTTTTGTCAATGCAGGCACAAGGATCACTTGAACGAGATGATGAGGTAATACTTGAGGACGAACTATGTCTCGTTTATTGCTATCCTGCTCCTTTTAGTTGTAACATGCAATGTGATAGCTGCAGTTTCCGGAATATGAAAGAATTCGATGCTATGAGCTTTTTATGTAGAAAGGAGACATAATTAACCTGTTCTTTTTGTGGCAATTTGGCCATTTTGGATATGAAGTGCAATAATTATGAACTATATTGTTTTTGCTCACGTACAGGATGTGTATTTTGATGATGAATCAGCTGAGGTGGTGATATCTTCTTTGCGTCTGGGAGATGACCAGGACGGGTAATTTACTATCTTGAAATGTTGTCACCCCTAGTGTTTATGTGATGGCTGATAGATTATGTGTCTATTTGTTCATAACCAGCTCCCTCTTTACAAATTCAAACTGGTTCACATTTGATGGAGAGAGAGGCATTGATGACCGTACATCTGCCTCTGTTCCTTCATCATCACCCAATTCTGAGGAGATTTCACTAGAGACCGAGGAAGCTGATGATGGTAAAGTCGTTGGCACTGAGGATGAAATGGAAACAGTATATCTTGGAAATGGTAGTGCCGAGGAGGTAAAAGATGTAGCAGAATGTACTGAACAGCCAAACTGTTGTACTGAGGATGAGCGATTGAAAAATACAGATGGGATGGAACGGCATCCAGATGCTTCAAATAACGATACCGATATGTGCACAAACGAGGCTGCCTCTGCTGCAGCAGAATCTTCAGCCCCATCGGTTGAGAAAGTGGCAGAGAAAACAGTAGATGAACCATTAGAGGCAGAAAGAACAGTGGATGAACCGGCAGAATCATCTTTGGACAGTTCTGTCTCTGTAGCTTTGCCAGCTCCTGTTAATGGTAGTGAGCCTGCCAACTCGGAAGAAGCTTCCGAACAAGTTGCCCATGACACTGATGTGCAGCAACCAGTCAAGGAAGCTCCTGCCGAGGATGTTGATGCAAAGAAAACTGATGCAGCCAAAGCAAGCGAGTGAATTAGCAACATGTTGGACTGAGCTGATCAGAGCAATTACTTGTGAACTGAAAACTCTGTAGAGTGTAGCCTGGGCATTGATCTTGCTTCATGTGTGCTCAGCTGCTGCAAGATAGTCTGAAGCAAACTGCTGTACGATAAGCAAGTGATTGTTCTGCCATCAACCGTGGCATATCACTGTACAAATGAGCACCATTGACTAACGCACGTAAGTCACCTTGTCTGAAACTGGTCATTTTCTTTGAAATTCACCCTCCAGTTCATGTGCTTTGGTGGCGGTCTTCATGGCATGGTATATGATACCTGAAAGAACATTCTTTGGGTGGCAACTGGTTTTGGCTACTTAGTCTTCTGTTGCTTTAGGTTAACTTTGGAACTGTAATATGAGATGTGATGGTATTTCTAGTCTAGCTATTGTTGTAATTTTTTCGGACTCTACATGTGTCAGTTCGACTTGAACATGTTAATTTTTTTTTATAAAAATTCGTTACTGTATTTGAAGACTCATCTTGATGGACGGCTCCTCGTCTCCACCCCCCACGTCCTCTTATCTCTTTCTCTCTCTCGGCATTTATTCAATTACTTCCTCCGTCTCTGTCTTAAAATAACTATCGTTTTCGTATCCCGAGAAACAACTTTGACAAAATACTCCCTTCGTATCGGATTTTAAAATCGTTTTAGACAAGGTTAGTGTTAAACATTGGGAATATAAATCATCAATAACTTTTAAGTTGTTGATTTTATAAATGTAAAAATTATATAAATAGATTTGTCTTGAAAAATACTTTTATAAAAGTATACATATATCACTTTTTTATAAATATTTTTTATAAAAACAAGAGGTCAAAGTTGTGTTTCCTAAACGACTTCTAAATCCGATACGGAGGGAGTATATTTTAAAAAATATTAATATTTATGGTTCATAATAAGTATCATCGGAAAAGTCTTTGAATCTAGTTTTTTAATAAATTTATTTAAAGACACAAATGTTGTATGTATTTTCTACAAATCGAGTCAAACTTGTGACATAGAAACCCAAAATAACAGTTAATTTGGGACGGATGGAGTAATCGTGAGTGCGTTGCCGAATATGCTAGAATTTTAAATTTGAAAACACCTATTTTTTGTCGCAGACTTCTGGCACCGTTTTTTTTTTGTTGTTAGAATGGGTTGTAAAAGCATAAATTCCCTACATATTTTGCTGATTGCCCCACGCATTCTTATTTCCTGTTTTTTTCTCATATAGTAAACGTTTTTGTTTTCTTTTTTTTTTACTGTCCGTTCTTATTTCCTTTTTTTATATATATAAACGTCAAAACGGAAAACAAATTGAACACTGCTAAGTTGTTAATTAGTTTTGATTAGAATAGAAACAAAACTTAATTATATTAGAACCTGGATTAGTCGATGATTCAACTAATCAAATCATGAACTGAGATCTTAAATAGTTTTGGTGTCTAACAAATATATATCTCCAAGCTATACGTGTGTAGCAGTGTAATCCCCAATGACGGGTGTAATGTGGAATATCAAGAAAGATCTCCGTTATAATCATCAGTGGACTATCACTCCTTGACACGTTGATAACTAATTTCTTACCAACTTTAATTGAATATCAAAATTATAGGCTTATATAGCAAAGGAAGTCACGAAACTTATACCAGCATATGGATAATATGAAATTTAATTTTTATGTATATTTATGAGTACATATTTCGTGTTTTCCATGAAAGGAAAAATATATCAAGGTTGTATTTTAATTTGAATATGGACTTAATACTATATTATCATATTACTATCAAATAACTTATATTGTGGATGAGAAAATAAATTATAGATTTTAAATTTTATAGAAAAGGAAAAATATAAGTTGATATACGTATATAGTCCTCCTGTTCGGCTGAGCTTATCAGCCGTGGAACAGTATTTTTCTCTCACAGCAAATCAGCCACAGCCGGCTTATAAGCTAAAAAACAGCCTGCCGAACAGGGCCAGTATCCCTATGTTTATATGAATGTTTGATATTTTTTTCCTCTTAAAATGCGTGTATATTGGAACTTGCTATATTTCAGGTGCCTGAAATTTACCTTCTACTCTCTCCGCTTTTTATTAAGTGTCGTATTTGGTTTTTAGAAAACGTCAGAATTAGATGTCGTATTATGGTCTAATCGCTTCATTTGGAGAGCCGCGCAGTTAACGCCGTCTCGTTTCTTCCGCGCTCATTAAATCTGCATGCAGCCATACATGTAGAGTAGTACTAAAGTGCCGGGCGGGACGTTGGCGAGCGCTAAGAATTTTCTGCCGGCGCGAGCGTGGCTCGCATGGAGCTAGCGATCAAAACGGACGGAAAAACTTTATTTCTACTTTCGTTTTTTTTAGCAGAAATGGAAGCGAATTCAGAAAATACAGGTTCGAAAATAGAATCAGAATATATGGACATACGGAAACGGACAAATACGGATGAAGAGCCAGAAAATTAAATTAAGATCACATAATCTAATATTCTTAAAGTATACATATATAAAGTCATGTAATAATATATACAAAGCTTAATATTCATTTACATGCTATGTACGTGAACATAACATGCATATTTAGTGATTTGTAGTTATATTAACATAACATAAGGACATGTAATTATTGAACATATTGAGCATAGATTGAAAACGAGATAAAAACGAGATAAATACGGGTCTATTCCATATTAAAACGGGATTACTCGGAAACGAACGGAAAACACCATTTTCTACTTCCGCAAATACGAAAACGGGATCTCGCAAATACGGAAACGAACGGGAAAATATAGAAAACAGAACGGGACGGTACGAGAAATATTCGGTCCATTTTCATCCCTACATAGAGCCATGCAGCCTTAGGTGGCGCACAAAGGAACATCAAACCACAAGTCGCCTGAACCTTGGGCACAATTCAGGCGACTGATGTATAGGAGCTGTGCAAAAATAAAATGTGCCTTTTAATTTGTTCTTGACAGACTTGAACGTAGGGCGTAGTTCCATATATTAGCTTGGGAAAGAACGAATCAACCACTCCCCTCAGCCACCCTATTGGCTTGAGCTACTTTTCATCTATGAAATAGTGTTTTTCTCTCATAATATTTCAGCATAAACATCAGTGTAATGAAACTTTTCATGTCGGTTCTTTTTTACCGGTTCGGGCCGAGACGTTTGGTGATGACCGCCATTTTCTCTATCCTTGACTAGCTGTGTCGTTTCCCCAACTCTGTGAAGAAGCAGCGCTCCTCCCTCTCGCCACAAAGCCGATGCAGCCTCTCCATGGGGTCGTCGTCTTCTCGCGGGGCCTATTCGTAGAAGAGTGGCGTGGTATCGATGCTTCTGCTTCCGCTTCCGCTAGGCCCGGGCGGATCCTGGAACTGCACGCTCGGCGCCTTCTCGAGATGCGAGAGGTTCTGCTTGACCATGCTCATCGTGCGTTGTATGTAGGTTTTCGAGTTTTTGTTCTTGCGTCCCTTATCCATCGGGTAGTGGAGCTTGTAGCCTTGGCTACTATAGCAGGTGTCATACCAGTGCACCGGTATGTTGTCGTCGATCTCCTTGCCGATGGCCACCGCCGTCTCGTAGCACCAGCAGGCAGCGACGTGGTTGACGGTGTATCCGCCACCGCCGAGAAGGAGCAGCGGCAAGTTGAAGCTCCGCATGTAGCTGACGCACTGGGCGTGACCGGTGATGGATAGGTTAAGCTGGCCGAACCTGTCCCCGGAGAGCGAGTCGCCGCCGCACTGCATCACGATGGCCTCCGGCTGGAACTGTTGGATATCTTTCTTCTTAGGTTCATTAGATCGGGTACATCACAGTAGGAATACAAGTTCTAATACATGAACTACAGAGACATAAAAGGGAGGAAAGGGATAGGTGGAGTATGAAGTAGCAAACCATCGAAGGTCATAGTGGTCGGAGCAGTGGAGTGGTGGAAGCATCGGCTGGGGTCTCGTTCGCCGATGCCATCTGCGCGCCGACAGCGACGTTCAGTGGAGAGAGAGGAGTTAGCGCAGTGAAGTGGTGACACAGTGGAGACGGTGGCGGCTTCCCATCACTGGCTGCGCCCCTCTCGGATCAGGATGAGGAATATCGGTGGAGAGTGGCGGCTCAGGTGAACCTCGTGTCGAGAGCCTGCCGGCCCTCACCTTTATTTATAGCGCAGTGTGACAGGGGCCCACCAACCATGTAGGGTTGGGCGCCCTCGATCAGGGCGCGAGAACAAGGTCCAAAAGGCTGTTAGGCCTAACAGGTGGGAGATCAAACCTAACATTCTCCCCCTTGATCTCTCATCATTTTCTTTGTTCTTTAATTTCATACTCAAAACTTTCAATTCATATTTTCTTGCTTCTATCCTATTCCTTTACAGATTAGTGCATAGAGTTGTCTCATCGTCACAGCAATTAGTGTCATTAGACTAACAACCACAATACCCCTCTCCGTATTAGAATGAAATTCTCTTTTGGGCCCTTTATATGTTCGGGAATCATAGGTTTTCCCTTAAACCCATGTCGGCTACGTGTTCTCTGAACACGTTGGGTGGTAAGCCCTTTATGAGCGGATCCGCGAGCATTTTATCTGTACTTATATGCTCAAGATTTATTATATGATTTCGAACTTTATCTTTCACAACATACTATTTTATGTCAATGTGTTTGGCAACACCACTTGACCTATTGTTGTGAGCATACTGTACCGCTAGATTGTTATCACGATACAATCTCAGTGGTTCATTGATATTATCAATCATTTTCAATCTGGGTATGAATTTCTTCAGCCAATTCACCTGCTTCGTTGCCTCATAGCATGCTACAAACTCGGCATACATCATCGAGGATGTAGTTACAGTTTGTTTGGAGCTTTTCTATGATATAACCCCCCTGCGAGTGTAAATATATATCCTGACGTGGATTTTTTTTCTTCTCCCGCATAATCGGAATCTGAATACCCCTCTATCTGCAGTGAATCAGATCTTCTATATGTTAACATGAGGCCTTTCGTACCCTGCAAATAACGCAGGACTTTCTTCACTAATTTCTAATGTTCAATTCTTGGATTTTTTTGATATCTGTCAAGTAATCCGGTAACAAAGGCTAAGTCAGGGCGTGTACACACTTGAGCATATTATAAACTTCCAACAGCTGAAACATACGGTACCACTTTCATTCGGTCAATTTCATATTGGTTCTTGGGACACTGATGTTCCCCAAATCTATCACCCTTGACTATGGGAGCAGGTGAAGGACTGCACGTATGCATACTAAATTTCTTTAGGACCTTTTCTATGTATGCCTTTTGCGATAATCCTGGAACACCATTTCTTCTGTCTCGGTGAATCTCTATTCCCAAAACGAACGAGGCCTCACCGAGATCTTTCATATCAAAGTTTGAGGACAAGAATTTCCTCGTTTCCATTAGTAGATTGATATCACTACTAGCAAGCAAGATATCATCCACATGCAAAATTAGAAATATGTACTTTCCATTCTTGAACTTTGCGTAAACGCAATTGTCCTCAACATTTTTTTAAACCCAAAACCTTTTATCGTTCTATCAAACTTCAAATACCACTGTCTTGAAGCTTGCTTTAATCCGTAGATTGATTTCTTTAGGCGACATCCCATATTTTCTTTTTCTTTTACGACAAAACCTTTCGGTTGTGCCATATAAACATTTTCTTCTAAATCCCCGTTAAGGAACGCCGTCCTTACATCCACTTGATGTAACTCCAAATCATAGTGGGCTACAAGTGTCATTATAATTCTGAATGAATCTTTACATGAGACTGGAGAAAACGTCTCATTGTAATCAATTTCTTCTCTTTGCGTAAAGCCTTTCGCCACAAGTCGCGCTTTAAATCTTTCTACATTCCCTTGGGAGTCATACTTCGTTTTGTAGATCCATTTACAGCTTACTATTTTGGCTCCTTTAGAAATATTTTCTAAGTCTTAAACTTTATTGGTACTCATTGATTTTATTTCATCTTCCATGGCCTTAAGCCACTTTGATGAGTGATCACTTCTTATGGCTTCTTCAAATGAGGTGGGATCATCCCCCATCTGAAATTCTTCTATTTCATAAACTTTATAGTCATCAGTAATAGCTGATCTTCTTATTCTTTGAGACCTTCTAGGTGCCTCTGGCACTTGTTCCACATTGGGTTGTTGCTGTTCTTCCTCATGTGCGACATTTGGTTCTATATGTTCCTCAAGGACAGGTTCCTCAAGAACAGGTTCTTCATGTTCATTCATTATCGCCATGGGAGAACTTGCAACAGGTGTTGACACTACAGCGTCCTGCACTATCGGCGCAACAATAGCAAGTAGCGTGAAGAATGGTTCTTCAACCATCGGAGTGGGTACATGTACACGCTTCTCCTGTAGACTGATTTCTCGTGCTACCATGCTCCCCCTGATCATGTTATCCTCCAAGAACACAGCGTGTCTTGTTTCTACAATCTTTGTATGTCTGTCAGGACAATAGAAGCGATATCCTTTCGATCTTTCTGGATAGCCAATAAAATGGCAGCTGACTGTCTTAGAGTCTAACTTTCCTATGTTTGGGTTAAACACTTTTGCCTCAGCCGGACAGCCCCACACACGCAAATGGTTAAGTGAGGGTTCCCTTCCTATCCATAATTCATATGGTGTTTTTGATACCGATTTGCTTGGTACTCGATTAAGTATGTGAATGACGGTTTTTAGTGTCTCCATCCATAAACTAATCGGTAATGTAGAGTAACTTATCATACTTCTTACCATATCCATTAAGGTACGGTTATGTCTTTCAGTCACTCCATTCTGCTGGGGCTCCCCTGGTGTGGAGTACTGAGCGACTATGCCATTTTCTTGTAGGAACTTTGCAAATGGTCCAGGAATTTGGCCATATGGGGTATGTTGCCTATAGTACTCTCCACCTCGGTCTGATCTTACTATCTTGATTTTCTTATTGTGCTGATTTTCAACCTCAGCTTTAAATATCTTGAATTTATCCAATGCTTCTGATCTTTCTTTAATTGAATAAATATAGCCATAACGAGAGTAGTCGTCTGTGAATGTTATAAACGAATCATAATCATCCACATTTTTCATAGGAAATGGACCACATATGTCTGTGTGGATTATTTCTAAAATTTTTGTGCTTCATTTGACATCTTTCTTAATTTTCTTGACATACTTTCCTTTGACACAATCAACACATTGTTCTAAATCTAAAAATTCTAAGTGCGGGATAATTGATTCCTTAATCAATCGTTCTATTCTCCCCCTCGAAATATGGCCCAAGCGACAATGCCATAATTTCGAAGAGACATTATCAATTATCTTCCGCTTCTTAGTTACATTCGCAGATGGGGAATTATTCATATTCTCATCGCATACATTGTTCGTATTCTCAGCAAGAGATAATAAATAAAGTTTGTCTTGTCGGAAGGCAAGACCAACACATTTATTATTAACTAGTATCTTACACTTGCCATCACCAAAATGACAATCAATTCCATCATCATCAAGTTTCAAAACACTCATCAAATTTCTACGCAAAGAGGAAACATAAAGTACTTCTTTAAGTCTAAGTACAAAATCATTATTCAATTCTAAAGAAAAATCTCCAATGGCTTCAACATTGGCTTGCACTCCATTTGCAACTTTAATCATTCTTTCTCCTCTTCGTAAGGTTTTCGTCCCACTTAACCCCTGTAAAGAATTTACAACATGAGTAGTTGCTCCTGAATCAACCCACCAAGTGGATTTAGCATAACATAAATACAGGGATTTATCTACAAATGTAATAAATTCATCACCTCTCTTTAGCAGAGATTTCAGAAAGTCTAGACAATCCCTCTTGTAGTATCCCTTCTTGAAACAGTGCTTGCATTGATCTTTTTCAGCTCCACCATAAGAGTTGTACTGCTGATTCTCAGAATCCTGGGGTTTCTTTCCCTGTGAATTGGAGGAAGAGGCATTTTCCTTATCCCACTTAGGTTTTTCTTGTGGTTTAGAATTCTTGCCATTAAAGTTCTTTCTTTTGTTATCCTTCACAAGATGAGCGGTTCACCCTGTGAGGACTTTATCCTCTCCTCTTCTTGAGCACACATTGAGATGAGCCTTTCTATGCCCCATCTTTCAGGCTGCATATTGTAGTTCACTATGAAGGTGTCATATTCTTTTGGCAATGAAGCAAAAATCAAATGAATCAGGAAATCATCTTCCTTCAAATTCATTTCCTTTAGTTTAGATGCCATAGTGTTCATCTTCAAAATGTACTCTCTTATGCTACCACCAGTGTATTTCTCATTCACAAGCTTCTTAATTAGTGAACTTGTTGTGGCTTTGGTAGACCCAGTAAACTGACTCTTGATTTTCTCAAGATATTCTATGGCAGTAGCACATTCAGGGACTGAGCCCCTTATCTGTTCTTCTATGGTGGCCTTAGCCACCAACAGGCACTTGCGGTTGGAGAGAGTCCATTGCCTATGTTCAAGGTCATATTTCATTCTTATCTCAGCATGATCACGCTTTCGAGCAGCGAAATCAGCGTCAGATTCATTTTCACCTCTCACCGGGTCCTCTGGCTCAGTAGGACACGGTGAGGTGATGGCAAAATCGACCTCTCCCAACGCAAGTTTCAGTTCATACTTCTCCCGCCACACACGGTAATTGCTTCCATTGAGTGTCGGGATGTTTGCAATGTTCACAATGCATTTGCCTCCTGAAACCACACCAGAGTAAGTGAGAAATGTTTATACATCAAATCGCATGTCTTAACTCAACATTGGTTAAATTAAAACATACAAATTCATCTATGCAAACATTTTACATCACCGTTGGGCAGAAGTAAAATTAATGCATAATTTCTCATGGATCAAAATTATAATATTGTTATTAACAACATTGGTCAAAAAATAACAACATCATAATCTCATCAAAATTATCAGAAATTCACCACTTCTCTTAAAATTAAATTATCCCGTTAGTTCAAATTTAATCAGAAGATAACAATAATTATCATGCACAGCGGAAACATTAATAATCTTTCATATTATTATTTTCCAGAAGCACTAAAAATTCACTATTTTCTGAGCAAAATATCATTGGATAAAGTTGCACAAAAAATGCATCAAATTCTATTCAAATTGATCAAAATTAGGTCAAAAACTGCTTCTGGAAAAAATAAAACTGAAATTTCAACTTCTTCTTCTATTTTGGCCCGAAGGCCCATCTCGCGCATGCGGCTCGCTCAACTCATACGCGCTGCACAGCACTGCATCCGCGCGGCCCAGTTGCTGATTTGGCCCACGGCTTGCTCTGCGCGCCACGCTTCCCCGCGCCTAGGCCGAAACCTGGGCCTGGGCTGGAGAACTGGCCTGTTCGCGTACCCCGCTTGGGCCACATCTCAGCCCGATCGTTCGTGGCCGTTGACCCAGATCAACGGTCGTCCGGCTCCATCGCGGGATCAAAACTCTAGGGCGGCCGGACCCAAAACCCTAATCGTCATTTTCATTCTTTCCCTCTCCCTTCTCAGTGCCGCTCCAAGCAGCAGCCATGGCGACCACTGCCGCCGGAGGAGAAGTTTTCGGCGCCGCTGCCGGGCCCCTCGCTGGCGCACGAGCTCGCCCGAGGCTGAGCTCGCCGCCGTCGAGCGGCCTAGCGGGCGATGCCCCAGGCCCCAGCCAAGGCGCCACGCGCGGCGTGGCCGCGCGCCGGTGAACGGTAAGGCGGCGCGGTCAACTTTCCACGCTACGGCTTCGGCTTTTCTTTTCCAGCGCGCCAGCAAACGGCAGCACTGGTTTCCTTCCCGCGCGACGACGGAGCGCAATGTGCAACCCGCGTGACTGCCAGGCCACGGCGATGTTGACGGTGGGGCAAAACAGGTAGGTTCCTCCCCCTCTCCGCCATTTCCTCTTCTAGGGTTCATTATAGGGTTAGTGTTTGGATGAATTTTTCTTTGCCTAATTCGAAATCGACTGGTTCATTTCGTTGTTTCTCTTCCCCAATCTGAAATCGGTTTACTCCGATCTAGGTTTCTTCTCAGTAAACCTTGGCTCCGGTACCATTGTTGGATATCTTTCTTCTTAGGTTCATTAGATTAGGTACATCACAGTAGGAATACAAATTCTAATACATGAACTACAGAGACATAAAAGGGAGGAAAGGGATAGGTGGAGTATGAAGTAGCAGACCATTTAAGGCCGTAGTGGTCGGAGCAGTTGGAGTGGTGGAAGCGCCGGCCGGTGTCTCGTTCGTCGATGCCATCTGCGCGCCGGCAGTGACGTTCGGTGGAGAGAGAGGAGTCGGCGCAGTGAAGTGGTGACACAGTGGAGACGGTGGCGGCTTCCCGTCACTGGCTGTGCCCCTCTCGAACCGGGATGGGGAATATCGGTGGGGAGTGGCGGCTCAAGTGAACCTCGTGTCGAGAGCCTACCGGCCCCCACCTTTATTTATAGCGCAGTGTGACAAGAGCCCACCAACCATGTAGGGTTGGGCGCCCCCGATCAAGGCGCGAGAACAAGACCCAAAAGGCCGTTGGGCCTAACTGGTGGGAGATCAAACCTAATAGGAACACGTCGACCACCCTTTTCATGATGGTCTTGAACATCTCGTAGTACCCCTCGTCGCCTATGCCCTCCATGAACGGCACGTTCATGGCATGGTACTGACCGGCCCCTTCGCCGACTTGGCTCACGTATCCCCTTTCCTCCGGGAAGAATTTTTTGGTGCGCTGGTGGAACGACACTGTCATCACCTAGTTGGAGTCGAGGAAGGTCGTCTTGACGCCGTCGCCGTGGTGCACGTCGATGTCGACGTACAGCACGCGCCTGAAGTGCTTGAGGAGCGCCTTGATGGTGAGCACGATGTTGTTGACGAAGCAGAAGCCGCTGGCCTCCGCTTTGCACGTGTGGTGCATGCTACCGGACCAGTTAATGGTGATGTCGGCTTCGCTTCTGCCGAGCACGCGCGCCGCGGCCAGCGACCCGCCGGTGTAGCGCTGGCAGTAGTCCCAGAGGCCGGCTATGGGCGGGTTGTCGTAGAAAGTGTCGCCTTTCTTGAGCATGCCTATATCGTGCGCCTTTGCTACGCTCATGGTGGCGCCGCCGGCGTTGAAGCTCTCCGGGGTGAGGTTCTGCAGCAAGCCGACGTAGTCCACCTCATGGAAGATCCTAATCTCCGCATCGGTGGCGGGCCTCATGCGAAGGCGTTTCATGTCGTGGAGCAGGCCGTAGGAGCGGACGAGCGCGTGCGCCACGTCGACTCGGTGGGGCACCATGTTGTGGTCCTCGCCGTAGTCGACTTTGGCGATGCCGGCGTCGTAGTAGTAGTAGTAGCACACCTCCCGCTTCTTGTCGTCAGGGCACAACGAGGACGACAGTGAGTTGCCACTCATGTCCATCATCATGAATCAACCAATGCAATTCAAGCGACAAGGGATGTAGCACTATATATATATGACATCCAGGACCAGGATGGCATCGGAAATTCAGAATCGACTCCAATAAGTAATTCACAATCCGGATTGGAAGAAGCGTCCCGTGAGTTGGAGTTGGAGTCTGAACCTGAAAAGGACTAGAGCGAAAACATCACTCAGAAGTCAGGCCCATGATCCAAAGGGGCTAGCCTTTATCAAATTCACATATGGCCATAACATTCTGAGTGGTGTACCATGTCTTCCCGTATGTTGTACTATCTTGGTAGTTGGCACCATAACAGGCACATGTGTCCCATCTATTGCTCCAATGCAATTATGGAAGTACAGAGAAAAACAAGGAGATTGTAACCTATGATGCATGGTCCTAAATCAGAATCTACTGGTGAAAGTCCTTGTTTGGTTTTGGTAATTGAGTGACAACCTAGGTGGACTAATATGTGTTAATGCTAAGATACAAAGGTGATTAGTCCACGGTACAATAGTGTGAGCAACTTGACCCATGGAGTTGGAGATGGCTTGGATGTGTTGCAAAGCTCACCTATGTCATTGAAGGAGCTTATTGCATATGAGACATGACATGGATTCATGTGGCTAGTGTAGAAGATCAAGACAAGACTTGGCTTCGATGGATGGATTGCAAGTGTGAAAGACAAGTCAGAGGCTATAGAGCGATGCACCACACAAGGCAGAGAAGCTTGAGCAAGGACTTGGCATCAATGGATAAGGGCAATGGTTACGATCGATGAATCAATAAGGTCACATGATGATATGAAGTGGATCATATCATTCAAGGAAGATCAAGCCAAGTGTTGACATGTGTTGATGAACGAGCGGCTTGATGGAGGTTGGTGCTTGTGTGGCATCAACATTGGAGGAGATAAAATGGAATGCGCAAGCCAAAGGTACTTGTAGGGCATTTCATTTCACTAGTCTAAGTTGAGTAGAAAAGTGCTTGACCGGGTTTATGATAGATAGTCGTACTATAAAGAGGGGAAATCTTTTAGTTGCAACGGTTATTTAGTGCCGCAAAGTGTGAGTTTTCATTTGCATATGCATTGCGTTTAGTAACGTGGTGAGAATGCAAGAGAAAATCCTTCAAAAACCTTTGGGAAAATAATTTGTGAAAATGCTAACATGATCCTAAGGTGGTGGTCTCCCGTGGGGCAATACTTGTGGTTAGCATGTTTTCAAAGGTTTGCAAAATTTTGAAATCGGTGGCAAAATCTATGGGTTGGATCTTTGATTGGAATTCTAGGTTGATCCATTGTGTTTTGGGCCATTTTTTCAAATGGGTTGTGTAGCCCTTTGAATAAACTTTCCGAAATGTGCAAGGTCATCGAAATTGAAGTTGGGAGCTAAAAGTTATGGTGTTTTAGTTTTTACGCTGAAATCTGAGAGCCCATACCAGAGCTCCAATTGTGACTGGAGGTCCGGAATATAATTGATTTTTTAGTAGCTCTAAGCTGTAGGCTGAGAGTCTCCACCGGAGCACCTAACAGTCAGATCTGACAGGGAGTCGTTGGGAGACCGCCTGCTGCGTGGATCGTTGCTGGGCCTTGGCTTTGCGGTGTGGAGAATGGCCGACTAGAGGATAAGGTGAGGGCCTTCTCCTACTGCTTTCCTCCACTCCACTCCTCCCCTCATTCTTGCTCTTGGAGAAAAAGAGCTAGGGTTCTTCCTCTCCTCTCTCTCAAGCTATGTGCTGAAAATTCCTAGGAGAGATTGAGTGCCCTGTGTCATGTTAAGAGGTTGAAGATCCACCTCCTCCCCTTCCTCTCCCTCTCAAGCTTCGTGCCAATTTGAGTGAAAGATTGAGAGACCTAGTGTGTGCATCTGAGGATTGTATTTGGTGGCACTAGAAAATCTTTATGATTTGGGGATTTCTTGTTACTCTTGGTGATTGCCATCACCTAGACGACTTGGTAGATTGAGGTCTCTGTTGTGAAGCTCGCGTGAAGATTGTGTGTGACTCTAGAGAAGGATATGTGAGGGATATCATTATACCTGTCGTTGGGGAGGGTATGGAGAAATCCAAGCTTGACCAAATCCATACCCAACTTATTGATCCCCGTCCCTCACCCTCCCCAATTTCACCCATGCCCATTTACCCAAATCCAATGAATAATGGGGAAACCAATGGATAAGTACACGGCTGTTAAAAAACGCTCAACGTCTATCCACTGGCTAGCTCTTCACCCACAAGCATGTCCTGTCGTCCTCCCTCAATGACCTGCTCGTGCAGGAGCATGCGTCGACGCTGCCGCCATCGTTGGCCACGAGGAGGTGGAGGAGGTGGCCTCAGGGACACGGACTTCAGCCCGGCGCTCCATGACAAGTGTGTTGCATGCCTTGCACCAGCCGCAAATGCGGAGGATGTCGCGGCAGTGCCCTCGTGCTGGCTAAGCTCGAGCTCTACTTGACAGCATCGAGCACCTCACCGCCGATAGCATCGTGTAGGCACCACGCGACGCCAAGGTCCGCACGCTCCGCAACTCTGTCAGCCTCCTCATCGTCGTCGAATCGCTCGGCAAACTGGAGCTATGAGCTGCCGTCGTCGACCTCTCCGTTGTCTCCAGCTTCCTCCTCGAGATGGGCAGCACTATGGAGATGTTGTGCGCAACAGACATGCGGCTCAGTGCTCAATGCGGACATCTCTCCCTCCACCCTTGTGATTCGCAAACAAAAAATTGGAAACGGGTAAGACTGAGTAAACTGGATGATACCCTCCCCATACCCTATTACTAGTGGATATACCCGTTCTCCTATTGGGTAAAAGATTTTGTACCCATACCCTACCCGTTCGTGTGGATGTGGATTTGGGGAGTGGGTATTCGTATCCAGCGACAGGTATCATGCTTGCCACGCAGGAGATCGTGAAGAGCAACTCTAGTAGAGCGAGGTGTGAAGAACTACAAGTGGTCTGACCAGGTCAAGTGCTAGAGCTCGTGGAGAGCACTCCACATGGAAGAGTGTGACTTGAGGGTCACCACTAGCAAGAGGACCGGCGGCAACCTTGAGCTTGTCTCAATGGAGAGTAGGTGATTGGCAATGTATCACCAAACCTCGAGGTAAAGTTCATCACGTCATCATCTTCACGTTGGTTTGCTTACTCCCAACACAAGCTTATTTTGATCTTTCATATATTGTGCTTGTGTTGTTGCTCTTGCATAACTTGTTAGCTTGTGTAGCTTGCAAGCTGCTCTCTTTGCTTGTGTAGCATAGAAGTAGCTCTCGTGAGTAACTAGTTAGCTTGTGTAGCCTTGCTAGTTACATTGCTTAGTTTGTGTAGCTAAGTAATTTGAGCTCTCTAGTTTAGCTTGCGTAGCCTTGCTAGTTGAGAAGTGCTAGTGTGCTTAGGCTTTGTATGCTTTGCTCACTAGTTGCATAGGTTTATGTGACCTTGCAAACTAAAATTATTTAGGTGAGCTCTATCTAGCCCAGCACCTTAGTTGCTCAATTATGATCTTTTGTAAGGTTCTTGTGAACTTAGAGGGGGTAGTCTTGGCTAATCCAGATAATTTAATTTCGCATTTGTTTCGGTTAGCCGGCGTGATTAATTTAAGAAAGGACTATTCACCCCCTCTAGTATGTCATCTTGACACTTCAGTTGGCATAATGATATTAGCTGCAAGCTTGCTCACACTAGCCAGTACTTTATCGGTCTTTTGATCTCACAAAACGATCTTCAGCTTGTCTAATAGACTGAGGGGCACCAGCTATCCATAAAAACAGCCCTAAAGCCTCTATCTTCCGTGTGGACTTTAATCAATGACTCCACAAGCAAATTATGAAGTTTATCAAACACTGTCATGTTCATCCTAAACATGTTTCAGCAAGAAGTCCTATTTCCTAGTGTTTTCATGACCCATTCATATCCAGTTTCTGTAGATACTCTCCTCTCCGATTGTTCATGTACGAGTCAAAGTAGTACATACCAATCATGCCAGCAATCATAGCAATTCTTCGCCTCCTCTTCAAATACCTCAAGTGAAACTCTTTTCGACCAGCCTCAGCCCTCATCCTCTTTTCGACGAGCAACGAGTCAAAGTAGTACATACCAATCATGCCAGCAATCATAGCAATTCTTCGCCTCCTCTTCAAATACCTCAAGTGAAACTCTTTTCGACCAGCCTCAGCCCTCATCCTCTTTTCGACGAGCATCATACTCATCATCATTCACCTGTGTGCACATATGAATTATCATCAGCAAGATAAAGAGCAAGAATAAAATGGACACCAGCAAGATATATAAAAATGTATAGCATCAAGGTAATAAAAAATGCATCACTTAACATCAGCACACATTAAAGGTTCGCCAAACATTCAAAGGTTCACATGAACGTCATCACACATTAAAAGTTTCACTTAAGCTACTACATCCAATCACTTAACATCATCACACACTTCTGTCCCGGCACCATCTCAACCACAAAAGCCTTCCTTCATTTGTGCTGATGTTGCAAAAGATCTCCCGGTTGTATTCATCTTGAAACAACTTAGTAGCCATGAAGTACTCCTCTGTATCTTTATTGCCCCACACTCCACAGCCAACCTCTGACATCTTGCTACGCCTTCTTTGAACGAACTTGGAGCGAAGATTTTGTGTGCCTCCTTTTTGTGAGCCCCTTCGTCAGCATGACCATTGTATCTGTAGTGCTGCTCCCCCTCTTGCAGCTGCTGGTGCTCATTGGACGCCATGATCCACCCCGGGTTGACCAGAAACTTGCCGTTGTTCCGCGCCCACTGCGCCTTGTCAGCCCGCGGATCCAGCGCGACAACATGGGTGACTGTGGTGTTCGTGTGAGCTGTGTGGACGGCGCCCAGCTGCTCGGCTAGCTTCCACATGGGGTGCTCCTAGTCCTCGGCGACATCCTCGAGCAGGAAGAGCTGGCTGAACGCCACCGTGCAGCCACGCAGTACCTCGCGTTGCATGGCCCTGATCACCTCCCTGACGTCAGAGTAGCGGCCGCGGAGGACGGAGTCGAAGAACCCCTGGTGGACGCGCATCAGGACCTGGAGCGCCACGACCAGGGCGCCGTCATGTTCCCCTCGTCGCGCCTCAGCTCCGCCAGGGAGTTCACCCCATAGCCGAACGTCTGGCAGCTATCAGCGAAGTAGAGGTTTCTATCAGGATCAGGTTCTCCTGGTGGTCCGGCCAGACGTCGTTCGTGTCGTCGAGGATCACCACCGCGGCGGCCTCGGCGCCCGGGACGACGTCGAGGCTCTTGTGTCCTTCCTGGTGGACTCGTCGCGGGACACGACCCTGCCGCTGAAGTAGGCGCAGTCTGGGTCCAGCAGCTTGACGACCGCCCTCGTGTAGTCCCGGATGCCCAGTGTGTAGACGGACATCTCGAACATGGCGCTGGCTTGCTCTAGGAAACCCCGCGCGAATGGGCGCAGCTTGGTGAGCATGCGAAGGCGGGCGGAGGGCAACCGGAAGAGGCCGGCGGTGGGGTCAGACTTGGCGTGCTGCGTGAGCCCGTTGGCTTGCTCGACGGGGGAGAGGCGGTCGTCGAGCCCCGTGGAGTTGAGCAGCATGTGGTCCAGGTCCAGTATGAGGGTCAGCTTCCTCGCGCGCAGGAGGGTCTCCAGATCAAACGCGCGCGGATGCTCGTCGATGTCGTCGTCGTCGAGGCCGGGACCGCCGCGGGGCCCTCGCGGATCTTCCTAGACGCGTCTCCTTCGGCTCCCCCCTCATTCGTCGCGCCTAGGACCAGGAAGGAGAGCAAGCGGTGCGAGGGGCAGGGGGCGGCTCCTTCCGTGTCCTCCTCCATTGCCCCGCAAACGAATCCGGGGTCCGGCGGACAGCGCGCGTGACCGTCGCCGTCGCCGTTCCCTCCTTGCTTGATCGTGCTCTTGCAGCGCGACAGCAGCGGCGGCGGGACCCTCGTCCTGCCATCGAGGCGTCGGCCAGGGAACGCCAAAACGAAACGAGCGCGGGCGTTGGAGAGCGGCGGCCGCGGAAGGCAGCTGTTGTGCAGCCCAACTCACCCAGCCAAGCCAGTGGGATGACGTTGCGCAGCCAGAAGAGTGGATCCCAGTGACATCCAACATTGTGTCGTTGGGCAGTGGCAAGATGTTTATTGCCAAGTTTTTTGAGAATGGCGACAAGAAAAGGCTCGGGTATGACTATGCCTGCCGCCGCGATTTCAAACGCGTTGCGGTGTTCGCCGGCGTCGAGCTTGAGAAGGCGGGTGGTGAGCTGCGCATGCTGAAGCAAAAGTCCATGCGTTACAACTATGACAACAGGAATCCACATTGGGTGGTCTGATCTATACGATGGTTAGCTAAAGATCTGTTGCTCTCATTAGCTCCGTTCGCTGGTCTGATGAGCCATACTGTTTCAGCAAAGGAATAGTGTTTTTCTCTCATAATAAATCAATGAATAATACTTTCAGCTATGACTTTTCAACGAAGCGAATAAGGCTCAACTTTGTTTGCTTCCAAGTTCTGGCTACGTTCCGCTTGTGTTCTAAACTGATCCCTTGTCATGCCGGCTATTTGCCTATAGTTAATAGGCTACAGGCATAGCTCACAATAGCTTCATGAGCTATTGTGAGCTGTTTTTTTCGCCAAACATTCATTTCCAAAACAGTTTCTTGGGTCCTCATATACCACTTGTAAGCCTGCAAAGCGGGCCCGAGCATTCAACATAAGTAGAACGTGCCATATTTCAATGTATGCAAAAATTGTAATGGCGTGCTTTGGGATAGTATAACAATCACAGCTGAAGGTTGGGCAGGATGCACATTTCATGCTTGCCAGCTAGTCCTCTAAAATTTAGGTTGCCATTAGCCCATTAATATATTGGAAGTGGAACAGAAAGATAAGCCAACGACAAGCATTCGGAAAAGCAACAAGCTAATTCAGTTAGCCCAGTTATGGTCTCTGGAACATCAAAAAATTGTAAAGGTCAAGCAATTTGACAATAGGTGTTAAAACAAAAACACTTTTGCCTGGCTCCAGAGCTGCTCCCAGGCGTTCGATTTAGTCCGCTTGCGGACAGGATGCATGCCTGGCCGGCTCTCTGCCTGGGAGGCAGCAAGCAAACAGGCCCAAAGCAGTGGCCATAGCATACAAGCTTCTTACACATACTCAAGCTTTCACAATACAAATGCTGCCCACAATTACTGCTAGCCTTCACAGAGCAATACAGCTGCAGGCAGTGACCATCTCCAGAAATTTCACATTTGAAAGTATAATTACCAAAACTTCAGAAAAAGAAATGACACGCAGGCAGTGACCATCTCCAGAAATTTCACATTTGAAAGTATAATTACCAAAACTTCAGAAAAAGAAATGACACGCAGGCAGTGACCATCTCCAGAAATTTCAAATTTGAAAGTATTACCGAAGTTTCACAGTGAATCCAAGAAGGTAACAAATTTCACATTTGAAAGTATTACCGAAGTTTCACAGTGAATCCAAGAAGGTAACAGCATATGATTTGCATGCCAATAAGTCATGTTCTTCTACAAATAGCAATGCAAAAATCACAGAACTCTATTGAGCTGAGTCAATAGAAAAGGCACCATTGTCATTCCAGATCCATCAGGGAGCGGTATCTCAAAAGCACAACCAACTAAATACTAAACCATTCACTTCCATCTCCATTGAACAGGGCAGAAGATAATACTGCTACCAGATAAATTAACAGACGGAACCACGAATAGCACCCAACTACTAGTACCACCACCAGCAGACACCCGTACAAACAAGAGGGAAGGCAAGCTAGCTAAGACGAAGTGAACTTGGTGACGGCCTTCGTGCCCTCAGAGACGGCGTGCTTGGCGAGCTCCCCGGGGAGGACGAGGCGGACGGAGGTCTGGATCTCGCGGGAGGTGATGGTGGGCTTCTTGTTGTAGCGGGCGAGCTTGGCGGCCTCGGCGGCGAGCTTCTCGAAGATGTCGTTGATGAAGGAGTTCATGATGGACATGGCCTTGGAGGAGATGCCGATGTCCGGGTGCACCTGCTTGAGCACCTTGAAGATGTAGATCTTGTACGTCTCCACGCTCTTCTTGGCCTTCTTCTTGCCCTTCTTGCCTTCGCCGTCCTTGCCGGCGCTGGACTTGCCCGCGGGGAGGCGCTTCTCCGCCTTCGGCTTCTTCCCCGCCGGGGCCTTCTCCGCCTTCTCGGTCGCGGGCTCCTCCTCCGCAGGCTTCTTCGCCGCCGGCTTCTTCTCCGCCTTGGGCGCCATCGATGCTGCGGCTTGATTCGAGATGGGGGCTTTGCGCTTTGCTCGGTCGGGTTTGGGGGCGGAAGATTCGCTGTGTTTGCTTGTGATTGATGAGGAGAAGAGGGGAAGGGTGTGATCCGTTTATAGACAACAAGGGACGGGCGCTGATTGGTCCAAAGCCAAGTGCCGCGGATCGATGGCGTGGAGAGGCGGGAGCCATTGGTGCCCCCTCAAGTGGACGGCTGTGATGGGTTTCGACGCGGATTGCTGACGTGTCTGCTGGTTGGGCTGCGAGGAAGGAAGCATTGAAGCAAGAACTGGGTTTTCGGTGCTGGCAGGCCGCAGAGGTGGCAGCCCACTTTGTGGCTACTTCTGGGCTTCTGGGAAGATAGGACTTAGGAGTAGACTGTCTGCACCGGAGACCTATAAACCATCCTGTAAATGCATATAGCGAACGAAACTCCCGCATCGGCTACGCTATCGGCGTCCGCTATCCTCCAGGACCGGCTCCCGTCTGCCAAATTTGGCATGGTAGCGGGCGTGCGCTATTCGCGCGTGGGGCCTGCCACCCACCACCGCGAGGCGCCTCCCTCCACCGGTCCCCGCCAAGGTCGCCCGGAGCCGCCGCCCGCCTCTGCCATGCCCACGCCGGCGTCCATGGGCCCCTCTGCTCGTGCTGGAGAGGGAAAAGGGGAGGAGCAGAGGAGGAGGTCGAGCCGCCGCCGCGGCAGGATCCGCGAGCCCGAGCTCGAGCCGCCGCAGGGAGCTCCGCCCCTGCCCCGCCGCCTCCATCCTCCATGGCCGCGAGCTGGAGCCACCGCAGGGACCTCCATGGCCCGAGCTGGAGCCACCGCCGGGACCTCCGTAGCTCCGGTGGCCGTGCGTGGAGGGGGCGCGGTGCAGGGAGGGGGCGGCGCGGTCAGCCGCCGGTGGAGGGAGCCGGGAGAGGAGAGGGAGAAGGAGAAGGGGGCACCGCCGCGCGGGCCTCCGCCTCCGTCGCGCGGTCGGCCGATGGTGGAGGGAGCCGGGAACTAGAGAGGGAGGTGGAGGACGGGGAGAGGGCGAGCGGTGGTGCAGGCAGGTGGTGCGGTTGAATGGATAAAGGAGGAGAGGGGAAAAAGAAAAGAAAAGAGAAGGAAAGAGAAAAGGGGGAAAAAAGGAAAAAGGAAAAAATATGACAAGTGGGTCCCACAGTGGATAGAGGATGATATAGAGTATGGATGGGTGCGGGAGAAATTGATATAGAGGATAGAATCTCGATGACTAGGACGGAATATTCCTTTTAGAGGATGAATTTAGAGTACGACGACTGCGGATAGCCTTAGGCCTTGTTTAGATTCCCAAATTCACCCCCAAAATCCACTATAAAAAAGAAGATTCCTCATCACATCAAAATACTGACACATGCATGGAGTACTAAATGTAGATGAAACCAAAAACTAATTGCACAATTTTATTGTACTTTGCGAAACGAACATTTTGAGCCTAATTACTTAAAATTTGGACAATTATTACCAAATAAAAACAAAAATCTACAGTGATTCGGGTGCCCGATTCGGCGATCTAAACGTGGCCTTATTTGGTTCCATGCTAGCATGTGCTATGGCCATCATTCGATCACAAGCATCTAAAATCGAATGTTTAGACTAAGGCTACGTTTAGTTCGCGAAAAGAAATTTTTTTTGTGTCACATTGGATGTGTCGGAAGGATGTTGGGAGGGGTTTTCGGATACTAATAAAAAAACAAATTACAGAACCCGTCAGGAAACTGCGAGACGAATCTAATGATACTAATTAATCCGTCATTAGCACATGTTGGTACTGTAGCACTTAAGGCTTTTCATGGACTAATTAGGCTTAAAAGATTCATCTCGCAATTTTCCCGAGAACTGTGCAATTAGTTTTTTTTTCGTCTATGTTTAGTACTCCATGCCGTGTCCAAACATTCGATGTGACGGGTGGAGACAAAAAATTTTAGAAACTAAACCAGGCCTAAATATTTGGATTAGGCAACTTAGGCGATCTTTGAACAAACGTATCCATAATGTCTGTAGATCACAATGCTTTTTATTCTTCACATTTATCTAAGTTAATTTTGCCTTCTTGTCAAAAAATAATAGGTAAGGGATCACAAGCAAGCTGCTAGTTCAAATTCTCACTTCACATAAGGGTTTAAGGTTTAGGAAGCCTAATAAGAAGAGTGGATGCACACTTAATACTTTATAAATACTAATGGAATCCTTAATCTTCAATTAAGACTTCCTAATCACTCTAATAAGCCAAAACACTCTCTTGGACCCCAAGAATGCTCAGACGCATGAGATGATGGACTATACATAGGCCAAGCAAAGAAGTAGTTGTTGGAACTTTAGTCAGCCAAAAATAATGCACGGGATTTATGCTATCCTGTATCGGAGAATTATGGTAGCTTCAACTAGACACAACTCCAAACTAGCCATTGTTGTATGGACAAACTCTGATGCTGCAGCAGAGAGTTACGATGACATTGTTTCTGCTATGTCAAATACACCATGCCTATAACTAACCTCCGGTGATCTCCAGTGCCTTTACACCTCTTAGGCAACTGCATATCCTCCCTCTATGGTGTCACTCCGGTGATCACACCAGAATTATGCCTTGCATAGTTAAAGCAAACCCTACCCAAGGCATTGTTCTGAAGCTTTGGTGGTTTCTCTGCTGCACACAACGTAGAGCTTCACTGCCTATAAAAGCAATGCAATCTCTTCCAATTTAACTCCTTTGAGTTTGGCTTTGGGTTTCATCCATTGTTGGGCTTCATCTAAACTGCATGTGCTAGTTTTGACAAGTGTGCACCACATCAACTTAGTAGACTCACTTAGATCAAGCTACCCTTCATACCCCTCTTTGTAGTATGACCAAAGGAGGAAATAAGAATCTAGCTACTCTTAGCGTATTTCAACACCAATCAGCACTTGAAAGTACCTCATCCTTAGCCTTCACGTATATCTTTATAATTAAGAGCATGGAAACCACAGGCGCTCAATTTATATGCATCACTAAGTAATGCCATTACAAATACACGTTAGTCACAATGGTTGTGTCGTCATTAATCGTCAAAACCATATTAGGTCTAGATGCTTTCATCGATAATCTTAGCTATTTGTTTTGATGTGAGAAAAAAAACTAGTCAATTTCTCTTCTTGGAGTGTACGGTGGCTATGAGAAAAAAAACTAGTCAATTTCTCTTCTTGGAGTGTACGGTGGCTAAGCTGATGTGGCCAGTTCTTTCTACTAATTGGAAAATTTGGATGTTCAGTTAAGAGGGAAGTTTTGATCCTGGCAGTCCTCGGATTATATAGCAACAAAAAGTTCTTCATTCATAATTGATCTTTGCTTTCAGGATGCTCGCTGGAATAGAGTTTGTGGCTGAACATTGTCGGGATGGAAATGCCCGGCTGGCAGATAGCAGATTTTGGCAGACTTCAGAAAAGATAAATGAGTATAAGAAGAATGACAGGTTCTTATATCAAGATGATACACTTCTCCAAACAAAAAAAGAAAAGATGATACCCTTTCCTCCAAGGTGCGTGGGCTTCATATCTCTCGATGGATTCATCCAAAGCGAACTAGGAGATGGTTGATTTTTGGTGAACATGCTGTCCCTGCACCAGGTTTCCTGCCTGGACGTTGATAACTGAGTTCTTTAGAAGTGAAGGCGTGAAGTCCCCTGTCGCTTTGATTTTTTTTATTTGCTGTAAGGTGTATCCAGAGCCTGCAACCTGGGTAAATGATCGCCTCCTAATTTCCAAAGAAATGGCATACTATATATTTAACATAACAGAAGCCTTCTTAATTAATCTAACACAGAATTTGCTGGATTAACACGGCATGAATGCACCATTCCAACTAAATAAGCCTTCCTCACATAGTCACCTGTTATTCAACATTCACGCTACAGAAAAGCTCAACATTTGTCCACTGATCCGACTCCTTTACCCTCAAGCTTCTCCACTGCCGGAGTCAAATAGCTGTCGCAATAGCCGGGTGGCTCGTGGATAAAGCATGAGATCACATCACGCAGAGTCACAACACCGACAACCTCAAGGTCATCATCCACTACATATATCCTGTGGGTTATTCTTGATGCAATACTGTCAATAACACTACCAAGGGAAGCGTCAGGAGTGCAGGTGGGTGGTGGCTTCACCAGGCAATTGTTCCCTGAATCAGGAAGAGTGGAGCCTAGAGTCTTCATGAATTCAATGACTGTTAGTTGCCTGTATGGAAGAAACCATTAAGACTTAAGGGATAACATTATAAGAAAGAACACAGGGATGCAGACTATAAGATAGCTTGATACCTGAAATTTGAAATTAAGTCGGGTCTAAGCAACAGAAAGCGGATGTCCCTTATGCTAACACTGCCAACAAGTTTTCTTTTGGGGCCTTCTACTACTGGTACACCACCAATCTTGTTATCCTTCATGCACTTGAAAGCTTCTAAGATTAGGTCATCACTGTTGACAGTGATAACCTGAAAAAAAACACAAAATTGTCATATCAACATTTAGCAGTGTCTGTTGAAGAGGCAAACACATAAGGAACTCTATAATGTAGTGCTTTGAAGGTCGCACAAGTAAATTAATCAGAATATTATAGAACATAGGGAACTGGCTCTTCTATTAGAAGAGTGGAATTCAACTGAAGCAGCAATAAGAGGGAGACAAAAATAACCTCATCAATGGACATAAATGGAAGCCCTAAGTCTGAAAGAGGAAGTGCAGAAATGTAGTCAAACCAGTCCCTTCCTTTACATTGCTGCAGCCCTTTGACAACACCAGCCTGAGTAATGAAGTTCTTGATGATAGGTTTTTCGGGCTCAATCACAGGGACATTTCTCAATCTGTACTTAGAGAGCAACAGAAGTACAGTCAGCATGGAACTGTCCAGTGTAATGGGGACGAAAGGAGACCAGTGGTATGACTCTACAATAGATCGAACCTGCAGTAGTAAAAGAACAACAGATGATCATCATACAATATTTAACTAGAATAAAAGGGTCTGAACCAACTTGAATCTTATTAACAAAACACATTGCAGGTAATTGACAATAGAAAAAAAAGCCAAGATACGTCTAAACTTTAAACCATGGGGCAACGGTTGCAATATAGGGTTCAACCCTGGGGTAACCAAACCTCAGTTTAGCTACACAGAAAAACATTAGGTCAAGTGTGTTCCTTTGAGTGGATGGATTCTTAAATTTGATCAATGCTAACAAAAGAAAACAGAGTTACTATTTATTCATTCAGTGGTTACACGCATAACTGTCCAGGCCAGGGCCAAATGCTTACTGTTGTTGATCTGAAAGGTTCCTGCTGAAGCAAGACTTTGTAGAAATCCTCCCCTAAATGATCTGCAGTAGTCAGCCATCCTTCACCACACCCTTTTTCAGCAGTTAATCCACCAGCAACAGCAGCCCCAATCGCGGCTGCAGTTAAGCCAGCTACAGCAGCTGGGCCAGTTGCACCCAAAGCTGCCACCCCAACCGCACCAACAGCACCCATGCCAACTCCGGCAGCAGTTGCTGATGCAGCTGAGAGTGCAACAGCAGCAAGCTCAGCATTTTCTAGTACCCAACGGATGATTGCTGAGTAATCGATGACACCAAGGTACCTCCCCTGCCAATCAGTAGGAGCCCCAGGTTCTGGATTCAGCACTGGTGCTGCCCTTAGTTCTGTTCAGAGAGAGGTCCTTACAG
This sequence comes from Saccharum spontaneum, assembly GCA_022457205.1. Taxonomy (NCBI): domain Eukaryota; kingdom Viridiplantae; phylum Streptophyta; class Magnoliopsida; order Poales; family Poaceae; genus Saccharum; species Saccharum spontaneum. Next base: position 37,045,404 of record CM039587.1, read on the forward strand.
CGTCAAGGACAGAAGTATCACCAGGAATTTCAATTACTGCATAAAAAACATTGAGGATTACAAAATGTACAATAAAGGAGATGAAACACATAAAACAATTTGAGTAGTTTTGTTTTGCAAAAGGGTGTACCTCGACCAGTTGGAACCTCGGGGAAGGATGAGACTGGAATCTGAGCGAAGGCAGCAGTTAGCGATTCTTGCAAAGACAGTGGCAACTTCTTCTTGGACTGGATAGCTTCAAAGTAGGCATCACAGCTTGGGAATTCAGGGTTTTCCTCGGGCTGATCCATGTCTACAAGAAATCGTTGAAGAATTAATCAAACAGACATTGTCTATCTACACTGTAACCAACTAACACATCACACATGCACGGCAGGCAACATCAAGATAAGGTTTGCCAGTACACCTGAGAATGGATTGGCCGTAGTCCAAAATCCAGTTGGACTTTGGCACCTGGACTTTGTTGGATTTGGACTCAGCTGGATAAAAGACATCCATTCCCTTTACATCCAATACCTTTTGGTTATGTCGGATAAATAAAACAGGGTAATCCAAGTTCTATTAGACATCTGTTCCTGTTCGGGGCAGCCAGCGAATTTGCCGCGGCGGCGGCGACGGCGGCTGCTGTCGTAGCTTCGCAGGGTGGGCGCTCTCGCGGCCAGCTCCATCAGTGCTGCGCCGTGGCCTTCTTCGCGTTCTCCTCGGCCAGCACGTCCCCCAGCTGGTCTCCAGGCATTCAAGGGTCGAGGCTATTAGGGCGAGCAACTTCCGCCCATCGGCTCTTAGCACGAGGTGTCACGATTGGCCGGGGCGCTCGTGCCGGTGAAGCAAGTACAGATCGTCGGCATTACTACCCCTTCTCGGTATCCTCCATCTCAATTTGAAGGTCCGTATGCTTGCTGCCCTCAAGTACCCCTACCCCCCATATCATAGTTCTTGTCAATCATAGTACCAGTATCCAGTGTTGATTTCTTGTGGATCATAGTGGACATGTGCAACAATGATTGCTTGATGTAGAGATTGAAACGCCTGAGCAATCCATTTCCTCTTACTACATTCAATTTTAGTCTGCTTGGAAGTTGGCATGCAGCAGAAAAAACTAGAGAGTAGAAATTGGGGCTAAGTATGTAAAGTTATCTGTAAATTTTTTTGTAAAGGTCAAAGTTATCTGTAGATGATCCACAGTTAGCAGTGGCCTTTGATAGGCAGGGCTTCTTTTTCCTGTTGATTCATTCTTTCAATCTATGCCTCAGATTGTGCCTGCAGAAGAGTGACACATCTTAGCTGAATTCTTTTTTGCTTGGTTACCGAATTAGTGTAGGATGATGTAATCTTCTTGATCATCTGTTCAGTTCAGCGCAACTGATTTGTGCCAAGATATTGACATGGAAAATATATTTTTTTGTAATCGCTAAACTCAGAATCAAGTACTGATAAAATCAAGAAAGGAGTCGCAGGAAGAAATTAAATTTTGGTTAGAGTAACAGCAAACACACAGAGGTGGCAGGTCAGGGATATAACTTTTTTATCCTGATCACTTGTTTGGGTTTGTACGGTTTGGGTATGGGTTAATTATAGTATGCCTGCTGTACTGGTGTGTATGTAAGTGGGTTCTTTGCTGGACCAGCAAAGAGATACCAGGCAGGTTTTATATATACCAAACAGGGCAACAAGAGAGTGCATAGTCATAGTTCTTTTAGTAACTTGTACCATGAAATTCTTTGTGGTTCCAGTTATTGCATTTTATATATACCAAACAGTTTTTATTGTTAGTACCCTCTGAATAATATGCATGGAGGTTTTATTGTTAGCTTCCAACTGCAATCCTGCATAACATAGCACTTTTGTTTTGGGAATGGTTATCGACTCTGCGATCTGATCACATACTTTTCTTTCTATAGGTCAACTGGAAGGATGCCTAATAGTGAAAGTTTGGCACTACTTGATGAGGGTCCTGATGAAGCCGTACAGAATTCAGGCCGCAGAAGCAGGAGATGATCTCCAGTATGGAACTATTTTGAAGAGTTATCAAATGAGGGAAAAGCCATCTGCATCCATTGTAGATCAAAACTGGCATATCATCAAGGTCTTGGAATATCACATCTAAGGAACCATATTATATCTGCCTGCAAAGAACTTCCTCCAGATATAGATCGTGGTTCGATTTTTCCAAAGGTTGTGTCTGGTGTAGATGTTCGCAGTTTTGTATTGGACCCAAAGATAGTCAGGGATTTTATGACCAAGTTTTGGATCACATCAAATATCTCCTTCAAAAAGATAGAAAATGAATTCTTTAAGAGAATGATGAAATCAGCCCATCCAAGCCTTGAAGTTCATGGTTGACATACACTCAAGAGCGATTGCATGTCAGTGTATCAAGAAGAGAAGAAAAAGATAGCAAGTGGTTTTTCCAATATAGATTCCTGTGTTAGCTTCACTTCAGATATGTGGACTTCAGTTCAGAATCTTGGATACATATGTTTGACTGCACGTTTTTATAGATGAAGAGTGGAATTTGCACAAGCATCTCATCAATTTTAAATAAGTTCCTCATCCTCATAATGCTGCTGCAATTCATATTACTATCATGAACTGCCTTTATGAGTGGGATCTATCCAACAAAGCTTTAGCTTTTACTCTAGATAATGCCACCTCAAATGATGGAGCTGTACGAAAGCTAAAAGACACACTTTGGAGACGTATGCCCTTTCAAGGTGCTGATCTCCATGTGAGGTGTTCAGCTCACATTCTGAACTTGATTGTCCAAGATGGAATGGAAACCATACAGAATATCATCGAGCCTGTTAGGAATGTCATTAAGCATATTTCATCATCTAGCTGCTGCAGATTTTCAATACCATTCCGCACCAATTTAATCTTCAACCTAAGAGGGGATTCACCCTAGATGTTCCTACAAGGTGGAACTCTACTTATGACATGCTTGAAGAAGCTCTTCAGTATAAGGATGCCTTGACCCACTATGCTAATCTGCAGAACATTCAAGGACCCAACCTTGAGAAATGGAACTTGGCAGAAAGGGTTCGCAAATTTTTGAAAATTTTTGCTGATGCAACCAAAGTCTTCTCACAGCATAATTCTCCTAGTTCGCATAGGTATGTTGAAGAGGTTTGGGGGATAAGGGAACTACTCCTCGATGAAAAAAACATGAGCGATGAATTCTTGAAGGTCTTGTGTGATGACATGAAGTCAAAGTTTGACAAATATTGGGATGAACCTAACAAAATCCTTTTGGTTGCGTCGCTGTTAGATCCATAGTACAAATTATTCTTTTTGAAGTATTGTCTCATGAAAGTTTATGGAGAGGAAGTGGCTGATAGCAAAGCAAATGCTGCTCTTACTTGGTTTAAAGCGTATTATTCTCATTACAAGAGCATGCTGCAAAGGAGTTCACAGAGTACTGCTTCTTCATCGCCCGAAGTGGGTGGTTCAGCAAGTACACTTTCTTTGTTATCTGGAAAACGCAAGCTGGGGCTGGAATTTGCAATGTTTAGCATCAACGAAGGCCTCATCAATCAAGAAGATCAGAAGTTGACACTTACCTAGATGATCCATTGGTTCATTCAAGGGAGGGTGAAGGATTTGATGTGCTCAAGTGGTGGAAAAGAAATCAAGATCAATATCCTACACTAGCTAAGATGGCTCGCGACTGCTGGCATAATAATTGACAAACATCGCAATTCTCTAAGTTCAGAAATAGTGGAAGCACTCATATGTGCAAAGGACTGGCTCAAAGTCTACCTATCAGATGATGAAAATGAAGATGGTAAAACAGGTTTTTGATATGCAATTAACATTTGATGATATGTCTAGTTATGACCTGTTTCTGTGATTACATATCTTGATTTGTTGTGAGAGAAACACTGTTGGCTGATTTGTTGTGAGAGAAAAATACTGTTTCGGCTGAAAAAACAAGCTAAAAAGTACGGATTATAAGCCGGATGAACAGGGCCTGCTGTGAAAATAAAAATGTTTTGGGAATGCGAATGCCTGTGAACACCTCATTTTTTTTTGTTGCAGGAACTGTGACAGAAGTGACTACTGCTCGAGTTTCTCACCGCGTGGATGCGACGATTTAGTGAACACCTTGCCCATACTAATACAGATTAGCATCTACAGCTTAAATTCTTCTGTTTAAGTTAGATACTATGGCTACTGATTTGCTTCTCAAAAAGATGTATTGATTAGCATATACAGCTTTAGCTTCAGTTATTAAGTTAAAAAAGGTATATCAGTTGCTTTAAAGTTTTTTGCTGTATTTGCTTGCAACTTGTGAGCAGACATGTGATGTATGAGTGATGAATGCCTGGTATGTTTAAGGGCAAATACTTGTTTCTGCATTTGCCAGTTTTGGGTTACCTGCATTCCTTGCTGTGGGGCAGCTTCTCCTTCCCCTTGACGTCGGTGCCGGCGGCAGTCCAGTCCGATGTTGTCCTGCACGTACACCAGCACGTTGTCCTGCACGCCGATGCTGACGAAAAAGTAGAACCAGTTGAAGAAGCGCAGTATCTTGTCGCGCTCGCCGTCGTGGGACTCGTAGTTAGTTGGATTGTGTTGGATGGATTGGACTTTGGTGAAGTTGGACTGGACTGGATTGGGCGTTTCTAATAATTATAAGGACTGGACTGGATAGGGACGTTGGTTTAGTCCATATTCTGCTGTATTCCTACGTTCGGATTTTGGATGTGCATCCATTCTCAGGTGTATTTGCCAGCATATATAAATAATACCCATTACCCAATTAATGAAATATAAGTAATTCTGATTGCAGGAACTACACGCACAGTTTAGTCTCTAATTAGGTATCCTCTCAAAACAACAGGGTGACATCCCTATTGGCATTACAACAAACATCCTATAGGCATGATTTGAACTTGAATTCATCTATCTATATCATTCCAAACCACACAAACAAAAACTCCATCGACTTTCCTACGCATGGGCAAAAACCCCATCGACTTTCCTACACATGGAATCAGATGAATCGGCGTAGTGGGTTCAGTGACTCCAACAAGAAGATGGATAAGTTTGTATCACCTTGGGCTCCGATGCAGGAACCAAGTAGCGCCGCCTCCCTGGCCCGGGAAGAGATTGGGACGGAGGACGAACTAGGAGGTGTGATTTTGGCGGATCTGCGATGCCTGTTCCCGTGCCTCCGGTTCTTAGACGGCGAGGGGAATTCGGAAACGGTGGGCGGCAGGTTTCTTTCTTGGTTCCAAATCCAGGGGCAGGGCGCCGGGAGCCCGGAGGAGAGGGGAAGGCAGGGGAGGCGCGCGGCTGGAGTCGCCGAACGCGAGAGGCGAGAGGCGACCGCACCACGTGTACGCTGGGTAGGGCCCACGTAAGCAGGATAGAGAATTCCTTTTCATCTTTTTTTGTGACTTTCCCTTCACTGTTGGGCCAGACTTATCATGTCAAAACAGGCCTATGATCCCACCATTGGCCTGGCCCAGCACACGAAGCCTAATTGGGTTATTCGACCGTTATTTTTTCTAAAAGAAATGGAAATGAGACTAGAAGTGGTGGAGTATCATCTCCCGGCGTAGTTTGGCCAGAAAAAGCTCATTTGACAGTTCAAGAGTTGCCTTTGATTAATTGTGAACTTTAACTAGCCAGTAGAGTTTGGTTAGTACTATTCTTTTGTTCCATTTTGACATTTTCAAATTCATAACAATCGTATCCTTGTTTCTTCCTCCTCTCCTAGTAGGAACACCGATGAGCCGCCGGCATTTCCTCCCTTCATTTCCTCAATTGAACTTCTTCACGACACTATTGTTCTTGGCATTGTCCTTGTCTTCCTTCCTTGTATTTGGTGGCTCCTTGTCCCTGGTCGTTGCCTACCATCGATAGGTTGACCTAGGCCCCGTTTGGCATGGCTCCACTTCACCAGTGAAGCTATTTTTTTTTGCTTCAGCTCTATGAACAGCTCTATCGGTGGAGCTGGAGCCGTTTTGGTAAATCGTTTGGCAAAACAACTCAACATATAAAGTTCCTTAAAATATACTCTCACAGAACGCCATGCAGGATGAGGTGAAGCCGGAAGAAACCACTATTTTTGACTCCTTCCCACCTCAAAGCTCTGTGAGAGCATGTTTTTAGGGGCTTCATCAGTGGAGCCGTTTTATTTTACCTCGTTTAGCAGAAAATAGCACCAAACGACTCATGAAGCTGCTGGAGAAGCCCTGCCAAACGGGGCCCTAGTGGCACCTCTATCGTACCACCATCTAATCCATTGGTCCTTAACCACACCATGCCCTGGGGCATCCCATCTCCCAATTGCTAATAGCATACCATCCCACCAAAACCAACCAACTTGCCACGCAAGTTTTCTTCTTCTACTCCCTCCATTTCAATTTATAAGATGTTTTGACTTTTTTTCGAGAACATGGCTTCACGTGTATTTCATTAAGAAGATTTTGACTTTTTTTAGACATTGCTATTATTATGTATCTATTAGACATATTGTATATCTAAGTGTATAACAAAAGTAATATGTCTAAATAGCAAAGTCAAAACGTCTTATAATTTGAAATAGAGGAAGTAAGGATGATGCTCCTATTGAAAAATCACCTCCTACGGACGTTTCAAAAAAAAATCACCTCCTACAACCCAACCTAAACCAAAATCTTGAGTCATCTGAAGAGTTTGTCATCAATAACAATTGAGGAGGAGCTTGCCTTCAACACAAATTTAAGAACAATCCAAGGAGAAGAATTCGGCTATACCCATGAATTGAGAAACAACACAAATACCCATGAATGTATAAATGGACACTTATTCTATCTCTATGAGCACATCTCAGAGACTAATATGCGTCATGATGTCAAACAACACGTCATTTTTTTTGCGAACATGCCTTGGCAATTATTTCATTAAGAGAAAAGGAGTTACAAGACACTGCTATAAGAGATAGCCCACGACATCTAACATTAGAAAAAAATCAGCCATAAATGTAAGTTTCCATGTTGAGTCATAGATTTGTTCCACCACAAATAACCTAACCAATTTCATGAATCTAAAATAGAATTCACCAAGGTAGATGACCGATTTATTAGTATCACGCAAATTAATGCCAAAAGAGATTAAGGCTTGTATTGTACTCCCCCCTGTCTAGAAAAGAATGCAATTGTGAGATCCGTGCCGATCAAAGTAGATCAAGTTTGACTAAATTTATAGTAAATAGTATTAATATTTATGTCTCCAAATAAATTTATTATAACAATATATTCTATGACTAATCTAATGATATTAATTTTGCATTAGGAATGTTAATATTTTTTATATAATTTTAGTCAAAGTTCAAACTGATTGCCTTGTCGGAAAGTGAGAATTGCATTCTTTTGTGGACGGAGGGAGTATTATCATGTTATAGATAATTCATGTCATATCAACATGAACCGATTTCCATCGGAAAAAAATTGTTATTAATTACAAGACAAATTCAGAACTGTGAATGAAAATAATGGTGTTACAACCTGAAGTAGGTTACTGGTAATCAAAGAACAAATTAAATCAAATGGGATAATTGTACAAGTCATTTTTTTTCCTATCCTCACGCAGTAGTATTTGTGAGCCCATGCATCAGTTAGCAGGGAGGTGGCAAGGTGAAGATGTCGTCGATATTTCTTCTCCCACACTGCTCGCTGACGTAGCTGGCGACGGCGGCGATCACCGCCGCGCGGAAGTTGGGGTCCCCGACCGCCTTCTGCATGATGTTAGCCATCGGGAAGACGTTGTGACTTGACGCTGCAGTCGGCGGCGGACCGGCTACGGCCACGTCGCGGCTGGACGAATAGCGTTGCGGTGCCGGTGGCAGCACGGAGATGGGGAAGGCCAGCCGTGGCGTGTCGTCGCAGCTGGCACGGCGAGCGGCGGCGGTAGCGGCAGTGCCTGCTGCCGCATCCCGTGACGATGAAGACGACGCCGACGCGAGCACGGCGGACGCCATGGCGGCGGCGTAGGGCGAGAGCGGGTGGTTGTGGACGCCGTCGTACGTGGTGACCAGCACGGCCATGTCGTGCGCGCAGCGCTGCACCTTCTTCCTGACGGGGCAGTCGGGCGCGCCCGTGCAGCGGTAGTAGGCGCGCGGGCACGGGTTGCCCTTGGCCACCTTCTGGCCGTACTTCCGCCACTGGCACCCGTCGTTCACCGTGGCCGCGCTGCACCGCGCCCTGAAGGTGACGCGGCCCGCCGGCCTCTGCTGCTGCGGCTGCGGTGGCGCCAGCGCCGGCGGCAGCGCCTGCTTCTTGCTTCCTCTGTCGCCACCGCCGTCGCTGTCGTCGCTTACTATTACCGCCCTCTGCCGCTTGGTGCCAGCAGAGCCGACGACGGCGCGGACCGGCTCGCCGCCGCCGTCGCTGTCGCAGCGCAACCCGAGGGCCAAACCGATCCCGTCGCCGCCGGCGTTCCTGGCGTGCGGTCGCACCTGGGATGCATTGATCGCCTCCCCTCCTCTCGTGCGGAGACTTGCGCCGATCGCGTTCGCCGGTCCGAGGCTAAGTGACAGAAATGGCCCGCCCGGCTCGTCGCCCAAGTTGATCTGTGTGGACATATATGTAGGATATAATTTTCAGTAACACATGAGCAAATTAAAGCAAAATACGTGGAGTTGCAGAGAGAAATGAGAAAAAAAATGATATGGCAGTTTTACGTACCTTCTCAGTTGCGCTTCTCATCAGCTCCTTGAAAACAAAAGTCTTGAGCTCCATGAATAGCTAGCTAGCACTTTGTATCTTCTATTGTGTAGTAGCTTTGCTCTTTTCTGCATATGCAACCTGCAGGCTCTCTTGTCTGTCTATATATAGACAGACAGACAGACAAACCGTGTGTATATAGGAGTACTAGAGTGCCTGAAAATGTGTTCCCAAAATAAAAAAGTGCCTGAAAATGTCAAAAGCTGACCTAACTACTACAAGCAAGCTACACACGCTGCTGCTGGGTTAAAAAAGGGAAGATGAACTAGTGCAAAAACACGGCAAGGTAACGAACGTCATTAGTATAATTATTATTAAGCGATTGATTAGTTCGTTAATCTCGGCGTTGGAGACGTGACTGCTTTGGTCATCGGAGTTTGACGCTTTCTCCTTTCTGTCCGCGGCACGCTTGGTGGGATGCCTTGGTGGTTCGTCCTCGCGCACGCGCCTGCATGCATTTGCATTTGGTCTTCGTCAACTCGGTCCTTGTCCGGCAGCAACTTGGCAAGAAATTCAAATTCTTCGCATGGCATTCAAATTAATAAATGGAACGAGGTCAGCTTTTATAGGAATTTCCATAGAATAGCTCAATTTATAGGAATTTTGGAGGAAATCTAACTTAAGGTTTAAGATCTTAAAAACTTTCCTTTGTGTCTATCTCTCTTCTAATTTCTCTGTTCTCCTGTGTTGTATCCAAATGCTCTATTAAAGAATTTTCTGGGGTTTTCAGTTCCTATAGGATTTGTTAGTAACATGTAACTTTAATTATACATTTTTTTATTGCTGTGTTTTGGGTATCCTAAGTTTCGAAGGGCCCTAAATGATATTGTCCCGCTGTCGAACTGCACAAGGTTTAGAACCCCGGTCGGCGGCGCCACACGTGCTGTGCTCCTGTATTCCTATAGCTACTAGGTAGGAGATCTATTCGTCCGCAATTTCCACCGATATATATGCTTTTCATCTCTTCTGTAAGAGAAAAACAAATAAAAGCAGTGCCGTCTACGTCACAAAAATGTTTTACGTCACGATGAACGACTTGTAACCCTGGCCGTACAAGGAATCGAGGCCTTTTCCCCTCTGAATTTGACTTTGTCCCGACATGAAAAGTTCACCATCAGCTTATAGTCGTCATTTTCTTTTGCCTCACAGGTGCAAGTAGTAAGCGCTGACGAACAGGAAAGGATAACGTAGGAGCATGCATTAGACCATTAGTATTAGTATTATATGGAGTAAGCTGCGCTGCCGTCTTCCCTCTTTTCCCATGAAAACTTTCCAAACTGCCGGTCAGGTTGAGTTTCTGGTCGGTCTGTTCCTGGTAAGCAATTCTGACTTGCCCTGTCTCTCCCTCTCCCCGTCAAGATTCCGTGCATTTACCATTCCACCGTACTTCCTCCATCCTAAATTATAAGACGTTTAACTTTTTTTTATCCCAAGTTTGACCATTCGTCTTATTCAAAAAATTTGTGCAAACATAGTCAAATTTAAGTCATTCTTGAGGAACTTTTATTAATATACCAAGCCACGATAAAAGAATTGATATTTTACACAAATTTTTGAATAAGACGAGTGGTCAAACTTGATGTTAAAAAAGTCAAACGTCTTATAATTTGGGATGGAGGGAGTACATGGTACGGATTGGTATTTTACTGTAGGTTTTATTTTTGATACAAGGAATAACTCTGCTGAAGAGCTAGGAGTGCGTATTCTTTCAGGAATAGTTTTACGCGTCTTTTTACTTTCACCTGTCACTTGTTGCCGAACGTGTTGAAGGCTGGAATAACAATTCCATCTTCTTAATTAGTATCTGCGAGGACCTTGGAGATTAAAAACCTTTGAATAGTTGACGAAGAAACATTTTTGTTTTCTTTTTTATTCACCAGCAAATATGTCCATGTGTTCGTGGCGTGCTAGTACAGCGAATGAACTAACTATTTTTGTTGTATTTAATTGGGCTTGACCCTAAACTTAAATCAAATAAATTCTAAGCCCCATAATAAATGCTAGTCTAATAAACGATTAATCCTACATGTGTGAGCTATTGTATGTACTTGTTGCGAGTTTAAGATAAATGCAATGAAAGCCACATCACTCCTCTAAATTTGATGACTATTTTAGCACTACCTATTTCTCGGTCTTAGGCCATCTACCACACCCAAGCCAAGCGAAACTAAGGGGTAACTAAGAGGTAGCAGAATTAGCATATAACTTTCGCTATGCCGTGCAACTACAAATCCTATTTGTCCACATATCTGACATAAGAAGCCACATTATCTATTCTATACTATAAAAAAACGAAAGAATTGAAAATAGTCTCTCACCCTAACGTTTCCTACCCACCTTAATTCTTATTTCTTAGATCTACTTTAAAATCAGATCCAACACATCTAAATTATCCGTCTTTATGTGACAAATAGGCCCAACCAGAAAACTCGTAAACGTTTACGCTTGTTTCTCTCTTGTCGACAACTTGCGCACGACGTTTTTTTTCACTGCAAAACTTTTCTACCCATCGCCGTACCCACAGAGCCGTAAAAACACCATCGAGCTAATCTAAAAAAAAAACGATCTTCATAAGGATCCGCCGCCTCCACCTCACCCCTGATCTCGCCGCCACCATCCACGATCTGTGGCGGTCGAAAGCACCAGGGAAGCAACAGCGGAGGACGAACTGGATGGATGCATGGAAGCAAGCGAGCATACCAATGCCGACCGAGATCTCAACGCCGGCCAGGTTTCACCTATGGATGCCGATCGTGAGATCTCAACGCCGGCCGAGTATGGCGAGCGCCAGCCAGGTTGTAGGAAGCCGTCGCAACGGCCTCTGCTTGCCTCGTCGTCACAACTTACGATCAATCGCATCTGAAATAAGTCACGACCAGCGCTTGCCTCTCTCCATCTTGTATTCCTGTGCTCGTACTGCTTCGACGTGTTGGCCATGGCATCAAGTACGTGCAGATCTCCAAGAAAATCCAATATTTTTCCTCACCATGACATTAGTAGCAAATACTTGCATGAACAAAGTAGGCTGCGTGGCCAAATAGCTCGATCAGGTCTCTTGTGATTCAAATAGACCTGCATGATAAGAGGAAGTACATATCTAACTGAACTTGTTCTCTGTCTTCCTGCTTTTTTTATGGACGATTTTCAGCCAGCAGTAGACGCCAAACATTACGGCCATGGAGCTAACGATGATTTATGGTTGTGCATGAAGCCTGATGAAAGGTACATTTGATTGTTTGCCCTGGCCTAGAAGATCAATACTTGTTTATTTTTGCAGATCCAGAACACAGGCCAGCAAGAGCCCTTCTGTGTTTATGGTTCCTTGTTTGTTTATTACTTGTTAGCATTGTTGGTTGTAGTGAATACAAGAGAATTACACTTGCAAGGACCAGTGGTTGGAACCATTACTGTTAATTGTCGATTTAATGATGCATCAGGTAAAAAGGAATAAATGTGAAATCCTTTTCAATGTTATTTTGAGCACCGCTCTTTTTTTACTTGAATGATATCCCGTCGATGCTGATTACATCTACACCTTGATGGATCAGATAACCTGATGAGGTTTTAAGACACAAAATGCACTCGGTGGCAAGAAACCCTCTTCTCCTAAAAGGTTAGTCAATTTCATGATATTTTCAAAATTAACGAACTTTACATATGTGCAAATAGTCGCAAAGTTAGGGGGTGAAACAGAGTAGTTAGATATTACACCAACCAGCCTGTCTTCATGAACCGGTCTGATTCGGTCCCATAGCATTTTCTCATATATATTTATCTTTTTAATATTTAATATATATGTATATATAAATATTCTGTATATTACCCAAGGAAACTCATTAACATTATAGATTGTAGATTATAGACGCAGAAGGGATCCCATCCAAATTAGCACGTCGTGAAGATATATGTATACTTGTAAATTCGAGGTAGAGTCAACAAGGTTCAGTTTTTCTCACAAAAGTACTCACCACTTGTGCAGCAGATTAGTTGAAGGGGGAGCATTGACGGAAGAGCAGCAAAAATTCTGGAGAGAATCACAAATTTTCTTTCCTAAGTGGATTTGTTATTTATGTTATGTAGTGCATCGAAATTCATGAGCATGCTACACTCAGTTCGGATGCCTATATAATTGTTGTAGTTCTTTCTTGAGGCTGTTTGCATCACCCTATACAGCTTGTTTTAAGCAAGATTACATCCACTGCCCTTGCGCTTTGATAAGATCAGTATAGGTATTCTCATTATCTTTTTTATTTAAACATCTTAGAAGATATCCTCTTTTGCTTAATAAAGTAAATAAATAATCATAATACTGAAGTCCTGTTTAGATGCTTCAAAGTTCCAAATATTTTACAAGATTCTCCGTCACATCGAATCTTTGGACGCATGCATAGAGCATTAAATATAGGTAAAAAATAACTAATTATACAGTTTGGTTGTAAATCACGAGACAAATCTTTCGAACCTAATTAGCCCATGATTGGACACTAATTGTCAAATAAAAACGAAAAATTTACTGTGCTTCCAAAAATTTTACACCACCATCTAAACACTGCCTGAGCATGGTCGCCATAGGATACAGTTACTTGCAGCTGTTTTCAACAAATGGTTAATTGCAACTGTCCGGACGTGATAGTTTGAACTGCGCATACCAGAGTCATGTTCTTTGTCTTGGATGGTTTGCATTGTTTGGAAAGAAAACTTAAACATGTTCATGATTTCAATCAAGAGTAATGCGTCTTAGAATTTTGATGTTAATTTTGACCATGCATCATACCACGATTAGACCACTAATAAATTTATGGCTTAATAATATTTATTGTGTGAATGCAAGGTTCGTGTTAACATTCCTTCACTGCATAGGAAATTTAACATTCCTTCACTGCATAGGAATTTTTTTTCATACACACGTGCATGCCGCACGTGCATGTCCACTGGTTCTAGAACAAGGTCAAAGATTATTATCACAGAACCTCCTAATTATGATGGCCCACAAGTACACATCATTGCCATAATGACCTCTGACAGTCGTACTTATGTTCACCATAACTTAAAAGGCCTGCTTTCCTCCGAACAGGATCCAATCACAGGAGTATTGCAATATTACAACAGTTTATTCAAAATATTCAACAGAGTAAAGTAGCGGAAGTCTTACAATAACATAGGTTTACAAACCAGTTTTCAAACTTCAAACCTTATGTAACATTATTACAAACCATTAGTAGAGAAGTATCGGTAGTAACTTTATTACAACACCCAAACGAGATGCCTTGCCCAAAGGCCACACAGTCTACTCGTCATCGCTTTCTTCAACCACGGCGGTCATGCAACAAGGCTCGAAGCAGACTTGTTCATGAACCGCACCTGCAACAAGGGGTTCAACAAACCCTGAGTACAAAAGTACTCAACAAGACTTACCCGACTAAGACAAAGACTCCAAGGGCATGCTAGCTTTAGGGAATCAAGGTACGGGTAAATCAGAATCAAGATTTTCTTTTGCAGAAAAGCTTACTAAAGTAAATCCTTATCTTCAACATTTTACTTTTACCATTGATGGTTCATTAACCAACTCTAGGTGATCCTAGTCTAGATCAAAGTAATTATCATCAAAACCTTTCTCATTCTTTCTTTCAATTCAGTTCTTAACTACGATGTTGGTGCAAGGCCAAGACTCCTTTCTCGTAGAGTAACGACGATTCGAACCGCTTCATTTACCCAGCTGGGGATTCCTAACCACACAACATATGTAGAACCGAATCTAGCATATATCAACTCTTACCCGAATAACCCAAAACCAGAACGTGTCCATCGCCACCCGAGAGCACAGTACTCCTCGAACCCGACCACATTCTAGCCCCGAGGGTACACGTTACTCTCGCCATCTCTCCACTCCCAGTGCGAGGTTAGACGTTCTCGTAATGGACTAGCCAAAGTAAGGCTTACCCGACATGGGCACATGGCTAGTACTAATAAAAACTCCATGACGCGAGGGCCAACAACGTACGGTCCTTAACTGATAAGGCGGAAACAATACATTGGGACTCCTCTCCCAATGCACGTTAGCAGTGGCCAAACCACCCGCCCGATCTTACAAGTTCATTCACATATTTCAATATTCATTAAGGATGCCGTCATGGCTATGTAAACATTTCATTTAAAAGCTTAACTTCTAAGCATAGCGAAGCATACTACGCATTTTCCGTAAAACAGGTATCAAGGGTAATATTGCAATAATCAAGGATGATAATGCAGCAATTAGGTTATCACTCAACTCCTAATTACTTAATGCAATAAACCATGAAATAAATAATAAAACATTTGTAAAATTCAAGGTAGGGTTTAAATGCACCGGGGCTTGCCTTGCTCTGACACGACGACTGACTCAGACTCGGAGACTCCAACGTCTGGTCCGGAACCCACTGACGATCGCTCTTCTCCGGAAGCTTGTTCGACGACTTCGGCTTCCTCGAAAGCGGTGACTACACGAATACATAACATGCTTTACATGATGCTCAATGATAAACATGATGCTTGATGACAACATGCCACGGTTACGATTCGAGTACAACTTCCCTTCACGGTACAGTCGTAAACAGAAAACCTACTAACTAGCAGCGTCAAGTTCCCGCGATACCAGCTCTTAACCTAACAAGTTACTAACGAGCTCAGTCATGAAATTAAAGTGCCAGAGATCACAAAAGGGTAGTGACCTAAGGACATCACTCAATCAAAAGGCACACAACACTTAAAGTTCTCAAATTAATATTTATTTCTATTTAAATAATTAGGGCATAATTAGAAGCTGATCAAACTTTATCGAAACAAGTTCAAACTTTTTCTATGGGTTAAGAATAATTTATAACAGTGCCAAAATAAATTTCATAATTTTTGGATAATTAAATTAATTATTAAAATTACTGGAAGTTACATTTAATCTTTAATGAAACCAATTAATTCTACTACATAAAGTATTCAAATTCATGATTTAATATTTTTCCTAGATAGCTTATACATTGAGAAGCTTACACAAAAATTTTCAAGAATTTTGGAACTCTACACAATTTTTTTAAACAAATAAACAAATAATAACACTATTCATTTATTTGAAAAAGAAAAACAAAAACAAAAACAAAACCGAACTCGGGCTGCTTCTCCTCTTCTCTCCGATCCGGCCTAGCCCAACCGGCCCGCGTACGCGCGCGCGCCCGCACGCGATCAGCCCAGCAAGCGGCCCAGCCCAGCGCCAGCCCCGCGCCTGCGTGCTCTCTCTCCCGCGCTCGCTGACAAGCCGGCCCCACTCGTCATCGCCTACCTCCCGCTCGCTCTCGCTCTCCCGCGTTCTCGCTCGCTTCCCCGCGGTGGCCGGCCGACGACCGGTGACCCAATCGACCAACCGAGCTGACCAACACCTTCTACACGACCCAGCGAACCCGTTTTGCTACTAAACACCCTAGCTCAAGCTCCGGCAACAGCTCACCGACGACGGTGGCGGCTCGACGGAAACGGTGACCGGCGACTCGTCGTTACAAAGCGGTAGCGATTAAAGCGAGGGGTCAGGGAGCACCAGGGGCGTACCACGATCACGACGGAGTGATCGGTTGAAGCGGGGAGGCACTGGAGGCGGCTGGCGACGGTGGCGGAGCTCGACTGGAGCGGCGGCGACCCGAGGTGGAAGACGACGGCTCCCCGGCGATCCAGGCGGAATTGGGCTAGCTCAGCTGGTTCACGAGATGCGCAAGGATGAGGCGGAGCTAAGGGTGCTGTTAGCGTGGCCGGAGACAGCTTGGTGGCGGCAGCGGCGAGCGGCGGAGCTGCGGTGGCGGCGATGGCGAAAATGGAAAACGTCACGGTGAACTCATGTATATATAGGTAACGACCACGGTTTACTTCACTGGAAGACGCGCGATGTCGTGCTGGCGATCGAGGACACGCCTGGAAGCCGGCCGAAGCCGTCCGGCGTCTCGCCGGCGCCCATACCGCGCGGTGACCGGCGGTGATACGTCGTGCACTGTAGCTGTCCCCCCCCCCAAATTTTGAAATTCAAACTGGTTTTTCAAATTACTCTCAAATTTGTATAACAACTTGAAAATCTTCCAATGTATGAAATCTTCAGAATTTCAAGCTCTACAAGTTTGATATTGAACACTTTTTCAAATTCTGCTTGGATTTTGAAATTTAAGTTTAAATTCAAAAAGGGACACATTTTTCAGATTTGGTAATTTAGAAATTACTTTTGATTTTATATTGAAACTTCAAAATCTCCAAGCATCAAAGTTGTATATCTTGACCAGACCTACAACTTTGCTGTTCAAAACTTTTTCAAATTCAGCCTCCATTTTAAAATCTTAGTTTGGGGACAAAAATGAATTAAAACTGAAATTTGTTTATTTTCAAAATTGCTCCACATTTTACACTAAAACTTTGAAAACTCAAAACACCAAAGTTGTAGCCCTTGAAAAGTTCTACAAACTTGGTTTTGAACGTTTTCCCAAATTTTGCTTAGATTTTGAATTATTTCAAAAGGGGTAAAACAGGGTTTTGAAATTTAGGGTTTTTGGAGGGATTTCAAATTGAAGTTTGTTTCTACTTTGATTTGTGATTACTTAGTGATCAAAACCTCACCCAAGGGCATCATTTGGACCAACATGACATGGTTGACCAAATGTCACTCTTGGTTGACCAATTTACTTTTGGAATTGTTTTACATTTCTCCCCAGATTTGAATTCGAATTCGAATCGGAAAACTCACGACAAGTTTTGGGACTCCAATTCAAACTCAATTTTGGAGCTTCATTTTAGATGTTGTACTTGAGCTCATACCCTACACTTGACACTAGTGTGCAACACAGTCGCACCCCTCAAAATACGCAGGGCATGGACTAAGCATTTGCGGTGATATTCAAAATTAGGGTTTTCGATTCCGGAGCACACCACTGAGAAACACATTCAACCTAATTAAGTAAACTCGTTTTAGTTGATGCATAACAAGGTTAACCTAACAGGTATGATGAGCAATGCATTATGATGACATGGCAGATTAATTAGCACTATAACACCCGGGGTGTTACAATTATCCTAAGTCCTAAGTGGAGTGAAATTGGTGTAGATGGCTTCTAGAGATTGTCACAACCACGTATGTTCATTATATGACATTTTAAGGTGACAATTCGCAACCCAAAATCATCCCTAGCTGAACAAAAAAATTGATTGATGAGTACCACCGTAGAGTATACAATTCTAATATACTTTGTTGGCCGATGCAAATGACATCGATCCTAGTGCCACATGTCGATGGGACCCTATGACTTTATTTCTTTTTATTTTTTTGTATTAAAAAGAAGCAACATTAGATTGGCTAACATAACGACCCCAAATTTGACAATACCATCATCCATAAAAACTTTTGTTATTTGATTCAAATGTAGTGCACTATGCTGATCAACTTTGGTCTTTTTAGGAAACATACTAGGTTGATTGTTTGTTGCATGTACTGGATGATCATGGAAGAAATTCCAACATTTGTGAAAAGTGGCTCAACCATTTTAGCATTTGTTCTGGAGTAGGATCTAGAAAAGCATGTTGGACACACAATCCACACATGCACCGTGTGCCATAGGCATATCATCAAGTTCATCCTTGCATCATAGTTTCTACCCTCTCCCTGTCTCTAATTAGATCACAAACACTAATGCAAAACTATAGAATATCACTTTTCTTCACATGAGGGACATCGATTAGATGAGGGAGTTTGCAGCAGCACCTCCGCCTCCTGTGGTTAGAGCTGGCAGTGGCATACTACCACTCTGCCCCATCATTGTTGTTGGTGTTGATCCAGTAGCTATACACCGAGGACCCACCACTGTCATTGTTGTTTTTACAGCTCTCCTTCGCATTATTATACTCCTCCTGCTGCTAATCACCAGCAACCTGCTGCAGCTCTCCTTCGGCGGCTGGTGCTGCTGCATAACCGCCATCTTCGTTGATGCGGTTGTCAAGCTTTGATGACGCCCAATAAAACTCACCTACTATATCATTCATTTCCTCCACCAGCTGCGTTTGCATGGGTTCAGTTGCTGAGGCCCCCATCCAAGGCAGTAGAAATTATATGTCCATTCTAATTTCCTATCATAGATAGTCTAGTGAAGCTAGCTTACTAACACGCCATGTTCAACTCTGGTCTTATTTTTGCAAAACATACCAGGTTGATTGTTTGATGCATGTACTAGATGATCATGGGAAGAAACTCTAACATTCCTAAAAAGTGGCTCAACCACTTTAGCAGTTGTTCTAGAGTAGGATCTAGAAAAGTGTGTTGGACACACAATCCACACATGTACCGTGTACCATAGGCATATCATCAAGGTCATCCTTGCAATTAGTTTCTACCCTCTCCCTGTCTCTAATTAGAACACAGACACTAATGTAAAGCTATAGAATATCACTTTTCTTCACATGAGGGACATTGATCAGATGAGAGGAGTTTGCAGCAACACCTTCGCCTCATGTGGCTAGAGCTGGCAGTGGCACACTACCCCTCTGCCCATCGCTGTTGTTGGTATTGATCCAGTAGCTGTACACCGACGACCCACCGTCGTCGATGTTGTTTTTGCTGCTCTCTTTCACATTGTTATACTCCTCCTGATGCCGATCACCAGCAACCTACTGCAGCTCTACTCTGGCGGTTGGTGCTGCTGCATAACCATCATTATCATTGATGCAGTTGTCAAGCTCTGGTGATGCCCACTAGAGCTCACTTGCTACATCTTTCATTCCCTCCACTAGCTGTGTTTGCATAAGTTCAGTTGGTGAGGCTCCCATCCAAGGCAGTAGAAATTATGTCCATTATAATTTCCTATCATAGATAGTCTAGTGAAGCTAGCTTACTAACGCACCATGTTCAACTCTGGTCTTATTTTTGCAAAGCATACCAGGTTGATTGTTTGATGCATGTACTGGATGATCATGGGAAGAAACTCTAACATTCCTGAAAAGTGGCTCAACCATTTTAGCATTTGTTCTGGAGTAGGATCTAAAAAAGTGTGTTAGACACACAATCCACACATGCACCGTGTACCATAGGCATATCATCAAGGTCATCCTTGCATATTAGTTTCTACCCTCTCTCTACCTCTAATTAGATCACAGACACTAATGCAAAGCTATAGAATATCATTTTTCTTCACATGAGGGACATCGATCAGATGAGGGAGTTTGCAGCAGCACCTTTGCCTCATGTGGTAGAGCTGGCAGTGGCACACTATCCCTCTGCCCATCACTGTTGTTGGTATTGATCCAGTAGCTGTACACCGACGGCCCACTGTCGTTGTTATTTTTACTGCTCTCCTTCGCATTGTTATACTCCTCCTGATGCTGATCACCAGCAATATGCTGCAGTTCTACTCCGGTGGCTGGTGCTGCTGCATAACCATCATCATCATTGATGTAGTTGTCAAGCTCTGATGATGCCCACTAGAGTTCACCTACTACATTGCTCATTCCCTCCACCAGCTGCATTTGCATGGGTTTAGTTGCTGAGGTGCCCATCCAAGGCAACAAAAATTATATGTCCATTCTAATTTCCTATCATAGATAGTTTAGTGAAGCTAGCTTACTAACACACCATGTTCAACTCTGGTCTTATTTTTGCAAAGCATACTAGGTTGATTGTTTGATGCATGTATTGGATGATCATGGGAAGAAATTCTGATATTCCTGAAAAGTGGCTCAACCATTTTAGCATTTGTTCTGGAGTAGCATCTAAAAAAGTGTGTTGGACAGACAATCCACACATGCACCGCGTACCATAGGCATATCATCAAGTTCATCCTTGCATATTAGTTTCTACCCTCTCCCTGTCTCTAATTAGATCACAGACACTAATGCAAAGCTATAGAATATCATTTTTCTTCACATGAGGGACATCGATCAGATGAGGGGGTTTACAGCAGCACCTTCGCCTCCTGTGGCTAGAGCTAGCAGTGGCACACTACCCCTCTGCCCCATCGCTGTTGTTGGTGTTGATATAGTAGCTGTACACCGATGACCCACCATTGTCGTTGTTGTTTTTGCTGCTCTCCTTTGCATTGTTATACTCTTGTTGTTGATCACCAGCAACCTGCTGTAGCTCTACTCCGGTGCGGTTGGTGCTGCTACATAACCGCCATCGTCATTGATGCAGTTTTCAAGCTCTGATGACTCCCTCTAGAGCTCACCTGCTACATCATTCATTCCCTCCACCAGCAGAGTTCAGTTGCTGAGGCTCCCATCCAAGGTAGCAGAAATTACATATCCATTCCAATTTCCTATCATAGATAGTCTAGTGAAGCTAGCTTACAAATGCACTATTGTCGGTGTTTTGTAGACCAACAATTGAATTTATACGAATGCCGCGCTGCTCCAGAAAGACGATGGTAGCATTCAAAAGACATGAGGAGTTATATTGGTTTAGGCCGGAGCCCTACATCCCATCTCAGAGATTATCGAGTGTGTGCTCCTCGCTTGAATGCTCTAAAGTTCTTACAATGGGGTGCAAGAATGGTGGAAGAGGTAGGAGAGCTAGAGCTAAGAGATGGACTGCCCGAATGAGAGCTTCGAGAGTCCGATCCCCTTGGAAGGGTGCCCTGGCTGCTTGTTGACATTAGTTAACATACATCAAGAACCGTCAACCTACCTTGCATAAATGGTAAAAATGGATCAATATCATAGAATAGGAGGTTTATACTAATAAATTCTGTAAGTTTTGGTGAATCTATGTTTCTAGCAGGATTTAATCAGAAAATCAGAAAGGAGGATCAAAACGTCAAATAAAATCAAACTTAACCGTGACGAAAACTACTCCAGAAGGTTATAGAGGACACTAGAAGACACCACACTACAGCGGACCCTGAGAGGATGTCAAGTGGGGCCGGTCAGCTGAAAGTCCTATGTTTGGTGTTGGTAATTAGTGACAATGCCTAAGTACTAATCCTATACCTAAGTTGTATGTAGCATATGAGGATTAGTGCATTCCAAGGTTGGTGGCAAGATGGACATGGTGATCATGATGGCCACACTTGGATTTGGACGCAATCCTACGTGATCAAGGCAAAGGTATATGCTTAAGGGTTGTGTTTTAGTAACCAAGACACCTAGTGGGTGTGGTTACATTATAGGATAGATAGCCGTACTATAAAGAGGGGAATGACGCGGCTATTGAACTCCTAAGTGCCTCTAGGTGTGCATTTCATAATCATATGCATTTGGATAGAACTAATAACGCCTCGAAAAATGATTGTGAAAATACTAACACACTCGCACAAGATGTGATCACTTGGTGGTGTTAGCACATTTGCGATGACGTTGGAGTTTGAGCGGTAGAGAGGGTTTGGGGTCCTCTCTCCCTCCCGCCGAGCTTGCGAGGTGGGATTCAGGCGTTTTCGAGGGATTGAAACGACTATTTTCCACTACACCGAAAGTCGGAAATCGAACGGAAGCGAACGGAGGTCACAGTGGTGACCGGACGCTGGACCGGACGCGGTCTCTGTTTGACCGGACGCGTCCGGTCAGCGTTCAGCGTCTGCGCGAGTTTTAGTTTGTTGATCGGACGCGCGGTGCATCCGGTCATGACCGACCGGACGCGTCCGGTCGTTGAGGGAGCTTACTAGACTCCAACCGGACGCGGGCACTGTGGCGTCCAGTTAGTTCTCCAGCGCGTCCGGTCGCTATTTCATTGTGCGCTGCTCAGGCTTGACCAGCGCGTCCGGTCAGTTACGGGACCAGCGCGTCCGGTCGAGCACAGCGCGTCCGGTCATTGCGACCAGCGCGTCCGGTCGGTGCTTCGCAAAAGAGTCGTTGTGTGATCGGCGCGTCCGGTCAGTTGGACCAGCGCGTCCGGTCAGCGCGACTTCGGCTGTTTCAAGTGAGTAACGACTATATTCGAAGGGGTACGTCTATAAATACTCGTTGGCCGGCTCAAGGCTCCCACTCTTGAACATTTGACATACTTATGAGCACTTTGAGCTAAGAATCTCCCCTCCCACTCATCTCTCTTGCTTCTTTGCATATTCGAAGTGAGATTGAGTGATCCAAGTGCATTTGCATTGTGAGATAGCATCTAGTTGGCACTTGGTGGTTGATTTGCTGCGGGATTCTTATTTCTCTTGGTGGTTGCCGCCACCTAGACGGCTTGGAGCAGCTTGGAGGCGTTGGCAAGAGTTGGTGATTGTTCTTGGCCACCTCCGGTGATTGTGTGGGGTTTGTGCCTACCTCGGCGAAGCGTCAAAGGCAACATTAGTAAATTGCTCGTGTCATTGCAACCTTTTGCCATTTGGTAGGTTCTTGTGGCACCTTTTGAGAGGCTCGGTGTGAGACCGATTAGCCACCGAACCATGTGGTGAAGAGGGACACAACGGGGACTAGCGTGCCGGCAAGCATGTGAACCTCGGGATAAATCTTCGTGTCATCACTTTCATATTGTGATTGATTGATCCCGGTGTTCGGTTGTCTTGGTATTCATTGTTCATCATATTGGTTGGCTCAATACTTCGCCCCTCGGTGAAACTCTCCTAACTCAACTCCGCATTACTTTCTTAGTTATCTTTGCTAGCTAGTTAGCTTTGCTAGAGTAGCTCTTTTGTGTAACTTGCTAGTTGTAGTTGAAGTTACCTTCTCGGTTTGACTTGTGCGGTTGAGTGCCATTATACTAGAATTGTGATTTGGATAGGTGGCTTGCAAACACCCCGTAGGCTAAGCAAAACTCGCATCTCGCTATTTGTTGTATTGATAAACTTGTTTAGCTTGTCTTTGTAGAAATTTTTAAAAGGCTATTCACCCCCCTCTAGCCATCAAGACCTTTCATCAGCCCTACCACCATGTCGCCCAGTCCCCTGTGGGGCCCACTCATCAGGAGCTTCCAGAATGTTTCTCCACTACCTCCTAGGATTGCATCTATATCGTTCCTTAAGTCAGTTTGATCTAAGGGCTCGCGTTGCACCCCTAGGGCTATAAATACAGGCTTGCACCCCCTAGAGAGAAGCCACATCTAGATCCTAAGAGCTAAAAGGCTAGGAACCTTAATTCATATTTCTACCAGGATCTAGGGCTAGCAATCAAGAGAAGATTAGTCCTCCATAGGATCTAGTTTTGTATTAGATATAGAGAGATAGAGTGAGAGAGTAGAGTTTTGGAGTTTTGGCCTGTCGGTGTTCTCTATGTGGCTGTACTCTGGAAGAATCAAGTTATACTAGAGCTTGCTTCTGAGATTTCTCTAGTAATCGACTTTTGATTCAAGTAAGCATCTTGTTCATATTGTTCAAGTTTACGACTCTCTTTTGAGTGCTTTGATCTTGGTGGCTCTAGATTAAAGTAGTATTTATAGTTTAAGCATGGTGCTTAGACTAGGGTTACTCGTAAATGCACCCTTATTTTTTGGATCGGTGGTAGCTCGCGAAGGTGACTTTTATAGCTTCGTTGAATCCTCTGTAGTCCACCTCCCGTTAATAGGATTAGCAGGAATTCGATCGCTTTTAGGGAAGAAACTCTGAATTTGTTCCTTATCAGACATCTCCCACGATAGAACAATAGAAGGAAAAGCGTACCGAGATTAGAACTAGACATATCTCAGTAGTCTCCTTTATATTTCTATTTTTTGACCTTGATTGTGAAGTTAGGTTAAGCTAAGACTTATTTATTCTCACTAACTGTTCCTTTGGGTTTGATATTAAAACTGGGTTATTCTCGGTGAAGTGCTATAATGGTATAATATCTATGCGCTTATGGATATATATACTCTTTGTGTGCATTTAATTTATACCAACAAGTATTTCTGGCGCTGTTACTAGGGGATGGTTTGCTGAGTTAACTTTGAGTCTAGCTTAATCTTGTATTATACTTTTATCTTTTCTTTTATCCTTACCTTTCTATCATGGATCCCGTATCCACCCTTCTCTACCATTATGGTGCACCCATGGGTACAAGCCTACAGCCAGCTGAATCATCCAAACCTATCCTAGCACCTAGCTGAAACCCCTATTCCCACCTATGTGAGTTTGAGCAGACCTATGCATGTCTACACGTTGAAGGCATGTCAGATGAAACCTTACGATGGAAGCTTTTTCCTTTCTCTTTGATGGGAGAAGCTAAACATTGCTATTCGCTCAATATCAGGAATAGCCAAGGAGATTGGGGAGCACTTTGCTCTAGCTTTTACTTACAATTCTTTTCCACCTATAGGGTAGTTAAACTTCATGTAGAGGTTCTAACTTTTAAACAAAAAAGAAAGAATCTCTAGGCAAGGCATGGGAACGCTTTAACACTCTTCTTAATTTTGGCCCTGACCTTACCATTCCAGACCCTATTCTTCTCCAACACTTCTTCATGGGCCTTACTAGAAAAACCATAGAATATTTTAATACGACCGTAGGAGGTTCGTTCATGCATGTCTCCGTCAAAAAGGGGAGAAGCATTCTCACGAAAATCTTACAATACCTTCCTAAAGAAAGAGAGAAGTTGTTAGAGAAAGAATCCCAATTAGCTAAACTTGAATCTTTACTAGAACCATCACCAACTTCAGCTATTCCAGATCCCGAACCGATGAAAAAGGAGAAAACTCTAATTTTGGATTTTATGCTTGAATTAGAGGATGAACTTTTTGCCAAATATGGAAATACCTCGAATTACTACATAATGAGAAAACCTTAGGAGCCTAGAAAATCATCATCTATAGAACCTTTAGACCCTTCTGAGGAAGCCTTCCATAAAAAGACAACGAAAGACCTGGCGTTCATCATGAGCAATGAATGGTTAGAAGAATCAAAGCTTTCTCCTGAAGTAATTCACTTAGATTCACCCTCTATTACCATTTATTGCCAAATTCACAAGGATTCTTTCGATACCTTTTACAATATGGTTGTGGGTGTCATTTTTGCTCATGATTTATTAAAAGACATGCCATTAGCCCCAACAACCAAGTTGTTAAAAAGTCTTTCAAGACACATTGTCCCAAGTTTGGAAATTCTTTGTGCCCTTTCTATTTTGGTAAATGGAACCAAAGTGCACTTGAATTTCTATATATTTGATGTTATGGAGTTTGACCTGTTGATAGGACAACCAATAGAAAGACTTATCCATGAAGGAAAAAAGGGAAAGTTGAACAGAAGACTTGGAAAAATTTTTGAGGTCTCTATGCCCATCACTCACTCTCTTAATGCTAAGATTGAGCCAATTGCCGAGCAAGACCCAATGGATGAGGTTAAGATTGCATCTCTCAATGACTTGATTGAACCTAACCTTGAAGATGATGCCCAGTTCTTCATCGATGAGGAAGAAGACAAAGGATCCATAGACCCTGAACCTCTCGATGAATTGCTAGAACCGCCTAAGCCCTCCATTGAGCTTAAATCCTTGCCTTCTGGTCTTAGATATGCTTTTCTTAATAATGATCAGGATTCTCCTGTGATCATAAGTGATAAACTCTCTTAGGAAGAATCTCTATGCTTGCTAACTGTCTTAGAAAAGCCTCATTCTGCTTTTGGCTATTCCTCCAAGACTTTAAGGGAATCAGCCCTGCTCTTTGCACCCATCGCATCCCTACAGATCCAGATTCTATACCTTCTAGGGAGCCCCAACGTAGGCTTAATAATGCGATAAGAGAGGTTGTTAAGAAAGAGGTCTTAAAACTCTTGCATGCTGGGATCATCTATCCTATGACGCATAGTGAGTGGGTAAGCCCTGTTTAAATTGTGCCTAAAAAGGGGGCATGACTATTGTTAAAATAAAAAGAATGAATTAATCCCCAAAGAATCATCACTGGTTGGCAGATGTGCATTGATTATTGAAAACTTAACAAGGCAACAAAGAAAGATCACTTTTTGTTGCCCTTCATTGATAAAATATTGGAACGACTGGCGAACCACTCTTTCTTTTGTTTTCTTAATAGGTATTCAGGTTATCACCAGATTCTGATTCATCTAGATGACCAAAGCAAACCACTTTTACATGTCCATATGGAACTTATGCTTATCGTAGAATGTCTTTTGGATTATGTAATGCTCCAGTTTCTTTTTAAAGATGCATGATGTCTATATTTTCTGATATGATTGAAGAAATCATGAAAGTTTTTATGGATGACTTTTCTGTTTATGTAAAAACTTTTGATGATTGCCTTAAAAATTTCGACAAGGTTTTGCAAAGATATAAAGAAAAGCACTTAGTCCTTAATTGGGAAAAATATCATTTCATGGTTAGAGAAGGCATAGTGATTGGACACTTGGTGTCCGAATGAGGGATTGAGGTAGATAGAGCTAAAATTGAAGTAATTGAACAACAACCTCCACCTGTGAATATCAGAGGGATCCAAAGTTTTCTTGGTCATTATGGTTTTTATCGCTGGTTCATAAAAGATTTTTCACACATTGCTAGATCACTAACAAATCTTTTGGCTAAGGATGTTCCCTTTGAATTTGATGATGCATGCTTAAAATCTTTTAATATTCTTAAAGAAGCACTCATATCTGCACCAATTATTCAACCCTCTGATTGGTCACTATCTTTTGAAAACATGTGTGATGCTAGTGATTATGCTATGGGGGCAGTTTTGGGATAAACAAATGATAGAAAGCATCATACAATTGCTTATGCTAGCAAAACTCTGATAGGACCGTAATTTAATTATGCAACAACTGAAAAGAAACTCCTGGCTATTGTTTTTGCTATTGATAAGTTTAGATCTTATTCAGTAGGAGCTAAGGTGATTGTTTACACTGATCATGCTACTTTAAAATACCTACTCACTAAGAAAGATGCTAAACCAAGATTGATAAGATGGATTTTGCTACTTCAAGAATTTGATTTAGAAATAAAAGATAAAAAGGGAGTAGAAAATTCTGTTGCCAATCACTTGTCTAGAATGTAGTTTGAGAATTTGCAGGAACTGCCCATTAATGATTCATTGAGGGACGATATGCTCTTCAAGATCACTAGACTGGACTCCTGGTACACGAGTATTGTTAATTTTATGGTTACAGGTTATGTACCACCAGGTGAGAACAAGAGGAGGCTTATCTACGAGAGTCATCTCCACATATGGGATCCACCGCACCTCTTCAGAGTCTGCTCTGACGGCTTGCTCAGAAGATGTGTACTAGTGGTAGAAGGCATCAAGATCATTCAACGATGTCATTCATCACCATATGGAGGACATTATGGGGCATTCCGCACTCATGCAAAGATCTGGCAGAGTGCATTCTTTTGGCCAACCATGTATGAAGACACAAAGGATTTCATCAGGAGATGTGGAGCGCGTCAGAGGCACGAGAATATCAATTCAAGAGATGCCATGCCACTTACCAATAACCTTTAGATTGAGCTCTTCGATGTTTGGGGAATTGACTATATGTGATCATTCCCAAAGTTAAATAACTATGAATACATCTTGGTGGCAGTTGATTATGTCTTCAGGTGGGTTGAAGCCATGCCATGTAGAGCTGCTGATACCAAGAACTTTAAGAAGATGTTTGAAGAAATAATATTTCCAAGATTTGGAGTTCTGAGAATGGTGATTAGCAATGGAGGAACTCACTTCACTGATAAGGGCTTTCATAGATACTTAATGAAGCATGAGATCCGCCACAATGTTGCTAATCCATACCACCCTCAGACATGTGGCCAGGCAGAGGCATCCAATAAGAAAATCAAGAATATTCTGCAGAAGATGGTTGACAAAATGGGAATTGCATGGAAAGATCGACTACCCGATGCACTATGGGCATATAGAACGGCCTATAAGATACCATTGGGTATGTCACCATATCAGTTGGTCTATGGGAAGACCTGTCATCTACCTGAGTACCTGTAGAGCTAGAATTCAAAGCTCACTAGGCCATCAGGCGATGGAACATGGACTTTGAAGCTACAGGAGTAAAGAGGAAGATACAACTCTCTGAGTTGGATGAATGGCACGAACAATCATACCACAACTCCAAGATATACAAGGAGAGAACCAAAAGATGGCATGACAAGAGGATCAAGAAGAAGGAGTTTGCACCCAGAGATAAGGTATTACTTTTTAATTCTAGGGTTAAATTATTCAGGCACGAAAAACTTCAAAGCAAGTGGGAAGGACCATTTATGGTGATAAACATTTCATCACATGGAGCGGTAACTCTTCAAACTGACGAAGGTACGTTATTCAAGATAAATGGACCCTGTCTCAAAATCTTTCTAGAACCTAAAAAACCATCTGGGGTTGTTGATGAGGTGGATTTTTAGATTTTACCTTAATTACACCACCTCCATCAACCGTTACAAGATATATCACGAAAATATGATTTTCAGGGATAGAAACAAGTTAGAAACCCACGTGAGGAAAGTCACCCTGAGAGGATGACCTGTGGGGCTGGCCAGCCCTACCCCTATGCCAGGCGGTCCCCTGTCAGCACCTCTCATCCTCCGCCAACTCTCTCACCCTTTCTACTCTCTTCCACAATAAGATCATGTATATTTTAAATCCATTCGCATATTCCCTCGTACGGAGCCTCTAGGGATAAGATTTTGATGCCTGCTGCAAGATGAACCCTCCTATATAAATAGACCCCTGCCTCCTTTCTCATTCCATCCAAGCCTCCTCTCTCCCATAGCAAATTTCTCCTCCTCTCTAGATCTAATGGTCGGAAAAGAGATCATCCCTTTTGGAGTCGACCTCAATAAACTTCCTCCTAGGGAAGACTCTCTAGCCATAGTTCTAGTAGAGCAATCTTTGCCTCTCACTGTCATTCCTCCAAAGCAAGTAGCTACAGTACCACAGAGAAGGAGCTACGAGCAAGCCTACTATGCTCTAGTTCATCAACCGATGCTTCCTCCACCTCAAGATCGTCTACTCCTGAAGGACACACTGAAGGGACCAAAGATCGCCGTACCGGAGGACATTAAGCTCTTACCTCTAAGATCTAATGAGACACTAGTGGGTGTCAAAACCAACAAGCTTAGAGAGATCTCTTGTGTGAAGCACACTACAACCACTCCCCGAGTGTCTCTTGATGGTATTCGAGCTGCACCAAGCCAAGTCAAATTCATTCCACCAAGGGAGACGCCCAAAAGACCTGCTCCACCATTGGAAAGAGAAGAGAAGCACCCAAGGACAACCATCATGATGCTTGAGACAAGGATTGACCATATTTCCTAGACCATCACATCCCTCCAATAGCAAAACACTCTCCTCATTAGGACTGTAGACACTCTGAATAAGAAAATAGAATTAGAAAGTATTGAGCAAAAGAAATTAGAGAAGCAGATCAAAATTCTTTCCAACTATGTTGGGAAGAAGGGAGAGTTGAGGGTTAGCGATTAATAATAAGGCACAAGTTTTAGTTAGGTTAAAGTTTTTAGGTTCATCGCTTGAAATGTTAGGTTTATCGCTAGCTCAGTTGTTAGATCGATTAAAGTTAGGTTAAATTTTATGATTTGTAATAAAGTGTGTTATTTAATCATTACTAAAGATTTGTTATCATGATTACCTGTTCTCTATCTCTATTTTGGATATGTGTTTGTCTCCACATGCTGTGCAGAAAAGGTTATACAAAAAAGCAAGTGTGGGGGAGACACATCACGACGACAGAACGAAATTTAATCAGAAAATTCATGAATTATGGAAGGTAATTAACCAAGGACCACGTATGACGAAGCAGGCCCTGAGAGGCCACCAAAGTAGCCACCCGGCTCCCCTATGGGCCGGTTGGTCCACCGCCTCGCTGTCTCGCCTCGTGCTTTGTCCATGGTCAGGTTTGAGCCCAATACACTCTATTTTCATATGTTTCATTTTCCGTTTTGAACCGAATTGAAAATCACATGATAAAACAATTTTAAACATGAGGAAAGATTATTTCAGCCATGACTTACGGATAGACTCACATAATATTCTTCTTGGAAGTCTTGCTACTGTTGAGAACTTATTATTATGGACCCCATGTTACATAAGTTGTGTGGAATGAGATATAGTAGAATAAGAGAAGATGACTCTTGATGTCTTGTTATTAGAGAATTTTATTTCAAAAAGAAAAATGAATAGCTATACTTCTCCTTTGTGGTAAGCAATAACCTACCAGAGCCATATATAGGATAGATAAACCTTCTACATATACTACCTGTGTTTGTATTGAGTTTGATCAAACCTTGTGACCCTTGTTGAGAAACTTATCATGCTCTCAAGATCAAGATCACATATACTCCACATATATTTGCTGCTCCTACACTAGGAGTATGCAACAACATGTTTTCCATCTGAAATGTTCTACTCCTACACTAGGAGAAGACACAAAAATTTTGTTAGGAATAAATGCTCCAAGTTCTTATAATCATCTCTCTTGAAAGTTTTTTCAATTGCAAGAAAGAGGCATGTGGCTATGTAAAAAAGGAAAAGTATTGAAAAAATGGACAAGTGTTTGGATATCCAAAACAATGGGTACTCAGATGCCCACCATGAAAAAAATAGAAGAAGAGAAAAAAATGAATGAGAAAGATAACACATGCTCTCTAGCAAAAGTATTTTCTAAGTTTCAAACAAGAGAGACATGATTCAAGGAGCATAGTAGAATTAGGATAGCCATCATATATATTCCACACACATGCATATTTTGATCTGAGAGTATGACACTTTTCTCCTTGGATCCTTGTGTTGACTTTACAATATATGCAATGCAAGTATGTTTTCACTTCCATTCCTACCTAAGATCCACATAAGCTTTTAAGAGTAGGTAAAAGAAGGCAAGATCATCTATGCCTTGGTTGGGATCCAAAATATCGCATACATAAGTGATTTGAGAGTACTACAAAAGAAGAAGGTAAGCTATGTTTTGTTTTCAAAATCTTAAATGTTTGTTCAATTAATTTGACTGAAGGAAGATGGTGATCTGGTTTGAGTTGTTCCGTTCTTCAACCGCCCAAAGTTTTATGGTAGACACTTTGAATCCTGTAGAGCATGTATGACTAGGAATGGTTTTATGTTGATGTCTTGTCCTACGGTTATGTCTTGAGTAATCCATCCTTTTATCGAGGACGAGTAAAAGCATAAGTGTGGGGGAGCTTGTTGACGGTAGTTAACATACATCAAGAACCATCAACCTACCTTGCATAAATGGTGAAAATGGATCAATATCATAGAATTGGAGGTTTATACTGACAAATTCCACAAGTTTTGGTGAATCTGTGTTTCCAGCAGGATTTAATCAGAAAATCAGAAAGGAGGATTAAAATGTCAAATAAAATCAAACTTAACCACGACGAAAACTACTCTAGAAGGTTCCAGAGGACACCAGAAGACACCACACCACAACAGACGCTGAGAGGATGACAGGTGGGGCCGGTCAGCCCCACCACCATGCTGCCCGGTCCCCTTGGGGACAACTCATCAAAAACTTCCAGAATGTTCCTCTACCGCCTCCTAAGATTGCATCTACGCCATTCCTTAAATTGGTTTGATCCAAGGGCTCATATTGCACCCCTAGGGTTATAAATACAGGCCTGCACCCCCTAGAGAGAAGCCAATTCTAGATCCTGAGAGCTGAAAGGCCAGGAATCCTAATTTATATTTCCATCAGGATCTAGGGCTAGCAATCAAGAGAAGATTAGTCCTCCATAGGATCTGTTTTGTATTAGAGATAGAGAGATAGAGTGAGAGAGTAGAGTTTTGGAGGAGTTCTGTCCTGTCGGTGCTCTCTCTACGGCTGTACTCTGGCGGAATTAAGTTCTACTAGAGCTTGCTTTTGATATTTCTCTGGTAATCGACTTTTGATTCAAGTAAGCATCTTGTTCATATTGTTCTTTAAGTTTACAACTCTCTTTTGAGTGCTTTGATCTTGGTGGCTCTAGATTAAAGTAGTATTCATAGTGTAAGCGTGGTGCTTAGACTAGGGTTGCTCGTAAATGCACCCTCATTTTCTGGATCGGTGATAGCTCGCGAAGGTGACTTTTAGTCTTTTATAGCTTCCTTGAATCCTCTATAGTCCACCTTCCGTTAATAGGACTAGCAAGAATTTGATCGCTTTTAGGGAAGAAACTCTGAATTTGTTCCTTATAAGACATCTCCCATGATAGAACAATAGAAGGCAAAGCTTACCGAGATTGGAACTAGACATATCTCAGTAGTCTCCTTTATATTTCTATTTTCTGACCTTGATTGTGAAGTTGGGTTAAGCTAAGACTTAGTTATTCTCACTAACTATTGCTGACTAGGTTGTCATCCCTAGTGATGATGCCAGAGATGCTTATTGGTACTACCTAACATTACTACTAGAATAATACTAAGCAGTTCTTTATCATTTTATGTGACTAGAAAGAATATATATAAATATATGAATAAAAAGGATATACAAGCGCACAAATAATATACCATTGTAGCACTTCACCTAGGAGTATTCGAGGTATCGTTATTTATATTTTTACCACATGGAAGGTCTAGCATGAACATGTATTGATAACTTATACTATTGATGAAGAAGTAAACCATAGCCAATGTCTACTCATAACAGGGGTAAGTCATGAGATAAGATATGTATATGATAAGCATTGATTTATGATAATGAATAATTAATCACTCAGAGTACTCCTTTTTATAGCATTACCATTACTAAGTAGAAATTAGAAAGATAATTCCTAAGTCTTTCTTAATTACAAGTCAAAGCATACTATGAGTAGTACAATTACACATAGTAGCCATGGCTAAGATCAACTTCATATCTATACATAAGGGATATTAGTAAGAAAGATTAAGAACAGAGTTTGTCTTTCTTCGTAACCGGATCCTACTTGTATAGCTATATTCAGGGAGTGGACTATAAAGGACTCAACAGGAATGTCACATCCGCGATCTACCACATGACCTGGAATATAGGGTTATCCATAGGTAAACAACGTATAAGCACCATTCTTACACAATGTCAACCACTCACCCCGTGTACTTTGGAGCAAGCGCTATACGAACTTATGCATGGACATAACGATAATCTAGCTATATAAGCATATAATCAAAGTAGACAATGAACATGATGACTAAGAACATGAACGATATGCTTAATATTGTCATAACAATTGTAGCAAACATATAAAAGTAATGAGAGATACAACAGAGAGGGGGTACAAGGATTATACTAAACCACGCTCTTGATAAGATCAGAAATCCAAGCGAAGCTTGCTTGCCTCTCTCTAGATCTAACCTAGCTAGCTGTGCCTAGAATATGGAGGAGCTCTAAGGATTAGGGTTTCTATCTTCTATTTTTGACTTGATGATCAGAGTTATGCCTGGGGGTGGCAGGGGCTGGTATATATAGGCCAGAGCGTCAATCCTGAGCTCTCGAATCAAACCGACTTGAATAAACAGTGTAGATGCAACATAGGAGGTGGTGGAGAACCGACATAACAACGGAGGACTAACTAGTGGGTCCCAGGGGCTGGGCGGCCGACGGAGCCTTGCCCCCGCTTCGGTGTGGTGTCCTCTCGAGTCTTCTGGAACCTTTTGGTGTCCATTTTGCTGTGGATAAGCACAATTAATTCTGACATATAGGTCCCCCTTGACGGTTTTCTAGTGTTGACACTAGATTTTGGTAAAAGAGATTTGCATTCATGGGCCCAGGTATCAGACTCAAATGACCAGAACGACTAATATAAAAGAAAGAGAATTAACGTGGAGAAATCAACCAAGAAGGGCCATGTCAGCAAGGATCAATTCACGTTGAGGTCGGAGATCGGCAAAGATATCAGAATCTGTTGATTAGGGCCCGAGTCATATTTTTTCTAAATATTGTAATTGAGTCGTGTTCGGTTAGGACTTATCTCGGGCTATAAATAAGAAAGCTCCAACCATTGTAAAGACACAATCACACAATCAATCAATACAATCAACCATTTTTGGCTTCGGCCAAACCCTTAGGAGTAGGAGTAGAGTAGATTCCGATGAAATCTTCAAACAAGCAGGGCTACATCGGTTGGGTCCGACCTCCGGTTTGCTTGTAAGTATTGCCACAGTTTATATCTTGTTTGTAAGGCTACATCGATTAGGTTCGACCTCGTGCAAGCTTGGTATAAGCTAGTTATCAGTTTAGATTTTATTTGTAAGGCTGCATTGGTTAGGTCTAACCTTTTGCAAATAGCCGATCTAAGCTAGTCATTGGCTCTATTAGATTTGGCAATCTATTAGATTCATTAAGTTATCGATATTGTTTATTTAAATTGATTTATTTACTATAACAATATCACTGCCCAATCAAGATTGACAGATTGCTAGCTTCTAATATCGTTAAAATCCACTATTTTAGATGCTTGTATGCTTATCTCTGTCAAAACAGTCGATTTAGGTTTATATCGGCAAATCTGTCGATCTTAATTGTTACATGTTGTGCGTTCGAGCTATTTGTGCGATTATAGATGAATTTGAGATTAAAGTTGGCTTGACCTGATGGCTTGTTATGGCTATATCTTCGGACCCCACTGTTAAGTTTATTTGACCAGGTTTGCTTTGATCTTAGATCTATTTATGATTGAATAGATAGATCTCGTTCGTGCTTCATGGACCCTGTATCAGCTAAATAGCCGACCCAGTTGCACTTTCACCGGTAGCATGTATGCGTAGCTCAACTAGTTGCTGATTACGCTTTTCTACTCATTTTATATACTTAGAACACACCGTTATTAAGGCTGCATCCTCGGGATCCCCACTGTTAGTGATGTTCTGAATATATCTAGCAAGTGTAGGAGGTTAATTAGTGCTTGACTGCTATTCATGCAGATTACATATTTTTGAACATATCTATCAATGCGTATCGATTAAGTTAGATCGGCTGATTATATATTATATTTAATGATTACTTTCAATAGCCGTTCTAATCTTATTATTATTATTATTGCAAGCTTTATTGTTAGGAGTTGACTTTGTAGTCAATTTCCTTTAATCACTGGCTATCTTATGGCCACATATCTTGGAACTGTCTGGCAACAAACCGGCAGGTTCCATAATTTGATGTTTTCTTTTCCCTTGTCAATTACAGGGTCAAATTGACTGGCACGCCTTGGTCCATTCTCATCCAAACCAGCTTGTTGAGACTTAGGGAATCTCGAAGACTCTTGCTTCACACATTTTGTGTTGGCATAGGAACACATTTTGTGTTAACACACTTTTTGGCACGCCCAGTGGGACCACAATTGACATCATGTCTACATCCATTGGTAATGAAGCTATTCTCAATGTGACTTTTGAGGAACTTCCTAAAGAATGGCGTAATACTATTGAAAGAGCAATGCAACAGTTCAAGGACAAGTGTATGTTATCATATGCCAAAGACCAAGAAGGAAAGATATACCAAAAGACTTATTTGCCTAGAGTGTTCCTTGACAGACAACCAGATCGAAATGACACTGCAGCTCGTCATGCGATGTATGAGACCATCACCCGAGCTATGAGCACCACACTTGACAATCATAATGATGTATTCTTGGTGAGCTTGACAAATTCTTTGAAGGAGTCTTTGGGTGCGGGCATGCAATCCCGAGGACCAGCATATTCTAATCATAATACGGGTCCTAGAAGAAGTGATGCAACTACAACAAATGTTACCCCAGGTCTCAGTGGTCAAGCATCAGTAGGGGTACCCATATAGCAAGGAGGTGTATCTACTCAACAAGGAGGAAACGGGTAGCATTCTATGCAACAGCCGATGGTTGACTATAGTGTTTGTCAATCGGCTATAAAAATTGCCCCTGGGTACAGGAGAATTGTTAGGGATTTTAATTCTCCACCTTACCAGGGAAAAGTTGCACCAGGAGAAATCCCTCTAGGGTATCATTATGCTAGTGATTTTTATACTCTAAATGCTATTGAGAATCCTGGGTATCAGAATGGTCCTCAAGGAACTCAAGGTTCTGGATAGCAAAGCCATGGCAATACAAGTACACAGAATCCTGCGGTAACCTAGGTGGATGAGTTGATGGGTAAGGTGACTGAGATGATGCAGAGGCAGTTTGGTTTGAAGCCAAAGAATTCAACAATTACTTATAGGAAGCCATATCCATCATGGTATGATCAAGTGGTGTTACCTCCATGGTACAAGATTCCTGATTTTGTTAAATTCACTGGGACTAGATCTACCTCAACTATGGAGCATATTAGTCAATATTTAGCTCAACTTGGGGAATTATTTGATGAACTAGCATTCAGAGTACAGTTGTTCCCTCTATCTCTATCTGGTCTTGCCTTCTCATGGTTTGCATCTTTGCCATATGATTCTATTGTGGGATGGGAAGATCTGGAATCAAAGTTCCATCAATACTTCGATTCAGGAGTTACAGAAAAAGGAATTGCGGATTTAGTCGATGTCAGGCAGGGAAACAGCGAATTTGGAAGCCATTATATTCAAAGGTTTAGAGATGTCAGAAACCAGTGCTACTCACTGACACTATCAGACGCAGGGTTGGTTGGTATTCCAATTTGAGGTTTATTGCCAGCACTCAAAGAAAAGATTGGCAGTGACTATCCAAATCTTGTAGGATCGGCCAAGAAATTGGCCAGCCTAGATACTATATACAAATATTCAAGATTTAATAAATCTCAGAAAGCTGCAAATGTTGGTTTTAACTTTGATCCAGTCTTTCAAGAGGTTGGTAGTAAAAGTGAAATTGAAGATGAAGCCAATGAAGTTGTTGCCATTGATTGGGCTTAGAAGCATGCAGAGTACATGCCTTGGGCTAAGTCTAAAATAGTTGATAATGAAGATGACAAGACATATAGTTTTGATATTACTAAAGCCGATAAGATTTTCGATTACCTGCTTGAGAAAGGTCAGATTAAGTTAACAGGTAATCATAAAATACCTTCGGCTGAAGAACTTAAGAAAAGAAGATATTGCAAATACCATAATTCTTCCACACACCACCAATGATTGCTAAGTTTTTAGAGTGCTAATTCAAAAGGCCATTGAAAAGGGCAGGATAGGACTTGAAAAGAAGAAGGATAGCAGTATGGGTATTGAAGGCCATCCTTTTCCCACAAATATGGTTGCTCCATCTTTTCCACGAGGGAATTTTAAAGTATTTACCTCAAAAAGAGCCAAGAAAGCTGGGACTATTGATTCTGAGAAACAGATATCGACTGAAGAATATAGGGAGATCAAGGCAAAATAGAATCGACAAAATAGCCGATACGATTAGTTTGAAACTTCTAAAGCTAGTGCAGCACGCAGACGTCCTACCTCTCGAATCTTGTTGAATAAATGGCAGCGTCAGAAAGAAAAGGAACATATTCAGCAAGAAAGAGAGTATCAGGAATGGCTTGAGGAAGAAGAGTACAAGAATTACCATAATAAAGAAAGAAGAGCAAGAGAGGAGAATGAATCTCATTGGAATTGTCCTTTCTTTAGACATTATTGGAATGAAGGCTTAAAGCTTCCTACTCTCAACAATTGCCCCTAGTGCAGTGATCAGTATTAGGAGTACAGGAAAGCTAGAGCCAACCGCCGATCTGTGCATGATCGTATGGATCGGCGCTTAAAAATAGAAAGTGTGCATGATCGACTCGGGAAAAGAATTGCTGATCAGGATATAGTCGAACAAGACATGGGTGGTT
Source organism: Saccharum spontaneum (assembly GCA_022457205.1). Taxonomy (NCBI): domain Eukaryota; kingdom Viridiplantae; phylum Streptophyta; class Magnoliopsida; order Poales; family Poaceae; genus Saccharum; species Saccharum spontaneum. The sequence goes on from CM039587.1 coordinate 37,083,690, forward strand.
ATGAACAAGAGGAGTGCATCTAGCAAAAGGATCAATGGTGCCCTGGAGGTTTGACTAAAAGCCAGAAGAGAAGAGTTCAACGCTTGAGGAATGATGAACAACAAGAAGCAAAGAAGAAATCCAAAGTCTGGCAAGTCAAACAAACAACTGATAAAAACAAAGGTAAGCAATCGGCTATGATAGGAGCAGCATTCATGTTACCTACTGAATTTAGAGCTACAGAGGAAGAGATTGAGGATTCAGATGATGATGTAGCTGTAGCCTAGTGGATTTATCAAGTACAAAGTGCTACATTTGAAAAGCTAGAAAGATATTTGCATTTGAAGGCTCTCTATTTAAAAGGATTCATTGATGGCAAACCTATGACCAAAATGTTAGTTGATGGTGGTGCTGCGGCCAATCTAATGCCGTATACTACTTTTAAGAAGCTCGGTAAAAAGCCTGAAGATTTGTGCTCAATAGATATGAGGCTGACAGATTTCAATGGGAAGGCATCAATGACTAAGGGGGCAATCTGTGTGGAATTAACAATTGGAAGCAAGAGTTTGCTGACTACTTTCTTCATCATTGATGCAAAAGGATCATATAGTATACTCCTTGGCAGGGACTGGATTCATGCTAACTGTTGTATTCCTTCTACAATGCACCAGACTTGATCCAATGGATTGGTGATACAGTTGAAGTAGTTCCAGGGGATTCGTTAGTTAGTGTCACCTACGTCAGTCCAGATGAATGGAATTTTGAGGAAGTAGAATGTTTTTCTAGAAAGATTCATGAAGAAGATATCATCAAAGTTTTTGATAATGATCAACAGCCGATACAAGCAATCGGCTCTGAGAGTTTTTATTAATGGATTCACTGGTTGTTGGTGACGAGGGCAAGATGGGCAAAGGTTTTACGTCGGCTGATGAATTAGAAGCAGTAGATATTGGACCTGGTGATAGGCCAAGGCCAATGTACATTAGTGCCAAATTAGATCTTGAGTACAAGAAAGAGTTGATAGCTTTATTAAAAGAATATAAAGATTGCTTTGCTTGGGAATATTATGAAATGCCTGGTCTTGATCAGAAATTAGTGGAACATCATTTGCCAATCAAACCTAGATATCGGCCATTCAAACAAGCTCTAAGGAGACTGAAAGCTGAAATTATGGAAGACGTGAAAAAAGAAATCACTAAATTATATGAAGCAAAATTTATACGATAGTGCCGATACGCAGAGTGGATTTCAAGTGTTGTCCCCGTATATAAGAAGAATGGAAAGATGAGAGTATGCATTAATTTCAGGGACTTAAATAAAGCTACCCCTATGGATGGATATCCAATGCCAGTTGCTGATATGTTAGTCGATGCAGCTGCAGGTCACAAGGTGATTAGTTTTATGGATGGTAATGCAGGATATAATCAAATCTTTATGGCAGAAGAAGATATCTAGAACATTGCTTTCAAATGTCCTGGCGCCTTAGGATTATATGAGTGGGTAGTGATGACTTTTGGTCTTAAAAAATGCTGGTGCAACTTATCAAAGAGCTATGAATTATATCTCACGAGTTGATCGGCAAAATAGTTGAGATTTATATTGATGATGTGGTGGTAAAGTCTAAGGGGCATCGGGAACATCTTCAAGATCTTAGAGCAGCTTTGGAATGTGCAAAGAGGAATGGGCTGAGGATGAACCCTCACAAATGTGCATTTGGGGTTTCAGTTGGTCAGTTCTTGGGGTTCATGGTGCATGAAAAAGGAATTGAAGTTGGCTAGAAAAGTTTTGATGCCATCGACAAAGCAGTACCACACACTACCAAGACTGAGTTACAATCTTTGATCGAAAAAATAAATTTTATCAGAAGGTTCATATCAAACCTATCATCCAAGATTTTGCCGTTCTCCGCACTGTTAAAGTTGAAAAGTGATCAAGAATTCAGATGGAGTAATGAACAACAAAAGGCATTTGAGAAAATTAAGGAATATATGAAGTCTCCACCAGTATTGGTCCCTCCTCAAAAGGGTAAGCCTTTTAAGTTGTACGTATCGGCCAATAGCCATACAATTGGATCAGCCTTAATGCAAGAATTTGAAGAAAGAGAAAGGGTAATTTTCTATCTAAGCAGAAAGCTCATGGATCCAGAAACTAGGTATTCTCCTATTGAAAAGTTGTGCTTATGCTTATATTTTTCTTGCACCAAGCTTAGGCATTATTTGTTGTGTTCTGAATGCACCGTGGTGTCTAAACATGACGTGATTAAGCATATGTTATTAGTGCCTATTTTGAATGGGAGAATTGGAAAGTGGATTGTTGCATTATCAGAGTTTGATTTGAGGTATGAATCGGCTAAAGCAACCAAAGGGCAAGTGATAGCCGATTTTGTCACTCATCATCATGAAAAGAAGGATGTTGTGTTGGTGGAATTGATTCCTTGGACTTTGTTCTTTGATGGGTCAACCTGTAAACAGGGTGGTGGAATTAGCATTGTTCTTATATCACCTCAAGGAGTAAGATTTGAATTTGCCTTTTCCATAGAACCAATGTCCACTAATAACCAGGCTGAGTATGTGGCTATTCTTAAAGGGCTTCAACTTTTATATGAGGTAAAGGCTGAGGCTATTAAGATCTTTGGAGATTCCCAGTTAATTATTAATCAATTGCTCGGCCTATATGAATGCAAAGATGATATTTTAAGGAAATACTATGAAGATTGCCGTAAGTTGCTTAGTTATTTTCCTTCTGTGGTAATTGAGCATGTTCCTAGGAATCATAATCAAAAAGCGAATAGATTGGCTCAAAGTGCTTCTGGGTATCGGCAAACTCCTGAAGTGCTAAACAATGATCTCTCTGATGGAGTTGAAGATTGGAGACTTGAAATTGTTAAATATTTAAAAGATCCATCTTAGCGGGTATCTAAGAAGTTAAGGTATAAGGCTATTAAATTTGTTCTTCTTGATGATCAGCTATACTATAAAACAGTTGATGGCGTATTGCTTAAATGTCTAAATCAAGAAGAAGCTAAGGTGGTGATGGGAGAAATACATGAAGGTGTTTGTGGTGCACATCAATCAGCTCACAAGATGAAATGGATGAACAGAAGAGCAGGATATTTTTGGCCGACTATGTTGGAAGATTGTTTCAGATATTACAAGGGTTGTCAAGATTGTCAAAGGTTTGGCAATGTGCAGAAATCCCCAGCATCGGCTATGAATCCAATTGTGAAGCCATGGCCGTTTAGAGGTTGGGGAATAGATCTGATCGGCCAAATTTACCCCCCATCAAGCAAATGACACAAGTTTGTTCTGGTAGCAACAGATTATTTCACTAAGTGGGTTGAAGCTATTCCTTTGAAGATAGCTTCATCGGCTAATATGATTGAGTTTATCAAAGAGCATATTGTTTACAAATTTGGGATTCCTCAATCTATAACAACTGATCAAGGGAAAATGTTTACCTCTCAAGAGTTTGAGGATTTTGCTACTAGTACAGGTTTTAAGTTGTTGAATTCATCTCCTTATTATGCTCAAGCTAATGGACAAGCAGAAGCATCAAATCAAATTTTAATCAAGTTGATCAAGAAAATCCAAAGAAGTGGAATACAATTCTTAGTAAGACTCTTTGGTCTTATCAGATGGCTTGTCATGGGTCTACTAAGTGTTCACCTTATGAATTAGTCTATGGGCATGAAGCTATTTTACCTTGGGAAATTAATATTAGTTCAAGACGGGTGTTACATCAAGATGAGTTGAGAGCCGATGATTACAGAAATCTTATGATGGATAATTTAGATGATCTGAATCTTCATCGGCTAAAAGCTTTATAGAATATTAAGGCTTAGAAGCTCAGAGTTGCCAAATATTACAATCAGAAAGTAAGAGAAAAGAAATTCGCTGAAGGGGAATTAGTTTGGAAAGTGATATTGCCGATTGGGACCAAAGACAAGTATGGAAAATGGTCACCGAATTGGGAAAGGCCCTATCGGATTACTCGAAGTGCTCCTAGTAATGCTTATTTCTACAAGACATTAGAAGAAGAGAAATTTCCCAGAGCAATCAATGGAAAGTATTTTAAGAAGTATTATCCTAGTATATGGGTAGACTTGCTATAGCCGATTGCAGTATTGCATCAGGCTCTAATAGCCGATACGACAGTATCGCCTCTAGTGGAAAAAGAAACAAAAGGTAGCTCTGATAAAAAACAACAACCGATGTGATATGCATACCTTTAGAGCAAAAACAAAAACACAATATCAGTTAAGATCAAGGTCTCCAAAATATTATAAGAAGTTTTAGCAGATTACTCTTGTCACATCAGTTCAGTTTCTACCCTATTACAAGCTAATTTTCAAAAAGCATCACTGCTGCTCCGGCGCGGACGCCATGTAGGGCGATCTCCTTGGCACGGCGGGCAATGTCGTTGAGGCGCTGCACCACTGTGCCGCCACGTGCGTTCACCACACTGGTGGCGTTGGCAATGGCAGGGAGGAGTTCATCAAGCTGCGCCCAGAGACCTGCATAATTGAAGCCGATTCAGAATTATGAACGAGAAAGTTGAAGGTTGATTGACTAAAACAGGGTTCAGCAGACATGATGGATGGTGCCTAATGCTGATTGAAATTTGAACAGGGTATAAAGGACTGATCCCAATCTACAAGAGCACTCAATCCAGTCGTGCTATGGCAAGGCATTCCAAGAAAATCGAATTAGATCTATTGGACTCAGAGTCAGAGTCTCTGCTATGAAACAGATTTGGGGCAAAGGAACTAGGTTTTAGCAAAAGGAAAGACAGTTACCGGCAACCATGGTGTCTGAATCCGCCAGTTGCTGCTTGACTTGGGCAAGTGCATTTTCGGTGCCCTAGAGCACCGCCTCCATAGCCACCAGCTGCTCCCTGAGGTCATGAGTTTTCTTACACTCCTCACCGTAGTCCTCCATGGCTTTCTTTCAGTTATTGAGGAAGCGCCAGGCGTCTTCATGGCCGAAGTCGTCCCGAGGGTCTTCAGGAGACAGTTCAGCGCCAGCGTAGTTCGCCACCACCGCCTCCACCAGAGGGCGGGTGCTATCAGAAGCAACCCGCACTGGCCTGCTTGGCCCTGCTTCATCAACCTGGGGAGCACTATTGCAAGGAGTTAGGGTTGACAAAACATGAATCAAAGAAACAAGATGGAATTGTAGCAATGGTCTTACCTGAGACGGAGGCGTTGGGATGGCTGGTAGACCTCCTCGGAGAGGTTCTCCATTGGGCGCTTGCCGCAGCTATCTTGACCCGCCATTGCTAGGGTTTCTTGAGGGAGCAGAGGTGGTTGCGGCTTTGGAAGTAAAAAGGTTTGAAGCAAAGTGCAAATGAAAGCGTGGATTTTCCTTGGGACCGTCGGTTACATTTAAAGATTCGGAAGTTGAAGAGGCGAGGTCGGCGGCGTGTTCTGTCTGGGTGTGTTGAAATAGTACAGACCCGAAGTTTTTATTAACTGAGGATTTGAAATTTTGCTTGAGGTAACATAAGGTGGATCGGCTAAGTTTGCCGACAAGGATGTTGCTAATACTATGTAAGGGTTATCAGTGATGGCGTAAGTTTGATCGGCTAAAGTTGTTGATGCAAATATGAACAGGGACAAGGAAGTTTGGAGGCGTGATCAACAAATGATAGTAGGTTGGAGTTTATACATTAATTGTTACATGCCGTAATTACATATCCAATATAGATTTGACTATGTCAAGAGCTTTGAGGCACATGCTATCCACATCGGCAATCTGTTGGTTATCTTTCTCTGCTGTCCCTAGCACTAGGTTCTTCTTCTTGGCTTTAATACTTTGGAGATCAGATTTGAGCTGTGACATTTTCTTTTTTTGCTCACTCAGTGCTGTTAGAATTCTTACCAAATTGTCTTCCTCGAGCTTGATTGAAGCCTCAACATCTTTTAGTTTGGACAACAGTTGTTCTCTTTCTTCATTAAGAGTTGTCAGTTTTTGGGTGATCTTGGCAGGAGAGTCATTTAGCCGTTCGATTACCTTTTTTAACTGATATCATGATTTCAACACACTACTGTTCCTGAGTTGGTAGATCCTTTTGGGCTTCACGAGCTGGAAGTCTTGATAGAGCCTTAAAAAATTTTGGCTCATGGCACTCAATGTAAGCAACAGGCTGAAGAATTTCCTTTAATTGAGGAGTGAGTTCATCCTTGATTAGACTGTAGATGCTCCTGATGGCCCCTGCATCTTGCACTAGAGTTGCTGTGTCTATTTTTCAGATGTGGGATCAACAATTGAAGTTGACTCTTGATGTTCTCAGAAAGGAGAAGAGCAGTGTTGTCCTTAGAAACAGAAGTCACTTCGTCCTCAGTGTAATCTTCTAGTACAAATGGAATGTAAGGAGAAGAACTTTGTGCCTGCATTATTCAAGGAGAGTAAATTTCTAAAGGAACTGCTAAGCAGGTAATTCGATTAGTACCTGCTCATTTTGATTGGTATTTGGATTGGGAACAACCGATGAACTTGTGAGGAGTTGACCTTCTGAAAATATATAATTGTGAGAGACAAATATTGACTATTTCAAAGTTCATCGGTTAAATTTTAATTACCTGGGAGGGGTCCAGGAGATTTATTCAAGATTGTATCTTCTTCATCAGAGAGAGATATGCCTTCCAATGGATCAGAATGTTGGTCTTCTTCTCCAGAACTGTCTTCCTGAGAGACATCCTATTCAAGAGTTAATTAGTTGATATGATGACAGAAAGAAAATATAGGCGAGGAAGATGGTACCTCTATTGCAGCATCGGCTAAAGACTTAATTGTTGTTCATCAACCTGTGGCAGATGTGTTTTCTTAGCTTTTGGTTTGGGCTTTTTAGATGCAGATCTTTTATAAGTAGAAAGTGGTTGGTCCTCCAAAGCATCAGTTGCTTTTCTCTTCATTATTGTGCTTTGAGATGGTGCATTCCAACCTAACCTCGGATAAGGACACCATATCTTATATGCAACTGTTGGAGGAGTTGATTCAATAAGATCCTGTGAAATGAATTGAGTAAGAAATCTTTCCAAAGATAAGTGATAATGGATAAGAGAGGAGCAGGCAAGAGAAAGTACCTTAGGGTTAGCTTGGAAATTAGGTTCTAAGATGGAGCAGTAAGAGGATACTACTGAGCAAAACAAGTGCTGAGATGCCATTCTTGCCACCATGTGTTGAAGGAAGAAGAAGAGAAAGGTTGGCAGTTCCATTCTTTGATAATTTCAACAGGGAGAGATCTTTCAAATTGTAAAATTCTGTTGAACTCTAACCCAGAGTTTACTGCCTCCCTTAGTTTAAGCTTATCCGCAAAGAAAAGACATGGAGGGAGTTGACCAAATCCCATCTACCTAGCAGATATTGAAAGATTATAAAATTCATAAGAAATTGGAGGCTTCTCTCTGCCATGTCTGACTTCTGTTGGTAGCAATCATGGTTTGATCATGTAGTTCAAGATTTTCAAAGATTCTTCATCATTGTATTCAGATTGGAATCTGAAGGAGAAAGGTTGTTCAAATTATGGGATGTCAGAGTATATAAACCATTCCAAGATGTCCTCTAGAAAACCTTTGTAAAATAACTTGAAGAGATGGCCAACAGTGCTGGTGATCGTAATTGCTGATGCTGCCTCCCTGAAAGGCATGCATCGGAGGGTCTTGTTGCTTTCTGACAGGCGTCCTTCTTCTTCTTACTTGAAATTAAGGGATGGGAACTTTAGTGACCTCAAATCTCTAACCATATATTTCTACAACTGGAGATTAAGCCAGAGTTATAGCAGCCACCAAGGGCCGGTGATTGTTGGGATTGTCTCATTCTTCATCAAGTGTTAAGAAACTTGGTTCATCAAGTGATAACGAGCACCTAACAGATATTTGCCGGGGGGATCTCTGAATTCACTGATATTTTCTCCACAAGTACTTGATAATTGAATGTTGGGGTGCAGGATTGCCCATAGAAGAGATACCTATCCACCCACATGTTTAAGAAAGCTACATGCTCCCTCTCAGTCACATTTTTCTGAGTAGTGTTGTGGGTAGCAATATAGTTGGACCAACCCCCAATTCTTGTGCTTTCAAGCCTATGGGAAGCTTTGACCATCAGATGATGAGGAATGAACTGCCCTGTGATATTGAGGCCAGTAAGCATGTGTATATTAGCCAAGTTTGGAGTTGTTGGTCCATGGCCAAAAAAGAAAGCATTGTAAGTGTTGGACCAAAAGTAAGAAGCAGCTTTCAGCAGAGGCTCATTTTTCTTCACGTGGGATAAGGAAAGAGAAATGCACTGGTCCAGATTACGGAGAGTCCAGTCTATTTGCTTCTTAGCTATAACTTTTATAAACCAATTTCTCCAGCCTTGGATCTTGGATGGCCAATTTCTAAAAGAAGTTTTCTTGTCCCAAATATCTGGATCCATGGTGGATTGCTTGAAGGGGGCTTTATTGGTCTCGGCAATAATAACTTCAGATAGATCCGGGTTGCCCATTGGACCCAAGAAAAAGCTAGTTGGGCTATCTGCTAGAGGGATTGCAATTTTGTTCTTAAGATCCTAGAGCAAAGTAAAGGCAGAAGAATAGTTCAAAATGTGAGCAGTAGCAGAGGGAGAATAAGGCAGGAAGAAGATAATTACCTCAGGTATGTTGTCGACTAACACCATGGTTGAAGAGATTCAAGCGCGATTGTCGGGTGAAGCTCTTGGTGGACCTCGATTTCGCTGAGGTTTCGATAGAGGCGGCAGCCGAGAATTTTGAAGAAGCAATTAGAGTTCAAAGCCAAGTGAAGAAGGAAATGGCAGATTGGTAAATATATTGAAAACTCGGCTGGGCGGCTAAGGGAATGAGATTGGCAATTTTGGAATGAAACTAGTTTCATCCCAAAATTGGGGGGGCATGTGTTGACACCAGATTTTGGAAAAAGAGATTTGCATTCATGGGCCCAGGTGTCAGACTCAAACGACCGGACCGACTAATATAAAAGAAAGAGAATTAACGTGGAAAGAAGGGCCACATCAGCAAGGATCAATTCATGTTGAGGTCAGAGATCGGCAAAGATATAGGAATCTATTGATTAGGGTCCGAGTCATATTTTTTTTCTAAATATTGTAATTGAGTCGTGTTCAGTTAGGACTTTTCTCAGGCTATAAATAAGAAAGCACCGACTATTGTAAAGACATAATCACACAATCAATCAATACAATCAACCCTTTTCGGCTCCGGCCAAACCCTTAGGAGTAGGAGTAGAGTAGATTCTGGTGAAATCTTCAAACAAGCAGGGCTGCATCGGTTGGGTCCGACCTCTGGTTTGCTTGTAAGTATTGCCACGGTTTATATCTTGTTTGTAACGCTGCAACGATTAGGTTCGACCTCGTGCAAGCTTGGTATAAGCTAGTTATCGGTTTAGATTTTATTTGTAAGGCTGCATTGGTTAGGTCCAACCTCTTACAAATAGTCGATCTAAGCTAGTTATCGGCTCTACTAGATTTGGCAATCTAGTAGATTCGTTAAGTTATCGATATTGTTTATTTAAATTGATTTATTTACTATAACAATATCACTGCCCAATCAAGATTGATAGATTGCTAGCTTCTAATATCGTTAAAATCCACTATTTTAGATGCTTGTATGCTTATCTCTGTCAAAATAGTCGATTTAGGTTTATATCGGCAAATCTGTCGATCTTGATTGTTACATGTTGTGCGTTCGAGCTATTTGTGCGATTATAGATGAATTTTAGATTAAAGTAGGCTTGACCTGATGGCTTGTTATGGCTGTATCTTCGGACCCCACTATCAGGTTTATTAGACCAGGTTTGCTTTGATCTTAGATCTATTTATGATTGAATGGATAGATCTCGTTCGTGCTTCATGGATCCTGTATCGGCTAAATAGCCGACCCAATTGCGCTTTTGTTGGGCATTCTTAACGTCACTACCAAAAGTAGACTTAGTTTTCTAATTCTGATAACGGCGCCAAAAATGCCAAACCTACCCCTCATGCCACTTAAGCCAAGTTGTCATCCCCAGCATGACATGAGAGACGCGGTATTGAAATATGCATTTGCTCATCAAGATAAATAATAAAAGGGATCTGCAAGCGCACAGATTAATACCGATATAGCATTTTAACCGGGAAGTATTCCAGGTATCGTTATTTATATTTTTACCACTGGAAAGGGATTTCTAAGTATCATGGTTGATAATGGAATGAGAATATGGAACTGAGTACACATCATTGCATGTATAACCGAGAGTATTTATCAATCTCTTTATACAGGTATAAATGTCACATTAAGTAAAGGTAAAGTGATAATGGTGACAAAGATAATTAATCTGATCAGCTAGCCACATATAATAATGATAAGCACCTCAATAGATATTCTAGCAAGTCATTAGCATGGAATTAGGATGAACTACAAAGATATTCCCTAAGTTATTATTAACTATAAAGTCTAGCATATCATAGTTAGTGCAATTATACTTGGCAATCATGGTGAGAAAAGACTATATCCATGCATAGTGAATATTAGCAAGGAAGATGAAGAACATAGCAATCACTCCCCTGTAATAGTGTTGCTCTGCCTGCTCTATACACGAGAGGGGGACTATATAAGAATCAACGAAGCTGTCACTATCGCGAACTACCCCACAATCCGGCATATAGGGTGCAATCGCAGATAAATACGGTATAGACACCACGTCTACACAATAGTTATCATTCACCCACTGTACACATGGATAAACGCTATACGATCCTAGGCATGTATATAATTCCAATCTAACTAAGCCAAGCATATAACTATGATAAACTAAGAACAATATAATTGCAAATATAATCAAGTAGAGCAAAGTCATAATCAATATATTGAAATAGAATAAAGTCATATTCATAATATTGAAGAACAATGATGAACAATTGAAGAACAAGAGAGGAATTACCAAGAATCCTCTTGACAGATCCGGGAACCAATCGAAGATTGACTCCTTCTAGTTCTAATCCTATGTAGCTATGCTAACTAGAGATCTAGTTGATGTGGTGGCTCTAGGGCATGATCAGAGGCTCTCCTCCTGAATTAGGGTTTGAAGTATGAGACGAGGGCCTCTCCTCCAGGGGCAGGGGCCTTGCTTATATAGCCCTTTCGGATGAATCTGGGCCGTCGGATCAAACCGACATTGAACAGACGGTTTTCCTTGATCCTCTAGGTCGGTGGAGCATAATCCTCGAGGCGGAGCCTGATTGGCTCCAGGGCCAGGGCGGGCGCCCTAGGGACTAGGGCGGGCGCCCTGTCCCCGGCTCTGTTACGCCTCCCGTTCGTTCTCGTGGCTTCTGGACTCTTCTAGATGTAAGATAATTACGTGTTCGGTTAATATCCCGTCATTAATCCGACATGTGGGCCTTTCTTCCGTATTTCCTGATAACCCCCTGCAGAAATAGATAAACAGCAAAACTCGTGGAATTCTGTCAGATAAAACCCTAAGTCTAGGTGTTGGTTTCATTTGGATCCTTTTCTCTATTTATTTGATAGTTATAATTGATACTTAAGGACCGTCAACAGCTTTCACCGGTAGCATGTACGCGTAGCTCAACTAGTTACTGATTACTCTTTTATACTCATTTTATATACTTAGAACACACCGTTATTAAGGCTGCATCCTTGGGATCCCCACTGTTAGCGATGTTCTGAATATATCTAGCAAGTGTAGGAGGTTAATTAGTGCTTGACTGCTATTCATGCATGTTACATATTTTTGAACATATCTATCAATGCGTATTGATTAAGTTAGATCGGCTGATTATATATTATATTTAATAATTACTTTAAATAGAAGTTCTAATCTTATTATTATTATTGCAAGCTTTATTGTTTGGAGTTGACTTTGTAGTCAATTTCCTTTGATCACTGGCTATCTTATGGCCACATATCTTAGAACTGTCTGGCAACAACCGGCAGGTTCCATAATTTGACATTTCCTTTTCCCTTGTCAATTACAGGGTCAAATTGACTGGCACGCCTTGGTTCGTTCTCATCCAAACCAGCTTGTTGAGGCTTAGGGAATCTCAAAGACTTGCTTCACACGATCCTACAAGCCTCCCAAATGTGTTGGCATAGGAACATATTTTGTGTCAACATCTAGATAAACCCTGCAAAAGATACAGATTCACCAAAACTCATGGAATTTGTTAGTTTAAACCCCTAAACCTTTGTTTTTGATCATATTTATGCCCTTATACAAGTTATATTGATGGTTTATAATGGTTGTTAACTACCGTCAACAGTGGTGTTTCGTCAGCTATCCTACGCGATGTGGTCTCAGCATGGCCTTTGTCATAGCCTCCTAATCTCTCGGGGGCATCATACCTGAGTTGGTAGTCGCCCTCTTGACAGATCCGGGAACCAATCGAAGATTGACTCCTTCTAGTTCTAATCCTATGTAGCTATGCTAACTAGAGATCTAGTTGATGTGGTGGCTCTAGGGCATGATCAGAGGCTCTCCTCCTGAATTAGGGTTTGAAGTATGAGACGAGGGCCTCTCCTCCAGGGGCAGGGGCCTTGCTTATATAGCCCTTTCGGATGAATCTGGGCCGTCGGATCAAACCGACATTGAACGAACGGTTTTCCTTGATCCTCTAGGTCGGTGGAGCATAATCCTCGAGGCGGAGCCTGATTGGCTCCAGGGCCAGGGCGGGCGCCCTAGGGACTAGGGCGGGCGCCCTGTCCCCGGCTCTGTTACGCCTCACGTTCGTTCTCGTGGCTTCTGGACTCTTCTAGATGTAAGATAATTACGTGTTCGGTTAATATCCCGTCATTAATCCGACATGTGGGCCTTTCTTCCGTATTTCCTGATAACCCCCTGCAGAAATAGATAAACAGCAAAACTCGTGGAATTCTGTCAGATAAAACCCTAAGTCTAGGTGTTGGTTTCATTTGGATCCTTTTCTCTATTTATTTGATAGTTATAATTGATACTTAAGGACCGTCAACAAACTCCCCCAAGCTTACCTCTTGCTCGTCCCTGAGCAAGGAGAGACTCAGTAGTTGCTGAAATGCCTTTGAATTTTGACGGTACACATGCTTTCAAATAGAGTCTCATCTCTGAGTTAAAGTAAACTGTCAAGACTTAAAACTTACTCATTATACCTTTCACCATGGGGCTTGCAACCGTCACCTTTGTCTTGAGCGGTTAAAAGATAGAACAGTCTAGTCAAGCGCCATGTCTCTTATTCTTGATTAGCTATAGCTCTTGGAGTTTTTTTTTGCAGATTTTCAAATAAAACTCAGAGATTCCTTGTATGACTCTCTCAGGTCTCTCTTTTGTGGTATTTCTGGATCCTCACCAAGGCAGTAATGATGTCTGCCTTCTCTCAAAGCAAAGTAGGTAGTATTTGTGGTATAAGGCAGAGTGACATTGCCTTCTCTCTCATCCTATTCTAATAAGGCTTTTGATATCTGGAGCTCATCGGTGGGAGATAAAGTATACATACTTACAAGACATTTATTGCATAGTCAAACCATGGATCCAGAGAAACAAGCCAATAAGTCAAATCAAGATGTGCATGTGTGGCGAATAAATGGTGTATGGTGGTAGTGATGATAACAATGATGAAAGTCTAATTCTACTTTTGCTCTTTTTGAGGGGATACGTACCTTTCTTGCTTTTAAAGCTCTTGAGGAGAATGAGGTGCTCTATATTTTCTTTTTTTTTCCTCTCAGGTGGGTATCTTGTACCCCTAATTCTACTGTCGGACACTTGTCCATTTTTACCTCTCTTCTCACACTTTTTCTTTTTTTTTCATCGAGGTTCTGAGCACTTGCTCCTTTTTATTTCCTCGTATCTTTTTCTTTTCGAGGTTTCGGGCACTTGCCCCTTTTTATTTCCTCGTATAGAGCACTCATCTCCTTAGAACAATATAGCAAGTGGTAGTAACCAAAATAGCTTGAGCATTTATTTCACAGAGGATAACAAGAATGGGAAAATATTTTTGGCTATTCTCTCCCGGATTAGGAGTAGAATAATTTTATGTGGATCTGGAGATGAGAATGAGTGGATATATGTGGATGCGTACTTTCGGAGTAGAAGCAGCATGTATGAGTGATCGTGCAAGTGAATCTTGATTTTAACCGCATGACAAGCTCCTAAGGGTCTACACAGCTTGACTACACTCAATGCTCATAAGCAGTAAGTAAAGGTATGGCTTAAAGTCTAGCAAGCATGTATGTATGGCTGTGGTAGGAACTTAAACTCTCATCATACAGGAACTCATCATGTAGCATTTTAAGATTTTCAAAGATAAAATTCTCCAGAATTCTAGCATCTCTAGGAATAGATAAACAGCAGCTCAACCTTCCCATATCATATCCGTTAACAACTTAGACTTTAGATCAAGTTCTCTTCCCACAAGTTCAGGTTTAGAGCAAGCTTTAAATGATAACAGTTATGTCTAAACTTAGAGAGAGGACTTCAAATTTGAAAGTTAGGCAAAGCAACTATTCATCATATCCATGCTAGAGTTTTATTATTATTTAGATTCTGTTTAGCATAGCCACTTTATTTATTTATTAAAACACACTAAGCAAAAGATACAGGTATATATATATAAGCACAAAATCTTTATTTGATTTTTTTTTCATAGTTATGTATATTTTTATTTTTATAGGGTAGAAGTATATATAAATATAAAGATAAAGATAGAAATACTTAGCAAGATAATGGAGGTGCTCTCCCCCAAGCTGGATCTTGACATAATCTCTTCTGATGTAGCTAGCAGATGGCGGAGATGTATTTGAAAGTCGGCAGCACCCTGACAGCGATTAGAATGTCCTCCGTCTGCTAGTCTCCTTGAATTCTGTGAAGCTCAAATAGACAACAAAGCTTTGTGGAACTGATTAAGTGTTAGCATAAATATCTAGCCTTTATCATGCTGAGCCTCCTTGATTTTTTTATGTTGTTTTTTTTCTTTTATAAAGCAGAAGAAAATATTTATGTATTTATTATATATATATTTTTTATGCCACCACAGTGAATGTACTTATGGGTTTTATGCCACTCGCATACTCACATGGGGCTTTAGGGTTTTTAACATTTTTATTTTCTTTTTAAGATAGTATGAATATGATTAACTAAGCAAACTATTTAAGATAAAGTAAATAATTAAAAGGAAAGGATAACTACCAAGTTACCTCTTGGCAAGGCGTTCGGTGTTTTTAAGTCCTCCGAACGGGACTCTTATTCGTTCAGTCGTCCTGGGACTTGGTGGATGGCGTAGTCGGTGGTTCCGGCGGCGCCTCCTCTTCATGTACAACTGTCTTTTCTTTCTATACCTGTCTCGGTGCTTCGGTCTCCTCAGGACAGTGTTGGTTGAGTGGTATGTCTTCAGATCTTACCACTTCCCCTTCATAATCTGCCCATCCGTCCTTGATGACCTGTTGCTTCTGATTGTGGTTACGCCGCCTTCTTCTTGTCCTGACCTGCTTGGATTCTTCAAATACATAGTTAGGGTCAGTAAAGTAAAGACGTACCTTCTCAGAGGGGAAGTGCATGTGGACTTCTCCAGTTCCAATGTAAATGATTGCTTTGACAGTACTAAGGAATGGTCTTCCAAGGATGATGGGTGGATCGTATTCATCTTCTCCCATGTCAATAACCTGAAAGTCTGTATGGACAAAGTGATCGTCTATCTTGACAAGGACGTCAGTTACTGTACCTTCGACCTGTCGGAATGTCTGATCTACCATCTGGAGCTGAATATATGTTGGGTTTAAGGGCATGGTTCCGAACAGAAGTTCATAGGTGACCTTGGCCATTATGTTGACGCCCGACCCAGTGTCGCAAAGTGTCTTGTAGAAGTGGGACCCATTAATGGAGCAATAAATGCTTGGCATACCTGGGTCATCCTTCTTAGGCAAGAACGGTGACTTGAGTTGGTGATCTTGACCTTTGTGCACGGCAGTGACCATCTTAGCTGTCTCGGCCCACACTTGCTTCTTGCTCTTGTTCCTCCTGTTGGTCCTCTTCCTTGGTTCATATTGGGGTTGCTCTGGGATTTGTGCGGTCTTGTTCTTGAAGGAAAACGTTTCCTTCCTCCCCTTGATGTAGAAACTGATCTTGGCAGCACTAGCATAGATGATAGCTCCCGTGGTGTTTAGGAATGGTCTCCCTAGGATGACGAGAGCCCTCTCATCAGAACCGGTCTCTATCACTACGAAGTCTGCTGGAGCGTACGATGAACCCACTCGGACACAGATGTTCTTCAATATTCCTCTCGGGAAACTCAGTGTCCTATCTGCAAGCTGCAAACACATGGTTGTTTCTAATAATGGTTGTGAAAAGAGTTTTTCATAGAGTACCCTGGGCATGATGTTGACGCTGGAGCCAAAGTCACAGAGTGCTTCTGGGAAGTCTCGCATGCCGATGGAGATCGGGATGACGGGGCGTCCTGGATCACCTCTCTTGACCGGCAGACGGTCAGTACTTACTTCCACGATAGGGTTACTCCAGTAATCTCCTGCATCAAACATGTCTACAAGATTTGCAGATTCTAGTCCTTCCGGTTATGATGGTATACCGGGGTTAGTAGCAGGAACAGCAGCAGCTATTTGATTCAACTGAGATTCAATCATTTTATTAAAGCTAATCTGGTTCTTGATGGCAGTAGAGAAATTACCCATTCTATTATTTATATTTTCTAGTATTTTATCATTAGATGCCAATTTCTTAGACAGGTTATCCATTAGCTTTCCTTGGTTGGACACTAACTCTCTCAAAGGTGGATAATTATTATTATTATTGAAAGAGTTGTTACCTTGGTAATTACCTGAGTAGTTAGGCCTCTGTTGATTCCAACCTTGATTCTGCTGAGGACGGTTGTAGTAGTTGTTGTTATTGTTGATGTAGTTCACGTCCTCCAGCAACTCAGGACAGTGATTGCCCGAGTGTCCAGTACCTCCACACTCCTCACAAGTCATGTGGGAGTCGTAGACGTACATGACTTCTTTCTTTTCTCCAGCTCGATCATCGAGCTTCTTCATGAGTAGGTCTAGCTTGGCAGACAGCATGTCTACCTCCTTGAGCTGGTGCATACCTCCACCTCTCTTGCGTGTCTGAGTTCTTTCTTCATTCCAACCTTGGTTGGATGCCATCTTCTCCACAAGAGCTGTGGCTTGAGGTATGGTGAGTGATAGGAATGCTCCTCCAGCTGCAGCATCCATGGTTTCACGGGCACTGTTAATGAGCCCATGATAAAATGTCTGCATCAACAGCCAGCTTTCCATTCCATGATGGGGACATTCTAGGATGTAGTCTTGGAAGCGCTCCCATGCTTCTGGAACGGATTCATCATGTTGTTGCTGAAAACTTGTAATCTTCCCATGGAGAGCATTGGTCTTGCCCATTGGAAAGAACTTAGCCAGAAAGTTCATAGAGCAGAGTGCCCACGTAGTGTTCTTCTCCTTTGTAGCGTAGAACCACTGCTTCGCTCTCCCCAACAGTGAGAATGGGAAAAGGCGAAGTAGTATGGCGTCTCTGGGGACTTCAGCCATGGTGAAAGTGCTGCAGATCTCCAGGAAGTGTTGAAGATGAGCACTAGCGTCTTCATGTGGCTTCCCACAGAACTGGTTAGCTTGCACCATGTTGATGAGCCCAGGCTTGAGCTCGAAGTTGCGGTCGATCTCCCCAGCAGGTCCAGTGCGGATGTTGTCCGTAGTGGGAGCTGAGAACTCGCGGATCGACTTGTTCGCCATGGCTTCGAATTCAGTCGACAAATTTCGGATGAAACTTTGGCGGTCTTCGGATTTGAATGAAGCTTTGTGCTGAAGTGTTGACGATGTCTTCTTGAGCTTGGCTCTTGTTCTTCTGAATAAGGCTTCGGGATCGTCAACAAAGTTGTCTGGAAGATGTCTTCTATTCATGCATCACCCTGCAATAAATAATCAAAATGGAAAATACAGGGGTAAAACTGTATAAGAGAATTGATAAGCTCGATCAGATTAGTGATGCAAATGATGACTCAAAGTTCCGTATTCATTCCTACTTAGTAATCAACCTTCCCCGGCAACGGCGCCAAAAATGCTTGTTGGGCATTCTTAACGTCACTACCAAAAGTAGACTTAGTTTTCTAATTCTGATAACGGCGCCAAAAATGCCAAATCTACCCCTCATGCCACTTAAGCCAAGTTGTCATCCCCAGCATGACATGAGAGACGCGGTATTGAAATATGCATTTGCTCATCAAGATAAATAATAAAAGGGATCTGCAAGCGCACAGATTAATACCGATGTAGCATTTTAACCGGGAAGTATTCCAGGTATCGTTATTTATATTTTTACCACTGGGAAGGGATTTCTAAGTATCATGGTTGATAATGGAATGAGAATATGGAACTGAGTACACATCATTGCATGTATAACCGAGAGTATTTATCAATCTCTTTATACAGGTATAAATGTCACATTAAGTAAAGGTAAAGTGATAATGGTGACAAAGATAATTAATCTGATCAGCTAGCCACATATAATAATGATAAGCACCTCAACAGATATTCTAGCAAGTCATTAGCATGGAATTAGGATGAACTACAAAGATATTCCCTAAGTTATTATTAACTATAAAGTCTAGCATATCATAGTTAGTGCAATTATACTTGGCAATCATGGTGAGAAAAGACTATATCCATGCATAGTGAATATTAGCAAGGAAGATGAAGAACATAGCAATCACTCCCCTGTAATAGTGTTGCTCTGCCTGCCCTATACACGAGAGGGGGACTATATAAGAATCAACGAAGCTGTCACTATCGCGAACTACCCCACAATCCGGCATATAGGGTGCAATCGCAGATAAATACGGTATAGACACCACGTCTACACAATAGTTATCATTCACCCACTGTACACATGGATAAACGCTATACGATCCTAGGCATGTATATAATTCCAATCTAACTAAGCCAAGCATATAACTATGATAAACTAAGAACAATATAATTGCAAATATAATCAAGTAGAGCAAAGTCATAATCAATATATTGAAATAGAATAAAGTCATATTCATAATATTGAAGAACAATGATGAACAATTGAAGAACAAGAGAGGAATTACCAAGAATCCTCTTGACAGATCCGGGAACCAATCGAAGATTGACTCCTTCTAGTTCTAATCCTATGTAGCTATGCTAACTAGAGATCTAGTTGATGTGGTGGCTCTAGGGCTTGATCAGAGGCTCTCCTCCTGAATTAGGGTTTGAAGTATGAGACGAGGGCCTCTCCTCCAGGGGCAGGGGCCTTGCTTATATAGCCCTTTCGGATGAATCTGGGCCGTCGGATCAAACCGACATTGAACGGACGGTTTTCCTTGATCCTCTAGGTCGGTGGAGCATAATCCTCGAGGCGGAACCTGATTGGCTCCAGGGCCAGGGCGGGCGCCCTAGGGACTAGGGCGGGCGCCCTGTCCCCAGCTCTGTTACGCCTCCCGTTCGTTCTCGTGGCTTCTGGACTCTTCTAGATGTAAGATAATTATGTGTTCGGTTAATATCCCGTCATTAATCCGACATGTGGGCCTTTCTTCCGTATTTCCTGATAACCCCCTGCAGAAATAGATAAACAGCAAAACTCGTGGAATTCTGTCAGATAAAACCCTAAGTCTAGGTGTTGGTTTCATTTGGATCCTTTTCTCTATTTATTTGATAGTTATAATTGATACTTAAGGACCGTCAACAGCTTTCACCGGTAGCATGTACGCGTAGCTCAACTAGTTACTGATTACTCTTTTATACTCATTTTATATACTTAGAACACACCGTTATTAAGGCTGCATCCTTGGGATCCCCACTGTTAGCGATGTTCTGAATATATCTAGCAAGTGTAGGAGGTTAATTAGTGCTTGACTGCTATTCATGCATGTTACATATTTTTGAACATATCTATCAATGCGTATTGATTAAGTTAGATCGGCTGATTATATATTATATTTAATAATTACTTTAAATAGAAGTTCTAATCTTATTATTATTATTGCAAGCTTTATTGTTTGGAGTTGACTTTGTAGTCAATTTCCTTTGATCACTGGCTATCTTATGGCCACATATCTTAGAACTGTCTGGCAACAACCGGCAGGTTCCATAATTTGACATTTCCTTTTCCCTTGTCAATTACAGGGTCAAATTGACTGGCACGCCTTGGTTCGTTCTCATCCAAACCAGCTTGTTGAGGCTTAGGGAATCTCAAAGACTTGCTTCACACGATCCTATAGGCCTCCCAAATGTGTTGGCATAGGAACATATTTTGTGTCAACATCTAGATAAACCCTGCAAAAGATACAGATTCACCAAAACTCATGGAATTTGTTAGTTTAAACCCCTAAACCTTTGTTTTTGATCATATTTATGCCCTTATACAAGTTATATTGATGGTTTATAATGGTTGTTAACTACCGTCAACAGTGGTGTTTCGTCAGCTATCCTACGCGATGTGGTCTCAGCATGGCCTTTGTCATAGCCTCCTAATCTCTCGGGGGCACCATACCTGAGTTGGTAGTCGCCCTCAGGTCGTTGGTCATCTTGCTGCTTGTGGAGCCGACGGCTATGATCCCGAGTTCTGGGGTCATGGCCTTCATTGGCTTAGATGGCCTCAAAAGTTAAGGCTGCTGTCGTGGCCTGCATCTCGTAGTGGATGGAGTCGTACATCTGTCTTGTCAGGCCATATTTGGATGGTGGGCTATCGTATTGGTCGTTATCGCTCGGCAGTGTTGTCTTGTCTATGCTGCGTGGCGCAGGGATGGTGTCTGACCGGGCTGAGGGCACTGTTGTCCCCTCAATCCATGTGGGGTCAGTGTGGCATGAGTGCTCTTATCAAAGCAGGTATGCTTGGCATGGCTCGATCGCTCCCCGTTCCTCCCAGAGGCCAGGACGGAGGAGGGGTCATGAGGAGTTGCGTAGCGCGCGGTGAAGGCTGAGGGAAGAGGTTGTGGCCAACCCTTGCCTTAGTGTTTGGCCTAGGTTCGCGTAGCTTAGCTGGGCCTTGATCGTTTGGGCTTACAACAGCTGGTGTACCGTGGGCTGCCCGATCAGCTAGCTAATCAGTGTCTTGAGATACCCGGGGTACCATAACCCCAACAACAATGTTCAACTTTGGTCTTATTTTTGCAAAATATACCAGGTTGATTGTTTGATGCATATACTAGATGATCATGGGAAGAAATTCTGACATCTTGAAAAATGACTCAACCATTTTAGCATTTGTTCTGGAGTAGGATCAAGAAAAATGTGTTGGACACAATCCGCACATGCACCGTGTACCATAGGCATATCATCAAGTTCATCCTTGCGTCTTAGTTTCTACCCTCTCCCTGTCTCTAATTAGATCACATACACTAATGCAAAGCTATAGAATATCACTTTTCTTCACATGAGGGACATCGATCAGATGGGCATGTTTGTAACAGCACCTTCGCCCCTCTTGTGGCTGAAGCTGGTAGTGGGAAACTACCCTTCTACCCCGTTGCTGTTTTGGTGTTGATCTAGTAGTTGTACGCTGATGACCCACCATTGTCGTTATTGTTTTTGCTACTCTCCTTCACTTTGTTATCCTGATCCTACTGCTGATCACTAGCAACTTGCTACAGCTCTACTTCGGTGGCTGGTGTTCATGCATAACTGCTAACGTCATTGATGTAGTTGTCAAGCTGATGACGCCCACTAGAGCTCACCTGCTACATCATTCATTCCCTCCACCAGCCGTGTCTGCATGGGATCAGTTGCTAAGGCCCGCATCCTAGGTAGAAATGACATGTCCATTCCAATTTCCTAACATAGATAGTCTAGTGAAGCTAGCATACTAATGTCAAGAACTACTACTCACCAAAACATATCTTTACTAATACACGGCTATAAGATATCCTTATTTATTATTATATTTATATATCTACTCATATTCTAGTTTCATAAAGCTATACTCTAGATAAGGAAAGAGATATTATAGGACCAGTTGCCCATAGAATAAGACCGAACTTAACTACCTATAACTGTCCCAACTACCCATGTGTACTACCCCCAAAATCACTTTCCCTACTGCTAAGTTGAAATGAAAATGCCCATTTCCAATCCTCATAGTTAGACCAGACTCTCAGACATAGTTTGTTTAACCTATGAATAAAGCTATTCTTGGTATAGAGATAAATAAGAAGATCTCCAATTAGGGGTAGGCACAATATGGAAGGTAATCGATTGACGAGACCCACCAGAACTTCAAATTTCAGTCTTTTATACGTTACCTACCTAGAAACATGTTAGGTCATGTCTTAACATTCCATTCTAAGAAAGAATCCACCTCTCCTCAACTACCGAGAATCAGCCTTATTTCTCTAGCTATAAGAGAGGTTTATTTCATTTTATATTCCAAAATTGAATACCCTCATGTCTTTACTATCACAAGTCGTTGGGACCCTATGACTTTATTTCTTGTTATTTTTAAATGAACCAATAAAGCTACTATTTTTTGTATTAAAAAGAAGCAAGATTAGATTGCACAATACAATGACCCCAAAGTTGATAATACCATCATCCATAAAAACCTTTGTTATTTGGTTCAAATGGTAACATACCCTATGTTCAACTTTGGTCATCTTATTTTTGCAAACATACCAGGTTTGTAAGGATCCTTACTAGCCTAGAGGGGGGGTGAATAGGCCTAGAAAAATCTTCAACAAAAACTCAACATAGCAGTTCAGTAACTGTCGGTAGTACCGACTCTGTCATTAGTACCGATGCCAAGCGTCGGTAGTATCAACCCCTACAGGAGAGCTACAAAAAATGAGATAAATCAACTTCAAATTTAGATTTATGAATTACCCCACTTCTTATGGATAGATGAGCTGTCTGAGTACTCCCTTGACCTTGGAGCACCACCAATTTGTAGATCATGACCAAAACCTAAGAAATAGCTTGAGGGAGAGAGAGACAACGAAGAACAAGAAGTTTCAAGTAATCACAACAACAATAAGCACGCGGGACACAAGGATTTATCCCGAGATTCAACTTACCACTAAGGCTTGCCTACATTCTCATTGTTGAGGTGACCACTAAGGTTGGAGTCTCTTTCACCTTCTTGCCCCTCTCAAGCAACCACAAAGGTAAACTTGAGTTCTTCACTAGAAAATCGAGGGTGATATAAACTTCCAAGGTTCTCCCACAGATTAGGAGCTCTTGGGCAACACCTAGCTGGCTAGGGGCAAATCTCCTAGAATAACAAATGCAAATCCAACTGGCTTGACAAAGAAATCGAGTGCTCAAGCTTTGAATCGATGTTTCTCTCACCAAATCCCTTCTCTCAACTCAATCTCTTCCAAGATTTGAAGCCAAAAGCAAGAGTGGAGAAGAGGAGAAGGCCTTAAGAGCTTCAGAGGTGTTTTCTGAAGTTGGGGCGTGAGGGGGTGAGTGGGTAATGGTTACATTGAGAGAGGATGTGTAACAGAACCGACCAAATTATAAGAGCACAAGTACGAAAACACGCACCGAAGCGCTCAAATTTTCAAACTTGAGCCCATATAATCCCGGTAGTCAATCGAAACCACGAAGGATTTCAAACCAAACTGCTTACAACCAGGATCGCATCATTCAACATACACATCATACGTTACATTTCACAAGTAGATCCGAAATAAGTTTACACCACGGAGTTGCAAATATTACAAACCAAGTTTGGAAAGTAGCGGAAGCATAACACACACCAGTTGATTAACTACTGCCAGTCTTGTTGATCGACAACCCGCAAAAGCATGAGGAAAGTACATAAAGACGATCACGCCCTAGTGATCTAGTCATCATCACCCGCAGGGTGGAGACATGTCTTGCAGAAGCCTTGATAGAGCATATCATCTGCAACAGGGGGAATAAACCCTGAGTACTGGAATGTACTCAGCTAGACTTACCCGTCAAAAACCAGAAATGAAATGACACCAAGGATGATGCAAGGCTTACACAAGAGGCTAGCTGACACCACATTTTGCATAAAGGCATAAGTAGTTGAAACTCTTATAACCGGTACTAGCAGTGAATTTTAGCATTTACCTGTCATCTATCTTAGCACCTGTACTAAGCATGCACTGGATCATCATCAAACAATTATTCATATTTTATCCATAGCAGGAATAAATTGTGGCAACAGTGTATCATTCTCTTAACCATCTGTTCAATTAATGAGATCTACGTTGCCGCTGCTCAAGTCAAGTGCTCACTAACCGGGAGCGACGGCGATTTGAATCGAATTCCTATCCAGCTGGAGGGGTATTTCTAACACTTACCGCGTAGACCCCTGCCAGGGTCGCACAAGCCACCTTTCGTATGATTCAGGAATCGCGGGTCCGAATGATGTCGCGACCCCAAGGGTGACACTCTGCCAGGTGATAGGGACTCTAACCCCCCTTGGTCTCACGCCAATATCCCCAAGCACATCCTTTCTCTCCTCCAAGAAGCAACCTACCATTCGATTCCCGGCCTGAATCACATTACTCGGCTTCGCGGTCGGAACGACTTATCCGGCCAACTAAGTGTTAGACTGCGTTCAACATGACTCAAGGACGTACAGCGAATCGGTCCTTAAACGACTCAGACGGGCATGGCTCCACACCCAAGACGTGAAGTGTCTTGCAGCTGTACCATCGAACTCCCGCCCAGTCTCAATTTCATTTTAAAGCATGGTTCCATCACGATAGCCATAAGCCACTCGCGACCCAATCCTATCTATCGCGGATGACCGGAAATCACCCGACTTCTACCGTACTAAGCAGGGCTAAGCATTGACACGTGCCTAAACCTAATATAGGATTAAGTACGATATCTGGACAAGGACAGGTAAAATGCAGCAAGTGTTTTCATATAACTCCTAGAACTTAATGCAATAAACAATTAAAAGTACTCAAGATAGATTTATAAAATGATGGGTTCAGCATGCACCGGAGCTTGCCTTTGAGAAAGGTCGAAGGCCGGTGGTCAGGGCACTCAGGAAGGTCTTCTGCGGAAGCTTCTCCGCCGGTTGGTTCCTCTGCTGGCTCCGGCTGGTTCTGGATCTCCTCCGGTACCACTTGTTCGAACTCGAGGAGTGTTACCCCCTCCGGAACACCTATTGCATGAGTGCATAATAAATCTCATGGATGCATAGTAAAAGATGCAGTATGCTCGGAATGAAATGCATTACAACATTTTTAAAGCTCTATTCAAATCACTTCAAAAGAGTAGGTGCAAATTTCCTCTCCGGTAGAGAAGTACTCACCTAATCTACTTAACCTAAGATAAAGCTGCTCTTCTTCAGTTAAGGCCCTAACACCTAAAAATTACAAAAGTAGCATTTCTTACGGTACCACACCACATCCAACAGCAAAATACCACAGTAAAACATTCTGGACAGCAGCTACTTGCTTTTAACATAACTGGAGATTCCCAACTCCAAAAGATATGATCTAAGACAATCTGGAAAGCCTAAGAAAAGCACTACAATTCATTTTCAGACCTCAACCCCAAACTCCTAAGTTTTCCATGTCGAATTTCATAAGTTCCAGAATCTGTTCTCTCTAAACAGAGAGTAGCAAATTCTGGACTGTCACTTTAAACAGCAATAACTCTCAAACTACTAAGCCAAATGCTCTCCAATTTTGACACAAGCTAGTTCATCAAGTTTACTACAACTTGGGTATTTACAAGTTTTCCAGCAACCATATTTATCAAAGGTCAAACTTAGAAATACTACCAGCTGTCCAGAAAACCTAGAATTGAAAGGATTAAATATTTATTTATGTGGCAAACATCCCTTAAAACCAAATTAATGCTACCACAAGTTCACATAGGTCACAAAAACACCAAAAAGTAGGGTGTGCCCACCTAGAACATTTATTTATACTCATTTCTTAATTTACTTAATTAATTAAGTGGAACTTTAAACATATATGTAAACTGCTCCTAAAATTCTACAAAAATTACAGGGGACTCTCTGACCCAAAAAGGGACTACTGTAAAAATTTAAACTAATTTTATTCACAGGAACTCCCTATACAAAATTCACAAGTCCAAAAAGCTGATTTTGTATAATTAATAAATCATATTGAAAAGTATCAAACAACAGATTTCATAATTTTCTTGGACACTTTAGGGTACTAAGACATTCTCCAAAAAGTTACAAGAACATTGCACATGTAGAAAAATTACTAAAATTCATTCAATTATTTCTTAGAATAACAAGATAGCCCTATAACTTGAAAAGTGTTTAAGCAATAATGCCCAAATTTTTACCATAGCTAGAGCAAGTATAAAGTAACCTACCCACCAAATTTCATAATTTTTGGGATACTACAGCTCAAGTTATATATTTAACAAATTTGCATGCATTTCAAAACACATTTAAAAGATCTAATAAATTCTCCCAGAATTTAAACATCACATACCAGATTTATATTTTTCTAAAATACTACACAACATGTAGATCATAACAAAATTTATCCCATGATTTTTGATCAAGTACAACCCTAGATCTACATTTTCCAAACTACCACAAAAATCTGTGACAAAAAGAAAAAGAAAACATTACTACACCCTCACTGCTACAGTGCCGGGCCGGCCAGGCTTGACTGCTTGGCCCCGCACGCGGCTCAGCCCGGCACGCGGCTCGGCCCAACGCGCGGCTCGGCCCAGCTCGCTGGCTCAACCGGAGCCGAGACCGGGGGACGCCGACACGCGGGCCCCGTACGTCATAGAGAGCAGCGCAGGGCGCGGCTTTGCACGGCCACCGCTCGTCGACGGCGAGACCACCGGCGGCGAGGTCACCGTCGTGGTCCTCCCCGCGACCACCCGCACACCAGGGTACCACCAAAATGACCGGTGGAGCACGGAAACACCGCCACCAGCGCGCATGGCGGACGGCGGAGGGAGACGACGGTGCTCCGGCGAGGTCCGGCCATCGTAGGTGCAACGAAGCTCGGTACGAGCTTCTTGGACTCACGGGGAAGCTGAGGGAATGGAGAAAAAGGGGTGAAAGGGGCCCGGTGATAGCTGGCCACGGTGAGCTCCAACTCCGGCGAGGTCGGCCCGCGACGGTGATGACGGAACCGGTGAAATTCGCCCTCACCTTTGCTTGACCGGCTCGTCGGAGGGGCGACCGAGGTAAAGGAGGCGGTGGCGGAGGTGTGGGCGAGCTTTGGCGGCTTGCGGTGCCACGGCGCACGCTCACGAGCTTGTGGGAGAGGGCGGCGTCAATGGTGCTTAGTTTTTCCGCCTCGGTGAGCACCACAGAGAGGAGAGAGTTAAATGGACGGAGTGGAGGGCAGCAGCAGCACTCGGGCAGCATGAACGCGCCAGCGCGCTCGCGAGTGGGGGCGAAATCGGAGCATGCCGGCCACGCGGCGTTCTGGCCCTGTGCGCAGTCGGCCACGGCCGTCAGTGTTTGAACCCAATTTCCCGATTCAGTCATAATCACGACGACTGACAGCGTGATTTCATCGCCCCACCGCTCGTGATCAAGGCTGATTCGATGAGAGCCATAGTTAACAAAAAGGTTGAGCTACGTGAGGGCTTCAGCATTGTCAATAGGTTCATGAGCTAACTCGGCTTGGTTAGTGAGATACAACGCCCCAAAGTGAGGCACATGAAAGCTGAACTGAGTTTCAGTTATTCCCCCCCGACTGAAACCCGATTTTCGAAGCACTCCAACTCATAAACCATTGGGAACCAGGCTTGGGTGATGTTGGCAATGTTGTAGAGCTACATGAGGACTACAAGTTTGTCAATATGAGTGGAAGCTGCTTTGGCCTGGTTTGCAAGCTACAAGCTTCTAAAGTAGGCCTCAGTAAAACTGGAGGGTCAAATGAAGACTTAGAAAAATTCTAAGTGTTGAGGCAGCCCCTCTAGCTGACTTGTGGGCCACTTTTGAGCATGTTTTGGTCAGTTTCATGAGATGGTCATATTGAGACTTTTGTTCCCCATAAAATTTCCTACAACTTTGCTTAAGGGTGCTCCTCCATGCAAGGTCTCTAAGCTAGACTTTTTAATTGGTCAAACTAGAGCATCCTAGGGCCAAATGGTGGTCAACCATCTCTTGGAGGGCATTTTTGTAATTTTGATCAACATGAACCTTGCTCCAAGAGTTACCCTAAGTATAACTAAGGTGTTGTAGGACATAATTGCCTACTCTACCTTTTTGTTACACCAACTATCAAGTATCACATGATGTGAGCCAAACAAAACTTCTAGAAACAATCATATGTGTTGCATCACATAAAATAACATGAATGATGCATGCTTATGCTTATGCAAATGCAATGCAATTATGGAGCTAAACACTTGAGGTGTTACAGGATGAGTATATATAGGTCTAGCTCAAATCTAACCGTTTAGAGCAGCGTCAGTAGTACCGGTTAGCGCTGGTACCACCGATGCTAGGCGTGGCCGAGAAACAGGGCCCGTTGGTACTATCGGTTAGCGCTGGTACTACCGACAATGGGCGCACCAATCAGAAGACGGTGCCAGGTACCGAAACTGTCGACCTGAGTCAGTACTACCGACAGAGAGGAAAAACTAAGCCCTATTCTTAAGTGTCCGTGTGTGATACAGTGCCTCTCGATTGGTTTTAATCTTATCCTTGATCATTCTATCTTCTTCAGATCACCTAGATTTGCATCCCTCTTTATAGTGCGGCATAACCTAAACTCAAAATCAAATATAAAAGAATTTAAATGCCTTTGAGTTCATCACCGGGTCTTTTTTGTAATTTTAGGTGTCACCATAGCATGTATTATCCCCATTCTTATTTTACCTACTTATCATTTCGGTAGTTCTCATTAGTTCTCCAATTGTGTGGTCATTATCACCAAGACCCACAATCACTACTACACGCGTGCCTTTCACAGCCGCGTCGTAACCCATATCGCAGTCCAATTTCATCCTCGACAGTAAGCTGTCAACAATGATGGTCATAGCCTTCACCGTCGCCATCTGGGGTCGACTACGGTGTACACTAACACTACTGATTGGCTTATGATGCATCCATGATTAGGTCCTTACTTTAGTCGCATTGGAGCACGACCCGGCTGTGGATGTACACTAACACTGCTATATTGGCAAATAATCCAATTGTGTCGAGGCTATCAAAGCTGTCATGTGGGCACATCAACCGCCTGTGTAGTGGTCACCAGCACCATCGCCTTGTACTTTGACCTAACTGTCAGCGGTGCAGGTTCACTGTCGGTTTGACGGTCGAGACGCCTGTGCAGACGTTAACACCACCATCGCTTCAATGTATGATCCGCCAATACAAAGGTTATGGTCACTGTCGCCTTGCACCACGATCCGCCTTTGATGATCGTTTAGTCGGTGTCGGGTTACTATAGTGGTGATATACTTTTGATCCCTGCCACATCATACCTATAGCGACGGTGATAGAATTTCATCCCGTTTCACAATAGTTACTAATTCAGCTGGGCCCTTAATAGCTTGCTGAACACAAAGCATACAGATATATAATCATTACATCCATAAATCGTGTTCACAAACATGAGTACTTTTTACAATAACAATGGACGCTGCCATAACATCTTTCTCAACTGATGTCCTAACACAAGCGATACATAGAGCATACTAAAGGTACTGATCTATATAGACTTACATAACGAAACTACGTAGCTGTGCTCCTTATATGTGGCACTCCTGCTTGCAAGACAAAATGAATATAATTAGTGCATCCTTCGGATTGGTACCCAATACACCATGGAATCCCTCTTATTCATCTCTGATCCATAACCTGAATAAAGTAGTAGAATTAATAATATTAAACATACTTGTTAACGAGCCAAAATTAGCCTATACATACATAGAATGAAAACAACTCCCTACTTGAACAAAGACTGTCGTGATGATGAAATGCATGAAATGCACCTTTACTGCTCTACTAAAGACTCCATGAACAAGGAAATATAAGGAAGGTAGTAAGGCATGTTCATATGGAAATGCCATCTTGATATACAAAAGCGGATGATACGGGCATGGATGACATGAACCTTTATGCGGTCCATGTCATATGCAATCAATAATTCCATTCTGGGTGAACTATAATCGCTCTGTACTCCTCATCACAAAGCTTAAAACCAACTTTAATATTTATGCATCCAAATAGTTCCTTTGTGTCCACAACATGTTTCAAAATCCAGTAATCAGTACCATAGTCTTCAAGTTTTCACACTAAAAGCTAAGACCTATTACAAAAATCAGCACACACACACACACAAGTGACCCTGAGCTTGATGGATGGACATTTTAGCACCACCTGGTTTACAAATTGTCCTCCATGTCTCTCCCTCCATATCCACAGCAACTATCACAAAGTACTCAACCATGTGCATAAAACCATTAAGAAAAACACTTCTCGATTTCGAACAAAGAACAATACTACTCACCCCATTCAGATTCCTTAAAGATCTATGTTGCAGCTTTAGATGAGTAGATCTCCACACCTACGCACGCACCCTCCACCTCAACAATTTCAATCACATGGAAGTGCGAGGACATTGGGTCAAAACCTAAGCGAGCCCGACCAATAGAATGGATGCTACGCCATAGTACATGCCATTTGTGGGTCATCGGATTGCAAACAACATAACGACATAATCTATCAGGCCTAGCACACTAGCAAAGGACGAGACCGCTGCAACAATCTGAGACTAGGACTTTTTAAGGGGAAAGGGCAAAAAGGACAAGGAGGGCCGTTCACCGGTGATGCTGGTGAAGTGGTGATTACCCTTCCACCAGCTACCACAGAAGAAGCTGACGATAGTCTATGAAAGCTTCTTATGTTGATAGGAGTGGGAGATGACGTGCCTCCAGGAGCGACCGACACACTTGTCGCAGCATAGGACCGGGTGGGGAGGTAGCTAAAGATGTTGGCAAGCAAGTTGTCTGAGAGGCTGTCCACTGTGTTCCTCATGTTGCGGGCCTCCTTCATTTGGAAGGACACTAGCAGCCGAAGAGATAAGGCCACCCTACCGTGGAATTGCATCAATAAACATTAGTAAGGAGATGAGTTTCGAGGAGAAGGGATGGCGATGCAAGTAAGGCCTTATTACACTTGCCTTTGGATCTGGCGGTGGTGAGCACGAGTGGCAACGCCGGTGACAGCCGTAGTTTATGCGCTGGTGGATCTATACGGGCAAGCTGGTGATGTGCATCGATGTGGAGCAAGAGCTGAGCAGTGGTGATGAGCAAGAGCGGCGATGATGAACAATAGCAATGAGGACAAGAAAAGCTATGTGTGTGTAGGGGAGGAAGGGGGTGACGGTGGGGGTAGGATTTGGGTGGGATGTTGGGGCAGGGGTTGCTTGCTCTCTGCGTAAATTTTATGCCACGCGGGAATTGAACTTTCATCAGTTTCGTGTGGGAGGGTTCAAACGCGGGATTGGAAATTTTGCAACTAAGCGGCGGTGAATGCACAGTACCATCATCGGTGGTTGGGCCCTATTATCACCGTATGATACGTTGATGAACACTAAGGCACACAATCTTAACGTTCGGCATTGAAACAAAGCGAAACTACGCACTTAGAAAACTAAGAAAAGCACAATTCCAATACTCAGATTGAATGGAAGCCAACTTGAGTTAGATGGTGAATAATAAGGCACACATATTTACATTGAAAGAAAGCCAAACTGCGCACTTAGAAAACATGAGGAAAGCAAAATGCCAGTACTCTCCGATTGAAAGGAATCTAACTTAAGTTCCATACATTCATACTGAATAAGTCGGTGGACACTACCAAGCTAACAAGCATGCCAAAAGCTAAAATACAGATACTAATTAGGCTGACACTATACAAAAGTTAAAAGGCCTTCATATGTACATCATTGGTTGCATAATTAATCATTCTCCATGCAGATCCTAGTCAATCTCTAAGGGATCATTGTGAATCTCCATAATATCCTACAGATCATTGTCGACCTCCCTGGGATCATTATCAATCTCCATGTCATCCTGAGTCTTGGCCACTACAACACTGTCCACATCCATTGGAACACTTTCATTTAGCTCATCGACTTTGTTCACAAAACACTAATTCGGTGAACCAATACTGAGGATAATAAGGCTCACAAGTTGCACTCCACGGATATACAAGGCCACAAACTCCAGAACAAGAAGATGCATTTTCATCTATAGATCCAACAAAATTACTGTAGCTAGGTTGGAGGTGAAGGAGCATAGAGCACGAGAGAGCAATACAAAGGAATATAGAATTTGGTGAAGGAGCAGATCCAGTGCAGTTACCTTAGATTCAGATGGAGCAGAAAAGCAGGGATGGCGCACTGAAGATTTGTGCGCCGACAAGGTTGGAGGCGGAGCAGTGAGCACGCGAGAGGCTGCCTTTCATCCGACGCTAGCAGGGTGAAGCAAAGCAAGGGAGCAGAGTGGGGAATGGATGGGAGGAAGGTGTGGTAGGACTGTAGGAGTGTATATACAGTTCAATAAATTGGTTGCCCCTATACCAGGGCCTAGTGTCCAGAGAAGTAGGATGCCTCCAACACATCAATTGATACTTGTACCTACTATCATTTACAGTTCAATAAATTGAACACCTGGTTAATCACCTTGTATTTAGTTCAACAATAGTTGTACAATAGTGATAGATTTCAGTCCGACACATCAATTGATACTTGAATGTATTAGCATTTATATTTTAATAATTTGAACACCTGGATAATCACCTTGCATTTAGTTTAACAATAGTTGTACAAAAGTGACATATTTCAGTCCAATACATCATAAATTGAACTTGAATCTACTACGGTGAACTAAGCAACTTGCCAATGAACATGCCAAGAACTAAGGTAAGTACAAAATAGGTGAAAGAAGAACAGAAAGCGCATTTCTTTCTCAAAGGTACAAAATCTTCCATCATCTTCGTTGGAACCCTAGCCATTTCTTCAATCTGTGGCATAATCTCTTCCTTCTCCTGCAAATATTCTTCATTTGTTGTAACATTGGCCTCCGCCTTCAGCTCCCAAATCTTGTTACGTAAATCCAAAATCAAAGTCCTCAAAAATTTTCCATATTGGGAATCGTGCCACTTAAAGAACCCGCAATCTAAGTCAAGCTATGAACAAACTAAATTACCATAAGTACAGCGGGATTTCAGCATTTACATTGTGAAAACAGGATGAATAAGAAAAAAATTGAGTTACATTATTTGCCCTGCAACATTTGTGGTATCGACGTCCTAGGTTTCCATCACTCCACGAAATCCATTGAGGCGTCTTCAAGCCGTAGTGACACATGAGTGGTGGCTGGTATGCGTAGGGGTGGTTCTCGACATGGCACGGCTTGGGCGGCCCCCTCCTATTGTAGCCTCCTCCGTTAGAAGTTGGTGTTCTTCTCACGACGGCGCCCTGGGATGGTGCCAACCACTAGGAGGAGTTGGAGCTAGATGCAGCCATGGAGCAGTCAGGGTTCAAAGTGTTGCAAACTTTGAGTGAAGAGGTCGGCCCAGGCCTTTTGTCTGCGCTTTTCCCTCCCGCCAAGGTGCCAAAATGTCCTTCAAAACCCTCGGACTCCCACCAAGATGAAATGTTGTGTCACCGCCGATTCAGGGTACTATTCGCCTATAGAAGAAGACATGTTTTGGATCCTCTGTGCTTACATAGAGGTGTACACGTGGACCACAATCAAGACCAACTGATTTAATTAACAGTTCAACCGAAGTAATAGTTCAATGATTATGCGGTACTCATACATACTAATCCAGAGGTTTCATCAGTACATATAAACTTCATTAACATAAAAGTTTCACAAATTCTAAGACTTACTGTCGGATGGGTAAGCAGTTGCTAAAGTACTCAATTGGTTGATGCGGTCCCAAAAGCCAGAGATAGTGAACCGTAGCGAAGATGACAACATCTTTGTTCACAGACACATTATATCTATAAAGTATGTCTACTTCCTATCCATCCTACAAAGCACAAAAATCTCTGCACAAATAGGGTCTTAAACGATTCTTGTCAAATTTTGTGGTACGAAGAGGTGACGAACAGCGGCTTCAACAATCAACAGTTGGTCTGGGTGAACGCTCTATCCCCAAGTAGCAAACAACATCATCTGGGGTTCTGGTGCCACCCCTACCCACCAAAAGGCAAGGTTGCTCGCTTTGTAATGGCTTCTCCTGAAGTAAGACATCTGTTGCAATGAAAAAATTCCTAATATGAACAAAACTGATACCGAACCCAAAACCAATTAGAACTAAATGCAAATAACGAGGGGGTGTCCGAATCCATCTAACCTTCATGGGGCGTTGTCCATGATGACAATGCAAGGTGCTCGAGGTAGGGCAAGCAAAGGCGGGTGGGGAGAATGAAGATGAAGCAATTGGTGGGAAGAATGAAGATGAAGCAATGGGTGGGGAGAACTAAGCTTCGTATTAGGATTTTTAGTGGTTCCAACGGCTGCCAATGCGCCAATAGGGCTGAGGGGAGTTGGGGAACGGACCAGGCAGTTCTAGGTTTCTTTCCCAAATGGACGGTCTAGATTGATCGACAGCGATAACGGACGGCACGGGATGAGGTAAACAGTATCCGTATTAAGCCGACCATTGACATGCTAATCCAACACTATAATATGGTGATTGTCAGCAATTGAACTGCTATTAGATTCTCCTTGAACCAGAACCATACATGGCAATTCTTACTTTTCATTCATATATATACAAAAAAACAAAAACATTCATCGCATAGCAATATCTCCTGGAATATAGCAAGAATCAAAGATAGATAGCAATAACAGTAGTAGGAAACATAATATTTCAAAGAACTTTTTTATTGATTCATTGCATATACAGATAAATACAATTTGGATGAGTATACAATTGTACTCGTCCAGAAACATAATAACTAACCTAAACAATTAAAACTACTAATACTAACTATAAACTACTTAATCTAAATATGATCCTCTCACGGAGAGGATCATGCTCGCCTCGCTCGCTTGGGAGGAGGCGAGTCGAAGTCAGAGTCAGAGTCAGAGTTGTCGTCGTCGTCGTCGGTGTCGGCGTCGTCCTCCTCGTCCTCGTCCTCCTCCTCCTCTGAGTCCTTCTCGGAGCTCCATGGAGAACTATAATCAAAAGGCATCTAGTCATTGGAGGAGATGTCCTCCTTGGAGGACTGGTGGGCTAGCAAGTCATCCTCGATGGATGACGGGCTACTTGGAAACTTGATGGGGCTATCTGACATTTTCTTTGCAGATTGGAAGAGAAGGGGATGGTGGATGAAGAAGAGGGGTGGTTTCAGAGGGCACCAGGCTTGAAGAATATGTAGAGTAGTGAGTACGGCTCTTTGGCTTCAGGCAGCAGAAATAATGGTGATTTGACGACCTTGGAAGTTGAGGGCATTTAACACTCATGCTGAATTTTTACCACCGGTTGACCAAACGCTAGTTTTGGACTGCTGGCAAAAATGTGTATCCCAGTCAGCTCGGCTTTTTATGTGACGAAGGAAATGCAACCCTAATATGTCGCACCCGGTTTTCCGAAGAATACCAAGCGCTAACTACATGTGTGCCTAGGATGTCCACACAACACATATAGTGACAAATATGGAGAATATCAAGAGCAATGCTTTATTATATATCGACCATAGGTACAACAGGACTTACAACTATTATAAAAGCATAGCAGAAACTATTCTTGATCTTCTCTTCGGGGCTTCATACTCCACAGGGACGGTTGACTGGGGGAAGCACTCGCCAAGTACTCATGGACTCCGCAAGAAACTCTTCACTTGATTCACCATCTGATACCCATCTGGGATTTTTTTATTATTGGTGACAACGACAAGCGTTAGCTCACCATGCTCAGCAAGGTTATGCAAGGCTCAAGAAGGCTTGACTCGGTTGTACTGCGGTAAGCATTTTTAGTTGGTCATATTTTATTTATTATGCCTATGTTTCTAAGTTATGCTTATGGCTCCCATGTGAATATAATTAGTTATCACCATCAACATTAATCATATCCCAAACCATCCATAGAACCATCTATCTCGAAAAGGATCTAGGCCGCTCGTGACCATGAGCACGGCTGATATATCAGTTTGATCAAACTCTGCAGAGTGTGTACACTTTCACCTTGAGTCGTGAATACCCCTATGCCCGAGGTGGCCAACCTCTTGACTCACTTCCAAGGTAAGTCGACAGGGTTCACTACAAAGCCTTTCACTAATTACCCTAACAAGTTAGTAGCCGCGAGGTTTCAGCGTCTAGGCGAATGGAGCCCCCCTTCAAGAGTGGCACACCATGACCGCAGCCCAGTACTCACCTTGACAGGCAAGAAGCCATTCTGCAACCTAGTCCCCCCTCTTGCACCGAAAACTTTCGGTAACTACTAACAAGCTAGAAATAACTAGCTATACGACTAAGATCGTGCCCATTTTGATTCTCAAGGTTGTACGGAAGTCCTGGGTTGCCGCTTTAAGATTTAGTCCTTACGGAGGGCAGACTAGAGCACCCAACAAGGTCCAATGCTCTAACTCCCTTTCTATCCATGTTGCTGAAAAGCACCATTTTATCCAATGATTTCATAAGTCATTAATCAGGATTAACATTATAATATTTGGTGACTGCAAGCTAAGCAAAACTACCCATATGCATGAACCCAAGGTAACAAGGAAGAGGGTACAAAAGTACTAGGTAAAGTCCTTAGCATCATATTAGACACATGCATATGAAAGTGATTATAAGGTTATTAGGTGACAAGGGAACTCATGTTACACTTGCCTCAAATAGTGCTCAAACTTTTCCAACTCTCCTTCTGGATCATCCTTGTATAGCTTCATCTAACGATAGCTACAACCATCACAAGCATCATAGACAAACCTAGAAGCATTACATCAATCATTATATATAAAACAAGATATAAAGTTTATTAACATGTAGGGCTTGTTCTAAGACCACGACAGTGCAAAAACTATCCAAAACAGGAGCCACGATTAAAAGATATGATAGTTGAAAGGTATAGATGGGAAGGATTGAATTCATATGAGAAGGTGGAGTTTGGACTTGAAGATACATATTCGGAACAAAAAGGGTTGGACATGTGTATAGGTTACTTGGGAACATATCATGATAAACCAGTGCACTAAGGTGGATGATAGATCAAAGGGAAACACGATTATGGCGATTTGTGCATCGGTTGAGTGTACCCGGTGGCGGACAGCGGCGGGTAGCAGCGGCGGCGGCCATGAGAAGGTAGGGACGCATCGAACTTATTGGCATAGAACTTAGTAGGATCATGTGCAACTAGGAAACACACGGTCATGGTAGAGGGCTCAGCGAATCATGTAGTGGTTTAGCGGGGAACATGGTGAATTGCCGAGCTATCCAAAACATACACGTCGGTGGACAGCGGTGGTTATGATGACTAATTGCATGGTTATAACAAAGACAAATGGTGATTCGTTGGATGGGGTTGCAAGGCACTGCATGGAACATATTGTGACAAAAGGACATGATGTTTTGACCATCGGTTAGGCGGGGAACGAGATTGCAAGGTGGCACTACGTGGCTGTTGACATGGCAGGAGCAGCGACATGGTGATGCTTATATCCTCAGTGTTGTGGTTCATATGACCAAGAAAACTTGCGGATATGTGTGTAAGTATATGATGCACATTGTGGTCGAAGGGCTTGACCACCGGAGCGGCGAAACATCGGGAACACACATGCCAACCGGCATCAGCACGGCTGCAGGGAAGCAGGGACAGCGAGCACAAGATAGAAACATATATCTTTCATCTTTGGTCATATCGCCATGAAACTTTGCAGTGGCATGTGCAACTATATATATGATGGTATAGCCAAAGAATGCATCCTGGGGTTCACTGGATCAACGGGAACGTCGTTGCCAAACACAGGGTGACTGCTGTTTCGACAGCAGGGGTAGAAGACACTTCGATCTCCATATCTCGGCCATCGGGGATTGCATAGCCGAACCAACTTGTGGGATCATGTGCAGGGATGTCATGAACATGTAGGTTCAAGGGCTCGATGATTTGGATAGTGAATTAGCGGGGAACGCCAAAACCACTCAGAGCTGCAATCTGACCAAACAGCAGGAACAGCGGGCGCGGTGATGACGATATCTCTAGTTCCTGAACTCCTATGGTAAAACCATCTTATAGAGGCATGTTCAAGGATGTTAGCTACAATTTGACCAAAGGGTTTGATGATTGGAGTCACGAAACAGCGAGGAACGCCGATTCTGTCGGCAGCAGCAAAACTGGCCGCGAGGACAGCAACACATACATCGGGTAAACTTCGCCGGGGATCAACCATACATCATCTAAGGTATTTGATATACAGAGGTGAACATTAAAACATGATGGGAGAGATGATGGATTGTTCTCACCAAGGGGAAGGGTGTGGTGGAGTGAGGAGATGCATCGACGACGGCCGGTGACGACGATATAGTAGAACGGGGCATCCTTCTCGCGTTGCGGTTGATCGGGGCAGCCATGGGGAAGGAGGAGGAGCTGTAGGGGCGTCCCTCCTCTGTTCTTCATGTGGGAAATGAAGGGGGAGGCGTGAGGGGGAGATGGGGGAGGTATATATGAAGAGGAAGTGATGGGATGTGAAGGGGTAGCAAGGCAAAGGGTCATGGCTTGATATTCTTTGCCTTGGTTGATATTTTTGCAAGATTGGAGAGGGCTTCTAGGGGGTGACGTGGGAGAGGGGAGAGGAAGAGATAGAGGGCTGGTTGGGCTTGATGTTGGACCCCAAAGGAGAGGAGGATGGTTGGTCTTTGACCCATGGTGAGAGCTAAGGCAAAGTTTGGACCGGGTTTGGCCCGAAGCGATGATAGTAATACGGGGATGATTGTTGTGGTCTTTCTTGGATTGTGGGCTTTGATCAAGAGGATAAAAGGTAGAGAGAAAAGGGTCCACGATGATGTTGCCCAAGGTGAGTAAATGAGAGAAAAGAATAAGCCCATTAGAAAGAGAGAACAATGTTAGGGCTGCCATTGGGTTGATAAGAGGAAGAAATGAGATTAACTTGGGTATGTGACATCTGAGTGATTTTACTTGAACATGATGGTGGAATTGCATGAGAGTGATGACATACAATGATTGGCCATCAAGCATAGATTTAGTGCTTTGGAGAAAATTTGGTCGGAAATAATTAGAAGCTCTAAAATGAGGAGAAAAGAGAGAAAGAGAGACCGGGCTAGTTAGGGTTTTGACAAGATGAAACTTGAAGACCCGCCAAGGTTTTTGGAACAAGGATGAAGATGAATGGTTTCTAAGGATTTGATCATGGTTCTGAGGTTATGGAAACTTGATCAAAGATCTTGAGAGATTTGATTTGAATCAAACCCTAAGCACGTTTAAAAACATTTAAACTCATTTTTCATACAAAGACACTATGCAAAGACATGAAATGCAACAAATCATTTATTTAAATTCCAAAAAAAATTAGAAACTCACATTTTCCAACATCTAAATTGTGGACAACTTAAGTAAAGTTGGATATTTTAGAAAATAGTAAAAATCTTCTGTTATGTTTTTAGTGTTTTCTAGTCACATCCCAAAACTAAAATTTTTGGGGTGTGACATAATACCACTGCCGCATCTACCGTTAACCCATCGGTGGTAGTAGTTTCAATAGCCTGTTTCCTTCCTTAGGAGGCCCCACTATCGGTCAACTGACAGTGAAGGTATCACACCGTCGCTTATATTGCTACGGCAATGAAAGTGGCGATAGTGATAAGTCAATTTGTAGTAGTGAACTAGGGCTTGATTGCATTTACAAGGTTGATTGTTTGATGCATGTACGGGAGTATATGTTCTCCATCATGTGAAGAAATTCTGACATTCCTGAAAAGTGGCTCAACCATTTTAGCATTTGTTCTGGAGTAGGATCTAGAAAAGTGTGTTGGACACACAATCCACACATGCATCATGTACCAAAGGCATATCATAAAGTTTATCCTTGCATCTTATTTTCTACCCTCTCCCTGTCTCAACTAAGATCATAGACACTAATGCAAAGCTATAGAATATCACTTTTCTTCACATGAGGGACATCAATCAGATGGGAGAGTTTGTAGCAGCACCTCGCCTCCTATGGTGGGAGTTGGCAGTAGGACACTACCCCTCTGCCCTATTGCAGTTGCTGGTGTTGATCCAACAACTATACACCGACAACCCACTGTTGTCGTTGTTATTTTTTATGCTCTCCTTCGCTTCGTTATCCTACCCCTATGACTGATCACTAGCAATCTGCTGCATCTCTACTCCAGCTACTGGTGCCGCTGCATAATCGCCATTGTCGTTGATGTAGTTGTCAAGCTCTGATGACGCCCACTAGAGCTCACCTGTTACATCATTCATTCCCTCCACCAGCTGCATCTGCATGGGATTAGTTGCTGAGGTCCCCATCCTAGGCAGCAAAAATGACATGTGCATTCCAATTTTCTATCATAGATAGTCTAGTGAAGCTAGCATACTAATGCACTATGTTCAACTTTGGTCTTATTTTTGCAAAACATACCAGGTTGATTGTTTGATGCATGTATTGGATGATCATGGGAAGAAATTCTGACATTCCTGAAAAGTGGCTCAACCATTTTAGTATTTGTTCTGGAGTAGGATCTAGACAAGTGTGTTGGACACACAATCCACACATGCACCATGTACCATAGGCATATCATCAA
The DNA here is from genome assembly GCA_022457205.1 of Saccharum spontaneum. NCBI lineage: Eukaryota > Viridiplantae > Streptophyta > Magnoliopsida > Poales > Poaceae > Saccharum > Saccharum spontaneum. The sequence goes on from CM039587.1 coordinate 37,124,367, forward strand.
GTTCATCCTTGCATCTTAGTTTCTACCCTCTCCTTGTCTCTAATTAGATCACAGACACTAATGCAAAGCTATAGAATATCACTTTTCTTCACATGAGGAACATCAATTAGATAGGGGCGTTTGTAGCAGCACCTTCGCCCCTCCTATGGCAGAAGCTAGCAGTGGGAAACTACCCCTCTGCCCCATCGATGTTTTGGTGTTCATCCAGTAGCTGTACACCGATAACCAACTGTTGTCGTTGTTTTTTTGCTGCTCTCCTTTGCTTTGTTATCCAGCTCCTACTGCTGAACACTAGCAACCTGCTACAGCTCTACTCCGGTGACTGGTGCTGTCGTTGACGTTGTTGTCAAGCTCTAATGATAGCCACTATAGCTCACTTGCTACATCGTTCATTCCATCCACCAGCTGCGTCTGCATGGGATCAGTTGCCGAGGCCCACATCCTAGGCAACAGAAATGACATGTCTATTCCAATTCCATATCATAGATAGTCTAGTGAAGCTAGCTTACTAATGCACTATATTCAACATAGGTCTTATTTTGCAAAACATACCAGATTGATTGTTTCATGCATGTACTGAATGATCATGGGAAGATATTCTAACATTCTTGAAAAGTGGCTCAACCATTTTTGCATTTGTTCTGGAGTAGGATCTAGATGAGTGTGATGGACACACAATGCACACATGCACTGTGTACCATAGGCATATCATCAAGTTCTTCCTTGCATCTTAGTTTGTACCCTCTCCCTGTCTCTAATTAGATCACAGACACTAATGCAAAGCTATAGAATATCACTTTTCTTCACATAAGGGACATCATCAGGTGGGGGAGTTTGTAGCAGCACCTTCACCCCTCCTGTGGCTGAAGCTGGTAGTGGGAAACTACCCCTCTGCCTCGTCACTGTTTTGGTGTTAATCCAGTAGCTGTATAGCGATGACCCACCGTTTCTATTGTTTTTTGCTGCTCTCCTTCATTTTGTTATCCTACTCCAGCTACTGATCACTAGCAGCGTGATGCAGCTCTACTCCGGTGGCTGGTGCTGCTGCATAACCGCCATCGTCGTTCATGTTATTGTCAAGCTCTTGTGATGGCCACTAGAGCTCACCTGCTACATCATTCATTCCCTCCACCAGATACGTTTGCATGGGATCAGTTGCTGATGCCCCCATCCTAGCCACCAGAAATGACATGTGCGTTCCAACTTTCTATCATAGATAGTCTAGTGAAGGTTACTAATGCACTATGTTCAACTTTGGTCTTATTTTTACAAAACATACTAGGTTGATAGTTTGATGCATGTGCTAGATGGTCATGAGAAGAAATTCTAACATTTCTAAAAGTGGCTCAACCATTTTAGCATTTGTTCTATAGTAGCATATATAAAAGTGTGTTGGACACACAATCCACACATGCACGTGTGCCATAGGCATATCATCAAGTTCATCCTTGCATCATAGTTTCTACCCTCTCCCTGTCTCAAATTAGCTCACAGACATTAATGCAAAGCTATAGAATATCACTTTTCTTCACACGAGGGACATCGATCAGATGGTGGACTTTGTAGAGCAGCACCTTCGCCCCTCCTATGGCTAAAGCTGGCAGTGGGAAACTACCCCTCTGGTTCGTCGCTGTTTTGGTGCTGATCCAGTAGTTGTACACCGACGACCCATCGTCGTCGTTGTTTCTTTTGCTGCTCTCCTTCGCTTTGTTATTATGCTCTTGCTGTAGATCACTAGCAACCTGCTACAACTCTACTCCGGCTACTGGTGATGCTGCATAACCGCCATCATCATTGATGTTGTTGTCAAGCTCTGATGACGGCCACTAGAGCTCACTAGCTACATCATTCATTCCCTCCACCAGTTGTATCTGCATCGGATCAGTTGCTGAGGCCCCCATCCCAGGCAGTAGAAATGACATCTCTATTCTAATTTCCTATCATAGATAGTCTAGTGAAGCTAGCTCACTAGTACACTATGTTCAACATTGGTCTTATTTTTGCAAAAAATACTAGGTTGATTGTTTGATGCATGCACTGGATGATCATGGGAAAAATTTTGACATTCCTGAAAAGTGGCTCAACCATTTTAGCAATTTTTCTAGAGTAGGATCTAGAAAATTGTGTTTGACACACAATCCACACATGCATCGTGTACCATAGGCATATCAAGGTCATCCTTGCATCTTAGTTTCTACCCTCTCCCAGTCTCTAATTAGATCACAGACACTAATGCAAAGCTATATAATACCATTTTTTTCTTCACATGAGGGACATCGATCAGATGGTGGAATTTGTAGCAGCACCTTCGCCCCTCCGGCGGCTGAAGCTGGCAGTGGGAAACTACCCCTCTGCCCCGTCGCTGTCATGGTGTTGATCCAGTAGCTGTACATCAATGACCCATGCAGATGACGCCCACTAGAGCTCACCTATTACATCGTTCATTCCCTCCACCAGCTGCATCTGCATGGAATTTGTAGCAGCACCTTCACCCCTCTTGTGGCTAAAGGTGGCAATGGGAAACTACCCCTCTGCCCGTCGTTGTTTTGGTGTTGATCCAGTAGCTGTACAGCGAAGACCCACTATTGTCATTGTTTTTTTGCTGCTCTCCTTCGCATTGTTATCCTGCTCCTACTGCTGATCACTAGCAACCTGCTATAGCTCTACTCCGACGGCTGATGGTGCTGCATAACCGCCATCATCAATGATGTTGTTGTCAAGCTCTGATGACGACAACTAGAGCTCACATGCTACATCGTTCATTCCCTCCACCAGCTGCGTTTGCATGGGATCAGCTGTTGAGGACCCCAACCCAGGCACCAGAAATGACATGTGCATTCCAATTTCCTATCATAGATAGTCTAGTGAAGCTAGCTTACTAATGCCTTATGTTCAACTTTGGTCTTATTTTTGAAAATATACAGGTTGATTGTTTGATGCTTGTGTTGGATGATCATGGGAAGAAATTCTGACATTCCTAAAAAGTGGCTCAACCATTTTAGCATTTGTTTTGCAGTAGGATCTAGAAAAGTGTTTGGGACACAATCCACACATGCACCGTGCGCCATATGCATATCATAAAGTTCATCCTTGCATCATAGTTTCTACCTCTCCCTATCTCTAATTAGGTCACAGACACTAATGCAAAGCTATAGAATATCACTTTTCCTCATGTGAGGGACATCGATCAGATGGTGGAGTTTGTAGAGCAGCACCTTCGCCTCCTCCTATGGCTAAAGCTGGCAGTGGAAAACTACCCCTCTACCTCGTTGCTATTTTGGTGTTGATCCAGTAGCTGTACACCGATGACACACCGTTGTCATTGTTTCTTTTGCTACTCTCCTTCGCTTTGTTATTCTGCTCTTGCTACAGATCACTAGCAATTTGCTGCAACTCTACTCTAGCAGATGGTGCTGCTGCATAACCGCCATCGTCGTTGATGTTGTTGTCAAGCTCTGATGACAACCACAAGAGCACACCTGCTACATCGATCATTTTCTCCACCAGCTGCGTCTGCATGGGATCAGTTGCCGAGGCCCCCATCCCAAGCACCAGAAATGATATGTCCATTCTAATTTCCTATCATAGATAGTCTAGTGAAGCTAGCTTACTAATGCACTGTGTTCAACTTTGGTCTTATTTTATAAAACATACCAGCTTGATTGTTTGATGCATGTACTGTATGATCATGGGAAGAAATTATGAAATAACCTAAAAAGTGGCTCAACCTTTTTAGCATTTGTTCTAGAGTAGGATCTAAAAAGTGTGTTGGACACAATCCACACATGCAATGTGTACCATAGGCATATCAGGTTCTTCCTTGCATCTTAGTTTCTACCCTCTTCCTGCCTCTAATTTGATCACAGACACTAATGCAAAGCTATAGAATATCACTTTTCTTCCCATTAGGGACATCAATGAGATGGGAGAATTTGTAGGAGCATCTTCACCCCTCCTGTGGCTTAAGCTGGCAGTGGAAAACTACCCCTTTGCCCCATCGCTATCTTAGCGTTGATCCAGTAGTTGTACATCGATGACCCACCATTGTTGTTGTTTTTTGCTGCTCTCCTTCGCTTTGTTTTCCTGCTCCTGTTGCTGATCACTAGCAACCTGTTGTAACTCTACTCTGGCAGCTGGTGATGCAGCATAACCCCCATCGTCGTTGTTGTTGTTGTCAAGCTCTGATGACGGCCACTAGAGCTCACCAGCTACATCGTTCATTCCCTCCACCAGCTGCATCTGCATAGGATCAGTTGCTGAGGCCCCCATCCTAGGCAGCAGAAATGACATGTCTATTCTAATTTTCTATCATAGATAGTCCAGTGAAGCTAGCTCACTAGTGCACTATGTTCAACTTTGGTCTTATTTTTACAAAACATACTAGGTTGATTGTTTGATGCATGCACTGGATGATCATGGGGAAAAATTCTGACATTCTTGAAAAGTGGCTCAACCATTTTAGCATTTTTTCTGGGGTAGGATCTAGAAAAGTATGTTGGACACACAATCCACACAAGCATCGTGTACCATAGACATATCAAGTTCATCCTTGCGTCTTAGTTTCTACCCTCTCCCTGTCTCTAATTAGATCACAACCACTAATGCAAAGCAATAGAATACCACTTTTCTTCATGTGAGGGACATTGATCAGATGGTGGAATTTGTAGCAGCACCTTCGCCCCTCCTGTGGCTGAAGCTGGCAGTGGGAAACTACCCCTCTGCCCCGTCGTTGTTTTGGTGTTGATCCAGTAGCTATACAGCGATGACCCACTGTTGTCATTGTTTTTTGCTAAACTCCTTCACATTGTTATCCTGCTCCTGCTGCTAATCACTTGCAACAAGCTGTAGCTCTACTCCGACGGCTGGTGCAGCTGCATAAACGCCATCGTCAATGATGTTGTTGTCAAGCTTTGATGACGGCTGAAAGCATCTAGGCCCCAAGGTTTGGTTTCGGTAATTAATGACAACACTCTATTACCATGACTAACGTGTGTTTTGCAGAAACGTTGGTAAGTTAGGTCATGGAGGTGATAACTGCTTTGAGCACTGTGGCATTCGTGTCCCTTGATGGAAATCGTTTCGGTTTTCAAAAGAGTGACGTCAAGATTAAGGACGGTTAGTTCCGGATGTCGAGGTGTTGAGACACATTCGGAATAGTCGTTAGGATCTTCGTTTTTCTCTTTTGGCCGTACTATAAAGGTGGGCATGAATGGGTAGATTGACCTAGGCGAGTCCTATGTTTAGGTGTGGTGCACACTTGTTAAACTTGGCGCTAGGCAACCCTAGAATAGCTCAAAGTTCAGTTGGAAGCAACTTGGTTGAAGTTGCGACGCGTTTCGGAAAGTTTCGGGCTGTTTTCTAGTGACCGGACGCGGTCTTCGAGAGCACCGAACGCGTCCGGTCAGTACGTTACCGCGGCTAGGGTTCGGCCCTGATCACCGGACGCGGTCCTCGCGAGGACCGGACGCGGTGGTCAGCGACCGACACGTGTCACCTGGGGAGAACGCCCGTCGGACGCGACCTGGCTGTGATCGGCGCGTCCGGTCACAGTCCAGTAAGGTCCAGAGAGGACCGGACGCGTCCGGTCATCAGCCATCGGACGCGGCCTCGTGTCCGGTGCGAGTACAGTAAGCACCCTTGCACGATCGGACGCGTCCGGTCACCCCTGACCGGCGCGTCCGGTGGTTCAGTTCAAAATCACGTTTTGACCGTTACGGGCGACCGGCGCGTCCGGTCAGTTCGACCGGCGCGTCCGGTCAGCCCGTGTCAGAAAGTAACGGTTCGTTTTCTTTGAGGGGTGTATAAATACAACCCCTCCACCTCTTTTAGAGGTCTCTTGCTCATTCAAACATCTGAGAAAACCCTCTAGAGTGCAAGGGAGTGCAAGAGCTCTAGTGAGGATAGAGATTTGAGAATCAAAGTTTGAGTTTCCTCACTAGTGATTAGAGAGTAGCAAGTGTGCATCCATCTCCTCATTTGGGCTTGTTGTGGTCAAGTGAGAGTTCTAGCTTGTTACTCTTGGTGATCGCCATCACCTAGACGGCTTGGTGGTGATTGGGAGTTTGGTGATCATCCGGCGGAGCTTGTGGATGACCCAACTCATGTTGTGAGCGGTTTTGGGTGATTCGCCGCGACGGAGTGTCGAAGAATCAACCCATAGAGAGCACTTGATCCTTGCGCGGATCAAGGGGGAGCGACACCCTTGCGCGGGTGCTCCAACAAGGACTAGTGGGGAGTGGCGACTCTCCGATACCTCGGAAAAACATCGCCGTGTTCCTTGCCCCTTTACATTCAAGCAATTTCTTTCTCGTATTTACTTTCATTGCTTGTTTTACATTCCTAGAATTGCCATGCTAGACTAGGAATGGAAACTAGGGTGCAAAACTTTTTATCGGTATACTCTCTAGGAACACAAGTAGGCACTAGGGGTGAATTCCGGCTTGTAGGATTTAATTCTTGCAATTAATTTTTAGAAAAGCCCAATTCACCCCCCCTCTTGGGCATCTTGATCCTTTCAATTGGTATCGGAGCCGTGTTGCTCCTAATTTAGGCTTTACCGCCTAGAGCAAGATGTCTAACGGGGAAGGACCACCTCCCACCTTTGAGGGGGATGATTTTCCATATTGGAAAATCCGCATGGAGGCGTATCTCGAAGCCATAGATGTCGGGTGCCTTAGAGCCGCAACCCAAGGGCTTTCCGCTATCAAGGATCCCGCAAAGCCCACTGGTGACGAGGAGAAGTACGACCGGTGGAATGCAAAGGCCAAAAATGCACTCTACCGGGGCTTAGGCAAAGATATCTTCAATCGTGTGCGTAATGCAAAGAACGCTCATGATTTGTGGGAGAATCTTTGTGCTCTCCATGAGGGAACTAAGAGTGAGCGTGAGGAACGCTATCATATTGCTTTAAAGAAGATTAATTCTTTTGAGATGCTTCCCAAAGAAAGTGCTAATGACATGTACACTCGCTTGAATGTTCTTGTAGAGGACCTCAATGCTCTTGGGCTCACTCAAATGAGTCAATCGGATGTTGCAAGGAGAATCTTGAGTGTGCTTCCCGTTGAGAAGTATGGTCACATTGTCACCGTGCTTCATCAAAGTGATCTCTCCACCGCAACTCCGACACAAGTATTGGAGAAGATCAATGCTCATGAGATGTACATGCACATCACTCTGGAAGAGGGCTCATCATCTTCCAAGAAGAAAGACTTGGCCTTCAAAGCTAGCCATGACAAGAAGAAGAAGAAGAAGGGCCAAGCCATGATTGTGCAAGAGAGCTCAAGTGAAAGTGATATCGATGATGAATCACTTGCACTCATGGTGAGGAAGACCACCAAGATGCTAAAGAAGCTCAACAAGAGTGGCATCAAGTTCGATGGCAAGAAAAAGAAATTCTTCACAAGTAGCAAGAGAAAGCCCATCTCGGAGATGGATTGCTACAATTGTGGTGAACTTGGCCACCTAGCTCATCAATGCCCTAGACCACCAAAAGACAAGTTCAAGAACAAGAACAAGGGCAAGAAAAATGATTCAAGTGATGAAGAAGATGAGAAGAAGAAGAACAAGCCATACAAGAAGAAGGATGGCAAGAAGAAGGAGTTCTACAAGAGGAAGAAGGGAGGAAAGGCTTATATTGTTGGTGATTGGCTCACCGACATTGAATCATCTTGTGACTCCTCCGAAGATGAGAGCGATGATGAGAAAGAGAAGGTTGCCGCATTTGTGATGGGGCCATCATCTTCATCGACATCTTCACCACCACCTTCACCGCCTCCTTCACCATCATCGTCCACTACTCACCTATGCCTTATGGTCAAGGGTGAACGAAAGGTACAAAACCATGATAGTGATGATGATGATGATAGTGATAGTGATGATGAATATGATGCACCTTCTTATGATGAACTTGTAAAATTGCTAAACAAATACACTAAAATCATAAGAAGGACAAGAAGTGAAAATGATGATCTTCAAAATGAAAATGAATCACTCTCATCCAAGCTTGAAAATGCTCAAAAGACTAGTGGTGAGCTTAGAGATCAAAATGAAGTTATGTCTTCCACTCTCAAGGAGCTCAAAACCTCTAACAAAGAGCTTAAAGATCAACATGATAAACTTGAGAAGAAGCATGATGAGCTCATCACTAGACATAACTCTTTGAAAGACAAATACACCACATTAAAAATTGACTATGATAGTCTTGTGGTTGCAAATGAACTTGCTCTTGAGACACATGATGCTACTAACAATGTTGTTAAGTGTGATATAGCTACATCATGTGATGATTTGATCATTGAAAGCATTGAGCAAGGTTCTAGTAGCAAAGGCAAGAGTGTGGTTGAGTCATGCAACCATGATGATTATGCCAAGATCAAGTGTGAGAATGAGAAGCTTGCAAATGAGAACAAGAAGCTCAAAGGTTTGATGGCTCTTGAGAAGCAAACAACAAATGAGTCACTCATTGAAGAGAACAAAAAGCTCAAGCAAGATAAAGAGCATCTCAAGACCGGTTTAAGCAAGTTCACAAGAGGCCAATATTTGCAAAGTGAGCTTCTCATGAACACCGTAATGAAGATGGATAGAAGTGGTATTGGGTACTTGGCAAATCAAGAGAAGAAGGCAAAAGCTCAACAACAAAGCAAGTCAAAGCCCAAGCCAAAGAGATGTGTTGAGTGTGGTCAAGAAGGTCACTTTGCTCATGAATGCAAAACTCCACCACCACAACCCTTGCCCAAGCATGCTAGACCCTTTGCCTTCAATGCTCATTACATGCTAAGAAAAGATTCAAATGGAAAGATGAAAGTCATGTTCTTGGGTCCCCCAAACAAGAATAGGCCAAAGAAAATATGGGTTGCCAAGTCACTAGTTGAGAAAGTCAAGGGCCCCTCTCAAGTTTGGGTCTCTAAACAAAAAGCTTGATCTCTTGTGTGTAGGTGAACTACAAGACCGGTGGATCTCATTGGGTTATTGATAGTGGTTGCACTCAACATATGACCGGTGATCCTCGTATGTTCACCTCCATTGAAGAAAATGGGATATGTCAAGAGAAGATCACATTTGGGGATAATTCAAAGAGCAAAGTCAAGGGTATAGGCAAGATTGCAATATCAAATGATCACTCACTCTCAAATGTGCTCTATGTTGCTTCATTGAGTTTCAACTTGTTATCCGTTGGGCAACTTTGTGACCTTGGCTTCCAATGCTTGTTCACACCAAATGAAGTTGAAGTTTCAAAGATAGATGACAAGCAAGTGATATTCAAAGGCTTTAGATACAACAATCTTTATCTTGTTGACTTCACCTCTGAAGATGCAAATTTGATGACATGTTTGTTCACCAAGACCTCACTTGGTTGGCTTTGGCATAGGAGGCTTGCTCATGTTGGAATGAATACTCTCAACAAGCTATTGAAGAAAGAGTTAGTGAGAGGATTGAAGGATGTAAAGTTTGAAAAGGACAAACCTTGTAGTGCATGTCAAGCGGGCAAACAAGTTGCAAACACTCATCCAACCAAGGCTTTCATGTCAACCTCAAGAGTGCTAGAACTTCTACACATGGATTTGTTTGGGCCTACAACATACAAGAGCTTGGGTGGTAATCTCTATTGTCTTGTGATAGTGGATGACTACTCAAGATATACATGGACTTTCTTCCTTCATGACAAATCCAAAGTGGCAAATTGCTTCAAGAAGTTTGCAAAGAGAGCTCAAAATGAATTTGAAGTCAAGATAAAGAAGATTAGAAGTGACAATGGCAAAGAGTTTGACAACACCAACATTGAAGCTTATTGTGATGAAATTGGAATCAAGCATGAGGTTTCTTCAACCTACACTCCTCAACAAAATGGTGTAGTTGAGAGAAAGAACCGGACTTTGATCACTCTTGCAAGAACAATGTTAGATGAGTACAATACTCCGGAAAAGTTTTGGGCCGAGGCAATCAACACCGCATGCTATGCTTCAAATCGCCTCTTCCTCCAAAAGTTTCTTGGCAAGACCCCCTATGAGTTGCTTAATGGGAAGAAGCCGGACGTCTCATTCTTCCGGGTGTTTGGTTGCAAATGCTACATCTACAAGAAGCGTCAACACCTAGGGAAGTTTCAAAGACGTTGTGATATTGGTTTTCTTGTTGGTTACTCATCAAAGTCCAAAGCATATAGAGTATTTAACCATGCCACCGGTTTGGTTGAAGAAACATATGATGTGGAATTTGATGAATCTAACGGCTCCCAAGGAGCAATTGAGAATTGTGATGATGTAGGTGATGAACCCTTGAGGGAGGCCATGAAGAACATGCCCGTGGGAGACATCAAGCCAAAAGATGATGAAGACGATGTGCAAATCATTGATCTACCATCTTCATCACGTGTGCCTCAAGATGATGACAAGAATGAGAGAGTTGAAAATGAAGATACTTATGTCTCTCATGAACAAGCCGAGGCACAAGCACAAGATGTTGATGCTCCCCATCCACCTCCTCAAGTGGTTGATAGAAGAAACTCACCTCTACTTCAAGCTCATCCACAAGAACTCATCATAGGGAGTCCTACTAAGGGAGTAATGACTCGATCTCAAAAGCTAGCTTCTTTCGTTGAACATCACTCCTTTGTCTCTTGTGTTGAACCCAAGAATGTAGAAGAAGCTCTTCAAGATCCGGATTGGGTGAATGCCATGCATGAAGAATTGAACAACTTCGCCCGCAACCAAGTATGGACACTTGAAGAGCATCCTAAAGGTGCAAGAGTCATTGGAACCAAGTGGGTGTTCCGAAACAAGCAAGATGACCAAGGCATAGTAGTGAGGAACAAGGCAAGACTAGTTGCAAAGGGGTTCTCTCAAGTTGAAGGCCTTGATTTTGGAGAGACCTTTGCACCCGTTGCAAGACTTGAAGCCATTCGTATCCTCCTTGCATATGCATCGCATCATGATATGAAACTATATCAAATGGATGTGAAAAGTGCATTCTTAAATGGCTTTATAAATGAACTAGTCTATGTCAATCAACCTCCCGGGTTTGAAGACCCTAGATATCCTAATCATGTTTATAGGTTGTCCAAGACGCTATATGGGCTCAAGCAAGCCCCTAGAGCGTGGTATGAGCGCCTCCGGGACTTCCTCATTGAGAAGGGCTTCACCATCGGGAAGGTCGACACCATGCTATTCACCAAGAAACTTAATGGGGAGATCTTCATTTGCCAAGTATATGTTGATGATATCATCTTCGGGTCAACAAATGAAGATTATTGCAAAGAATTTGGTGAATTGATGTCGAAGGAGTTCGAGATGTCAATGATTGGTGAGCTCACATTCTTCCTTGGTTTTCAAGTCAAGCAAATGAGAGAAGGGATTTTCATCTCTCAAGAAAAGTATACCAAGGATCTTCTCAAAAGATTCAAGATGGAAGAATGCAAACCAATCAAGACCCCAATGCCATCAAATGGACATCTCGACCTAGATGAGGGAGGTAAACCGGTTGATCAAACTCTCTACCGTTCTATGATTGGTAGCTTGTTGTACCTTACCGCATCTAGGCCCGATATCATGTTTAGTGTGTGCATGTGTCCTCGCTTTCAAGCGTGCCCTAAAGAACCTCACTTAAGTGCCGTAAAAAGAATCCTAAGATATCTTAAGCACACCCCAAGCATTGGTCTATGGTATCCCAAAGGAGCTAGATTCCAACTAGTTGGCTATTCCGACTCGGATTATGCCGGTTGCAAAATTGATAGAAAAAGCACATCCGGAGGGTGCCATTTGCTTGGGAGATCCTTAGTATCTTGGTCATCTAAAAAGCAAAATAGTGTGGCTTTGTCCACCGCCGAGGCGGAATACATTGCCGCGGGGGCTTGTTGTGCACAAATCTTATATATGAAACAAACCCTCCTAGACTATGGAGTTGTTCTTGAAAAGGTGCCACTTTTATGTGACAATGAAAGTGCCGTTAAAATTGCTAACAATCCGGTACAACACTCTCGCACCAAGCACATTGATATCCGCCATCACTTTCTAAGAGATCACGTTGCTAAAAATGACATATCACTAGAAGGTGTACGAAGTGAAAATCAATTAGCGGATATCTTCACTAAACCTTTGGATGAGGCTACCTTTTGTAGGCTAAGAAGTGAACTTAATGTGCTTGATTCAAGTAACTTTAAAAAATGAGCGCGTGTTGTCCCTTGCATTGCATTGTATCATATGTCACGTTTATTTTATCGCAATGCATTTAGGGCTTGGCTAACACGGTTACGATAACCCTCCTTTGGAGGAGTGAAGAAGCCTAACCGTGGATCAAACTTGACAAGCAACCTAGCTTTACTTTCTTGTATTGCATTGCATATGCATGGTTGTTTGTTTGTCGTTTCTTTTCGGTTTAGCTTTGAGCAACCTCTGTGTTCGTCCATGGATAGAGAGAGCATTTGACGCTCCTAGAGTCCAAAAACTCTATTGCATGGCCATACGTTGCTCCTCGGGTGTTTATTGCCTATTTTCGTAAAAAATTATACTAGCCTAAGGCAAAATATTTTGAAAAATTTGAGGGTTTGAGTGAGGTCACTCATATCAGGTTCCAATTGGTGTTTATTTGTGTCTCTTTGAATTGGAACTTGATTGGGAGAAGTCGCGTCGAAGTTCGGAACGAAGAATGGCGAAGAACAGCGACCGGACGCTGGACCGGACGCTGCACCGGACGCAGTGATGCTTCACCACCGCGTCCGGTCCCGGCGTCCACCAGCGCGTCCGGTCATCCAGAAGACCAATTCCAGACCTAGGCACCGGACGCTGCACCGGACGCGCCTCTGACGACCACCGCGTCCGGTCCCGGCTACCACCACCGCGTCCGGTGCTCCGCGATGAATTCCCGAGCACTCAGCGACCGGACCCTGACCGCGTCCGGTCAGTCCACACCGGACGCGTCCGGTCACTCCAGGCGCTTACTGGAGTGTGACCGGACGCTGCACCACCGCGTCCGGTCATAATGACCACCGCGTCCGGTGATCGCGCGTCGAGCGGATCTGAGCCCCTCATATAACCCTCCGTTTTTCAATCTATTTCTCACCCGAACGCATCCGCCGCCGCCGCACGAGTTTCTCGCCGTTTCGCCGAATTTCTCACCGCCGGCGAGCCCCACCGCGCTGCGCCGCACCTGCTCGCCCGCTCGCCCTCCCTGCCGCGCTGCGCCCCGCTCGCCCCCTGCTCGCGCGCAGTCCTGCCCGCTGCCGCGCGCCCCTGTCCGCGCCGCCGAAATCCGCCGCACCCGCGCGTCAACCTCGCCGCCGGCGAGCTGTTCTCCACCGTGGTTTTCTCCAGCGCCGCAGCTCACCTCCCTGCACCCCACCTCGTGCCCTAGCTCTTCAATCCCCGTGCCCGAGCCTTCTAGGGTTTTCACCCAAACCCTAACCTAGGGTTTGATCGAAACCCTAACTCTTCAGGTATCGACATGTTCGTCTTTTCATTCACGTCAATTCCTTTTCATCATTAGGGCTAACCTTGACCAATTTCATTCATTGCCTATCTCGCTCGGTCGTTTCAGAGCTCGATCGTCGATCTCGGGGGTTCTCGCGACCTAGGTCACCGCTTCCTCTCACCGTCGTCTCGCCGATCCGAGGTAGCTTCGCGTCACGTTTTCTCTTCGTATCTCACATGCTTGCTATCTAGGGATTCGTATCTTTAGTTATATACGTGCTTATAGTATACCTTTCTATTCCATACGTGCAGCGAGTCAGTCGGTGTGTCAGGGTCAGATCTGTTCGCTAAATCCGAGGCCAAGCCTGCGGATACGGATTGAGGCCAAGCCTCTCGAGTGTCAGTTCATCATCTCACAGAGGTTTTCAGGCAGTCGATCAGCATGGTGCGTTGCAAGAACGCCGGTGGTGCTCCTGGTGACGGGGACAACAGTCCTCCCCGCCGTGATGAGATTGCGCGTGGTAAGCGCATCAAGATTGCAGCCAGGAAGAAGAGGAAGACACTTTCAGAGGCAGAGGTTGCTCAGGCCGTGGCAGACGCTGCAGAGCAGGCAGAGAGAGGTGGCAGACGCAGTGGCATTCACATAGGCGAGCGTCGCTGTCACCTTGAAGGACGACAGTTCGGCACTGAGGCCACTGAGGGTACCGAGGCTACTGGACCTTCCGAGCAGATGTCAGTAGATCCACCCACAGAGCAGACAGAGGCTACACAGGCTACTGAGTCTACCCAGGCTACTGAGGCTCCACAGGCCACTGAGGATACAGAGGAGCAGGCAGCTCAGTCTCCACCACGTCGCCGCTCCACACGTGCTCGTACTCAGGTGACACCTAGGCCAGAGGGCCAGCGTCGTGGAGCACGACCTCCTCCCAGAGTTAGAGGGTCACCCCCGGTCGAGCACTTAGACCTGAGGGGTGCTTCAGCATGTCAGGTGCAGGGGTTGAGGTTCGTGGAGGTCAGCCGATGGTTTCCACCTGTCAGAGATTCCAGAGCTTCAGAGGGTTTCTATACCCCACTTCAGGAGGATTTCTACAGGGCCCTAGTTGACAGTGGCATTGCTTTCAGACCTCAGAGGGTGTGTCGACTAGAGGCATTGGTTGATGTTGTGGGAGAGCAGCTCCGTCCGCACCTGTCCTATATGCCTGGCTTATCAGATCTTCTTGGACGGACAGGTGCATACTGCGGCACATGGGTCAGGGAGTTCTATGCTTCTCTTTGGATTGATCCTGCCCATGAGTTCATACACTTTGCTTTCAGAGGCCGCGATCACAGATTATACAGCTCCAGAGCTCGAGAGATCCTCAGACTTCCAGCTTCTGACACGAGGATCCATCAGTTATGCTATGGACAGACTCCACCTCCCAGACGCCCTCACGGCGGTTCAGTGCCACCTACCGACCTGGTTCGACCCTGCTTTCGCGAGCCTTTTGGCGAAGGGTCACGTCGTACGCCTGCTAGCCTGACGCCACTTGCCAGAGTCTTGGATGCTATTCTCAGACGCACTTTACTTCCTAGACTCGGCTACAGAGAGGGACTGACGAGGATGCAGCTTTGGGTTGTTCACCACCTCCTTTTACAGCGACAGTTTGACATCTGGGATCTTATCCTCAGTGAGATGGAGGACACCATTGCTGAGGGCTTCAAGGGTAACCGTCAGCTTCCCTATGCCCACTGGATTTGTTTTATCATCAGATCTGCTATCCAGATGCCACCAGAGATCAGGGCCGAGATAGCTAACACTACTACAGCTTTCCCTGACTATGATATTCGTCAGCTTTGGGCCTCTGTTACTAGAGATCAGGCCCCAGCGCCAGGACAGCGTGAGCGCCCAGATGTTCCTGAGACAGCAGCTGAGCAGGACGCCAGAGTTGACGAGCTTGCCGAGGCAGAGCTCGCGGACCTTGAGACTCAGACTGCTGAGATACCTGAGGATGTCACTTCAGACAGCACTGATGAGGACTACCAGCCCATCCCCAGGTACCGGTCTCCTCGGTCTCACGACCACGAGGCCGGTGGCTCTGGCTCAGCCTCCCGCTCAGACCCAGCCATGGTGGCTATTCTTGAGAGGTTGACCCAGGCTCAGGAGCAGCAGCAGCAGATACAGCGCCAGGCACAGGATACAGCTGCAGCACTTGCACAGATTCAGGCTCGTCAGGACGAGTTTCAGAGACAGCAGCTTGAGATCCAGAGGCAACAGGTTGAGATGCAGCGACAGAGTCAGCAGCAGTACATGGATCTCCTGCGCCACCTTATCACAGTTGGGGTTCCTCCGCCTGCATCTGTCATGGCTCCGGCTTTGCATTCCAGTGGTCCGTCGAGTCAGGGACAGCCGAGCTTCCAGTTTACATCTCCACAGCAGCAGGTTCCCCAGTCCTTTCAGTCCCCGAGTTTCACTCCTATACATACGGGGTTTACACCGTCAGACCAGCCTCGTCCGCACCTTCTGACAGGCACACCTCTTGGTGATTTCAGTGCCACCTACAGCGAGTTGACTGGTCAGCCGACACCCTCGCACACCACTACGTTTCACACTTCGTCAGGGTTGTCAGCTCCCGAGGCAGTCGTTCCTCCAGTGACAGGGACCGAGACTACAGAGACCATCCCTTCTTCAGTTGCCTCGACAGATCCCCCAGCTACTGGCGCACTTCAGGCTCAGGTTACTCAGACAGATCCACTTGTTGCTACACAGTCAGTGCCTGTTCCTGCTCAGACCCAGACCGCTTCGCAGCCACGTGCTTCTTCAGAGGGTCAGCCAGATAGCTCAGACTCCGAGGGCGATTCGCTTCACTTCGTGATCACTCCGCGCACCTCGGCACCCGACACGACTCCGTCTGTCCCCCCGTCAGATTAGATTAGTTTTTTGGCGCTTGATGCCAAAGGGGGAGAGAGAGTAGTTTCAGGGGGAGTTTGGTAGTGGGTTTTCGTTCTTTGTGTGCTACTTTCATGCATATCATGTTTACTTTTCATCATTGCATTCGTGTGACATTGTCGTCGAGTCGTAAACTTTGAGTCTTAATGTGTTATCCGTCTCAGTGATTAATACATGTCACCGTTTTAGCTATAGCTCTAAGGTTGTGCTTCCGTGCCTTACTCCGATTACTTATGAGCTATATCTTTATGTGTACTAACGCCTTTTTGTCTTATCTTATGAAGTACACTCTTTTGGCTTGGAGCACATAAGCAATTCCTAACCTTTTATGCTTATTGTCTTTTGCTTATGTGAACCAAGCATGCTCGAAAACCTTCACTCTAATCCTTTGAAACTTAGTGTTGTCATCAATCACCAAAAAGGGGGAGATTGAAAGCATCTAGGCCCCAAGGTTTGGTTTCGGTAATTAATGACAACACTCTATTACCATGACTAACGTGTGTTTTGCAGAAACGTTGGTAAGTTAGGTCATGGAGGTGATAACTGCTTTGAGCACTGTGGCATTCGTGTCCCTTGATGGAAATCGTTTTGGTTTTCAAAAGAGTGACGTCAAGATTAAGGACGGTTAGTTCCGGATGTCGAGGTGTTGAGACACATTCGGAATAGTCGTTAGGATCTTCGTTTTTCTCTTTTGGCCGTACTATAAAGGGGGGCATGAATGGGTAGATTGACCTAGGCGAGTCCTATGTTTAGGTGTGGTGCACACTTGTTAAACTTGGCGCTAGGCAACCCTAGAATAGCTCAAAGTTCAGTTGGAAGCAACTTGGTTGAAGTTGCGACGCGTTTCGAAAAGTTTCGGGCTGTTTTCTAGTGACCGGACGCGGTCTTCGGGAGCACCGGACGCGTCCGGTCAGTACGTTACCGCGGCTAGGGTTCGGCCCTGATCACCGGACGCGGTCCTCGCGAGGACCGGACGCGGTGGTCAGCGACCGACACGTGTCACCTGGGGAGAACGCCCGTCGGACGCGACCTGGCTGTGATCGGCGCGTCCGGTCACAGTCCAGTAAGGTCCAGAGAGGACCGGACGCGTCCGGTCATCAGCCATCGGACGCGGCCTCGCGTCCGGTGCGAGTACAGTAAGCACCCTTGCACGATCGGACGCGTCCGGTCACCCCTGACCGGCGCGTCCGGTGGTTCAATTCAAAATCGCGTTTTGACCGTTACGGGCGACCGGCGCGTCCGGTCAGTTCGACCGGCGCGTCCGGTCAGCCCGTGTCAGAAAGTAATAGTTCGTTTTCTTTGAGGGGTGTATAAATACAACCCCTCCACCTCTTTTAGAGGTCTCTTGCTCATTCAAACATCTAAGAAAACCCTCTAGAGTGCAAGGGAGTGCAAGAGCTCTAGTGAGGATAGAGATTTGAGAATCAAAGTTTGAGTTTCCTCACTAGTGATTAGAGAGTAGCAAGTGTGCATCCATCTCCTCATTTGGGCTCGTTGTGGTCAAGTGAGAGTTCTAGCTTGTTACTCTTGGTGATCGCCATCACCTAGACGGTTTGGTGGTGATTGGGAGTTTGGTGATCATCCGGCGGAGCTTGTGGATGACCCAACTCATGTTGTGAGCGGTTTTGGGTGATTCGCCGCGACGGAATGTCGAAGAATCAACCCGTAGAGAGCACTTGATCCTTGCGCGGATCAAGGGGGAGCGACACCCTTGCGCGGGTGCTCCAACGAGGACTAGTGGGGAGTGGCGACTCTCCGATACCTCGGAAAAACATCGCCGTGTTCCTTGCCCGTTTACATTCAAGCAATTTCTTTCTCGTATTTACTTTCATTGCTTGTTTTACATTCCTAGAATTGCCATGCTAGACTAGGATTGGAAACTAGGGTGCAAAACTTTTTATCGGTAGACTCTCTAGGAACACAAGTAGGCACTAGGGGTGAATTCCGGCTTGTAGGATTTAATTCTTGCAATTAATTTTTAGAAAAGCCCAATTCACCCCCCCCCCTCTTGGGCATCTTGATCCTTTCAACGGCAACTAGAGATCACATGCTACATCGTTCATTCCCTCCACCAACTGCGTCTACATGGGATCAGTTGTTGAGGACCCCATCCTAGGCACCAGAAATGACTTGTGCATTCCAATTTCCTATCATAGATAGTCTAGTGAAGCTAGCTTACTAATGCACTATGTTCAACTTTGCTCTTATTTTTGCCAAACATACCAGGTTGATTGTATGATGCATGTGATGGATGATCATAGGAAGAAATTCTAACATTCCTGAAAAGTGGCTCAAGCATTTTAGCATTTGTTCTAGAGTAGGATCTAGAAAAGTGTGTTGGACACACAATGCACACATGCACCGTGTACCATAGGCATATCATCAAGTTCATCCATGCATATTGGTTTCTACCCTCTCCCTGTCTCTAATTAGATCACAGACACTATTGCAAAGCTATAGAATATCTCTTTTCTTCACATGAGGGACATCAATGAGATGGGGGAATTTGTAGCAGCACCTTTGCCCCTCCTATGGCTAAAACTGGCAGTGGGAAAACTACCCCTCTGCCCCGTCGTCGTTTTGGTGTTGATCCAGTAGCTATATAGCGATGACCCACCATTGTCATTGTTTTTTGCTGCTCTCCTTCGCTCTATTATCAAGCTCCTACTGCTGATCACTAGCAACCTGATGTAGCTCTACTACGACAGGTGGTGCTACTGTTTAACCGCCATCGTCATAATCGCCATCGTCATTGATGTTGTTGTCAAACTCTGATGACGGCCACTAGAGCTCACCTGCTACATCGTTCATTCCCTCCACCAGCTGCACCTACTGGGATCTATTGCTGAGGCCCCCATCCCAGGCAGCAAAAATGACATGTCTATTCTAATTTCCTATCATAGATAGTCTAGTGAAGCTAGCTTACTAGTGCACTATGTTCAACTTTGGTCTTATTTTTGCAAAACATACCAGGTTAATTGTTTGATGCATGCACTGGATGATCATGGGAAGAAATTTTGATATTCCTAAAAAGTGGCTCAACTATTTTAGCATTTGTTCTGGAGTAGGATCTAGAAAAATGTGTTGGACACACAATCGACACATGCATCGTGTACCATAGGCATATCATCAATTTCATCCTTGCATCTTAGTTTCTACCCTCTCCCTATCTCTAATTAGATAACAGACACTAATCCAAAGCTATAGAATATCACATTTGTTCACATGAGGGACATCGATCGGATGGGGGAGTTTGTAGCAGCACCTTCACCCCGCCTGTTGCTGAAGCTAGCAGTGGGGAACTACCCCTCTGCCCTGTCGCTATTTTGGTGTTGATCTAGTAGTTGTACAACGACGACCCACCATTGTTGTTGTTTTTTTGATGCTCTCCTTCGCTTTGTTATCCTACTCCTGATGCTTATCACTGGCAGCCTGCTGCAGCTCTACTCTGGCGGCTGCCGGCTGGTGCTGCTGTATAACCGCCATCGTCATTGATGTTGTTGTCAAGCAGCTCCACTAGAGCTCACCTGCTACATCATTCATTCCCTCCACTAGTTGTGTCTGAATGGGATCAGTTGCTAAGGCGGCCCCATCCCAGGTAGCAGAAATGACATGTCCATTCCAATTTCCTATCATACATAGTCTAGTGAAGCTAGCTTACTATTGCACTATGTTCAACTTTGGTCTTATTTTTGCAAAACATATCAGGTTGATTGTTTGATGCATGTAAGAAGAAACTCTGACATTCCTAAAAAGTGGCTCAACCATTTTAGCATTTGTTCTAAAGTACGATCTAGAAAAGTGTGTTGGATCCACACATGCACCGTGTACCATAGGCATATCATCAAGTTCATCCTTGCATATTAGTTTCTACCCTCTCCCTCTCTCTCATTAGATCACAGACACTAATGCAAAGCTATAGAATATCACTTTTTCACATGAGGGATATCGATCAAATAGGGGAGTTTATAGCAGCACCTTCGCCCCTCCTGTGGTTGAAGCCATCATTGGGAATCTATGCATCTGCCTCATCGCTGTTTTGGTGTTGATCCAGTAGCTGTACACCGATGACCCACCATATTTGTTGTTTTTTGCTGCTATCCTTCGCTTTGTTATCCTGCTCCTGCTGCAAATCACAAGCAACCTGTTGTAGCTCTACTCCGATGACTGGTGATGCTGCATAATGGCCATAGTCATTGATGTTGTCAAGCTCTGATGATGGCCACTAGAGCAAACCTACTACATCGTTCATTCCCTCCACTAGCTATGTCTGCATGGGATCGGTTGCTGAGGCCCTCATCCCAGGCAGCAGAAATGACATGTCCATTTCAATTTCCTATCATAGATAGTCTAGTGAAGCTAGCTTACTAATGCACTATGTTCAACTTTGGTCTTATTTTTGCAAGACATACCAGGTTGATTGTTTGATGGATGTACAGGATGATCATGGAAAGAAATTCTGACATTCCTGGAAAGTGGCTCAACCATTTTAGCATTTGTTCTAGAGTAGGATCTAGAAAAGTATGTTGGACACACAATCCACACATGCATCATGTACCATAGGCATATCATCAATTTCATCCTTGCATCTTAGTTTCTACCCTCTCCCTGTCTCTAATTAGATAACAGACACTAATCCAAAGCTATAGAATATCATCGT
This sequence comes from Saccharum spontaneum, assembly GCA_022457205.1. Classification (NCBI taxonomy): domain Eukaryota; kingdom Viridiplantae; phylum Streptophyta; class Magnoliopsida; order Poales; family Poaceae; genus Saccharum; species Saccharum spontaneum. The sequence goes on from CM039587.1 coordinate 37,145,350, forward strand.
TCTTCACATAAGGGACATCTATCGGATGGGGGAGTCTGTAGCAGCACCTTCGCCCCCCTGTGGCTAAAGCTGGCAGTGGAAAACTACCCCTCTGCCCTGTCGCTGTTTTGATGTTGATCTAGTAGTTGTACAGCAATGACCCACCATTGTTGTTTTTTTGCTGCTCTCCTTCTCTTTGTTATCCTGCTCCTGATGCTTATCACTGGCAACTTGCTACAGCTCTACTCTGGCGGTTGGTGCTGCTGCATAACCACCATGGTCGTTAATGTTGTTGTCAAGAAGCTATGATGACGGCCACTAGAGCTCACCTGCTACATCGTTCATTCCCTCCACCAGCTGCGTCTGAGTGGGATCAGTTGCTGAGGCTTCCCCATCCCAGGCAACAGAAATAACATGTCCATTCTAATTTCTTATCATACATAGTCTAGTGAAGCTAGCTTACTAATGCACTATGTTCAACTTTGGTCTTATTTTTGCAAAACATACCAGGTTGATTGTTTGATGCATGTACTAAGTGATCATGAGAAGAAACTCTAACATTCCTAAAAACTAGCTCAACCATTTTAGCATTTGTTCTAGAGTAGGATCTAGAAAAATGTGATGGACACACAATCCACACATGCACCGTGTACCATAGGCATATCATCAAGTTCATCCTTGCATATTAGTTTCTACCCTCTCCCTCTCTCTAATTAGATCACAGACACTAATACAAAGCTATAGAATATCACTTTTTTCACATGAGGGATATCGATCAGATGGGGGAGTTTGTAGCAGCACCTTCGCCCCTCCTGTGGCTGAAGCTAGCAGTAGGACACTACACCTCTTCCCCGTCGCTATTTTGGTGTTGATCCAGTAGTTGTACACCGACAACCCACCATTGTCATTGTTTTTTGCTACTCTCCTTTGCTTTGTTGTCCTGCTACTGCTGCTGATAACTAGCAACCTGCTGCAGCTCTACTCCGGTGGCTGGTGCTGCTGCATAACCGTCGTCGTCGTTGATGTAGTTGTTAAGCTCTGATGACTCCCACTAGAGCTCACCTGCTAATCGTTCACTCCCTCCACCAGCTGTGTCTGCATGGATCAGTTGTTGAGGCCCCCATCCTAGGTAGAAATGACATGTCTATTCCAATTTTCTATCATAGATAGCCTAGTGAAGCTAGCTTACTAATGCACTATGTTCAACTTTGGTCTTATTTTGCAAAACATACCAGGTTGATTATTTGATGCATATTCTGGATGATCATGGGAAGAAACTCTGACATTCCTGAGGCCCCCATCCAAGGCAATAGAAATTACATGTCCATTCCAATTTCCTATCATAGATAGTCTAGTGAAGCTAGCTTACTAATGCCAAGAAGGCAAGTACTACTACTCACCAAAACCTATCCTTACTAACACACGGCTATATGTTATCCTTATTTATTATTATATTTCTATATTTACTCATATTCTAGTTTCGTAAAGCTATACTTTAGAGAAGGAAAGAGAGATTCTAGGACTACTTGCCCATAAAAATAAGACCGAACTTAACTACCTATAAATGTCCCAACTACTCATGTGTACTAACCCCCCTTGAAATCACTTTCTCTACTGCTACATTGAAATGAAAATGCCTGCCTCCAATCCTCTTATTGGACCAGACTCTCAGACGTATGATTGTTGAGTTAGCCAAGTGAGGGGTTTGTTCAACCCGTCAATAAAGCTATTCTCGGTATAGAAATAGATAAGATCTCCAATTAGGGGCAGGCACAATAAGGAAGGTAATCAATTGACGAGATCCACCGGAACTTCAACTTTCAATCTTCTATACGTTGCCTACTTGGAAACATGTTAGGTCTTGTCTTAACATTCCATTCTAAGAAAGATTCCACCTCTCCTCGACTATCGAGAACCAGCGTTCTTTCTTTAGCTACGGGAGAGAGGTTTCTTTCATGTTATATTCCAAAGTTGAGTACCTCATGTCTTTACTATGTGTACAAATCCAGCACTTAAAGTTGTACTCCCTTCCCACGGAATGAATGCACATCCAAGTAGAAACTCCCCTCCCTACGTGGGACCTATCTTCCTAATGCCTTGCTTCAACTAGTACTTAGAGTTCTCCAACGGACCTGTACATATGGTATCTAGTTTGCTTTGGATAAATCAAGTTGTAAGAAAGTGATCTATCTCATAGTTCTCCATACCCAAAACCATTTCTTTCACTGCAAAGACGAGTACGACAAGAAGAGAGGAGTAGTACGAAAGACCCATATCATAGAAGAGTGAGACCTCCACAAACTTTTACCTATCCCAATAGACACATGACCTAGCCTAGCCCCCACCGCCCTATTTCATGTACCCACGTTCTTTCAATTCGAATACTGCTACTCATACATATGATACGGTAGAAAAATGGGCGAGAAAAAACATATCTACTTTGTAACGATTCTAGTTTTATTAGACTCCTTACAAGCCAAGCCCTATTTTTGACAAGTCATAGAGTCACCCGCCCTATTTTCCTCCAATGCTTCTCTATTCCTATCAATAAGCCCTAATCCTGATATTCCTATCAAGAAGAACTCTCTCTGCTTGGCTTTGATAGCTTCGTTCTCCTTACCATAAAGTCTATTTATTATTGGATCCAACCTGTGAGAAACCAATCAGAGTTCCTACATTGGTATTACTAGTTGAGCCTATGAGCGTACGTTCAATACGGTGCAATTATATAAGCTAAGAAAGAGTTGCTTATAAAACCTTCTAATATACTGATCATGGCTAGGTCATTGGTACTTCTGCTTTTCTTGCCTCCAACCATGCGGTACAAGCTTACATATCTTTAGATTGAGCTAAGTATTTTCCAAGGAGGTAAGTTCCATGTACTGGATAATCATAACAAATTAACAAGGTTTCTAAGTTTCCACCACTCCTGAAAACTGGCTCAACCATTAGTGTTTGTTCTGGTGCAGATTCCAGAAACATGGACCAGACACATAATCTGTGCCCATGCAGCGTGTACATCTCAGTTTCCTAAGCGTATTATTGATTTAAAAAGGCTTGTTTTAAGGGGTGGCAAAGACGTTTTTTAAGGTCAGTCTCAATGGTGAGTTTCATGACACTATTACCAAGACTGCCACATCAGTTTTTGTGTTGGTAACTGTGACAACGGGTTTCATCTAGATGAAACTCTCTATCTCTCCCGCTCTTCATTAATAACCGAGCAAGTTATCAAAACTGCTGATATGTCATAGTATTAAATGTAAATAAAACCCAGATGAAACCCCTATTAAGACTGGCCTAAAGAGGCATAAGGTAGGCTCTACTCGCTGTTACAGCTACTTCTGCTGCTCTTGCTCCATAACTGTGGAGTCATGTAGCATATGTTGTGCAGAGATATGGCAATGGGTACCAAAACTCGAAACCCGATGGACTTTTACCCAATTAGAGTAAGGATATGGATTATTTTCTCTATCCATGAGTTTGTTAGTGGACAAAAAGCTAGACCCAGTGGGTTGGCGGGTATAGGTTTGGGGTGTAATACCCAAACCTGTAAACGCATGGGTTTTTTAAACCCAGCCCATCCTAGTACAACATCTCATATCCACTTATGGTACCCTAAATTTCTCAACTAGATTGATCCATCTAGTGGTATATATGCTTATCCCATATCAGCAAAGAAAATAACACGGAAATAAAAAGAGAAAGAAAGAAGTACCGCTCTCGCTATGCATGACCCTTCTTTGCCCCTTCCTGGCCCATAGAGCTTGCAGCGGCCTGTTGCATGGGCCGAAAACTGCTCTGCTCACTATACAAACAAACAAACATAGTAAGTAGGTACACCGGTGGATGCATGTATAGAAGCAACACACCAATTCGAGTATGTGCTGAAGCATGAGCCTTAGCTGCTTAACCTTTATTGAGAATGAGAATTAAAATAGAGAATTGATCAATATAAATATTTTTAAATTTAATAAAATAAATATTTTTATTCGGATGTTGTTTCAGAATTTATTTGGATTTGTATTTTACATCGGATAGAAATTTTGTTTGGATATATGAGGGAAGTATTAATTACTATCCTAGCCTCTTTGTCTTTGGTTGGTTGGAAAATATATTTAGATCTGGAAATTCCGCCCGCTCGCCTCCTCCACAGCAGATCTTTAGTTGCAAAAAAAATACACACAGTAGCTCTTCTTCCTCGACTCCGGCGTCCTCGCCCCCGCCGCCGTCGGAGCTCCGCGGCCGCGGTTCTTCCCCTCCCCCCTGCCACCATGGCGGAGCTCCCCCACCCCAACCTGGCCCGGCCATCGCCAGCTCCCCTAAACCGTCCGCCGACCATCCCCACCGCCTGGCCAGCCCCTTCTAAACCCGCCGGAGTTGGGGGAGATGATAGGGAGAGCTCGAAGAAACTCTAGCTCAGAGATCCAGGAGGAGAAGAGAAGAGAGGGGGGAGGCCTACCTGGCACGGATCTGCCACCGCCGCTGCCGGATCCGCCGCCGCCGCTACTAAATATGTCGGATCCGCCATGGCCGGCGTAGGGAGGCGGTGGGGCGTGGGCGTGGGTGCAGGGAGGCGGTGGGGGGAGGAAGTCGTCGATGAGGTGCTCGCCATGAGGTTGTCGCTGGAGAGAGAGAGAGAGAGAGAGAGAGAGGAGGCTGGAGGCGGGCGGGTGTGAGTGGGGAGGGAGGCGTCCATCTCCCTAAAATATGGACGGTGGGAGCGGGAACGGGATCAGACCGTGGGTGCGAGATCGGACGGCAGTGAAGGTGTGCATACCGTGACGCTAACGCATGCGCGACCGAAAACTAGCATTTGCGGCATTTAATAAAAGTGTTTAGATAGTTAGCTGTGTTGTGGGTACAAGTGATCCATTGGTACCCGTGACTGGAGTGTGCATCAGTCTAGGCACAAAATTGAACCCTTGATGGTTCATGGGTTCTTTAGCAAGTAGATTTCATATTCATGCACAAGTTTAGGTTGGCAAAACCCAGTGTGTTTGTGTCGTTCATCTTCATTCTTCTATGTGCAACTACAGCAGAAGCACAGCCCGGCTCATAATACAGACTACAGCCAGAACTGAAACATGAACGCAGACTACAGCCAGAACTGAAACATGAACGCAGACTACAGCCAGAACTGAAACATGAACGAAGATATAGAAACCTGCTTCTACATCCACTGCAGAGACAACCAAAGCGTCAATCTATCAACCATTATTAGTTGAGAAATCCGACGAGAACTTGATAAACAATACTACTAGCTTCAAAACATCCTGCTGCATTGCAACACTAAGAATACCATCCGGACTTTCCGGAGCATATATCAAAGCAGAGAGGTAACGACACAAGATTGACAGCATACTGCACATTGACAATGAAGGTCTGTCCCAAAATAAACAAGATTTCACTTATTCTAAAGAATAGACAAGATTTTATTATGTGTACCAGACAATCACACCTTTATTTGACTACAAAACAAATAATACATCAACTCCAGGTCTGGCCTTTTTTTCAGCGGCGTCTAACAAGAGGGAATGGGCATAATAATAAGTCCCAGGTTTATAATAGGCAAGCGATTGTACCATCATCAAAGCAGGCATTTTGTACATATATAGTGGTGGGCGTTCTCAGAAGATGAACACGACACTGTCATGGACCCGGGACTTCTGGTTCTGAGCAACACATTCAGAGATCCACATCAGGTTCCTGATCTCTTGCTCACAGAGCCTGATGTAAGCGAAGAAAACAGCGTAGTGGAACTACAAGGCCCATACAAGACGTGTCAGAAGATAGCACCATGAATAGAGAATAGTTTTGAATTTCCAGGAGTACAACTTTGATAGCACGGAGTGATTCCTATAAGGCTATAACATACCAAAGCAAAAATATATATATATACCTGCTGCTCAAAGGACAAACATAGCCTCTTGACTTCCTCCTCATAAAATGCCTTATCCAACATCTGGCTTTCTCCATATGAAATCCTGGAAAATATAGACTGGTATGGTGGGTACTTCTCCATTGCACCACGAACCTACATGATGAGCAAGCAAAATGAAAGATGTGATTACAATTACATAGGCATTCACTGCAAATGCAGTCCATCTTGAAAGACTAGAGGCCTACACTACAGGCATGGCATCGAGAGGAATGCACAAAGCAGTAATTTGTCATAAAGCAATGTATATATGTTATTAGTACACTGCCATAGAAATCCACTTATCCAAACAGGCCATAGAAAGACATTAATTTTCAAGTGAGCAAGTCTACAATGTAACATCTTAAACAAAACTACGAACTAAAGAAAAATCCATAGTATGGCATCAAAAAGGAAAAGGTGACCCTAACAAGCACGAAAGATCAAAAGGCGTGAATTAAAGACTATTGCAGGGTGAGTTATAATGAATAATGCATCAAAACATAATTGGAGACATACCTGGTCAACATCTTCACAAACGGCCAGTTCTTCATGACCATATGGGTACCTGAAGGGCATCAAATCAAAATGAAACTCGCATGAAAAAACTGGACATCTTAATTAACCAAAAAAAACAATCGTGTTTCTTTAAAAGAAAACCCACAATAAACCAAAGTTGGAGTACAGCTTCCTGCGGTCATCTCTTGTCAACTCAGTACCAATACTGCAAAAGACAGCATAGAATTTAGGACAGCATTAAGGCAATTTTGCATGCAAAAAACCGGAAGATGTGAAGTTGGAAATGCAAAATCCAACACTCTTTACCTATTTATAGTAATGTTAACAGCTCTTCTGTCAGCTTCAAATGAAAGGAGATCACACATGATCTCAGCTGTTGCACCCCCTAGTTTCTGTAACAAAATAATCATTTAGAAATTAGAAAATAGACGAATCAGAACAACTAAGATTATTGAGAAAACATCATCAAAGCCACCATCTCGAGTACTATATACCTGGCAAAATTTGTAGAAGTCCTCAAGATATGCTTTGTAGAGAGTGTTCCTCATAATCTCAATATTCATGTCATCCAAATCCTACAAAATACCAACAGTTCTCATTACCAAGGCAATGTTAGCTGTCAAGAAAAGTAAGAACAAAGATGAGTTGATATTTGTTAGAGCACAGATGTAATGCACAAATGATCAGCTGCAGTGTTTACCTCAGATGTAATGCACTCTGAGAAGTAAGGGGCCAGTGGTGTATCGACTAGAACCAGTCTATAAAGCTCACGCATGTTTTGAGCAACAGCAAGTGATGCAATGCTGTTGATCAGCAAGACATAATGATTAGTATTCAGTGTTTTCGCACATCTCAATTGACAAAAAAAAAGGAAAAAAAAAAGATTGACACAACAATAATACCTGTCAAACATGCCCAATGGGTGGCATTTCTCCAAAAGTTCATTAACATCTCTCTCATGTAGTGTCCCAGTTACAATAAGAACAACATTGTCAATCATGTGGCCATAACTGTGAAAAACAACATCCTGTTAGAATCAAACTACTGCACTAGAGCTGGAAATGCTGGTATGGGTTGATGAAATATATGAAGAACGGGTCCAATTTTCAATAAAAAAAGAAAGGATCAAAACAACACTCCGTCACTTACGTTATATACTGCAAGAACGTAGATAGTGGTTCAGTGGCCTGGCACAGCATGTGCTTGTACTCATCGACCAGTTTAAGAGTGCACTTCTCCACAATTGTCGTTGTGTGCAAGGGTGAAGGTTCTGCGATTCATCCGAAATAAGTTTGCAGTGCACTTGTCTCACAAAAATGCATTGAGCAAGCATACAGTGCAAATACTTTCATGAAAACAATTGCCAACATTAAGTTTACTCAACACAAAACTTTGTGATTAGGCAGAATTCATTACATTGTTGTTCAAATAAACGGTACAGAGTGCAACATACCTTAGTATAGTACAGTAATGAAAATTTATGCGTTCGGCATGACCATGGTAGAGATAAGATAAGCTATATATGTTAACAATCTAGTGTGACAGAGACAGGCACATGGTACGGATAAAGAGCCGTAAGCAAGAACATACCACACATCCTCTATACACAGTATATGAAGTCCAGTAAAATGAATTTCTAGAAACAGATGAAAATGTAATTTGCAAAATCTGTAAAATAGTATGGCTACTAAATGTCAGCAAGTGTGAAGGGATAAAGATTATTGAACTTTATTGCCAGCCAGGACTGAAGCATAATGGCTTAACAGGTTTTGCTGATGCAATTGACCCACAAATGTGCGTGGATTCATGAAATTAACTCCCCTAACTGCCGAATTCCTTTAGGTGGGTCAAATAGTGTTTTACAGTCATCACAGAAGGACTAAGCTAACCTGCAGGAATTTATCTGAACTTCAGATGGTCACATGTAAACAACATATCAATACATAACTCGTGAACACTTGGATATGGTATACCCCTATACCTAAGACTGAACAAACAATCTGTTGAATGACCGAATGCTAGTCTCGCTATCAGGGCCTAGTGTTATGTGAGTAGTTCAAAAATTAAAATAACCAGCAAGTGATCTGGATTCCTTCCCTCCCGAGATCAGCGAATTGGAGAGAAAAGGACACAACAATGCGAAGCATTCTAGCTCGAGAACGAGCCATGCTAGTAGCACTAGCCCGAAATCCCCAACCGGGATCACAATTCGCGCCGGCCAGACCACGAATCGCGCACCCTAGCATATCAGCGCGGACTAAGAAGCTGCCGCACGGCACGGTAGCTTCCCCACCCCACCCCACCCGAAACGCCAAGGAGGCCTGAGGAGGATCTCACCGTTCTGGAGGTAGGGCCCGTACTCGGTGGCGGTGAGGTGCATCTTGATGTCGTCGAGGGTCTCGCACTGGCAGAGATTGTTGTAGTCGGCGGCGGTGAGGAGGCCCGAGCGGTTGCCCCGCACGATGGCCTCCAGGAACCCATCGTGTATGTTGAACGACAGCATCTCCCACCCGTACATCGTCGCCAACGCGGGCTCCGGCTCGCTCGCCGGAGACGAGACCTCGGCGGGGGAGGCGGCAGCGGTGGCGGTGGGGGAGGCGCCGGCGCGCGGCGGGAGGAAGCGGGATCGGGAGGGATGGAGGGAGGTCGTCGCAGATGAGATCCGGGAGGTGGGGTCGCGCTCGGTCCGGATGCGGTGGAACACGAAGTTTTTATTAGAAGGGACTCGTTGCCGCAGCAGCTTGTGAGATCCGAGCGTGGCACGTCGGCCGTCTCACTCTCAGCAGTTTGTTTCGGCACCTTGGGCCTTAATCGTGTGGTTGATCTCGTGGCTCATGGTGGCCCAACAAATCCGAGTACCAACCTTCACCCAAACCATCCGGAGCAGGCATCCAGCTCCACCCGCCAGCCCAACAATCATGGCCCTGTTTGGAGCTATTTTTGGAGCGGCTTCTTGCCCAAAAAAATGTCAGGGATCAGTCTTATATCTATACCCATACCTAATAATAAAGAGGCAAAATTTTCGTGTAAGATGTAAGTAAGACTCTACTCAACTAAGATTACATGTAATATAAAACTAGAATTTGACCAAAACAGTATCCTCATGCGCCCATTATATCGTAGGAACACCGGCCATATACGTGTACGACAAGTGTGCCGTGCGGGACTGCATGCTGGGAACTACGGGGATGCATGATCACCGATGATGCTTGATCCCCTGCCTTATCCACTCGTAGGAGCGAACAACTAATTAAGGCGTGGAGAGATGAATGCAAACAAAATACAATACTACTAAGCTGCATGATTCTTTTCGATGGCCATAGTCTAAAATAATAAATTAACTAGCCTATAGAACTTTGTGACATGGACTTATAATTAATCATGATAGAACTATAGACCTTTCACACTGGAATCAATTCAATAGCCATTTTGAATAAAGTGGTTTATATATATAATAATGAATTTAAAAAATTAAGTTTCATTCCCGTTGCAACGCACGGACATTTTTACTAGTATATATAAAAAAAGATAAACACAACTTCTTAGCAGCTTCCCCCCAGAAGTTATAATTATATAAATTATTGAAATTCATTAAGGATTTGTTTTGTCCTGTACTCCTAAGGGTCTGTTCGGTTAGTGTGGAATAAGGCCAGAAATTATTCCCAATGACCAATGTTATACAAATTAAATAATCGTTCCAGCTGGCAATCATTCCAGGTGGTAACCGAACAGGCCCTAAACTTGTCCTGAATCCTGGTACAAAGTGTGAAATGTAATATACCACATCATAATTTCTCCGATGAAGGATCATTTGTGCCAATAGAATGAGGTTCCAATCGCCTTTCTAGAAAAAAAGAAGTGTATCTCCCAGCCCTATGAGTAACAAGTGATTCCCTCTTAAAGATTGATATCATGTATTTTTTAGGGCAGACTGTCATCAATTTATTTGGATATATTCTTTCTCCAACACACGATATATGAATGAGAAAATTCCATAGTGGAATTTGTAACAATTCGGAAAAAAGAGAAAAGGGCGCTAATGGAATCTGTCTCTTCCTCGATGACCTTCTTCAAGATATTATGTTTCCGAGCTTGATACAAGGGTCTCCAAGGCCGCTAGCTACCTTGTTTGGATAAACATTTTTTCTGGGAGGAACTCTGACCTTTCAACAGAAAATGTTTCTCATATCTTCTATTAGTTGAAAATCAAAAAATCAAACTTCAAAAGGCAAAAAAGAACTTCAAAAGTCTCTGACGATTTGCATCTTAATATGTTGACATATCAAGTAACTTTCTTTTCTCCTGCATTAGAGAGATATAGGATCGCCTAAAACTTGTGTCGACTAGAGATTGTTTGGGGTATTGCTTTGAGAAAAATCATTGGTTGTATATTTTTTATTGGTTATCTTAGATAGTTGAAAAGAAAATAAGAAATCCATGAATAGGGGTAGATAGCGAGCCAACTTGATTTTTTTAGTTTTTTTTTTGAAATTGACATAAATTCTTATTTATCATATTATGATCTCTTCTATTGTTTGATATCCACCTTCAAACTGAGCTTAACGAGCGGAGTCAAAGTTGAGATTCATTCAAATTAGCTATCTTGGTTTTGAAAATAAATGCAATCAGAACAATTTTAAAAATGGGACAGCTCAACGAGCTTTTTATTTAGACCTACTTGGAACCACACATTAAGAGAATGGTTTTTCTTATGCTTTGTTAGAAGCTGCTGCAATTTAAGGTACAGTGTATATATGAGAAGTGGGTTAATTTTAGAGTTATCTTAAGTTTTTAAATTTGATCCCCAATTTATAGACAAAAACACTAATATTTACGATACTAAGAGCATCCAAGAGATTAGCTAAATCGTTTTCTAAAGGTAAATTTGATTATTATTAAAAGAAAAATGTTTCCAACAAACTCTGTAAATGCCAAATTTAGTAGCTCTTCATCCCACCTCATTCGCTCTTTACTTTTGGATAGTCTACCTCACTAACCATCCAACCTCTTAGTTTTACAGTCTGTTGGAGTACTCTAGTATTTTTTACCAAATCTATTTTAGAGAATAGCTAAATCAGTAAATTTGACTAATTTTTTTTGAAGATGCTCTAAATAAATATGTTATGAAAATATATTTTATAGTGTATCTTATTATTCTATATGACTTGAATTCGACGAATGGATTCTCTGATCGGTGAGCAGAACAAGACCGTTGGTGGCTGGCAATGGATAATTGGATATCCGTATGAAATCAGCTTTGTACACCGACGATGCTGAACAAAAATGTAGCAGATTGCCATGACAGCTATATTGTTATTACTATCTTTATATTCCTTTTGGAATGTACCACTATTATCTATATATTTGCTTACGAATACACCAATCTCAATTTTGTTGTTCTACATCCTCTTCGATCCGATACACCGGTCGCACAGCTCGTTATTGTTACAGCGAAATGGAGAATAATCAGGGAGTGGGAGAGAGAGAAATAAATAAATAAATAAAAACTCGCGCCGTCTCAGATGTCAGAGCAACCTGTCGGACAGGCTCGGCAGGCGGCGGAAGAAGTTGACCGCCGGCGGGGGCATAGGGTCTCGGAACATCGGGTGGCGCAGGTAGTAGAAGCCGCTGGCCACGGCCACCATCTTGGGCGGCATGGCGTACAGCGCCACGGCCACGGCGAAGCTCACGCCCACGAAGATCCGGCTGGCGCGCGGGTCCCGCCAGCTCACCAGCGCCTGCAGCCGCTCGCCCTGCGCCGCCACGTCGCCCATGACGCGCTGCACCCGGCCGGCCAGCGTGCGCAGCCGCTCGTACCGCAGCCGGAGGACCTCGGGCGGCGGCACGGGGTCGAACTCCTCCTCCAGCTCGTCGCCGTCCACCGTGTCGGCCTGCGACAGCCGCGCGTCCATGCCGGCGGGGCCCCGGGGCCGGAACCGGTAGTACCACACGCCGATCATGAACACGTACAGCGACGCCGTGGGCACCACCAGCTCCGGGTACCACACCAGGACGAGGTAGAGCGCGTGGACCAGCACGGTGGTCGACGGGTTGCGCCACCGCTGCACGCCGTCCAGCCACCGCGCCAGCCCCACGGCCCAGGCGAGCACCCCCATGATGCGGAACCAGTTGGCCTTGGCGCGCCGCACGCTCCACGTGTGCGCGTCCGCGTCCAGCATGTACTTCACCACCTCCGGCCCCAGCGGCGGCTCCGAGCGCGCCAGCCACGTGGCCACGGTGCGCACGGCCGCGCCCCGGAGCGCCTCCTGCTGCGCGACGCCGATCGGGCGCAGGTAGTGCATGCGCGGCAGCAGCGGCGTCGTGTACGTGGCCCACGTGTCCGGGAGCTGCGCCGGAGACGAGAACCGCACGGCGAGCTGCACCTCGCCCATCTTCTTCAGCCCCGACCGCAGCAGCACCAGCAGCGGGTACGACGCCGTGTACGCCCGGTTGCTCTCCAGCGTGGACACGCGCACCCGCACCTTCCCGATGCGGTAGTCCTGCCGCTCGTCGCCGGCGCCGGCGAACATGCGCCAGTTGTCGAACACGGCCACCGTGAGCACAGTGCACGGGTCGTACACCTGCCACGTGTACTGCTCGTTCCACCGTGGGTTGAGGCTGTCGGTGATGGTGCGCGTGCGCACCCACTTCTTGCCGTACTTGGCCACGCAGTACGCGTCCGTCGACCCCTTGGCGCCTCCCTTGGTCTTCATCGGCAGCAAGCCGCACGCTCCGATGATGCCGAGCTCCAGCACGCCCACCGGCGGCTTCCACAGCTGCTTCGCCGTCGGCCGGTAGTCGCTGCACACGTGCGCCGCCTCGTCGAGCACGTGGTACCCGCCTTCCAGGCAGAGCCGAAGGTGCAGCCGCCCGGAGTAGAAAGCCGGCGGGCCGCCGGTGTTGCTGGGGGGCATGCCGATGCCTGACGTCCCGCCTTCGAGGGTGAACCATCTCGACGCGACGATCTGCCGCTCGTCGAGGCGCTGCTCTATGGTGGTCACCGGGATGGTTGCGTGGCCGAGGAGCGCGGGTTCCTTGATCATGGACCGATCCTCCACTAGCACGATGAGGTTGTCGTCGAGCGGCTCGGACGCGACGAACATGAGGTCTTCGGACCACGCGAACGCGGAGCCGCTGCTGCTGGCCACTGACCGGCGCGTCCGCGCCGACTGGAAGCCGAGCTGTAGCTTGACGCGCACGTCGAACGGCAGCCCCGGCGGCGGCGCCGGGACGCGCAGGTCCTGCGCCTCGATGACGGACGCCCGCAGGTACCAGAGCTTGGGCGACTGGTACACCTTGGAGCGCGTGTACGCGGCGTACGGCGCGTCGGTGTTCCACGCCTCCGGGAACGCGTCGTCAGCCTGCGTGCCGATCCACACCGCCACCATGATGTCCCCCGTCACCATGCCCGGCTCGCCGCCCTCGAGCCTGTACCACTGCGGCGCCAGCGGGCCATCGGGCTGGTCGCGGACCGGCACGTCGGAGAGGTCGAAGCACACGCCGCCGAGGAAGGCTTCGGCAGGGGAGGGCGCGCCTCCGTCCCACACGGAGATCTCCAGCGTGGGCTCCGGCCTGGCGTGGCTGATGGCGAACACCTGGTTCCATTCGGGGTTGCCGGTGCCGGAGAGGTCGCGGCCGGGCCGCGACCGGATCGAGTGCGGGCCGGCTTGGACCTTGACGTACGGGCCCTCGCAGGCGCGTATGCCGCGCACCCGCACGACGCGCACGAAGAGGTAGCGCATCGGCTCCACCAGGTCGTACGACGACGACTGCACCGGCTCCACGGACTCGCCGGTGGACACAAACCGCCCGGGGATGACGCGGGGAGAGGGCGCGTAGTAATCCGGGCCCAAGCCGCCGCTCGGGTGGCGCACGACGCGGACGCGCTCCGTGGCCATCCGCGTCTTTTGCACCTCGGGAGGGTACTGGTCGCCGGATTCCGGTTCCGGCGCTGGCTCTGGCTCCGGCTGCGGCGGCGGCGTCATTGGCCCGTGTGGCCCGTGCACCGGCGGCGGCATCATGGGACCGTGGGGGCCGTGCGGCCCGTGCATCGGCGGCGTCATCATTGGTGGGTGCATGGACGCTTCCTCCACGATAATGATCGGAGGTTGCGCCGCCGGCTGCTGCACTTCGACGGCGGCTTCAGTCGGCGCGGGCATCTCCGGGAGCTCTCTCGGCGCTTCTGGCGGGACCTCCGGCGGCGGCACGTTGTCGGCCTGCTCCGGCGGCTTCTCTTCCGGAGGCGGCGGCATTACTGCAGGCTCGTCGTAGTAGTAAATCTTGAGTCCAACCTCGCCGCGGATCCAGCTGATGAGGCTGCGCTTCTCGAGCGGGAAGTAGACGATGCCCTCCTCCCCACGGCGCGAGAACTGGGAGCCGTAGATGCGGACGCGGCCGAGGAAGTGGTTCTTGCCGCTCCCCCCGCCGCCGCCGCCGCCGGAGGGGTTGAAGCGGCGGTCGTGGTAGAGCGAGACGTCGAGCGCCTCGGCGTGCATGTTCGCCGGGTCATGCACGACGAACTCGAGGCGCTCGTGCCACTGCGGGTTGAGGTCCCGCGGCACGGTGCGCGTGCGCTTCCGCTGGCCGTCGAAGTCCACGACCGCGAAGGCGCTGGACGTGCCGAGGCCGTCCTTGGGCACGAGGTCGCGCGCGTCCACCACCTCGACGGCCAGCCTCCGCACCATCGGCGGCGGCCCACCGCCACCGCCGGCCGCCATGGGCGGAACCGCGGGAGCAAGCAGGGGAGGGTGGTGATGGTGAGCTCGGCGACGGTGTGAAAAAGAAAGCGAGAAGGCGACGGCGAAGGGAATACGGTTCCCTTATGATCGGTCGGCGTGGGGTGGTGGAGCGATCAAGTGGTAGCTCCTTTTGCTTTTGGGGAGAGCTCTAGTGTGCTTTGGAGAGGGAGGGAGGGAGAATCTGTGCTAGAGTGAGAGAGGCGCAGAGCAGAGGAAGAGAGGAGAAGAAGTTTGTGTCTTCCTTGACGTGGAAGCTCTCAGCTTTGTGCGGGAAGAATCTGATCTGTTCTTGGCGCTTTTGAATGTGCACTGATGCGGTGGGAAGTGCCGGTGGTGGCGCCACCGCTGCGCTCGTTGCCGACTTCTTCCTCCTGCCCTTTTCTCGCGTTCCCAAGCACAGGCCGACAGTAAACAGAGCCTTCCGTATATGTCCTGTGTTCTGTGCGGCTGCACTGCACCCAGCACCAGCAGGCAGTACTGGTTATTATACGCTCTGCTTACCTATATATCACTTGGCTGATTTTTTTTCCCACCATTAAATCTAGATCTAACCTCTTTCAATAGACACGTCTCCTGGTTGTCATAAAACAAACACGATCCAGAGAGGTCTGTTCGTGTCACAATGCTGTCCTACTTCGCTTCGCTTCTCTCCTGCTCGCCACCTAAATGTTTTGTCTTAGTATTACGTATGTCCTCAATATCTACGGTGGGTATTGTCGTTGCACGCCGTCTTCGCATTCACCTTTCATGATCTCTACCGCCATCGTTACACGCCGCTCGTCACCAACCAACCATAGATGCCAGGTTGCATTGGACCTATCATAGTGTCCACCGCCCGAGTGTGAATCTGAGTTTAGTAAGAAAAAGGTGAACTCAAGCCTTGTTTAATAGATGGCCGTTAGTTGTGGCACGAAAGAGTAATCCAGAACTAAAAATTAGACGGAACGGAGAGTGCCATATGTGGTTTATAGAATTTGAATCCTAACTACTAGTAAAAGATATGAGCTGCACCTCATAGCTATGTACAAATGTAGAATGACTTGGTTTATGAATGCTTTATGTGTGCATCAAAGATAGCTTCTACTAACAAATCGTAAGCAAAACAAGAAGCCACAAAGATGTTTCCAAACTGTAGGTCTCATGTGCATAATAAATACTATGAATCTAAAAAAGCTCACACAACTCAGATGTATAGTAAAAGCTATGAATCTAGAAAACTCAAACGACTTACAATTCAGAATGGAGGGACATAGATTTATCTTTGATTAAAAAATGTTCTTTTTCCTGTATGTTGAGCATCTCCAAGAGTTTCCTAAATCTCTTCGAATCCTTGGTTTTAAGCGAGATAAGAAAAATCATCTCTCCAACAACTCCTAATCCATCCTCCTAATCTTCTAGAACTTGGGAAAAGTCACCTTATTCCACGTAAAGTTACGCGCTTCCGAGTCCGCGTATCTTCTCTCTCCCGCGCGTGTTTGTAGACCAATCTAAAGGTGGACGGGCGTGGAAAGAATAAAGAGTAGGAAAGGGTTCCTGATGCAAATGAACAAGAGAGAAAAAAATATATAAAAATAGTTAGGATAATTTAGAAATAGTTTAGGATTCTTAATGTAAAATATCTTCTATATTTTAGGAGTGGATTATTAGAAACTCTTGGAGATTGTATTTTTCATTCCTTCTGATACTTTTTTTAGAGTCGTAAAACTTCATGTTTTTAGGAAGAAAATATTGGATACTATTGGAGATGCTATCTTTTTATGGAAAAAATGTAGGTGGTTAGAAATCCTGTGGGCTGTTCGGATGATGGTTTTTGTGGCTGATAAACCGGCTGATGCTGTTTTGTTGTGAGAGAAAAATACTGTACCATGACTGATAAGCCGAACTGATAAGTTCAAGTAAACAGGGCGCTGGTTGATATGAAAACGTAACCCAAAAACATAGGTTTATACACCATGAACCCATTGCAACGACCAAACCATCACTCCGATCCATCGAAACGATTGTTTTAGGGGGTCCCAGCGGTAGTAGCTAGTTACTAACTATTTGGTGCCACCTCAGCTTTATGGGATCCACTTATTAGATTATTTTATTATATATTTGTTAGTATATATCTTCTTTTCTTGGCTGATAGCAGCAAATGTGTTAGGCCAGTTTCAGTGGGGGTTTCATGGTCTAATTTTTAACACACTCATATTTTGAAAACAGTGTAAAACAGTTTTATCCTCATGAAACTATCTTTACTCCCATAAAATTTTCATCATCTCTCTTAATCAATGCAGTATTTAATACCCATAAAACTATTGGCCAATCTCCGTCCGCCTTGATTTTGGAGCGAGACTAGCGTTTCTTTCATCGCTACTCATGTACCTCTCTAAGCTCCACGTCAGCGCGAATCCTACGCAAACCAGAGATGTCGCCGCCCGTCGCGGACGCCCTTATAGCTGAATTTCGGTGCCAATCTACAAGCAAAGTAATGTCAGTTTTGTTCGTATACTTGCCCAAAATTTTGTGCAGGGTGCTACGATCCCAAGATGACAAAAGTGTACACAAGACGTCATAAACGGTCCCGTCCCTAAAGAACACTGATTGATAAGGAAGTGCAAATGTAATTCATGTGCACGTATATATGGTTGTTGTGCATAGGACCATAGGTCCAGGCGGTAGGCACATCTTGATGCATGGTGCTTATAGATTATCCGGCTGTATGATAGCAACGGCTGCCGGTGAAAGCGAGGGCGGAATCGATTCTGCTGTGTCACGCTCACACCCCCTCGCGCGTAGAATTTGATGTGGGGTTAATATGAGTTGTCGTTTCTTTCATCCTTCATGTGCTTCGTATATACTTCCTCCGTCCCAGAAAAAAGAGTCATTCTCACTTTCTAAAAAATCAACAACTTTTAATTTTAACTAAATATATTTAATAAAATATTAACATTTATGGTATATAATTAATACCATTAGATAGATCATTGAATATACTTTCATAATATATTTTTTTAGAGATATAAATGTTACACGTATTTTCTATAAACCTAGTCAAAGTTGAGGAGTATGACTGTTAGCCTGTTCGCTTGGGCTAAAATCTGACTAACCTAACTGATTTTTTTGAAAAAAAAATACTACTGAATGGCTGGCTGATCCGGCTCAGGTGAACAGACAGGCTGACACTCTTTCGTGGGACCGAGAAGTACGCGTTGATTGGAATGGTGCTGGGAATGGACCATCGAGAAAAGAACCATCTATCTGTCTCCTGTTGCTGACGTGTTCAAATTTGCCCTGACTAGTATAGTATGGACCTTATTTGTCATTGGGCCTGCATAGATAATGGACATGTTGAAGCCCAAAAGTTTATCCAGCCCGGTCAAGAGAACCAGGATGACTTTTTAATTTTTATGCTGGATCACCCATTTGCATTTTCAAGGATGTTTCAAAAGAAAAATGAAGTCAGAACTCAGATGTCTCTTCGGAGACATTCGATAAAAGTGAAGTCAGATGTGAGGGAAGATATATAAAGAAAGTGATGAAATGAATTCCATTGAACGCGCACTCATTTGTGTACTTTTTTTGAACAACCCATTTCGTAGGACCTCCTTTTTCGAGCGAGGATTCCAACTGTAATAAATCACACATCTCTGTACACACAGATTAGACACGAAATATATATTTAGCTATTCGTGGCCGACAAGAGCCTGTGCGCGAGGAACGCGCCGAGCGCGAACCCGGCGACGGCCGCGGCGACCATCTGCCCCCTGCCTCCGAGGGCCTCTGCCCACGTCGTGGCCTCCGCCCGCGCCGCCGCGCACTCCTTGGCCTCGATCAGCCTCGCCAGCACCATGTCAGTCCCGGAGACCGGCTGCTTGGGCACGGTGAGGGACAGCACGGTGCCGTCGAAGCGGCCGGCGACGCCTTCGGGGTTGGCCGTCTGGGGCAGCTGGAACGACTTGTGGAACCGCACGTACCCGGCGGGACGCTCGCCGCGGACCGTCAGCCGGCCGCCGGAGTCCACCTGGACCTTGAAGTCCTCCTTCTTGAACCCTTCATATATATCATCACATATAAGTACGTAATAATCATCATCTCATCAATGAGGAATGGCATGCAGACGCGATCGATCGAACTGCGTGGAGTATAATTAACTCAATTAATTACCTGGGAGGTTGAGGCGAATGATGTAGCTGTTGGCGCCGTCGTGCCACTCCAGCTTGGGGTCGATGTCGGCAACGCCACCGCAGGCCTCGGGCACGCCGCCCTTGGCTGCTCCCTTCGGCTTGCAGCTGGCCATGAATTGCGCTTGATCTGATCTGGAAGCCGGCGATCAGTCGACGGACCGATGATGGTGATCGAGCTGCTGCCGCTAGCTCGAGCTGATTAGTCTTATTACCGCACAGGAGTCCAAGGCCCAACGATCGTTAGGTTAGCTTATATACGTAGCGGCACCACTGTAGGTGTCTCTGTTTTGTTTTGTGTGTTTTGTTGGTTATTCCAAACTTTTCTTCAAAGTACGTTGCAGCGGAAAATCGAGTTTGTCGTCGACGTCTGGGTAAAGGCTAGGTATCTCTAGCGGCGGGTGCCTTGCTTTCGGCACCCATGCGGCACGGTCCGTTACTCGATGCAAGCCCTCGTCTGAAGAAAACACAAATGTGTCGCTCGTTAGATGTTGTACGTGGATAAGCAGGCAAGAGGCAAGAGAAGGCAGATTTCTTATACTAGTAATCAAGTACTGCATATCCTTATTTCTAATAATATTTTTAGGTTAGTGATTGCCTACTCACGTATCCGGGTGAAAAAGTCTCTCATACAAATGTCATAAGAAAAGATTCGGATGCTTTACACAGATTAAAGGTGTTGTGAAAACCGGCTGAAATATTCCTTCCCCGCACACAAGTCGAGTGTAAATCCAGTATGAGTTGATAGTACCTAAGGCACTGTTTTGGATTCACTAAAATAAATTACTAATAACCACTAAAAAAACCTCTAGTTAATCCAAACAGTTTATCTTATAGTCTATTTTGAACTGTTCAACTATGCAACTAATAAAAAACTATTAGTTGGCTCCTTGCAACTTATAAAAAGTTGGGCTAATCCAAACGAGGCATAAAATTGCGGCTTGGGACAGAAGATGTTCACCCAATAAGTCTCAGTTTTATTCCCTTCCATGCATTATATCTACGACAAAGAAAGAGAAAGAAAAATGAAAGCGAAAAATTCTGGTGTCAAATAGAACATTTTCACCTAGGGATATGATATAGCAAAACTTTAGTTTTATATTAGCTTATTTTATAATTGGTTTACTACTCTCTTCGTTTCAAATTATAAGTAATTAGCTTGAGTCAAACTTTTATAGTTTGTACCAAGTTTATAAAAATGCACGAACATCATAGAAGATTCATCATATATATACAATAAAACATATTTCGATAGTGTATTTTTTTATTTAGGGTAAAGTACATTTTGAACCTTCGGATTGCGCATCAATCTGATTTTCAACCTTTAACAATAAAGTTGGGTAACATACACCATCAAACTGTTAAACCGGACAAATTTGGTCATCTTGCTAGTTTTAGAAGTGGGCTTATACATTTTAAAAATAATAAAAATCTGAATTAATCTCTAAAAATTCTTAATTAATTTATTTTAAATAAAAAATTGAAACTAGTAGCATTTTTTTAAAAAAATTATATACCTATTATTTATCTATATATAGTTATTTGGAACCAGTTTATTTATGTTCCTATTGTGTTTTATTGTTTGTAGTCATGCTCATTATTTATTTTTTAAAAATAAGATTCAAATAATTTTAATAGAGCGCAAACAAATAGATAACATTTTTAGGAAAAAACTTAAAGTACTAGTTTCATATTTTTTTTGATTTAAAATAGATTAACTATAGTTTTTCAAAGATTAAACATGATTTTTACTATTTATAGAAATAGAAAACCACCAAATTTATCTAGTTTCGAAAGTTGGAGGGTGTCCATGTCGGTTCCTAGTTTAGGGTTGCAAATTGGACTAACGTGCGACTTTGGAGGTTGAAAATGTGCTTTAACTTACCCTTTTATTTTAAGCTGGAATGTTCTAAATTGAGTTGGAACATTTTGAGCCCAAGGTTGAAATGTTTTATTTTTTATTTAATCTAAACATTTGAATCTATTTGTTGTAGTTAGGATCACCCCGGCCCTCAAAGAAACCACATGCAATTTTTTTTTTATCTTCAGAGGTATTTTGCGTAACTCGTACTTCGTTACTGACAAGTACTCTCTTCATTTTAAATTATAATGAAGACATTTTGACTTTTCTAAATATATGACTTTTGATATACGTTTGGATATACACAATTAAAGAAATGTATTAAAAAAACCAAAACATCTTATGATTCGAAACGGAGGGAGTACTCGTATATTGATCTGACTTTGAAGGTGCCGTTTTATGAAAAAAAAGGAGTGTCTGTACCGTACCCCGTGTGTGTTGGTTATTCTGCTTAAGCGGCGCATAACAGCACTGTATATGTACAAGTTCATCTTGTCACGATTACACGTACACATTTCATCTACTGATAGACAACCAGGTGCGTGATCGATCGGGTGCACGGCCACACGAAGCTAGAAGGCGTGACACCATGCGAATGATTTGGCTGACGACTGACGTGCCTGTCGTCTTATACGTGATTATTAGTTCCTGCTGGAGAAGAGCCTGTGCGAGAACAAGACACCGAGCGTGAATGCGGCGACGGCCGTGTCGATCAGCTCCTTCTCCCGATCTGGCTCCGCCTTGGCCTTGGGCTCCTTCTCCCGACCCGGCTCCGCCTTGGCCTTGGGCTCCTCCTCCTTCGCGGCGACGGTGACTGCCGGCTGTTGCTGCCCCTTGCCCTTGGTGGGCAAGGTGAGCGTGAGCACGACGCCGTTGAAGCAGCCGGTTATGGCGTCGGGGTTGGCCGTCTTGGGCAGCTGGAACTGGAACGTCTTGTTGAGCCGCACCTTGCCGGGCGTGGGCTTGCGCCGGTCGGTGATGGTGAGCCGGCGCTTGCCGTCCACGCGAACCAAGAAGTCCTCCAGCTTCAAGCCTTCGATTTGTTATTGTTTCAACCAGGAAGATGCATGGTAAGTAGAACGAAGGAACCATTTTCAGATTAGATTACAGGCGAGGCGCCTCACCTGCAGGGAGGTTGTTGAGGCTGAGGAGGTAACTGTCGTTTTCCACCAGCCGCGTCCACTTCACGCCGTCGGTCACCGCGCTCGCCATTGCCGGTCTCCCTGGGTCAGTGGGTCGTCACGTTTCTTCACAGTTCACACACGTTGATGGCGTTTATGAGCTTCTTGGTGCCTAGCTTGGTACCTCGGTGGCCGTGGGGGAGGAGGGATTGATCTGATGGACAGAGGCACTCATTAGCTGCCTCAGATGTGCGAGGCACTCATTCCAAGCTTTTCTTGAGGGCAAGAAAATCTGTCCATTTCTTTGAAACCACGGAGGAGGGGCTACAAATGTTTCGGGAGTGAAGGATCAGACAGACAGGGAAGGGATCTCATTCTCAGTTCCGAAAGCTCCTAGGAAGTATTAGGTTTAAATGGACTTCTCCTGTAATAATCATTTTCTAAATCCTTAATGAAATACGTGCTAAGCACGCTCTCAAAAAAAAAAGACTTCTGTTAGCAAAGGTTTTAAATAGGAGTGGCAGCCTCCTAGGAAATTTATAATCTTTAATTAATTATCCACAAAAAATATAACTAAAGAATACAATCGTTCAAATACATGTACAAGAATTTAGGCGAATATTTTTCAAGTCCACCACTTAATATTCATTAAATCAATCAAATTACTCACAGCTACAATCGACTTTATTCACTCAGCATTCAGCAATCAATAATTCAATGGTTATCCAATGCTCCATTATGTCATTTATTAAGTAAAGAAAATAACCATCTAGAGTAAGGAATAAGTATTTGCCTTGATCAAGATTAGTGATGCTAAAATTTTTTGCATCTAAAACAAATAGTAGTGTTTAATGAAGCTATAGAATCATTAGTGACAATAGTAAAATAATTGCAATATCCTAACAATAAAAAAAAGCTATACTAAAGTTAGATTGGGCTATTTAGAACAAGCTTGCTATAAACTACTGTTTCCTAGCATGCATGTAATTCCTCCTTTTTCTAAAATGTAAAGTGCACTTGACGAAGTGCGGTCCGCGACGGTAATTACCAAGGCATTATTATTTTGACCATTAATTAACAATATATTGTACTCTCTTTTTTCACCATACTTGTTGTTTTAGTTTCTTCCGCTATTATTAAAATACTTCCTCCGTCTACAAATATGGTAGTAAAGACTTCTAAAGTTTGTGCTAAAACATTCAAACTATGCAAAGTTTAATTACTAAATTTATAGGGAGAAGCCTTAACATCTGCCATATCAACGAAACAAATTGGAAAAACTTATTTCATAATGCTTCTCTAAAGATTCTCATTTAATATCATAAATCATTGGCCTTTTTTTATAAACCTTAGTCAAACTTAGAACAGACTCAAGAGTTTTTATATTTATATAAACAAACAAAAATTCACTATAACTTTGACCCATTTTATCCAATTTTGCCCCATATTAACTAAGACTTGAGAGGCCGAGCGTACAACGCATAGGGGACAGTGACATTACACTTAAATAACAAACGCATGCACACATTAGAGAGGGATAAGGATAATAGGATGGTCATTTGATTTTCATCCTTCGTTATTGTGTCGAAGGCTAAGGGCGTCCCCAATGGGGACCAAATCGCCAGCCTAGGCCAAATTCTATTGGTTGAAAACGAAACTGAGCACGGTGCTAGCGAGAGAGCAATAGCCTATCTTGCACATTTTTCGAAAAGTTCTCTCTTAAAGCAGGTCCGCTCCGTGTTCTAATGTTTTTTTTTATTATTTTTAGAGGTGGCTAGCGATTTCTCTATCATCCTTGGGATACGCTAAGGGGATGTTTGGTTTACGGAAGCACTTAGCTACACCCACTATGACGTGATATTCAGCGCCACACTTGTGGCAAAAATCTAAACTGCAAAAGTTGTGGCTACCAAAGTTAAAGAACCAATGGTAATAAATGTGGCAGCCTTGGGTGTGGCAGTGACATCCGGTGGTGTGCAACCAAGCAGCCTCTGAATTCGCAAAAAAAAAAAAAAAACAGACATCCTCTAAGACAACTAGTATTGTGAAACATGGGGAGTAAATAGTAATAAATAAATAAATAAATATAAATACATATGTATATATACACGATGTACAACAATAGTCGCTACTTCCAAATGCACACTGCATCTCTGTATGCGTGCATATTAGTGATGATCGATGGATCATATACAAGTCTAGGAATCAATATAACTGGCGATCCTGCTCTTGTTCTCATGTCTGATGCATCGATGCACGGCCGTTGATCAATTCCTGGAGAAGAGCCTACTGGAGACGAAGACGCCAAGCGTGAAGGCGGCGACGGCCGTGGCGATCACCTCCTTCTTGTTACTGACCGCCTCCGCCAACTTCATCCCCTCCTCCATGGCGCGTTCCTTCCAGTGCTCGCACTGCCTCTCCCGCTCCGCCTTGGCCTTGGCCTCCGCCACCCTCGCCCGCGCTGCCTCGACCCTGCGCGCGGCCTCGCGGGCGACCTTCTCCCTGTGGTCGGCCCTCGCCTTGTCATCCTGGTGATCTTGTTGTTCATGGTCTCCCCTCGCCTTCTCGCTCGACTGCGGCGGCGGCGGCGCCATGGGCTTGGCCTTCATCTCGTCTTCCTCTTTGCTTCTCGCCGACAAGCTCGTCCTCTCCACCTCGGTCCTCTCTTGGCCGACCTTGGCAGCCTTGTCCTCCTGATCAGCCGCTGGCTTCTTATCGCCGGCGACTCGCGCCTCCTCCTTGGCCTGCGGTGGTGGCGGCGGCGGCGGCGGAGGTGGTGCGGGGGCGGCAGCACCGGCGGGCAGCTTGGGCACGGTGAGCGTGAGCACGTTGCTGTCGAAGCGGCCGGTGATGGTGTCAGGGTTGGCCGTATTGGGCAGCTGGAACGTCTTGTGGAACCGCAGCGCCTTGCCGTCGCCGCCGGGCGTGGGCTTGCGGTGGCCGATGACGGTGAGCCGGCCCTCGCTGTCCACGTGCACCCGAAAGTCCTCCTTCTTGAACCCTTCCATTTTTTGATTCAACCAAGAAGGAGAAGAAAGCAAGTAGAATGAGCAGCTAGCACCATGCATTTTGAGCGTCAGCTCAGCTGTCGCCCAAGAGAAACACGTATAGTCACGAATCACCTCACCTGGGAGGTTGAGGAGAAGGAGGTAGCTGGCGCCGTCGTCGAGCCACTCGTAGACGGGGTCCACGTTATCGGCCGCTGCCGGGGCCTGTATGCTCGCCATTGCCGCCGGTGGTCTCGACAAGACTGAGACGGCGCCGCGCGTGCTGATGGTGTTTATGATGAGCCTGGTGACTTTGGTAGCTTGGTCCGTGGCCGTGAGGAGGAGGGAGACGGATGGACAGAGGCAGCGATAGGTGCTTCGTATTAAGGGGCGCAGCGAGCCTTGTTTAATTTAGCTGCTCACTCATTCTAAGCTTTTTCCTGAGGCCAAGAAAATTGTTGTCGATTTCTTTGTGACCACGGAGGAGGCAACCAAATGTTTTGGGGTGAAGGATCGGATAGGGATCTCAGCTCATGCGACTGGCGGAGCCACCAATGCAAGGATGGCCATGTACGTGCTCCGTTCCGTTGCCTTTCGGCGCGCGGCACGGCGGCAGTGGCGAAGCTAGAGCAAATTATAGGGGTACATATGCCTTGTAGGTGCATAAACGTGTGTTTTAGGGGGTGTATATGTGATGAAATTTTAACCAAATTAATTGTTTTTACAATTTTTCGCAGAGTAGCTTCGCCCCTGCACGGCAGCACCCTCGGCTAGGCTACCTGCTTGGCTACAACGTTTTCCGTTCGTCGCACCAACACGACACGGAAGCGCGGTGCCATGTGTGTCTCTCCGGGCTTTGCTGCCGCATGCCCCAATTCGCAGATATGAAGGCCAGACCCTGGTTGCATTGAAACTCACGTCTTGTCGCCACGGATTAGGGTCTCGTTTAGATCCCTGACTCGGGGTGGCCAAATCTGCACAGTGCCACCCCGAGTACTGTAGCATTTTTGTTTTTTAGTGGTAATAATTGTCCAAATTTTGATTAATTAGGCTCAAAATGTTCGTCTCGTAAAGTATAACAAAACTGTGCAATTAGTTTTTGATTTTATCTACATTTAGTACTCCATATATATGCCGATATTTTGATGTGATGGGGAATCTTCTTTTTGCATAGTGGAATTTAGAAGTGAATTCTGGAATCTAAACAAGGCCTAGGTGATGTCAATGTCATCAACTGACAGTGACAGGAGGCACGCACTGCTTTGGCTATGCAAACGTTTATCCTAATTCATCTACCACGATACTAGCGCTTGCAAATCTGGTAGCAACCATTGTGAAGAAATAAACCATGCAGCTTTGTTAGTGAGACTTATCTGCTACTCGTTTGCAAATTAATTGTCAATACGCTGCTCATGTCTCAAATGTATTACTTTTACTACTAAAATCAATGGCACCTCAGTGAAGCTTGGAAAAGGGATAGTATCGTGTACGTATGCCACAGTGAACATCCCTCCGAGCACTGTGAACCTATGGAGAGCAGCATGATATCAGGCGTCAAGTTGAATCAATACACAAGTGAACAAAGTAATTGCTAGGGCGCCACCATATCTGACAAGATTGATAATACGCCTCAAGTCACCAGAAATTATCAACAGAACGTGCTGATGGTAATGAAAGCAAACCACGCGGCAAGCTTGGAAGTATCGCAAGGGTAGTGTTGGAAGGAAAAAAAAAAAGAGACTACAACTGTAGTTCTGAAACAATGACTCAGCGTTGGTTTTCCTTATCATTACCCCCAATAAAAGCTGGAAAATATAATTACATAATACTATATGTATACCACAGTAAACACATCCAAACACATGAGTGACCAAGGAATGAACATAGAAGTGAACACAAGGTAATCACCATCATATTTGACAAGCTTAACAATAGGTCTCAATCATCAGAAATTATTAACAGGGCGCTGAGAATTAAAACATAAGGTCAATCCTAATATTTGCCTATGAAATAGATCATGGACAGGAAAAAAAAAATCTATAATTCAAGATCAAATGGTGCCGCAAAGGTGACTCCAGGCCATGTTTATTCCAATCCACCTGAACCAAAAATAAAATCCTAGAGCCCAAAACACTCAGCATTTCAGTGCTTGAGCACCAAGGACAGGCCAACTTTCGTGCTCTTCTCAATTGCCTTGGTGTCGACCTCACCAGAGATGGTGATGAATGACTTGGGACGCCATTCATGCTGGACAAGGGCACTGGCCATGCCATAGTTGTTGAAACGTGCCTTGACAGTTGTGTGGGGATCCAGTGAGTGCTGAGACCCAAAGATTAGTGTGCTCTCATTTCTTGAGACGCTGTGAGACAGCTCAGCTCCAACAGCAGTGCCTGAATGATGCTTTACCAGGTGGTAGTAGGACGCAACCAGGGTATCACCGTGGTTATTCCTGGTTAAGATTTTCATGGTTATTTACCATAGTAAAATAGGATTCGTTGCAAGACCAAGGTTCAGTAAAGACAGTGGTACTCACAAATGAAGGGAAGCAATAAGATCTGGACTTGTGAGGCTCAGGGCAGCATTGTACTTGGTGAAATTGCTAGTGGCCGTATCAAATGAAACATCAACGCCAACTGAGAGTGCTTTGCTTCCAAAGACACCAGAAAGGTTAACCATAGGGTTGGGATTAAGCCCGATGCTTGCATTCACACCAGCATATTCATGTAGGTACTGAAGTTCAAGCTGATAAGACAAAAATGGAGGATAAGTGTTTTCCTTACTGGTTACCATGTTGTTCGAAACAGTTGAGCAAATCACACTCGATTACATCTAGAGTTAAAAAGACATACCTTCCCTGACCTCTGGTCCGGAACAACCAAACTGAGAATTGATTTGAGCCCTGGAGCGCCAAACTCATCAGCAGTGATTGTTGTCAACAGCTGGAAGATGAATCCAAACGAAATTCGTAAGTCTCAAGAAAAACGGTATCCACACAAGCCGAGAATACGATGCATAAAAAACAGTTAAATGTGCAAACCAAAATAGAACAATGCGAAAAACAAAAGCAGAAACTAGATTCTCATAAACTTGGTTAATTTGATAGGGAGAGAAGTGGGACATTGTCAGGTTTGCTTACATCTGATTCTGAGTTCGCTTTGACATCAACCGTCAATTTCTTGTTCTTAATCTGTGTGTGAAGCTCTCCAAAGATGGACTCATTTTTCCTTGTTCCTGCGGCTGTGATTGCCTGTATGGAAAATCAAGATCATTACCACAGAGCACAAATCACAAGTAGAACTTGAGATACAGTCAACCAATACTGCATTCTGATCCCCTACTCGTCTATTCAGTAAAACGTCATCAACTCACGCGCATTAACTGAAGCTTCGCTATGTTACCACGGGAAAAATGCACGATGCAATTACAGGAAAAGGAGAGACCAGAACCACAGTCCACAGTAATTAAGAGAGAGGAGATCCTGAACATGCATAATCTAATCTAGAAAATACAGGACTCCAAGCATGAGATCCAGCGCACATTGTAGGCAATACTAAACAATGATCGCTAGAAGGGACGACTCTGTGCAGAGAACCAACAAGAGCGACCGAATCGATTGGCCAATTTGAAATGGGAGTGGAGTTTCCATCTGTTTGGCAAGACAGAAAGGAATCGGACTACCAGTGATTCACTCCACTGAGGACTACGCGACGAAATTGCGGTATCCTCTGGGGAGGCGCGCTCAGGTGAGGAGGAGACGGTGATTGATTAGGAGGGAGGGAGCACTCACGACGCCATGGGGCGAGCAGGTGGTGAGGGAGAACTTCTGGTGCGTGTTGTAGTCCTTGTACAGCAGATCTGCGCGCAAAGGGAAACGAGACAACACGCGTCAGGATCAATCTCGGTTGCCGGGCACCGGAGAACATGAACAGTAATCAATCAGGAGGTAAGAGGAGGGTAGAGATGGCGTGCTAGACCTCTGGTCTTCTTGCCGATGTCGGTGTAGAGGCCGGGTGCCATGGTGGCGGCGGGCGGCCGGCGGCTAGACGAAGACGGCCAGACAGGTGGTACGGAGGAGAGAGGGGGAGATGGCTGCGGCGGAGGCGGCGACCAGTTAAAATGGAGCCGCGGCAGATCTTGCTTCTTTTTTTTTTATTATTATTATTTTGCTTTTCAAGGAATATCACATCATCGTGTCTCCTCGTGCTTCGGGGGACGTGGGATGCAACCGCGGAGGAGGGCAGCTGGGCCAGGCTGTTCGGGACCCACGTCCACGTCACTCGTGGACGCTCGCCGTCGCCTCGCACGTGTGTGGACCACGGCTTTTTATTGGGCCTCTACGGGTTGCAGCCCGGCCCGCCGTTTCCTTAGCAGGGTGTGCTAAAAGAGCCCCACCAAACATCCTCCGACGTCTATTCGGGGAAAAAAAAAACATCCTCCGACGTCCACTAAAAAAACATCCTGCGACGTGGATGATTTTTTTTGACTGGGAGACTGAATTAAGATTCCGATTATGGCTGTGTTTAGTTCCACATGGAATATAAAATGCAAAATGCCAACTACTTTGGAATGATGAAATGTAAAATGCAAAAAATTTTCATGGGTGTGTTTAGTTCCATCAAAAATACCAAATTTTTCATAGGGTTGGTGAGGACTTTTTGCCTTTTTTTTGGCCTCTTGAGACCAAAAATCTAAAATGGAGAATGAATATCTTTTTGCCAAAAATTGTACATGGTGTTTAGTTCCATTTTACAAAATGCTGGGCCAAAACCTAAAATTTTTTGGGTAAAATGGAAAACTAAACACACCCTATGTATCGCACCCCTCGACCATAGTTCTCTTACAGCAACCTGTGGTGGCGAAGAGCGAATCCAACATAGTAATCAACGCATAGAAGAGAGTTACTCCCTCCATTCTAAATCATAAGTTAACCAACCAAAATTATGCAGAGAATTACAAAGATTTATGACATTAAATATCTATATTAGAAAAATATAATTAATGAAGAATCGAATAACACTTGGTATCATAAATATTATTATTTATTATATAAATTTTGTCAAATTTGAGATGTTTTGACTCTCTAAAGAAGTTAGAATGGCTCATCATTTGAGATGGAGGAAATATGTATTATTTCATTATTAGTAGAAGAGAGCTGCAACACACAGTCACACGTCTCAGCAAAACCGAAAGACAATATTACTTGTTAAATTTTTTTAAAAAAGGAACCTAAACTAGCAGCCTAGCTTCCTAAACTAGGGGTTGTGACGAAGGAGAGCCCATTAGAAGCCAAGCTTCCTAAAGAGCACAGTTACACAGTTATTACAATTGTGTGACTTATCATGTACGCATACTCCACCTTGACTTAGTGATAACTTATATTTAAGTAAATGGGAATGCTACGCTTAGAGCGTCCAACACCCCAGCCAGAATCGAAGGGCTTACCCACCATCAAAATGCATCCTCGTATGAATAAAAAAAATCCTGCACCATGCTTATCTGCATGCCGCTTCCTTCCTATAGATCCAGCATAGTCTTATCCTCTCTCATGCTCTCGTTTCGCAAATACAACATTATACTCTCCCCTTATGCTTCTCCTCCCATCGATGCCATCGCTTGAGCCGATGAGATTGGCGGCGGACATTGCTGCGTCGCGGAGGCGAAAGGACTTGCCTCGCGACTCACGCCTGTAATCAAGATGCGCAACCGTCAGAGAGCGTGACAAAGGATCCGGCGGACGGCGGATGGTTCGACGACGGTGGGGCTCGAGGGCGACATCTCCTTTTATCCTAGTCAGGCCTGAATCCGCGTAGCAGCTCGCCGGTGGCCGCACAGCCACTCGTCGGAGCTATGCAGCCACCCGCTCGTTGGCATCCCCCCGCGGCACTCCACGACATCGAGCTCCGTGCCGGCGTCAAACCTTCATTCGTCCAAGTTGCAAGTTGATGCTACGCTGAAAGCGCATGTTGCAAGCCTATGTTTCAAGGTATGTCGCAAGTGTTTCATATGAATGTTGCAAAAGTAGATCAGGATGTTGCATATGTTGCAATTGTTGTACACGTATGTTGAAAGCTTGTGTTCCTAATGCTTCATCTGTTTTCCAGACGTATGTTGCAAGTACGTTTATTCGGATGTTGCATATGATTTATACATATGTTGTAAGTGTTTTATCTGGATGTTGCGTATGTTTTTGCAATGGTTTCAAGTGTTTTAGGTGTTTTTGCAAGTGTTTCAGATGCATGTTTTAAGTGTTTAAGATACCTTCAAACATATGTGGCAAGTGTTGCATCGGGTGTTGCATCTCCCTTCTCACCTTCTACTACCTCGTCTCGGTGTCTCCTCCACCTCCCGGCACCGGCTAGGCATCCGCCTCTTCTCCCCCTTTTCTCGATGCTGTGCGCGAAATGGCGCTGAAAAAGTACTATAGGTGGGCATCCGGACGAGGTGTGGCGAGCCCCTTAAGCAAAATAGGAAGTTTTATAAGGGACTAATTGGATATTCAATTTAAAGCCTGTTCGCTTGGGCTGATCTGACTGGCTGAAAGTACTGTTGACTAATTTTTTTATGAGAGAAAAATACTTCTGACTGGTTGACTGAATTGACTGATAATCTCGAGCGATCAGATTGTTAGTGTCCTTGGAGCACGCTTTCCTGCACCCAATCGGTGGGCGGAGGTGATATCGCTTAACTTTAGTCACTCGGTGCCGATAAAATGCAGGTAGCATCTGGTGTATAAAAGATTCTGATGTTTTGCACGTATATACACACCTCGAAGTATTACATTTGAGTATTTCACTCAAGCAAGTAAAGGTTCAACATAAGGTACATTACACATACAGATGGCCAGGTTTCGAATACATACATGGTACATGTCCAAGAACCAAGAATAGACAGGCAGCAAGTGAGGAAAGGCAGCGTTCGCGGGCCGGTCACTTGGTTCCGGCGCCGGGGGCGTACGCCGCGGCCTGGAGCACGCCGTCGCGGACCTGCGCAGCCACATCGTGCACTGCAGCGGGACCGTGCGGGATGAACACCGTGGCGGCGCGCGACGTGGCGCCGATATCCCTGATGGTGTCGAAGTACTGCGTGGCGAGGACCATGTCCATGACGGACTTCTCGTCGGGCACGAACCGGCGCAGGCCCTCCACGATGGCCTGCCGCTGGCGCGCGACGCCCACGCCGGCCAGGTACTTGGACTCGGCCTCCCCCTCGGCGCGCTTCACCTGCTGTATCTTGTCGGCCTCCGCGCGCTCCGCCGCCGCCACGCGCAGGCGCGCCGCGGCGTTGATGTCGTTCATGGCGCGCTTCACCACCTCGTCGGGCTCGATGTCCACGATGAGCGTCTGCACGATCTCGTAGCCGTACATGGTCATGGCCTTGGCCAGCTCCTCCTCCACGGCGCGCGCCACCACGTTCTTCTGCTCGAACATCTGGTCCAGGTTCATGTTGGGCACGCTCGCACGGATCACTGCATCGACCAAATCATCCATCATCCACCACAAGAACACATGAAAGAGTAGACAAATTAGAAAGGGAAAAAAAATAACGCATGGTTAGACTGACTCCAACAGCGAGAAGGCAAAACGGCGACCTATTCCAGGATTTAGGTTGTGCACAGCGAATGGGTCACCGATCCAAAAACTTCGTTTTCCAACAGCCAGAAGGCAAAGGAGGAACCCCCCGAGGTCCGCCCGTCTCCCTCCCCGCCGAGGTCCGCTCGTCTCCCTCCCCGCCTCTCTGCATGCGCCGCCCGCGCCCCTCCCCGCTGACGAGCTTGCCGGAGAAGAGGGAGCCGCCGCGACCAACCTCGCCGGGGAAGAGGGTGTGGGCCAGATCCGGCCCGAGCGTGCGGGCAAGCTCGGGCGACCGCACGGGGCAGCTTCGACTCGCCGGGGAAGAAGACCCGGGGAAGAAGACCCGGGGAAGAAGACCCGACGCCGCCGCTGCTCCCCCCTCGCCGTGACCCCGCCGGGCGAGGCCTCCCGGCGCGGATCCGGCAAGGAACCTCCCGGCGCGGGTAGGAGAGGCCGCCCCAGCGCGGTACCGGCGGGTGGTGGCTCCGGGCGGCGGTGTGGACGCGACCTCCCCCGCGCCTCGCCATCGTCGTCCGCTGAAGCACATCGCCGTCGTTGTCGGCTCCACCTCGACGCCTGGGCCCACCACTACCGGCGCAAGAGGATTGCGTCGTGGGGGAGAGACGACGCATCTTTGCGTTCTGGCTCAGCTCGTACTCAAAATGGGTGTTTGGTTTGCATACGCCGTTGGAGACTGTTTTTTGTACCCAAAACACTGTGCGCTACCTAAAATGCGTTTGGGTCACGCTTTGGCTGCTCTGTTGGAGACAGTCTTACCGTCGAAGACGTAGGACTGAATCTGCTCCCGGGCGTTGCTGAGTCGGTAGAAGGCGTCGTAGGCCTTGTCGGAGATGGCGCGGTATTGCACGGACGCCACCACGGTGACGAAGACGTTGTCCTTGCTCTTGGTTTCGCAGCGGACGTCCAGCTGCTGCACACGGAGGGAGAGGTAGCCGGCGACCCTCCGGCCGACGCACCAGGGCATGAAGTGGCAGCCCGGCTGCAGCACCGTGTCGTACCGCCCGCACGTCTCCTCCATGGCCACCGTCGATTGCTCCACGCACGCGCAGCACAGCAGCTGCGGCAGGTCCGCCGAGTGGATGGAGGACGACGACCCTGCGCCCATCTCGATTATTGCTCGGTGAGAAGAACAGTGGATGAATTGGCTCCTGATGGTCAACTGATCGATCGAGAGGATGCAGACCGTGTTATGTGGAGCGTAGCTGAAGGGAAGACTTGACTATCCACTGGCACTGAGATGACAGACACCACACAAGCAAGTGCACTAAAAACAATAACAGTTAAAATCGACCCGAACCCTGTGATGACAGATATCCAGGTGCACTAAAAATTCAACACAAAATTGATTGGTGGTAAGTCTCCAGTCTGAAGTTCTGAACTCTAGCAAACATATATGATTTTTCTGAACTGAAGTGAGTGAGTGATTGTCTTCTTACTTCAGACGTTTGGATCCAGGCTTAAAGTTTAGGAGGTGTTACATAGAAATGTTGTATAGGATATTTGGATACTAATAAAAAAAATAAATTACAGAATTCGTCAGTAATCCGTGAGATGAATTTATTAAGCCTAATTAATCCGTCATTAGCACATGTTTACTGTAGCACTACATTGTCAAATCATAGACTAATTAGACTTACAAAACTCGTCTCGCAAAACAGTCTCAATCTATGTATTTAGTTTCGTAATTAGTAAAAATGCCCGTGCGTTGCAACGGGAGAACGATTTATTATGTCATCGGCGTCACGAGTGTTGTTGTATGGTGAAGCCGTGTGTGGCACAGTGGCCACAATAGCATGCACGCCTAGTGTCATCGTGCACAACCAAGCAATGTAGGACGCCGGTACGCCAACCATTAAGACATGGGCTAGCACTGCACAACTATACAATAGTGCGGCACAGCGCTCGTGTGGCATGACTCTAGTGGTGGCCGAGCGGATTAGACTCCTTGCAGCGGCATAGGCGTGGCCTGACGATCGCAATTTAGAAAGCATGCAACCCTTACGGTGCCCTGAATGATCTTGAAGAGTGACGTCCATGGGAGATCTAGTTGTACCATTAGTGCCCGTGACGATGCAATAGTTGGTGCGGATAAGCCTGGCAAAGAGTAGATGTATGATGTGAGGGTCAATCGATTGCTCCACTGTCGGTCTTTTGAACCGCAAGTCCACATAATTTTAGTATGCTTGATGTGTCTTGCCGTTATTGATCTCCTACTTTCTCGAGGACTTCGATTCTTATAAGGCCATAAGTCTATGACAATCTATAGCACACGTGCTAATGAGACTCTAGAGGTGTAATGGGTTTAGACTTAGGAGAGGGAGCAAAACAAAGCTACCTCGTCCAGCACAAAGACAAAACGGATGACAAACATATTGATTAGGAAGCGGACAGACGAATGTAACTCGAGCAAAGGATATAATGAATGCAACAAATTAGTGGTGAATTTTTTTTGAAAGAATATAAGATACTTGTTATTAGAAAAGAAATACAACCAAGTCGTTTAATATTGGAGATAGAACCATAAGTAAGAAATAAAAATGAGAGGTACACTTGGAAAAAAAACAAAACTATGGAAAGAAAACTCGGAGTAGATGGAAACTTTAGGAGAAAAGAAGGGGAAAACATGGAAATAAAATAAATGAAGCGTCCAAAAAAGAAAAATATAGATGTAAAAATAGGAAAAAAATATGGACGAAAATAAAAAATAGAACAAGTGAAAAACGGAATAAAAAACAAAAAAGAGATTCAATGTAAAGGTTTGAAGGTGGTAGAGGGTAAATAGAAAACGATTCATTTGATATCACGTGCATTCACATAATCTAGTGGCTAGCAACTGTTAATTGCATGGTGGAAGCCACAGTTTGAATCCTTGAGGGCCGGAATTTTTTTCTCGTTTTCTAGTTGTTTTCCTAATGGGTGGAGTGGACTGGGTTGTTTACGCGTTGGGCCGATTAAACACTAATAAGATCCATAATAAATAATATCTGCACTAAATTATTTGTCCCGTATGGAAAATCAAGGAGAGATTGACTCAGTTTAATTAGGTGGCTATTATCCCATATAAAAAATTAAGGAGAAATTGACTCAGTTTAATTAGGTGACTGTAAATCTATATACATAATAATAAAGAGGCAATGCGAATAATGTTTTTCAATTCTAAACTAAGAAGAGTGATATTGAGTAGTGGTTTTTCAATTCCAAACTAAGAAGAGTGATGCCGAGTAGTTAGGGGAGGACGGACGGAAAAAAATGGGGATCGAGAAATTTTGCCTCTTTATTATTAGGTTATAGATAGATATAAATTTAATACTCTATACACGTGTCAAACATCCCAAATTTAAGAGGAGGAAACAAACACACGACGACTATGACATGTTCGGGTTGGAAGAATCAGCACGGGATGGCTTCTTTGCAGGTTCTAGTTTCTAAGTCTCCCTCTCGGAGATGCCAAACCTCTGTCACCATCAGGGGAGATGCCAAACCTCGGTCGCCATCAGCTATTCAGCTCACAGAATACATGTAAAGGAAGCGACCGACCGGTGAATTCGTCGGCTCGCGACCGCGTTTCATTCGTCCAGTGATGGTGATACGTAAGGACACGGCAATATTTACTCCGCCAATTAACCTCTATGGCTAGCGGTAACACTGGCAATATCCTCGTTAACCCTATGTACCAATGTAGTCGCAAACACACACACACTATGTACCAATGTCCGTCACGTTCGTTTCAGTTTCCTTACATTTCCTTCCCGGTTTAGATGATACTGTATGTTTTTTTAATCCACCAAACCAATAGCACATTCAAATTCTGGAAAAAAATAGAAAAATATGAGTACCCATATCAATCATACCACAATAAACCTAACTAGCTACACTCAGTTCACGGATGATTATGTATGTTTTTTTAAAAAGGATGGCAAAAGTTTTACCATGATTTTTATTAGAAGAAGATAAAAAAACAGGCATAAGTGCAAGCCCTGTTCTTTTGAATGGAAACTAGGCCCAAAAACCATACAACTGAGGAGAGTATCCAACTCATCCTGTATAACTTTTGGTACAACTTCACGCACTACTTGCACCCACTTGGTCGAATTGACCTAACTAAACTCGACTATCTCAACTAACAACTCAACTACTTGCTCACACTAAGCTAACTTGGTAAAAAAACAACGACCAAACTAGCAACTGCACAACTAAAACAACTATGGGTGGAACACCAAACGTTGATGCCAAGCGCCACCCACGGAGGAACCTAAAGCACCACCATAGCCAAACAGCTGGAGCAGGATATCAGAGGGGAGCTAGAAAGCCTCGTGACGTCTTCAAGAATGAAACGACGCCAAAGGCGTCGTCGTCGCAAGCCTGACAAGGGAAGTTTTTCACCCGCAAAAAACCCAACTAGGCGGGAGAAGAGATGTACCAAAAGGACGCCTCCAAGGAGGAAACGACGTCCGCAGACATCGCCGTCCAAGCCTTCGCCAAGATCTCTCTCACAGCCACCCACCACAGCCTGCCCATGCCCACTGCAAGGGGCCAGGCATGAAGGAAGGTGCCAGTGTCGAAAGAAGGCGCCCCCACCGACACCCGAAGCCACCGCGTGTACTGCAAGCATCCTCGCTACATGCGTAGCCACATGACAACACCCCTGAGCTCCACCATGGGACTAGCTTGAGCAATGAGAAGGAAGATGGCGGGGAGGAGAGGGTCAAGGATAGTAGAGGCCCTAGCCGCTCAGCTTGCCAATGCCCCTACCCCTGCCGAGCAGTCCCAACAGAAGCCTAAGCACGCGGGCTTGCTGCCGTCCACGTAGATCAAGCGTCAGCCGGCGTAGATCCCGCCACTTGGCATAGAGATTGTCACCTCCTACGGGATCCAGCCAGCAAGCAGTGAGCCTGGCCAACCAATGCCGACCAAGGGAGGGGACAAAGGGCTCGGGCAGCCCCCACTGACCACACGACCACGCGAACGTGCCCGACTACGCCCACACAGGAGGATGGCCCGTGCCTGCGGTGTGAGTAGGCTGTCGCACGAGACCATCACGCCATGCCCGAGCCAAGCTAAGCCGGAGCCCAGCCCCCACGCCCGCACCGAAGGCCAGCCGCACCAGATTTGGCCTGACCGAGCGTAGATCCGGCCACTAGGGCCCGGATCTAGCCACGCTGGCACAGAACAACTGACCATGGAGGACCACCACCGCTGCCCCCTTGAGTCCGGGCCAGCCACCTCCGCCCCCGGCGAAGGGACCATGGCCATCCAAAAGCAGAAGGGGCAGAAGGAGAGGGCTCAGGTAGCCGCCTACCACGAGGCCCCGCAGATCCCACTGCCACGCACCAGATCCTATCGCTCACATGGATCTAGCTGCTAGAACTCAAAGCGAGCCAGGACGATGACCACGGATAAGGGAGAAGGGAGAGATTGCCTCATCACCGCCCTCCTCGCTGCTTGTCGGGCAATCGACTGGTAGCTCCGGCGGCGGTGTTGGCACGACTAGGGTTGCGGGAGGTGCTAGACGAGGGACGAGAGAGCCGCCCAAGTCGCCCACCTGGACAACCCGAAAAATCGATGATAATGTATGTTGTGGTGGTGGTGTTGTTAACTTAATACTATTTCAATATTAATCTACTATAATGTTCATAGATGTTAGTGTGCTACAATTTCTAACTACACATTGTTTTGTAGGAAGGAGGCACACACATGTAGGTTGAGAGGAATTGACATAGGCTTCTTGAACCTAGTGATATACAATCACCAAACAATACAGGACACTACCACCATGAATGAATTGACAAAGGGCTTGCTTGCCCTGCAAGACAAATCCTCGATACTTCTAGCCTACAATTGCAAGTGTGTTCTAAATGCCTAATTTTCTACTCTATTACATATTTCAGGGTTGAGCCTAATTGGCAACGGGGCGTGCTGAATGTAGCAGCCATTATGCCCTTGACATGAACCTAGAGACATGAACTTTCACAGTTTTTGACTCTCGAAGGAGCCCACGAGAGAATATTCAACCTTTCATTGACACGATGAACAGGTAAGACAAGCTACTACTCCTACATTGCCAATGATAGGATTATTTGTTAGTTAGCTTTGATCATCATATGTCACTATCATGAACTTTGTATTGGAATTTTGGGTTCAAAGTACTCGAGGCCGATTTGATGACAACGTAGGCCACGGGCAATTATCAATGCGGGTTCTATGTCATGCATTATAGGGCTGCTTGGTTCACGGCTGGCGTTGGCCACGCCACAGCCACGCCCGCCACAACCATGGTGCCCAAAAAGCTTGCCTCACTCGCCACAACTAGATGATGAGCCAGAGGAGCAAAACGACAGAACAAACATCCATGGCGGCCAAAGCGTAGAGCTGAACCAAACAGCAGCATCTGGAGTGTGGCAGCCGCAGTTAAGGCATGGCGTGGTTTGGCTCCCAACCAAACATGCCCTACATGCACAACCTCATCCAAGATATCTACTACAGCTCACAGGTTGCCCCCAGCCCCTTTAGTGAATTGACGACCTAGCGACTGAAAGCTCTAGTTTGGTTTTAGCTAATTGATGAAACCTAGGTACTAACCTTGGTCATAAGTGTTATGCAAGATAGTTTGGTGCATTTCAAGTGTGGAGCAAGGTGATGAAGTCCATGGAGATGAAGATGGACATGAATGATAGCGATCAAGCTCCAACTTGGAAAGGAAGAAAGAGAAAAACAAAAATCTTATGGAGATGAAGGTAAAGATATAAATAGGATTTTGTTTTGGCACTCAAGACACTATAGAGAGTGTGAGTGTGTTTAGGATAGATAGCCGTACTATGAAGAGGGGAGAAATCATAGTTGATGTGGTTGTCAAGTGCCATTAGGCGATCGAACTCGATTGTATGTGCATTGGAACCTAATGAGCTAACACACCCTTGGTAATTGGCTTAGAATGTTGCTAACTCACGTACACATGTGTTGAGATACTTAGAGTTGGCACACATGCACAAGGGTGAAGAGATTGGAGATGAAAAGGTGAAGAAACAGTGATCGGACTCTAGGCTTGGGATGGACTGGACCCTGAGTAGGTGAGTCCGGTACCAAACCCTAGTCCTCGGGCTTTGTTAGCGTTAGGACCAGACCCTAGTGAGAAGAGGGATCGGACCCAGCTACTAGAGTACGGTTGGACACAAGCAGAGACAGCGCAGTGGCTGGCGTCGACCGGACCCTGGCGTTTCGGTGAAAACCGGATTCACCGAGGGGACTGTTCATGGGTCCAGTCACTTTGACATTTTGCACGGGCGTGAGTGCTGGTGAGGACCGGACCCGGCAGTGCGTCCAATCACCCACACTAGATGTGGTCCAGTCAATTTTGCGCCCAATCGTCCATAGCATCCAGTCATCTCTCAGGTGCGTCTGGTCTGGAGATTG
The DNA here is from genome assembly GCA_022457205.1 of Saccharum spontaneum. Classification (NCBI taxonomy): domain Eukaryota; kingdom Viridiplantae; phylum Streptophyta; class Magnoliopsida; order Poales; family Poaceae; genus Saccharum; species Saccharum spontaneum. Next base: position 37,185,640 of record CM039587.1, read on the forward strand.
TGTGTTTGACTTCGCACGCGTAACGGTCGAATTTGAAATGTGATGACGCGGCACGAAGGGATTGGCTGGAGGTAGTGACTAGACTCTGGTCAGGGTCCGTTCACAGGGTTCAGTTGGCCCCCGAGGTGCATAACTGTTGGATTTTTTAGGGGGTCTACAAATAGACCTTGGCCGGCTTGGGGGTGACTCTCTTAGCCATTTGCATTCTTGTACACCCCCTAGAGCTAAAAAACACTAGTCCCACTCACCTCTCTTGGTTGTTGATCATCCAAGTGAGTTGGGAGAGCATCCAAGTGCATTTGCATCGCGTTGGCACATCTAGTGGCACTTGTGATTTCATCGGCTGTTGTTTCTCTTGTTACTCTTGATGGTTACTGCCACCTAGATGGCTTGGAGTAGTGGAGGAGCTTTGGCACAAGTTGGTGATTATTCATGGCCATCTCCCTGTGATTTGTGAGGGTTCTTGTACCTTCCCCGGCGAAGAGCCAAAATGTAACTCTAATAAATTCTCGTGTCATTGAGTTACCCTCACTTGTGAGTAGGTTCTTGAGGCACCCTAGTGTAGGGCTTGGCATGGTGCCAATTAGCTCATGAACCACCAAGTGAACGGTCGACATAACGGAGACTAGCGTACCAGCAAGCACGTGTGTAGGGTCGAGATGGCGGACTAAAGGGGGGTGAATAGTCCTTTCTAAAAATAAACGCGCCGGCTAACCGAAACAAATGCGAAATTAAAACTATCAGTCTAGCCAAAACTACACCCCTCTATCTAAGTTTACAAGCACCTTAAAAAGATCCTAATTGGACAACAAAGGTGCTAGACTAGCTAGAGCTCACATAATCAATTCTAGCTTGCAAGGTCACACAAACCTATGCAACTAGTACTTCAAGCAAACCGGGGAGCACCTACACAATCTAGTAAGCAAAAGTACAAAGCCACCTAAGCTCACTAGTAATGCTCAATAACAAGGCTACACAAGCCAAATTAGAGAGCGCAAATTACTTAGCTACACAAACTAAGCAATGTGAATATAACAAGGTTACTAAAACCAAATTAGCCACGCAAGGGAGCTACTTCTATGCTACACAAGCAAGAAGGTAACTTAGCAAGCTACACAAGCTAACTAATAACAAGAGCAACTATACAAGAACAAGATATGAAATGGAAATACAAGCTTGTGTTGCGCGAAATGCAAACCACCGAGAAGATGATGAAGACAATGTTGACACAGTGATTTTCTCCCGAGGTTCACTAGGTTGACACCAAGCTACGTCCTCGTTGTGTCGATCACTCACTTGGTGGTTCAGCGGCTAATTGGCATCACCCGCCGAGCCCGCACATCGGGCACCGCAAGAAACTACCCCGAAAGTAAGGGTAGCTCAATTACACGCTCTACTAGAGTTGCTCTTCGCAATCCCCACGGGGTGAGCATAATCTCCCTCACAAATCCTCCTCCGGAGCACCACACAAGCTTCTCGCGTCTTCAACGGAGTCACAAGCCACCAAGCCGTCTAAGAGGTGGCAACCTCCAAGAGTAACAAGCACCACTGGCTTGCAACTCGATCACCTAGTGCCACTCGATGCAACCTCACGATGTAATCGCACTAGAATCGCTCACTCACTCAATCGGAGGAACACTATCAAGCAAGAGTGAGTTAGAGGGCTCCCAAGCACACCTACACAAAGCCACCAAGGCTCAAAGGTGCTCAGCAACCAGCCCAAGGCCGAGCTCCACCTCTATTTATAGCCCCCAAGCCAAATAGAGCCGTTGGAGCAAAGCTGCTAGTTTCTGCGAGGGCACTAGACACGGCAGTGCCCCTTCCAATGGTCAAATTCCAACAGCTAGAAACTAGCCGTTGGTCACCGAACAGGGGTGGTGGTGGCACCGCCTTAGGGGTGGCGGTGACCACTGAGCCAACCCCCCAAGAAACCACTTCTCTAGAAAAATAGGGTGGTGCACCGCTGTCACCATGGTGGTGACCCTCTGCGCTCAGGTCTAAACTCTCCAGCCTCAGGAAGAAAGTGGCGGCGGCACCGGACGCCCCCTAGCGGTGCACCGCCCTGCACATGGAGGTGTACACCGTCACCAGCGGTGATCACCTCCACTGCTATTTTGTTTTCAAAATTTATGATCACACCATAATAATATATAGATATATAACTAGCTAGGATAAATTTTTATTTTGTTTTGGTTTGTTATTCATATTTTTATTTCTTTAACTAAAAAGCAAACTCAAAAATAGTAAAGCTAAAGGAAAGAAATACTTAGCTAAATACATGGGGGACGCTCCTCCCCCAAGCTGGACGTTGTCGTGGTGGAAAGTTGAGTGATCCTTTTCAGAGCATGTTTTGCCAGTAGATGTCCTTCTCATCCATTAATGGAGTGAGATGAGTTCAACCAGGTAAACCTGCTCTTGATCATATGTATCATCCTCCCGACGAGGGTTTGGTGTTTTGAGTCCTCCGAACGGGACTTCTCCTGCGATGGTTCACTGATCAAGTACCTCAATTCACTCTTAAGGATGAAGATTCTTGAGGTGGTGCCTCCATTAGTGGCGCTTTTAATGGTAGTGCCACCTTCTTTCTTCCTCCTTGTTCAGTGTTTTGAAGCCAATCATCAGTAGGAGAAACTAGCGACATCTTGTGTGCATCATTATTGCCGGTTCAGAACTTTCACTTGTAGGATTTAGGAGTCTCCCCCTCCACACTTTGCTTGAAGTGTGTTCTGCTCATAAGATAAGGTAGAGATCAAATGCATAGGCTCTGTTGGTGGGAAAACACCAGCAGAACTAGAAATTTATTTATTCTTCTCTAACCTTAGATACTTTGAATCATGATAAGATTGATGTTGTGTGCATTGTTCATGTATAACATGGGTGATAAGATCAGAAGGATGAGCATGAATGTAGTATTTTGACTGTGACAAAAAGAGTGGAGTTGCTTAACCTATGGAAGGATTGTCCATCTTTATATAATATATCAAACTTTTTATGACTATGACGATCATCTTCCAAAGATAAGATATGCAACATTTTAGCTCATTTGGTTAAGACTATGAGATCAAGAAAATGGTGCTATGAACAAGTTAAGGAACAAGGCATGTTGAGTTAATCAACACCCTGTTCGTTTCGCTGGATCAGCAGAATCAACAGCCATCAAGCAGTGTTTTTCTCTCATAACAAACCAGCGAACAGTACTTTCAGCCACAATAAACCAGCGAAACGAATAGGGTGCAAGTTGAATTAAGCAAAGTTGTAACTCGAACATGTTTGTTTTTTATGTATGTGCATACCAAGATGAAAAGAAAAATGATGACCACCTACCTTAAGATGTTACCTTCATTATTGGAGCATGATGACACCATATGATGAAGGGTAGACGAGTTTCGGGGGTCTTCTCTTCCTACTTGAACATTTCCTTGCTTGAGTTGTTCATGAGCATCTTGTCTCTTATGTCGCACTCCTTCTTTCTCATTCTTTTATCATGCCATGTTCTTTCCTTTGTGGATTTTATCATTCTGTTGGACCTTCTGCTCTACTTATTATTTTTTCTCTGAAGAAAACTTGTCTGATGTACCTATTAGTGACGGCATCAAGGCTTTAGGTCCATTGAGCAGGACCTCTTCTTGCTTTTAGCTTTTCTTTGCACCATCTAATTCTAGAGATGTGGGTACGGATAACTGTATACTCTTCTTCCATCAACCTCTCTTGATTTTTGTTGATCCTTGGTTGATGAGTTGGGGTTCATTGGAGATGCAAACTCAAGTTCTTCCTTGGTTGTCTAATGACGTGGCAAAAAGTTATGCTTCTTTGTTTATAAGCGATATGCCAGCCATCTTGATTGTCAAGGAAAGAACCTCATTGGTACTTGCATAGAAGCTTTATCTTCAATGACTTTGGGATGTTGTCTCATGACCATGGTCGTAGCCTTTCAAGACACCGTTGAGAGACCTTCATTGATTTCTGACATCTGTTGATATGAGGATGCTTGCCATGATGTAGTGGCTCTTGTCATGCTAGTCCTTGTTGTCGACGTATGAGTTGGTTTTTTCAAAAATGATGAAAGTAGGCATATTCTGGCTAAAACAAGGTAGGTTGCATCCTGCTTCTCATCATCATCTTAGCTTGAGTCTTGGGCAGGTTTAATGCTAAGATGTCTTCGACATTGCTCGTGGCCTGTAAATTGTTCTTCTACTTCCTATGAGTGAGTGCTTTTCATGGAACTCATCTCCTCCTTCTTTGTTCCATCACTGAGGTGGTGATTTGGTAAATTCATGCCAAACCATGAACATGCACAGTGTAGATTCACTCTTTCCTGCAAAACGTTAATGGACACATACCCGCGGGAATACAACAAATTTGAAGTATGGGTTGTTGTCCATAACTTTTATAGTTTTCCTCTATGCTAATAAAAAGATGGTTTTCGAATTGCTTTAGCATAGATTTTATTTATTAACAAATTTTATGTGTGGTTGTATTCTGACATAGTTCAAGGCTAAGAAACTTGCAACAAAAGATAAGTGAATAAACTTTGATACTCACAGTTCTTCCTTGATGAAGAATGAGCTGGGCCTTCTTTTGTGCAAAGTTGTCATGCCTTGATTCATCTATGATATGAATTCATCTCTTGACTTTCCCAGATTGAAAAATTTGAGAATTTTCTTGCAGGGGTTAGTCCAACAAAATATTCAGTGTCTACACAAGCAATTTTTAGTTCAATAACCAAACTAAACTCCATGTCTAGTTTTTTTATTAAGGAAGACATTTTAACCTAAGCACCACACTTAATTTAAAAGTCTTTGGAAGTATGTCCAGTACTTTCAAACCAAAACTTACTATGGCAAACAAAGGTAGCATGAAAGCACTACAGAGATTTATTCAAATAGAGATGAAAGAGCATGATCATGGTGAGTGATTTTTTAAGATAAATGATGCAAGTGGCATGAATATATGCAAGGAGCTAAATATGCTACGGATTTGATATGAGAGAATTTAAACTAAACGAAGTAGATGCATGGATTATTCAAAGTAAACATGTAATGAAATGCAAAAGTTAAAGGATAACTACTCATCAATTTTAAAGTCCATGAGCAAGACTATATCACCTTTCTTGATCATACTTACCATGACTCACATGATGAAATTTGTGAGTAGTGCAGTGTCTGTATTCGTCACTTGAGATGTGATTTGAATTCTTATGACGTCGACCTTTTTCTCCAATCTACACATGGTTAGAATATATATATATATATATATATATATATATATATATATATATATATATATATATATATATATATATATATATATATATATATATATATATATATATATATATATATATATATATATATATATATATATATATATATAAACCTGTGAGATGGCAGGGTTCCAATGTTGATGGGTCTTGAATGTTCAGGCACCCTAGGGTTCTTCAATGTTTCTTCTTTTCTTGTGAAAGTTTGCCGGAAGGTCAAAACAAGATCTATTGTCCTGTCTTATTTCACAATTCAACAGAATAGGGGTAATCCTACTAAAGCTAGTGGTATGTTAATGACTAAATCTTTACGCCAATTGTTACCCGGCAACAGTGCCAAAAATATTTGTTGGCATTTATTAACGCAAATAGAATATGAAGAATTCCGCATGCGCACAGAATACCATTGTAGCATTTTGCTGGGAGTATTCCAGATATCGTTATTTATATTTTACCACAGGGAAACAATGGAGTAAAGACCTATTAAGTAATAAAGGAATGTCTATTAGTCAACATACCAGCATAGCTAGAGCAAAGAGTAAATGTAATGATAGGATTTTATGTATTATGACACTCAGGGGATGGGTCACTAAGATAATATAAACTAGTTAACTCGGGTGAGGTAGATTCCTATGACATTCTTATTACATGGTGAAAGTATATATATATACACCCAACTATAGCTAAGACTAACCCTACTCTTGTACACTTCAGGACGCCACTTAGACAGCAGAGCACCCAATATAGATAACTTTACTGACGCGACTACGGTCCTATAATTTAAGAACCTGCTCAATTCAGAGTGGACTACAAAGGATAGACGGGGCTATCACCACCCGCTGCTATCATCTAACCAGAGAACAGGGTGTACTCACAGACAGAGCATCGTATAAGCACCATGCTTACACGAGACTCGGCTACTTAGCCTAACCGGTAAACTATAGCAAGCTAAGCGCTCTATGAACCCGCACACAAAAGTAATGATAACCATAACTAAGCAAGATATATATTGAAACTAAACATAGCCATATAGATAAGAGTATGATAAATTGAGAACAAGTCTTACAAGATAAAGAAGTGAAGATACATGGCTTTGCCGAGCCTCCAAGATTAGATCCGGAACTTGATCCTCGCTCCCGAGTTTCTAATCTACTACATTAGAGAGTCTAGACCTAATCCTCCTAGTGTACCCTGATCTCTGAATGAGAGATATGAATTAGGGTTTCAGGGATGGCTCCAGGGAGAGGGGTACAGGGTTGTATATATAGGCCGGAGCGTCCACCGTGAGCCCTCGGATCAAACTGACTTAAGGAACGGCGTAGATGCAATCCTAGGAGGCGGTGGAGGAACCTTCTAGAAGCGGGCTAATAGTAGGGCCCACAGGGGGTGGGTGGCACTATGGTGGGGCCGTTTGGCCCCACCTGGCAGCCTCTTGGGGTCTGCCACGGAGGGTTGCCTCCTGTAGTCTTCTAGAGTCTTCCAGAGTTGGTTTCGTGGTGGATTTGCATAATTAAGTCTGACATGTAGGTCCTACTTGACGGTTTTTTGGATAAACCCTGTTGAAAACACATATTTACCAAAACTCGTGGAATTTATTAGTTTAAACCCCTATACCTATGTTTGGTGGTGGAATTAAGTACATATGCAGGTTATGTTGATGGTTTATATTTGACGTTAGTGACCGTCAACAACAACATTTTCAAATCATTTTACCTTCATGGCATATGTTGCTCACACACGTGTACCCGTGAACTAATCACCTGTGTATTTCACTTTGAACATAATTAGTCCACCTAAGGTTGTCACTCAATTATCAAAACCAAATAAGGACCTTTCAAAGTGAACCTCAGGAGAAAAATTCTTATGTCAATTGTGTAATTGTATTCTCCCAGATTTCATTTGGTGATTCATTGTGTGCTTGATTTTCACTCTTGCCATGGCCGGTATAATCATTCTACCACTCCTTTGCTTTTACATTGATTTATACTTGTAGTGGTAACTTTAGTGTTGCTAGTTTAGCCTAGTTGAGTAGCTTAGTGGATTTAGTTGTTCTAGTTAGCTTGCTCACTGGTGTAGAACTAGAGACATAGCCTCTTGAGTGACTAGAGATTATAGAAGCTAGAATTGTGGATAGGTGGCTTGCTATTTGATTAGAGCTAGTGCAAAACGCTCGTCACACCATTTATTGTACTAATCAAATTGCAAGTGTTTTTGTAGAAAATTTTATTAGGCTATTCACCCCCTCTAGCCATTAGGACCTTTCAGTGACCTAATTAGAGTGTATAGCAGAGCATGTCTTAGCTGTGTTTCACCTTTTTCTTGTGTTGCAGACACTAGTGTCATCTACAGCAGAGTTGACGGATTTGGAGATATCTGGGTTGCAAGAAGTGCTTATCAGTTTCATTATGGACCAAGTCCCGAGTCCGCATGGAGACCATCATCTTATCTAATCAAGGTGCTAATGTTCTTCACCTTGTAATGCTAGTTTCGTTATGGACGATCTTATGTTTGTTTGAGTTTTGAAAACTATATATGTCACTATGGTTGGATTTGTTGTATGAATTTGTGTCTTGGTGGTGATGTATGTTTGGATACAATAGATTGTCTATATATATATATATATATATATATATATATATATATATATATATATATATATATATATATATGTTGCGGTAATGTAAGCCATGAATTTTCTGTATTATTACTATAATTGTATTATGAACAATGATGTACAGTGCCAATGCCGGTGGTAATGGACAAGGCATCACCGCCAAGCAAATGCAACAATGGCGGTGTTGCCACCCTCATTAATGTCGACGGAACGTTGACCGGCTGCTCTAATACCTACATCACCACTGGATGTATGCCCGTCTGGTGTTGATGCCTCCATCATCACCACCAGACAGTATGTCCATCTAACTTTGATGTCTCCCCCATCACCGTCGGATGGTACGCCGGTCCAGCTTTCATGTCTACATCATCACCGCCGGATGGTACACCCATCTAGCGTTGATGTACCCATCACCACATAATGGTATGCCGGTCTAGCGTGATGTCTACATCATCATCGCCAGATCGTATGCCAAACCGACATTGATGTCTCCCCCATCACCATTGGATGGCATGCCAGTCCAGCATTGATGTCTACATCATCATCGCCGGATGGTACTCTAGATCGGCATTGATGTCTCCACATCATCGTTGGATTGAATGCTGGTCTAGCGGTGATGAACAATGCCACCAACAGTTTGAAACCACGGTGATCAACAACGACTATCACCAACAACGACCAAAACCATCGGTGAAAGGGGGTTTAGTTTGGAACCGGCGGTGATGAAACTTTCTGTAGTAATGATTTACTTGTCATTATTATTTTCTATAGTTTCAATCGTCGTTTTAGTTCCTAAAGCTGCAAATTATTACAAACTTATCATATGCCAACGGTTTTAGTTCTTAGCTAATGATTTTAGGGGAAAGTTAATGATTCTAGGGAAAATGTTAATTTACTTCTCATTATAAACCGACATGCCAGCAGATTTACAGGAAAAGTGAATGAACTTCTCACCTTTGTTTCCCTATAAATATAGCCATTCCCTTCGCTTACAAACCTGTGCAACGACACAAAGTACATCATAGGCCATTGGTTTAACAATGAAAAGAGAGGAAGTGCCTTCATGGCTAGAGTTATTGCTTGTAACACAGTTCTTTACCATTTGCACAACCCATTTTCTTGCTACTCGCAATGAGTGTAACCTATTTTGCACCCAGTGTGAGGTGGCACCAAGAGCTCTTTGTTGTCATTGTCGTTCATGTGACCATTCCACTCATCGTGTAATCCAGGTACATTTGTAATCATAACATTAAAAAAGTTTAAAACTTGACATATAGGACATCACATACAGTTCAATAGTTTGTGATACTGGTATCTTTATTATTATTGCTTTTTCTTCAACTTGTATCCAAGAAACATGCATAAAGATTTACACGAAATGTGTTATATGTTTGGCATTTTCCAGTCACTTGCTGGCCATGCCTATTTGATTAAACGGGCATGTACTATGTTCTAGTTGATAGTGTTTAAGTTTTTAATAATTGGATCTTTCAGATAAGGCGGTCATCATACCATGACGTCGTCAGGGTATCAGACATTGGGGACATTCTTGATGTAAGAGATGTGCAAACTTACATAATCAATAGTGCAAGGGTTGTATTCTTGAATGAGCGGCCACAACTCCATAGTTCTGGTGTCTCCATTAGTAAAGCAACTTCATCATCCTCACACAACTGTGAGATGTGTGGTCGTGCTCTACTTGGTGCATTTCGCTTTTGCTCTCTTGGATGCAATGTAAGTTATTATGTATTATAAATATTAAGTTCCTTAAGGTATAAAAAGAAGTAGTAAGTTTGACAATTATTGTACTTCAACCCATAAGTCATATTTTACTAATTTCACACATTTGAAATTTTCCCATTTTGTAGCTCAAATGCATAAAAGAGGATATGGATTTGCCAGTCGTGGTGGAAAGCAGACTTGAATATAGAGGAAAGGACAATGTGACTAGCAATGATAATGTTGGTTCAAGCACTGGTAGTATCAAAGATAGCTGTAATGACAACAATGAAGAAGAACCACCACCAAAAAGGATTGCTCGTCACCGACGCAAGGGAATTCCGCAACGTGCACCATTCTTCTAATGTGATGCTCATAACCATATCTCCTACATGTAGAGGCAAATAAGATGAGAAAATGTTTGTCATGAATGAATGAATAAAAGAACCCTATTCTATGTAGGGGTATTTCTTCAATTTATCAACCTTTCATATACATTTTTACTAGACCAAGTGATCAATATTCTTTTACATTCAATCACTCAAAGTTGTTTTTAAAATAACTAATACACTACAGTTAACTGCTTGATTGGTGTTCTAAACATTCTAATTTGCTAGATGAGAATGACCATGCAAACAAAGGCTGACAGTATACGTAAGGTTTGATGTGGGCAAACTTATCCACTCTATTTCTATCCTCAAACTTACCACATGTTTTTGAATTTTGGGCTTAGTATTCTTTATTGGTAACCAATGTGCCCATTTGACAGTATGGTGCAAGTTGACTTCACCAATTTGCAAATTTGTATTAGATAGGATTACGTAGATCATGTGGATGATAAGGAACAATATGGATGAAGAACACCATGATCCAATAAGAAGCAACAAAGAAACAAACACTAGAAGGTTAGAGGTCACATGATATAGAGAAGTCATTGTGCACAATATCACTATATTAACCACCAAAGTGAAAAAGAGGTCATAGGATCATGTGGTGTTGATCAATAGGATGCACAAGTTGGAAGCCAAAGGTGAACAAGGTTACCCGATCATCCATTTATGAAGATAGAGACATGCAACAAGGATGGATGGAGATAGTCGACCGTTTGGTGATGTGGGACAAAATGACTATGGTTGCAGTGCTAATGGTTGACAATGGTCAAAAGCCTCACTAGGTGATCCAGATATGTGAATTTAATGCCCGCGAGATCATTTGTTGTGTGTGTGACCATCAGTGCAATACGAAATGTTTGTTCTTGCAAGACCCCTAAGGGCCAACTCCAGGTTTCCTACTAATACGGGCTACCAAGGTAACGGGCCAATGGTTCCATGATGTTACCTCTGGAAGTGCTTTGAAATTGGGACCAAAGTCATGTTGTCAAAGACTTCTGAAGGGGAACACAAAGACACATTTGAGCGGTCCAAAGCCATGGTTTTTTTGGAGAAGGAGAGGCGGAGTGCTCAAACCCTACTGTCTTCACAAAAGCGAGAAACTTCAGAAGGTGTGCAAGGGCAAGGAGGTTATCTCTAGCCTAGAAAGTCAAATATGTTATGATCGCCTCCCTCTTGAGTCGATTACCTAACTAATCAGTCTTCCAATAACTAAGATTAGTTACATAATAAACTTAATTGTCATCCTGGTACACTACCTATTGTATATCCGACCTTCAACCAGGATCACATGCCAAAAAGGATTATTACATCTCACATCAAGTTCAACACAACATTAAAAGAGTAAGGTTTACAACAAATTGTCTCAAGCTTAGTCCATCACACAATCACATAGAGTACAAGCAGAAGTCTTCTAGTAAGTATAACATAAGTTTTTGATGTGTATCCATGGGTGTGCCAACACCATGGTGTCGGAAGATTTAGCTCTGGTAATACCTAGTAACTACTCGCGTAAGAAGAATCAGATGGTAGCACATGAGACGCAGGATTTATACTGGATTAGACACGTGAGGTGCCGTAGTCTAGTTGGGGGTGATGTTGGTTCTCTTGTATTCGTATGCTCGATTACAGGGGCTGCTGCTCCTTTTAACTATGCGCTAGAATGAAGTAGATGGGATCTCGATCATGAGACCCCTGCCCCCTTTATATAGCCTAGGGGAGTTACGGTTACAATGAGATTGATCGGTTAACAGATTGGATTTCTAATTTGCTATACAGAGTGCACAACAGATTGATCCTACTCTATCGTCCAGATACGACGCCTCCGGATATCCTCGATACGCCTTGATCTCCAAGTCAGTGGAATCGCCCGACCTTCGTGGGCCTCTTATCCTTTGTTGTGGCTTCTAGCCCGATAGATGGATATGGTCAAATATACAGGCGGTGTGGATACCCCTGGCCCATATATCCGACAGTAGCTCTCGTAGGACATAATGACAAGTTCCCCTAAAAAAAGGACATAATGACAAGCTGGTTAAACAGCTCCATCCTCGGGTGGTGGTGCAAACCCCTGTAATCCTCGGGTACTGTAAGTCCCGATGAGCGCTCCTCGGGTGCCAAGGTCTTGAAGTTTTTAACAACATTTTATCGTCCTGGAGTGTCGATGTCTCCTTCGTGCTCTGTGCGAGTGCAAAGGCTTCCTCTCAGGTACTGAGAGTTATTCGGGTGACGACATCATGCGTGTAGTGATTTTGGTTCCCCAGATGCTCGAGTGCCCGTTCGGGTGACGATATATATCTTGCATGTTGAGATATATAGCTAGTGGGGTTTAGCATTATAAGAAATATAGATATAGATAGATATAGGTATAGATTTGGAATAGAGATTAGGAGAAGGGAACCTACGGTGCGTTCTTGGACTCATGTCGTTCACATGGACAGAACGATTGAATGGAATCACGGAGTCAGCAATCGGACAGAACGATTGAATGGAATCACGGAGTCAGCAATCGGCGTCTCGGCCAGCCGGCCGATCAACAAATGGCAACTCAGCGATATTAGTATGTAGAAAATGGAAAAATCTTGAGGGGATCTGGCGTAGCGTCGTGATATTAGTATTTAGAAATATATTTGAGTGATATTTTAATTTATTTTTTATAATAGCAGAGATGAGATACAAATTAAAGAGGTTACTCTACATTATTTTTCATAATGACAGATGGTGGTACTTTAAATATGAAACTTTTTAAATGTGAATCTAAGGGTTGTTTTGTATTATCCTTCAAATGATAGTGACAGATAATTTAAATGAAAATTAGAGTGTTTTCTACTTACCTTTCATGGTATCAGTGGTGGGTAATTTAAATACAAGTTTAGTAGGCTATTTTATATAATAGCATACTCCCTCCGTCTCAAAATAGTTGACACTTTAGTTATGAATCTAGACACACATGTCTAAATTCATAACTAAAGCGTCAACTACTCCCTCCATCCTAAAAAAAATTGATGTATTTAGAATTTGTTTAGGATAAATTAGTGCTCAATGGAAATTATTCATGTATCCCTTGAAGGTGCCCGTGCTAACGCTACGGTAAATAAAAATAAAATTCAAGATAAAATTTGCAAAAAAATAAAATCAAACAATTAGATTCATTAAAATTCACGTAATCATGTCTACGATTTTTAGCCGATGCAATTCTTGGCCGACACAATATGAACGTATTTCTGGTTTCACCTCTGGTTTTACGATTTTTGGCCGATGCAATTCTTGGCCGACCCAATCTGAACGTATTTCTGGTTTCACCTCTGCTATAATTTAATTATATGATGGTGTTTTCTTGTTTATGATCCTCCCTTTGAAAAGAAAATTCATAAATTGGACCTATATGAATTTCTATGTATCCACACAACCCTAGGAAAAGAAAAGGATTTATCAGTTGAACACTCGACACATTTGTTAGCTTCTCTCATCAGTCATCGTTGAAACTATTGTAGTTTACACCTGAATGAAGCTAAACACACAATTATCTACAGTGATGCCAAATAGCCAGGAACTTGTGGGGATGGGGTTTAGACCTGTGGCCTTTGGCGAATTAAGTTTCTTGGGCCTATTCTCATAGTATTGTTGCAGCAGGAAACACTTTCATCCAATAAGAGTAAGGAACTGAATTCCGTGAACCTATACAGAAACAGAAAGATGCAACATGAGTTGGTTCCATGTCATCATCGTCTGCACATGCCTTCCGAAGGATTTTTTTTTTCCTTTTCACGAATAAGTGTGGAGGTGGCTGCAAACGCCGCTGCCTACAACAATACGAGGCACAAATTATTTGAGTTTTGGCACAATCTCTACAGCCAACGGATCAAACAATACTTTATAGATTTGTTGCATATATCAAGTACTCAGTTGCCATACAATTTCCACTCTTCCTCCAGATCAAAGAAATCATTGATTTCAAGGAACTCCTCATCAGCATCCTGGCTGTGGTAACTAATCAAATCTGACACAGAATGTGCCTCACTGGTCCCTTCAGAGAATTTGTTTCCCGCTAAATGGCAAATTGGTTAGATTAAATGTGGAAATTGACAATTCGGCTCAGTGCGTAGTTTACAAAATATGCTTTCTTTTTTTTTTTGGGAACTGGAGGGGCAAGGCCCCTACAGCAAATTTTATTGAATCAAACGAAAGAAGTTACATTCTTGAACTATACAAGAAAAAATACCAACCGGAGCACCGTGAAATTCATGGAAATCCCCAATACCAGAGTAGGTGACTTGCCAACATGATGATGAGACCGAACTGGGCCGCCGCCGGTGGCAGCATTCAGCAGCACATCGGCGACGATCCTCTGTTAATCTTTTAAGATCGTCCGGTGGTAGATCTAGCGGGTAGCAACCTTTGGATACATCTTGGAATAGTCCTCATGGAACATTCACTGGAGAGATAGAGAGAAGGATGGAGAAGACAGTGGTGCATACCTTCGGGCTTGATGGAGCTGGAATGGCAGTGACGTCCCCGGAAGCGGCGTGGTCGTCGCAGTCGACGGTGGAACATCCCGCCGCTGGCAGTGCCGCCCTCGGGATCGGCTAGGGCTAGACGGTGGGTGGGCAGCAATGACAGTAAAACTCTTACCTGAGCCCGTGGCTCCCACCCCCTTCTTATATGGCACTGTACAACGGGGCCCACCAACCGCTAATGGGTTGAGCGCCCCCGATCAGGGCGCGAGTCAAGGCCAAATTAGGCCGTTGGGCCTAATCGGTGGGAGATCAATTCCAACATTCTCCCCCTTGATCTCAACTTCCTTTAACTTTAAACTTTGACTTTAATTTCTTTTACTTTTATTTGTTCCATCACAGATTGGTGTATAGAGCATGTCTCATCGTCACGGTCAGTCGCCGATAGATTTAACAGCTACAATACACATCTCTGATCTGAAACAGATTCTTTAACTTTCGGGCCCTTTATTGTCCGGAAATCATAGGCTATACCATAAACCCATGTCGACTGTGTGTTCTCCGAACACACTGGGTGGTAAGCCTTGGTAAGCGGATCCGCAAGCACTTTCTTGTCACTTACATGTTTAATACCCTTTGGTATGATTCCGGACTTTTTTCTTAACAACGTATAACTTTAATGTCAATGTGTTTGGCAGCACACTTGACTCGTTGTTATAGGAGCAAACTACTTAAATGGTCATTGCTGTTGACAACCATTATCAATTCCGGATACAAGTTACTTAACCATTTCGCCTGTCCCTCAGCCTCACATTATACTATATTATAACTTTACATCACTGATGACACTAGAATTGTTTCTTTTTGGAGCTTTTCCACAATAAAACTCCAACTGCAAGTGTTAGCTACTATGTGGGTTTCACTAAACATCTCGCCAAAATATAACATTTGTACCCACAACTACTTGAGAGTACCTGTTCTTTCCTTTTTAGCATGAGGCCGACATTTTTAACTCCATTCCAGTGATCTTTATCTGGACTGGACTTTTGCCAAAACAACCCGGATACGTAAACTGTGTCAGAGCAAGGTCTTATCTTTGTACTCATTAAGCTTTCAACAGCTGAAGCATATAGGACGTCCATCTATAACAATCTTACATTGCTTTTGAAACATTAAAGTTCTCAAAACTATTACCCTGACCATGAGAACAGGCGTTGGTTTACCCGCATAGGTACTTTATTTCTTTAGAAACTTTTCTTAGCATGCCTATGCGATAGTCATAATACCCCTTTTCTTCTATCTCGGTGAATTTCAATTTCTTTAACGAGATACATTTCACCGAGAATTTTCTTATTCAACCTTGAGGACAAGAACTTCTTCTCATGCAGTAGATTGACATCACTACTAACAATTTGGGGTGTCATCCACACAGGATTAGGAAATGAATTTTCCCTTCTATAACTTTGTACAAACGCAATTTATCCTCTCATTCTCTTTAACCCAAAATTTCTAATTGACTCTTCAACTTTAAATGCCACTGTCTAGAGATTTGCTCTAGTCCATAAGAGATTTCTACAGGTGGCATCCCTTACGTTCTTTTCTTTTCATGACAAAACCTCTGGGTTGTGCCACGCAATTATTTTTATATAAATCTCATTGGGAAATATTATCTTTACTTTCATCTGATGTAACTCAGATCATGATGTGCCACTAGCACTCATTGTAATCTATTCATTCGCTTCGCGCAAAACTTTTGATTCAAGTCGCGCTCCACATCTTTACATATTTCCTTTGGAGTCACATTTGTCTTGTAGACCCATTACGGCCTACTGTTTTGGCTCCTTAGGAATTTATTCTAGATCTCAAAATATTATTGGTATTATCAATTTCATTTCATCTTCCTTCGCTTCTTGCCAATTGGACGAGTGAACGTCTTTCATGGCTTCTTCAAATTAGGTGGGATTACTCTCCATTTGAATTTCACAAATATAGACTTTATAGTCATCAGAAATATCTGATTTTCTTATTCTTTGAGACTTTCTGGGGCCTTAGCTACTGGCATTTCTTGACCTTTATTGCCAAAAGACAGTTGATTCTATAAGGTCCTGTGTAACAAGGTCCTTGTTTACATTATTCATCCTCCATGCGGAGTCAGGTTTCTTTGTACCATGCTCCCCCAGATTGTCCCATCTTTAATTTTCTTATTTTGGGTTCAATCTGCTAAAACTCATATGGTGCATTTAGCACCGCCTTTAAAACTCTGAACACGTCCAGTATAAATACTGGCTGACTATGCTATCTTTCTATTGAAACTGTCAAAGATCCATGGATTTAGCTATTTCTTTATTTTAGGGGTATCATTATGACCGTCTTACTCCCCCGACGATCACATTCATCTTTTATAGATCACTTTAGTATGCATCACATTGTCTGAATTATGGGGAAGTATCTTTCTTAATTGTCTTTCTTAATTGATCTCACCTTTCTCCCCCTCGAAATATGGTACGAACTTTTCTACCACAATTTCGAAAACTATTCAGAACTCTTGTGAATGAGGAAACTTTGATTACTTACTTCACCAATATGATTACATCATGCAAATGAAATTATTTCTCAATTCGTATGGGAGTACTTTTTCCTCATTTCACTCAAAAAACTCAATAGAGTCTTTTATCATTAATACTTTCGCAAGTCACACTTGCATGTCATTCTTATCTCGAGGCTCGTCTGTAACTTTCTGTTCTCCTTAAACTCATTGAGTGCTTAATTACTATGACACAATAGAAGAGCACTGTCAAGCACATGAGTCATCACAACTTTCTCCTGCCGTGCAGGATAAGTATTATGCCAAACTTCTCCCGCCATGCAGGATTGATTAATACAAGCACTATGCCAACTTTACTCCGCCATGCGGGTATTTTCTTAAACTTTTCCCGTCATGCGGGTATTATCACAAACTTTTTCCCGCCATACGAGATAATTTTTTTGAAGGGACATAAATATCAATATTGGCTCATATTCAATCAACAAATTTAGAAATAATTCCAAATACTCTTTAACACACATGCTTAATCCGACGTTGGTCAAATTAAACATGCATGTCACTTATTACATTTCAAATCATGATGATTAAGTCTAAAATTATATTACTTATTATTATTATTTTAAAGAGTACATAAAAGACATTTCTTAAACTAAGCTCTTATTGTTCTGTTTCTTTGCTTGGATCAATATCCTAGAATTCTTTTCTTCTTTAAAGAGACCGCAGTCCCTTACACAATGGTCTTCTTTCTGCGAAAATTGCACTTTTCATCTTCTGAGTCACAAGTACCCAACTCATTTCCTTTTCACCCTTCAAGAATAAAGGCATGAAGTTCTTTGTTTGAAAACATTAATCAATAATCAACAATAATAAGCATGAAAATAACCCTACATTGGTCTGGTTAAAGACATGCATATTAAACTTTAAAAACTTTAAGTTCTATTCTATATCACCGTTGGGCAGAAATAGAACAAAACCATCAATTTTATACATCAATTCCACATCACCGTTGGAATTAACACATGAAAACTCAATTATCTTATAACCCTCTTCAGAACTAAATTCACCCGTTTGTTCGAATTTAATTTTGAAGATCATCATCATCATCATTGCAGCGGAAACATAAAAATACATTACATTCTGCTCGCTCTGGAGCATCTATTGTCTCTTATCTATTCTCTGAAGAATTGTTTACTTTGATGCAAAATTCATCAGAGATTTAAACTTTAAACATAAAACTCATAGAATTATAATATTGTTATCATCAACGTTGGTCAGAAAATAACAATATCATAATTTTTTTTAAACATAAACTCTTAAATAAATTTATAATATTGTTATCATCAACGTTGGTCAGAAAATAACAATATCATAATTTATCTTAACTATAAACCGATTATTCCTCCAATTTAAAATTTTTGTTGGTTCTAACTTTAACTAGAGGATCAACTTTTCATTATCATTTACTGAATAACTATAACTGCTCTTCAAATTAAATCCTCCCGTTGGTTCGGATTTAATGAGAAGACACTATTCTTTTTCTTTGCAGCGGAAAACATTTAATAAATCATATAATTCTATTTTCGAGAAGCACTTTACAATACTTTACTGAACAAAATTATCGTTGGATAAAATTGCACAGAAAATTTGCATAAAATGAATCAAATTCATCAAATATACACTAAAACAGCTTCTGGAAAAAAGGAAAAACTTGAATAAAAGTCATTTCTTTGTATTTGACCATTTCGGCCCAACAACGCCCTCGCTAGGTGCTGCAGCGCTCCCTGCGGCCCAAAACAGAGCGCCGTGCGCGGCCCAGCGGTGCTCGCCACAGCCCAGTACGCAATAGCAGCGCGCGGCCTAGTATGCAGCAGTAGCGCGCGGCCCAGTGCTCTGCGGCGGCAGCGCGTGGCCCTTCCCCGCGCCCAGGCCTTAACCTGGGCCTGGGCCGGGAATTCCCTTCCCCGCCTGGGCCTGGAGCCGGCCCGGCGGATCCTGGCCGTCCTTCATTATCCAACGGATGTCCGGCCGTTTCGTAGGATCAAACCCCCAAGCGGCCGCCGAATCCCAAAACCCTAGTTCATTTGCTTTCTTTCCTCTTCTCCGCCTTTCTCGCTAGCGCAGCCGTGGCACTGGGAGCAGCGGCGGCGGTCGCCGGTGGCGGTGAGGTCGCACCCTCGCCGGAGCTCTAGCCAGTGGTTCCCTTTCCTTCTTTCTTTCTCTGTCACTTTCCCTTCCCTTCTCTCCCACCGTTCTCTTCCTGAGCGCCACTGCGGTGAGAGCAGCAGAGCAGCCGGCCATGGTGGCCGGAGAAGAGAAGTGATGGCGCCGCCGCGGGCCCCCTCTTTGCTTTTCTTTTCTTGGTCTCTCCCATCCTCTTCTTTCCTTCATTCTCTTTGTTTTGCGCCACACTGAAGATGCAGCAGCCGCCATCCATGGCGGCCGACACGGAGGGAAAAGGGGCGGCGCTGCGGAGCCACCATGGCACCCCTCGCCGGAGCTCGCGTGCGGCCGGAGCCGCGCGCGGCGCCGTCGAGTGGCGTTATGGTGGTGCCTTTGAACTTTGTGCTCATGCGCGTGCGACACGGCGGCGAGCTGCGGGTCGTCTCTATCCCGCGCGGCGTCAACCGACAGCCGGCGGTAGTGGGGTTCTTCCCGCGCGCCGGCCATGGAGATGGCCCGGCGGCGTGGTCTCCCTTCCTGCTCGACAGTAGTGACGAGGGGGACCTGGTAAGCCACCCCACTTTTCCCTGTTCTTCCTGTTAGGGTTAGGGTTCTATTTTCAAGAGCCGATTCAAAATCGGTTGCTTTTCCCTTCTAGGGTTTTTGTGAATCTTTCTTGATCTGATTGAATCGAATCAACTTCTTTTGATTTCTTATTTCTTTCCCCGAGATCTAGATCTACACACTAGGAAAAACCTAAAGCTCCGGTACCATTGTTAATCTTTTAAGATCGTCCAGTGGTAGATCTAGCGGGTAGCGACCTTTGGATACATCTTGGAATAGTCCTCATGGAACATTCACTGGAGAGATAGAGAGAAGGATGGAGAAGACAGTGGTGCATACCTTCGGGCTTGACGGAGCTGGAATGGCAGTGACGTCCCCGGAAGCGGCGTGGTCGTCGCAGTCGACGGTGGAACATCCCGCCGCAGGCAGTGCCGCCCTTGGGATCGGCTAGGGCTAGACGGTGGGTGGGCGGCAATGGCAGTAAAACTCTTACCTGAGCCCGTGGCTCCCACCCCCTTCTTATATGGCACTGTGCGACGGGGCCCACCAACCGCTAATGGGTTGAGCGCCCCCGATCAGGGCGCGAGTCAAGGCCCAATTAGGCCGTTGGGCCTAATCGGTGGGAGATCAATTCCAACATCCTCATCCCGTGGCGCAGGACGACCGCAGCACCGACGCACCAACCATGTCCTCCTTGGCCCGCCATGATCAGGAGCACCTCCATCTCCTCGTTCATGCTGGCCAGCGGGATCAGGACCTAGGTACGTGCTATACAGAAGTGCATCGCAGAGGAGGGTTACTCACAAACTTCAGACGGATTCACCCACCATGTTTCTGAGGAGATCGTTATTTCCGAGATCAGGACAGAGAAGCACTAAGCCGGTGCTGAGCTCGCCCCTCACCACCGCCTTGGACGACCTCGCCGCGTGTGCCGTCCGCGGCTGAGGCCTCGCCCACGCCAGCATGGCTGTGGCAGGGGGCGCGTCAGATGGGGCCGGGCTCGGCGTGGGTTTTTCTGTTTCTACGGGGAGAGAGACTTTTATCTGGGAGGGATGTTTCTGATGCCATGTGCAGGATAATCTTGCATTGTCTGTCTTTTTTTTCTTTCCATTATAATGACAATTCTGGAAATTGCCTTGATTGACTTCCGATGGTTTCATATTTTGCCAGAGTCACGGAGAGCTCCTTGATCGCTCCTATTTGCCTTGTTTGACTTCCATCGGTTTCCAACTTTACCGTAGCCGACCAGTCGATGCTGCGGGGTGGTGTGCGGGAAGTGTGAGACGTGCGTTGAAGCCTGGGTGCGGGAGATCAAATAACGTGGTCATCGGATGGAGTTGAAGCCTAGGAGGAAGATTAGGAGCCATATAGTTTAATGATGTTGTAATTCTGGATACAATTTCATTGATGTATAATGGTCGGAGTCTTTCAACGGGGACGTTTTTTTAGAGCTAGTATAGTTTTGATTAGTCCCTTATAGTAGAGATTAACGATAAAAGCAACTCCAACAGAAGAGCCGTCCATGTCGTGTAATCTATATTTGACTATTTTGGGAAGAAAAGAGAGTCCAACAGCTATTGTATCTGCCTTCTAAAATAGCAAGCCATCTATCCCAAAATTTTCGCATGGTAAATATAGCTTGTATGTGCTGCTAGCTATCTGCCTCGCTATACTAGAAAGGCTATTGGAGTTTTCTGATTTTTTACGGAGATTTCTATTTTAGAGATTAGCTAAATCATGGGTTTAGCCACCTATTTTTACCAACTCTCATGGAGTAAGCCCCTCAATAAAAGAAATGCATGGAGACAGGCACACCACTATCTAACCCAAATCTATTTTTCAAGAACTAAACATCAATTTTTCCGACACATATTTGAATCCTAGAACATCAATTTTTTTGGAGGAGAGAGGGAGCATTTTGGTACATAGGGAGTATGTGGGTTTTTTAGAAAACAACAAATCGAATGGTTATTGTTACTATTATAATTAGAAGAATCTACCGAATTAAATGTCAGATGTTCTAAGATTAATCTTTTTTTAGTATATGTCTCGTAACGCAGACTCTATTAGAGATATACCATTAGTAATACTAGCAACATGTACGTGCACTAAATGGAACACACAGATTGTTGCGTCGTCACCCAGACAACCCGCGGTTCTGATATTTAGCAAACAGATCAGTGAGTTGCAACAGGAAGTCAGCTTTGAGATTTATTCGATGCTCACATCCTGCATTCATCTTGAAATCGAACTCGGACACGCGCTACTCCAACTCGTATATGAATGGAAGGCTTATAGATTTTGTTCAATAATCATGTCAGATGTTCTTGTTAATTAAACTCTACAAAACGCGTAGGGTTCTCGACGAGAAACCCCATCCACGTCTACCTAAATTTGGTCAGCCGTTTGATTACCTCCATTAATGGCCAAGATTACCTGGATAAACAGTTCTTAGGAGCTGAATCTGCTTCCGTTGACCAGCTTCTGAGATTCTTGGCTTGATTCCTTCGGTCTCCATGCGGTCTCTCTCGTTTCTCGTTCGAATCAGGCCGCCGACAAATATATACGCCGAATCTTGGTTTTTTATTTCTCCCGGCCCAGTCCAGTGCCTTCCACACTCTTCTGGTCCCCTCCTTTCTCCTCTCCGCTTCCCGCACCGTCGACCCGCACGCACTCTTCCTCCACCCGCTCGCCGGCCTCCTCCCGCCATCCTACACATCCCGGTCTGCTTCCATCGTCGGCGACGCCCGGTGCGTTTGTTGTCTTGCTGCTGCTCTCCACGGTGTGCTGGTGTGGACCAGGATACCTGCAGCAGTGCTCCACGTAACCCTAATACTGCCGCCGCCGCCGATGTTATGACCGGCCTGCAGTATGCCAGGCGCCGGCCTATTAGTGGCTAATGAGCCATAGCATTTATTTTTCTATTATTAGCAAATAGCCCAAGGGGTTAATTAGCAAAAGGGATTATTCATTAGCATAAATACTTGTAATCAGGATTATTTGGAATTAAGCAGAAACATATTTGTTTCCGGCTTCCTGAAGGGAGTCGGGAGACCTAACCTAGCCGCCACCTCTCTTCTCCCTCGTGCCTCGCCGCTGGCTCCTCGCCGCCGATCAGCCTTCAAGCCTCGTCCTCCGATCGTCCATTCGTACAACCTCCGATCGGTACGTGGCAGGGAGCAGCAGCATATCAACCTGGTATCGGACTTCGCCATGTCGATCCAGCCGCCCTCCACGACCGTACCGCCGCTTCCCTCCACCACCACGCCGCCACTGCCCTCCACCACCATCCCACCGGGGCCCCCCACCGCTGTGCCGCCGCTACCGATCTCCACGTCGGCCCTGGTGCCACAGCTGTCCTTGCCGATGACCACGGGTTCCTCGTCCTCCGCCGTGGCCGTCATGACGAACGAGCAGCTGACGGCGGCTGTTCTCGACCTCGGCAGGATGGTGGCCGGGATCCATGGATTCCTGCTAGGGCCGCAACCGACCCCGCCTCCGCCATCGCAGCAGCCGCTGCTGCCATCACCGCCTCCTCCTCCAGCGTCATCTACCGCCCGGTGCCCCTACGGGATGCCGTCCGACGACACGGCGGCCACCACTTTACCGGCATCATTGATGTCCCCCGCTGGTGTGCCGATCCAGGAGATCAAGTTCCCCCACTCACCGTCCCCGTTACCGGCATGGCTCACGGGCGAGTCGCTGCCGGTCTACTCCTCCCCGCCGGCGCGTACAGCCATTCCGCCGGCGCCCCACATCACCGCGGGTTTTGGCCATGGGGGCGTTCCTGCGTCGGGCACCCTCTACGGCGGCGTCGACGGCCCCCTTTTCCACGGCTCCAGTTTCTGGCCGCACCCGGTGCCCAGCACAGCGCCATCGGCAGCCGCTCCAGTGCCTTTCGGCGCGGCTGCCGCCCCCGCGGCGTTCGGCGCAGCTGCTGCCCCCGCGGCTTTCGGCGCGGCGGAATTTCAGCCGAAGAGTTACAAGTTGGACTTCACCACGTATGACGGCTCCGTTGATCCGCTGAACTGGCTTACACATTGTGAGCAATTTTTCTGGGGCCAGCGCACCCCGGTGGAGCAACGGACGTGGATGGCCTCGTACCACCTCACTGGCGTCGCTCAGACGTGGTACTACGCCCTCTTGCTGGACGAGGGCATGCCTTCCTGGGAGCGCTTCAAGGAGTTGTGCCGCCTTCGCTTCGGCCCACCCATCTACGGCTCGCGGTTGGCTGAGCTGGGCCGGCTCCCATTCCACTCCACGGTACAGGAGTTCGCGGACCGTTTCCAGGCGATTCTCGCGCACTCCCGGGACATCTCCACGCGCCAGAAGGCGGAGCTCTTCGTCGGCGGCCTCCCGGAACACATTCGGGTGGACGTCGCGATGCGCGCCCCGCCCGACCTCCAGTCGGCGATGTTCCTGGCCCGCGCCTTTGAGAGCCGCGCCACGGCTACGGCAGCACTGCAGCAGCCGCAGCAGCAGCGTGGCGCTCATCCACCACCACGGCAGGCCCTTCCTTCACGTCCTCAGGCCGGCGCGCCAGGCGTACCAGCCCTAGCCGCAGCGGGCGCGGCAGCTGCTGTCCCGGGCGCACCAGCCCCGGCGCGGCCCTTCCGCCGTCTTTCGCCGGCCGAGATGCAAGAGCGCCGACACCAAGGCCTCTGCTACAACTGTGACGAGCCATACGTGCGTGGCCACGTGTGCCCCCGTCTGTTCTACCTGGAGGCGGACAACTTTATGGACGACGACGGGCAGCCAGCAGAGGACGCGGCTGTGCCCGAGGAGCAGCTCGTCGACGAGGCTGCCCACGCTCACACCCTTGTGGTTTCTATGCATGCTCTTGCAGGAATCCGGACTTACCACACGATGCTGCTGCCCGTGATGATCAAGGGCGAGCGCCTCCTCGCCTTGCTGGACACCGGCTCCACTCACACCTTCCTGCAGGGTGTAGCCATGCACCACCTTGGCCTGACTCCACAGGGGGGCGACCAGCTGCATGTTACGGTCGCCAACGGAGAGCGCGTGCCTTGCGGGGGGATCGCCCGCGACGTGCCTGTCATCATCGGTGGGACGCCCTTTTCCATCACCTGCGTCGGGCTCGCGCTGGGCTGCTTCGACTTCATCTTGGGCGTCGACTTCCTCGGCACGTTGGGCCCCCTCACCTGGGACTTCGAGGGGCTCACCGTGTCCTTCCAGCGGGACGGCAGCCGCGTGACGTGGCAGTGTGTGGGCGCTCCGGGCGCGCCCTCCCAGCAGCGATCGTTGGCTGCGGTCGCGGCTGACCCGCAACAGCCGCTGCTGGACGAGCTTCTACTTCAGCACAGCGCGGTCTTCGACACGCCGCGCGGCCTTCCTCCGGCCCGCTCCTACGACCACCGCATCCACCTGTTGCCGGGGACCGCGCCAGTGGCTGTGCGGCCTTACCGGTACCCGCAGCTGCCGAAGGACGAGCTCGAGCGGCAGTGCGCCGCCATGCTGGAGCAAGGCATCCTCCGCCCCAGTACCTCGCCGTTTTCCGCCCCGGTGCTTCTGGTAAAGAAGGCGGACGGGTCATGGCGCTTCTGCATCGACTACCGCGCCCTAAGCGACCGCGACCCCGTCTTCACGAGCAACCTATGGCGCGACCTTTTCAAGTGTGCAGGTGATCGGCCGCGCTCCTGGGTCGACTGGCTCTCCTGGGCGGAGTACTGCTACAACACCTCGTACCACTCTGCGCTCCGGGCGACGCCGTTCGAGGTCGTCTACGGTCGGCCTCCACCTCCTCTTTTGCCGCACCAGGAGGGGGCAGCCCAGACGGAGGCGGTGGACACCATGCTGCGGGATCGGGACGCCTTCCTGGCGGAGGTCCGTGAGCGTCTTCTGCAGGCGCAGCAGTTCGCCAAGCGGCACTACGACGAGCATCATCGTCAGGTGGAGTTCGACGTGGGGGCATGGGTGCTGCTCCGCCTACTTCACCGCCCCACCCATGCTCTCGCTTCTCCGTCGAAGGGCAAGCTGCGCCCTCGCTACGCCGGACCGTTCCAGGTCGTGGAGCGCATTGGGCCGGTGGCCTACCGCCTCCAACTTCCCGCGGAGGCACGCCTGCACGACGTCTTTCACGTGGGGCTGCTGAAGCCCTACATCTCCACCGGTGCCCCGCCTACAGCGCCGGCTGTGCTGCCCCCAGTCCAGGACGGGCGCCTTCTGCCAGCGCCCGAGCAGGTGCTGCGTGCTAAGCAGCGCCGCGGCTCTTGGCATCTCCTCATCAAGTGGCATGGGCTTTCGGAAGACGATGCAACATGGGAGCCCCTGGATGACTTCAAGGCTCTCTACCCCGATGTCCAGCTCGAGGACGAGCTGTTTGTCGAAGCGGGGAGAGATGTTATGACCGGCCTGCAGTATGCCAGGCGCCGGCCTATTAGTGGCTAATGAGCCATAGCATTTATTTTTCTATTATTAGCAAATAGCCCAAGGGGTTAATTAGCAAAAGGGATTATTCATTAGCATAAATACTTGTAATCAGGATTATTTGGAATTAAGCAGAAACATATTTGTTTCCGGCTTCCTGAAGGGAGTCGGGAGACCTAACCTAGCCGCCACCTCTCTTCTCCCTCGTGCCTCGCCGCTGGCTCCTCGCCGCCGATCAGCCTTCAAGCCTCGTCCTCCGATCGTCCATTCGTACAACCTCCGATCGGTACGTGGCAGGGAGCAGCAGCATATCAGCCGCCCTCGAAGCATACCTGCTCGCCGGTGCTACGACCTGACAGGTTAGGCCTCACGTTGTTCTCCTCTGCTCGATTGCTCCTTCCTGTGCCTTGGTTTCCTTCTTCCAGATCAGGGATGACACTTTCTTGAAATCCTCACTTCGGTCGCAGATCCGATTATCTTGCCTGCTCCTGCCGTCGTCGTTCTATGTACCTTCCCGACCGGAATTCAGCCGTGTGGGGGGCGCGGGGGAGGGGTGCTCAGTTTTGGCCCCCCCTCCCCCGCCCTGCCGTCGGCGCTGTGTCGCCCTCACAGCTGTCAGCATCTTCTCTCTCTCGCCCTCTCTCCCCATGCCATGCCACACCGCCTGGGACCTGCGTTGGCCACGCATGGTACATGCATCCGGACAGATGGCCCTCGGTGGTGGCGCGGTTGGGAAGGAACAGTCTTAGGTGCTCCCATTTCCTCTCGTTTTGTGGTTTCGATTCTGTCACTCTGATTTCTTCCTATATTGGCTTGGATTCTTAAACTTTTCCCTTCTTCGGCCTGTGATAAAAATTCCAGACCCATTGGTGAAGGATATAAACTGACGTTCGTTCGGTTGTGAGCTACTAGGCATGATCTGCTGCTTATATTGTGCAATTTATGAGATTAACTCCTATAAATTGCGTGGGGTTCTCGACGAGAAACCCCGTCCACGTCTACCCAAATTAGTTCTGTGGTTTGATTACCTCCATTAGCAGCCAAGATTACCCGCACAAACAGTCCTTAGGAGCTGGTTTTGCTTGCGTTGACCCCCTTCCGAGAATCCTGGCTCGATTCCTTCGGTCTCCATGCAGTCCCTCCCGCTTTTCGTCCGGATCAGTCAGTCAAAAAATATATACGCCGAATCTTGGTTTTTAAGATTCCTCTCGAGTCAGTCCAGTGCCTTCCACACTCTAGCCCTCTCCTTTTTCCTCTCGTTTTATGATTTTGATTCTGTCTCTCTGATCTCTTCCTGTGTTGCCTTGGATTCCTAAACTTTTCCCTTCTTTGGCCTGTGATGAAAATTCTAGACCCATTGGTCAAGGATATGAACTGATGTTCGTTCACTTGTGAGGTACTAGGCATGATCTGCTACTTATCTTGTGCAATTTATGAGAGTAACCCAATTGTGACCATGCCTCGAAGCTCCAAGTTGATGAACAAATGATGATGGGTATGTTTCTGAGGCCTTTAAAAATCCTGTCTTCAGTCAGAAAAATTTTTATTCCTAAACTTTTCCCTTCTTCGGCCTATGATGAAAATTCTAGACCCATTGGTCAAGCATATGAACTGATGTTCGTTCGCTTGTGAGGTACTAGGCATGATCTGCTACTTATATTGTGCAATTTATGCGAGTAACCCAATTGTGACCATGCCTCGAAGCTCCAAGTTGATGAACAAATGATGATTGATATGTTTCTGAGGCCTCTAAAAAAACCTGTCTTCATTAAGAAATTTTTTTTATCTTTTTTATTGTGATAGATGATGAGTGGTAGCCTCTCCACTCCTTCCCACTCCGCATTGTGCCCTTCCTGCAAAGTGCTACCAGGTAGACAGGTACCTACAATCTTCATAGACTTTTGTTTTGTGAAAGCTTAACGTAGTAGCATACTACTTTAACATAGTCAGTTGGTGACAATAAGAGAAACTGCAGATGCAAGCCATAGTTTAAATGCTCCAAAGTTAGGACTGGAATGCAAAAAATGTAAGAAGAAAAGTGATGCCTATACAATGTGACTGACCTACCATAGATAAGACAGATTGTGAGGTGCCACAAGGATTCCTTGCATCTACAATGGATATGTTATTTAGGAAACAAAATAGTATTCCAATATTGCAAAGGTGGAGACCAAATTCACTACGAGTTGTATTCTCGCTTATGGTGCACTGAAGCTCAGGACATGCCATTAAGGATTTCTTCCCCTGCATATACGGATCCATTGTGAGTGCCATTTTTAGCAAAACTAATATTTTCTTATAGTTGTGCGAATACATAGATTCCTCACTTTTTTGGTCCTCGGTTCTTATTTCTAGATTTCAGGGAATTGTACCAATGTTATGATAATGAACTATGCCTCCTTTACCATTGGTTTGGTGTAACTTTTCCAGCTCGGACCTAATCAGTTTGTAATCACAACAGTTGTATACATGCAAACAGGTATGTGCAAATCACTACCAACAAGATTATACATTTTCACACAAGGTCTATTTTGCATTTGAGCAGGGTTTGTAGCCTCTCTTTCCTGCTATATTAGCTTCATAACAGTATTAAATGTAGCACATATGACTGTTGTTCAAGCTTTCAGATTATTACACCTTCAGATATCTTGTTTCAGTAGTGATGGAATTACTAAATTTGACAGACTTCTTATTCTGTGGAAAGTTATAGAGTAAACACATATCATAAGACAATATAGCCCAGTTAGCTGATGGTGTAACTTATAAGAGGAAAATACTAAAAAGTTCAGTTATGAAAACCTATTCAACCTATGTGCCCCATCATATGTTTCCTTCTTTTCCTCTTGATAACTGTACTTCCCATTTTTGCTTTTGGTATGTAGGGTATGACCTTGATAAACAGACATACCTTCCTCTGTACAGACTTGCCTGGGTTCCAAGGCCAATCTTGGTTACTCAACTGGTCTCCTTCCAACGTCGCCACATTGATGATTGAGTTTGTACCACGGTACAGTGCTAATTGGCAATCGCCATGTTCCAAATCTGTGTTTGCTACACATTTCTTTCTCAGTTACTATTACTGTAATATTATGGTTCATGTTCACAAAAAAAAGTAATATTATGGTTCAAATAGAGGACCCCTTCATGTTGCTGCTACCATGAAAACTATCTTTATTCATGTGCCTTATATCAGATTTTGTTCATACTGAATCACTCGTCAACACCATGCCTTATATTTCATGAGCTTTGGGAATGCCTGGTTCACCGGCCAGGCATGGCAACATTGTGGTTCGTAAGGCAGGTGCAACAATATTAACGATCTTTGCACATACAAGTGTAGCATCCGTTGATAGCAGAGGTATCTAAGTGTGTGTTTCCTTAGTTTGCATCCCTTGATAGCACATGCAAATAGACTGGGTTTGAATGTCTTCACCGTGGTCCATAGCCCTGAGTTGTTTTCTTTTGTTTCCTGCTTTCCTTTGTACAGTTCTCATCCAAAAAAAAGTCCAACATTATGAAACCAAAGACGAGGCAATCCAATGCTTTGGAGAAGAGGGCACAACATCATTCATGGATGTCTTACAAGCAGTAAGCAACCTTTAACTATTAGTTTCTTCCCTATCATGTTTATTTTGTCAGTATGGTACTGAAAAGACTTCCACTCTGCAACTGTGACAGGCAAATCTGGAATGCCTGCCTCACATATCACAACTTACTTCAGAGCTGCTGTGGATCCACCCAGCACTTCATCTCGACAGCACTACTGCTTGGTTTGTAGTGGTCCTACAAACTACACATGTGTCAGGTGTGCAACGGGGTTTAGTTCTTGCCGCTGCCAACTCATCCACAATGATACGCGCTGCTTGAAATTTGTGGCTTCATCAACTGAATATACATGCTACATTTGATGTATGTCCACTGTCCACTCCGTAAAGATTGCCGATCTATGGTTTCATCTAGTAGGATATGATTGTTGTGCCTGTTTTATGCTTTGTAGGATGGAGTACCTAAGTGACAGGAAACTTTTTTCTTAGCTACGTATTGCAGTTCAAGTCGCTAAGTACCCTGTAATAATTTGCTATTAATTTGAGAATGTTGTAACTTTTACTGAAAGTATGTTTCTGTTTCAATTTACATAGCAATTAAAATTCCTCTGTATGAGGCAAGGAAGTCTCATCATGGACATTATACTCTGAAGAACCATTCAGTGTTATTATCTATCATTCTAAGGTTCAATGACTGGCAGTGCATCTAGAGATATTTTTGCATATTGTCATTGTTTCCCTAGAGATATTATGTCCATGACTGTTTGCCCAATTCGAATTTTGTATTACTGTACCCACGATAACAAAAAAACAATCATTTCCAACATGGTCTGCTGTGCAGATTGTGCTTTGGTCTTTGATTTCAGCTCGCTTCTATATTAGTCCATATTATGCATACCATGCAATGTCGAGTATACATTTTTGTGCCTTCGAATTTGTGACCGCATTTGCGCGCGATGGCGCACGCCCTGCCACTAGTTTGTTCTAGGATCGAACACTCAACCATGTCTGAATACGCTGCTCTAACTTGTACAGGTATGGGAAAGAGTGAAGGACCACTGAAACAGTACTTTAATATTACTATGTATTACTATTTTTCAAAGAATATATAGTTCATATACTTGAAAACGTATCCAAAGCACTGCCCTTACCTACTCGGAAGCAGAGACCAAACAAACAAATTTTGAACATGTTCCTCTAATTCACGTAAGCTTCTATTCCACTCGCCTTGTATGAGATATTCTCGATGTTGCAATCCTTTTGATGAAGATGGCATGGCACGTATATGGACAAAAATCGCTTGATTTATCACTATCAGTTTAGTTTGTTTCGTGATTAGGCAAATATGTTGGAACCATGCTAACAAATCACTTATATGTATCTATCTCATCTTATCATCATCATCATCATCATCATCATCATCATCATCGCACTATAAAAGAGCGAGTTTTTTAGGGAGGCTCTCCCTCTATAATAATTGTTTGATCTATGTGCTGTGCTATATGAGCCATCCGTTATACATGATCTTACTCTTCCTCTATAACAGTCGTTCGATCTACACGTCATGTTATATGAGCCCTCCGACATCCGTGATCCTACATGTAGGATGTAAGACTATTAAATCTCAAATACGTCTCACGGTACGTCTATAATCCTACCCGCCATAAGTCTCATTTATTTCAAGTACATGAATCAAGTACGACTTCTATCCTTGGCCAGGGGCAGGTCTTGCAATCTGGTGTGCTCTGGCGACCGCCGTACCTCACTGCCAGTGAAAACACCACCCTCCGCCGCAGACTGCCATGCATGTTTCACTCCCTCGTCGGTGCCTGACGAGTCCTACTCGAGGTACCAGATGACAACGTATCAAGCGATAGGCTGAAAAGCAACAATTGCATCCAGCGCCGTGAACTTCTGGCAAGTGGCCCAACTAGGCGTCCGAGACTTTTCTACACGTGAAAAAGAAAGTTCTAAGATGGTGAATGATTATTATTATTTTTGCCATCTTACCGATTCGCTTCCTAGGTGCCACACTCTGACACTCACCAATTGATCGTGGTTTCTTCACACTGCACCAATGGCTCCGTGCCACATTCACAGTTTTGTTCGTGATTGAAAATTCTTTATTGTACTAAGATCATCAATTGTCATATACAATAACTTAATAAATGGCTATACATATATTTATAACATTACATTATTGTCCCATGCTTCGTTATGGCTATATCACGTTATTTTATATCTATTCATTTAGGCACAATCTTATTACATCATTAATAAAGTCATAATCCCTCACATTGTTTGTACGTGCCTACAGTAAACGTTGGGTAGCTAAGTATGAAAAGCGTAACTGCTGAAAACATATAAGTAGTATAAGCTCACTCCAAGATGAGTGTTTTCTTCTCCGACCTCCCTACAACCTTCCGGTAGCACAACTAAGTGTCTAAGACTACGACGGGTTCTCTACCCACCATACAAGGATGGCT
Source organism: Saccharum spontaneum (assembly GCA_022457205.1). NCBI lineage: Eukaryota > Viridiplantae > Streptophyta > Magnoliopsida > Poales > Poaceae > Saccharum > Saccharum spontaneum. Next base: position 37,217,763 of record CM039587.1, read on the forward strand.
CGATAAAAGTATGAAAATAGGATAAGATAGGTGCAATACGATCCGTTTAAAAAGGTGTCAAGTCAAAGTGCAGAGATATATGCAGCTGAGACATCCTAACGAACAAACAATTTCAACCTCACGATCCGATTAAATCGATCAAGCACTTGTCATCTGCCGTTATTGTATATCGACAATACAATTAACACTTCCATTGCATGTGAAATACTTTATAAAACACGTGCTTGTCGCACGTGTATATTTGCTAGTAAAAACAAAAACACAACAATAGCTCCTTGATGGAATCTTTTTGTACACAACTGAAGTCATAGGCTCAAGTTCCTATTTTTACATAAGAATTTTCTATTTTGTCTTTGTTACATATATTTTCCCTTCTTTATTATTGGATTGCTCCTCCACATGCTCTCAGAAAAATAAATGAAGAAAAACCTTAGCAGAAAAAAGAGACAAAAGAAAAAGGACGGGAAAAAACTGAAACATGAAAAAGAAATAGACACGGAACGGAAAAAAGAATAGAAAAAATCAGGAAAAATATAAAAATACGACAGAAAAAACGGAATGGAAAAAGAAAACACGCGGAAAAAAACAAAATAGATCAGGAAAAAGAAAACTAATAACCAAAACAAAAAACGGAACCGAAAAGAAGAAAGAAAGCGGCTAACACACGCACGGCTGTGCGTTCGTATTATAGAACGCACAGTCCAAAAATAGAAATAAAAAAAGTATACTTTTTGTTTATAGGAAGTAGTCGTGCATATGACTGCATGAGGCAGGCCAGCGCCCCTGGAACCTTCCCCTCTTCCTGTTTTCCCCCTTTTCATTTCAATTCCAGCAAAACAACACAAAGGGTGTAAAAAAACAGTAGAATTACACAAATCTCTCCTTGTTTTGCTTTTCTCTTTCCAATATACAAAAACAGTTCAGTTATTTGCATCATATAAGCAGATCTGACAAAATAAGAAAAGCAATTCAGTTCTTTTGAATAAGCAAATTCAGTTGTTTTGCTTAAGCAAATCAATTTATAAAAAAAATAGTAAAATGCAGTTCTGGCTGCTTGCTGCATAAGCAGATCTTCCTACATGTTTCTACTGCTTACTGTATAAGTATACATTTTAAAGTTGTTCTTGTATTAGCTGCTGCACATGGTTACTCCTATTTTGATATCAAAACATGTTCATTTGATGCTTGATTGCCTCACACCTGCAATAAAAAATAGAAGTTACTAAGATAAGCATGTAGATAATAGTGAGAAACTAAGCATAAAATGACCCAGCCTCAAAATTTCAACTACGCTAACAGAAGATTCTGTTACTAAAAATCAATTCAGTTGTTTTGCATCACCTGAAAATCAGCTAGTACTGCGGTTCCTATTACGTTAGCAGATATGACGTAACTGATAAGTAATTCAGTTCTTTTGTATAAGCAATTTAGTTGTTTTGCATAATCAATTCAGTTAAGACAATCACTCAACAATTGCAGAAGTCAAAATCTGCTAAACAAATGTATAGTCGTAGCTAATATAACACAAAGCTACTGGTATATCAAACTTCTTGCTCCAGTTATCAAAGTCTAGATCCTGCGAACTATGGCTGTGCCTATATCTACATGGGTACAATTTAACATCCCAATGTAAGCCACCATACAAATCAAGCGGTAGTACCAGGTACCAAGAACGAAAAAGTAACTCTGTAGTAAAAAGCAATTTTATATATTTAGTCAGACAAGTTATTAGTAATTTGGTAGCAATTTAATATCATTAGTTAAGCAATTTAATATATCCCAGCACCTCTCATTGATGAAGTAAAAATGGAAACATATATGTCATTTATTTGTTCAGAATGGATTATAACAGTATAGAGTACCAATGGTTTGCTACTTCCATATGTATAACAGATACAACTTATCACTACGGGACATGAGCACAGTAAGGGCGGGTTAAAACTATTTGTAAGAGCGGTTTGCCCAGCCACCCTTGCCAGGTGGCTTTTACAAATTAGACCACCATAAGGGCGGCTGGGTTGCTAGGCCCCGGCCAGCCCACTGTAAGAGGGGCTCGTGATTGAGCCGCCCTTACAGTGAAATGGGGCTGGCTCTTACAGAGATCTTTTGACGTAGTGTATTAGTGCTAGCTTGTACAAAAAAGTCAAATTTACTTCATATAAGCAACATTACTGTCGTCCTGATCTTGCCATTCAAACCTTGTTGCCTACCTTTAGCAATCTACTATTCATGTTGCTAGGAAAAAAATCAAGTGAGGCATTAAACCAGCAAGCTCTGAAGAACACATCACCTACGATTTACAAACTCAATGCTATGAATATGATGCAGCCCCAAATGATGATGAAAGCAATACCAAGTAACAAGAAAGCTGCACTTGTGAACAAAAAAATGATATACTGACTAGTTGAAACCACACCCCAAGTAAAAAGAGCAATGATTCCATTTGGCTCCTGATATCATCTACCCATGAAGTATGCATCAGCATGTAATCGTGTGGACACGAATGAGTATCACCACTAAGCTGAGTAAGACAGGATATCAATTAGAGTATCACATGATCAAAAACTTGAAAATCAGTCATAAAATAACCAGATCTGAACATGCGGACTAGCAGAGGCCAATCAAGCAAGTAGCACCTACCGCCCACCGCACCCTAGGGCAGCAGCACCCGACGGCCCGCACATGCGTAGCACACACCTGCCGTGCCACACATGTAGGCCGCAGCACCCGCCACCCACATCAGGCAGCACCAGCCAGCCACAAGCTCGTGTCGTCGCCCGAAGCCGAAGCTGAGCACTGGTAAACAAAAAATTGAAAATAGAAGCATTAATTGGTGTCCTGAAATGTTGTTGCACAGTTGATGTTTGTGCAGAACTACCGTTGTCGCTGATGCTACAAATGTCAAGGAGCTGCAAAAAGAAGCTAGAGAGAAACATGGCAAACCGCTGCTCAAGCCTAAAGAAAACAGAACTAAGCTATGCGATGCCAAAAATGCTTCTTATGTTGTCCAATGTTGGTCAGATAAGAACTGGAGTAACCAATCAACAGAGAAAGCACACAAGCTGCATTCTCTTAGGCAATAAGTGGATTGCATTTCTTAGGCAATTCAAGTGTTACTAGTTAGGCAACAAAGTCTTCCTAAAATAGGCTATTTATGTATTCCAAAAAAGCAAAGTAATGTTCGTGTTCATTTGCAATCCATAGCCGCCACCCCCCCACACACCCCTATCACCAGTTTATTTTGTAAAAATGTACACAACTCTATTTTTGTTTTTTATGCATAGCACCTGTTTGTGTAACGAGCAAAAAATACAGATCAAACAGAGGCAAAGTGATGATGATATCAGAAAACCAGTTTTGTACAAAAGGCAAACTAGTTTAATGATTGAACATAAATAATCAGCATTGATCTATCAGCAAACAATATGTCACCTGCATTAGTCAGCACTGCCCTCCCAAACTGCACTCCCAAAACTTTCTTAGACAATTTAAGTGTCATTCATTAGGCAACATTGTCTTCCTAAATAAGCAATTTAGCCTATAGTACTAATCAAAAAGACCATCCATACATTGTGATAAAAAAGGCTTTGTGATAGACAGGGATATAGGCATAAAAAACTAATGTCTACACAAAGCAAACATTAATAGAGTGATAGACATTAGCAAGCTTTTTCTTACTAAGATTATTGTCAAAGAGCTTGCACACCCACCAAAGTTGAACCAATGTTGCAACATCTCTAACTGAAGGACAACACATGCTAATAAACCGAGATTACATCAGGTTGCCACAAGAGAATGGGTGCGGCAGAAATTGCAGAGTTATAAAATAAAATGTGCTCACCTTCCTATAAAAACGCAACAGCCTGAACCAGTCATGGAATTTGTACTAGATCAGGATGAGTTCAACATTAAAATGAACTTAGATTTGAGATGTGGAGAATTACCAAACCACACTCTCCTCTTCTAAAAGCAAATGGCCAAGTAACAGAGCACAAAAGGGCCGAGGCAACAGCAGGCCAGCAACAACATACAGCAGTGGAAGAGCCTAGTTACAGTGTATCGCCTGGCAGCCTGCCCATACCCACATGCCCATGCAATTAGCTACGGCCAAGCAGCGCAGACAGCTGTGGCCTGCGGCTAGTCGGCCAGGGCCAGGCGGGCGTCGGGAAGTAGTGGCGCCATGGAGGGCGGACTGGCGTCAGCCATCTGGGACACGAGCAGAAGGGGCAGTCGAGGCTCACGGCGGAGAGCGCTGTGGAGGTTGGGCATCGCCGGGACCAGGAAGTAGGCACTGACCGGGGAGCTTCTCAGTACGTACTGCAAGCGAGCAGCTCCAGTCACGTCCGCGTGACTCCGACCACCAGGTGGCCAGATCTGGCAGCCTCATCATGGGTCCTCTCCTACACAACAAGGCACCCCCCGTGATTTGAACCACACGGGCCGGATCTAGCATGTCTCAAAATCGAGAGGAGGGGGGAGGAGGAGGAGAAGGAGAGGCCTACCTGGCATGGATCCGCCGCCGCCGCCGCTAGATGTGCCATGGCTGCCACGTCGGAACCCTATGGAGCTCGCCGGAGTGCTCGTCAGAGAGAGAGAGAGAGAGAGAGAGAGAGAGAGAGAGAGAGAGAGAGAGGAAAGAGCCGCATCGAGAGTAGGTGGGGCGTGGCGCACGGGCACGCGCAGAGGGAGGTGGTCGCCGCCATGGGAGGACTCGCCGGGCGCCGGGGACGAGAGAGACGGAGCAACGGAGAGGGAGGTAGAAAATGAGTCGAGCGGCTCGAGCGTGCGTCGGGTGGGTGTGTGGGCTGGTGCGGGTGCGGGCTAGAGGGTGTGGTGGAGTCGCCTAACGCTGCGTGTGGGAGCTGGGTGTGTGCGTGCGACTGGACAAACACACGGCCGGCTGAAAAGAAGTCTTTACTAAGAAGAAAACGGAGCACGCACAAAAAAAAACTCTCTATGGTTCACACAGACATGGATGTGGACGGACGAAAATTAGAGGTGTTTATCCCTTTTTTCCCAGCCCTCCTCTAACTATGTAAATGTGAAATTTTATTTTTTTTGTCTACATCCTCCTGTTTTTTATATGTGCTATGTGCTATATATGTTGGACTTCTTGAAGTAACTTGATAGCAAGGAATCCTAATACAAATAGATTCCTCTCCAATCCTATGAGTAACCTAAATAGGAATTCTAATCCGAATGAAAAAAGATATAAAAGTATAAATTTGTATTTCTTAGTTTGTCTTTTTTTTCTATTCCTTTTCATCTGTGTTTCCTCTTTTTTCATTTCCGTCTTGGACTACTGCATCCGGTGCTTTTTTTTCTTTTATCTCCGTGTTGTTCCGTTTCGTTTGGTTTTGTGTTTTTTTTTTCGCTCTCCTGTCTATTTTTCTTTACCTTTTTAGCTTTGTCCATTTTTATCAGGCTAGCGTTCAGATGTTTGGATGCCCGTGCATGCTGCTACGCCTGCTCCACGTATGAGTTTCCTTTCGTCCCAACACACACCAAACTGCCGGGCGCTGGCTCGATCGAAACCACTTCCTCCAGCTTGCGCGCCGACCATGGCCTGCAGTCACCAGGTATGCATGCATGTGGCCTACTGCTTTTGTCGTACAAGTGGAGTACGAACAGAAAATAAAAACATATATATATAACTCCGCGCAATAGTGCTTTAATTTCTCCGCTGGCGCAATGCCACTTGTATTGTACACTTGCAACATATGTCTTATACACCGGCGTCTGCTCATAAAACACTTGCAACATAAAAAATACTTTTAACTAAAGCAAATGGAGCATTTGGAACGTACGCTTGTAATATATGTATATAACCACTACAACATATGCAACATCCAGATAAAGCACTTGCAACATACGAGTGAAATAGGAAACATTTTGAATAGATATTTGCAACATAAGTGTATAGTCATTGCAACATATGCGATATTCATATCTACTTTTGCAACATCTGTATTGTGCATACAGGGACCGCCTTCGCTTGCGAGGACCCCCTGTGTCTGCTTATGAAACACTTGCAACATGAAAGCACTTCCCGCAACATATGTCCGAAGCACATGAAACATTTGAAACATACGCTTCCAATATGTGTATAGCCACTGCAACATATGCAACCATATGCAACATTCGGATCTACTTTTGCAACATACATATAAAACACTTGCAACATACATCTGGAATATCTGAAACACTTGACACGTATATTTACAACATACGCTTTCAATGCAATATGGACGGGCGGCGCGGTAAACTAGTGCGGTGAAGGTGGCCCTGCGAGACAGCCACAGCAAGCGGGGCGCGCGATGGCGGGGTAAATCTGCGCGGGCGGGCGGGGCGGGCGGAACGAGCGGACCGCACGGAAGCAAGCGGCGCGAGCAGGGTGCGCGAAGCGAGCGTAGACACCCGCTTTGTAGTATTACCGTTAAAGAAAGTGCATGATGAAACTTTGGCACGGTGTTGACTATGGTTAATCAAGAAAATAAATTATTAAGCAAGCCATATAAATATTTTATATGTGGCTCTAACCTATCAACGCCCATACGAAAAATGGTAGCTATTTTATGTTGATCATGCTAAGTTCACTCGTAATATGATCAGGCTCATGTATATTTGTGGTCTATAATTATTTTGGATCAAAATGCATTTTTGTACACATGCATGCAAATATAGACAGTTTTCATACGTTGCTTAGCTGGTCATTCAGCACAGCTCTCCATGCATGCCAATTATGTCCTCTTCCAGTATACATGCATGTCAGGTATTCATGTTCTAGTGAGGCCACCATATATACGTGTACATGCACATATTTGTGTTAGGCTACCTCCATGGATTAAAATATAACGGGCCTACTTACGGCCTGGAGCAATGTGGCAGGCGGGGCGCAGGGCACGCAGAGTGGTTTGTCCGGCCGCTTAAAATAAATCAAATTGTAACGCCCTGCTTCGTAGCATTACCATTTTTATTTGCATCGTGAGTTCTTTTTTCTATCTCCACCAGTCCGTCGTTATTGGGCCTTTTTTGTTTTTTCTTTTCCCAAAGTATCTCCTTTTTTCTTATATAGACAACAAAAACAAATAATAATACAATATGATATTAACAAATATTTTCACCAATAAATTATTGATGTAGTTTTATTAGGAACAAAACTTATTTTTGTTAGACCTACATTAACTCAACTAATTAAACCATGAACCGAAATATTAAGCGGTTTGAATCTAATTGAAATAAATCAGCGTCTAAACTATACGCATGTACCAGTGTAATTCTTGACATGTGCTATAATATGGAAAATCAGAACGGATAGACCAATCCTTTGATAGGCGACAACTAATTCTTTGTCTACTTTAATACAAAAATTTGAATTATAGATTTTTATGAATCCTCAAATGAAATTATATAACTTTATATTTAACTCTACCAACACATGGATATTATGAAGATTCAAGTTATAATATATTTAGAAGTAAATATTTATGTGCTTTATAATGGGAGATAGAAAACTATCAATGTTGTATTTTAATTCGATATAGACTTACTAGGTATTATCATATTATTGCCAAGGTAAGCTTATATTATGGATATCATGGTCATCACAAAATAAAATATAATTTTAAAATTTTATAGAAATAGTAAACCACAAATGGATATGTAACACTCTATCGTCCTCATTTTATATGAATGTTTGATAACATGTTTTTCGTTGCAACGCACGCGCATATTTGCTAGTCCAAATAAAAAACGATAAAAATAGAAATTAGTCGAATCTTACTCTAAATTAAACCCTGAAGAGTTTTATAGTTTTCTTTTTTTTTTGCATTTTTTTGCCTTTTTTTATACTAGCAAATATGCTTGTGCGTTGTAAAGGGACTACAATCTATTATGTTGCTGGTAGTACGAGCGTGGCTACATGACAGAGTCGCACACGGGCACAATAACCCCCCTCCTATTTCTTGCAGTCATTTTCTTTTTCTGAGAAGACCCTGTTCCAGACGGAGAACATTATGCAAGTCAATGACGTTTAGATAGTTCCTTTGGTTACCTTTTTCTTCACATGTCCTTTGCGTTGTGGGGTTTGCAATGGATGAACTAATCCTAAATTAAGATGACTTTGCATACTGACCTGTCATCTTAGAGCAAGTTTCTTCACAATCCGCCTTGGAACATGGAAAGGTGTCTTCTGCAACTCATGTTGATTCCTTATAATAAAATTTTTAGGGTTGGAGATGCTCTAAATATATTATAATTTTGTTTTAATTTTGAGATTCTCTTTTATCTCAACAATTTATTGATGCAATTCCCCGCTTCTGACCCGTTCCTTGACCTCTCGATGCCTGCTTCAACAACGAGGACCCTCCAGCCGGTTTTGATGCCTCCAATGGCGCCAAGGGGCCCTGCATCGCGTGGACAGAAAACAACTCGTTCACCTACGCGAGTTCCGAGTTCGGACAACCCCTGCCTCGACCCCTTCTTTCAAGTTGTCCCCGACACACTAGCGCAGCGCGTGCGCGAGCTCGTCACCATTGCGTGGGCACACAACCCAGTCACCGGAAAATAAACGGGGGAAGCGAAAGCGAACTTGTCTCCCTCCTAGCCCGCTCCTGCGACTCCTAGCTGGCCCCCTCCCTTCCGCCTCCGGTGAGCTCGCCGGAGCGCGCAGGGACAGGGCCCCCGCCCCTAGTAGCTAGTAGTTAGTACCTAGGTCTTGTAGAGTGCCTGTATGGCTGTAGTCCCGTGTGGGAAGTTTTGCCCGGAGATAGCCGTCGTCGTCTTCGTTGCCGTTGCTGAGGTCTCCCTCGGCATCTTCGTCGCTGTCGTCGTCACTTCCGAGGTTAGTACAAATAAAATAAATCCGCTCCCTCAAGCAGCTCCATCTCCGCCCGTTCCCACCCATAGCTGCTTGAGTTCCCATGTCGCCGCTCTCGATCCGTCCGAGGTTGAGGTCGATTTGAGGGTTGTGCCTACGGATCGAATCCCCTTTTGGGTGGATCTGGTCCCTGCTGCTGCCTCTCACATCCTCCCCGCCCTGGTTGCGTCATCCGCCCTCTCCGACTCCTCTTGGCCACTCACTTCCTCCCCTCCACAGCAACCTCTGGTCCTGGTGCCCTCTTCTACAGCTATGCGGCTCCCCTCCTGGTGTTGGTTCGACAGCTCCGCCTCCCCCTGGGATCCAGGTTCGAGCCTCTTCTTCTACCTCCGGCGATGGCTTCCACTGCATCCTTCGGTCGCCTGTGTGCTACTTCTCCTATGGCTCGTCTGGCCCGCCTTCAACCGTCGCTTTGCGCGGTCAATCCACCCGGGTGTATGCGTCCTCAGCGCCCCTGCAACCCTTCATCGGCGGATTCGTCATCTCCGATGCCATGAACAGAGCTGTCTCCTTTTTCAGATCAAGGGCTTTGTTGTAATTTCATCCTCTTTGGAGGACCTCTTTGTAAACTGGTTGATGTGATAATATAATATGTGTTTGTTGTCAAAAAAACCCCAGTCACCGCGCTCAAGCTTATCGTGAACCTCCGCGGCGTGCCACGGGCAAGTCCGACAGGGAGGGCTTCTTTGCTGCCATGCTCTGAATGCACGAGCGCCATCCCAAGACGCTCGCCTGTAACCTTCCCGTGCGCACGTGGCCGAAGCGCTGCGCCTCAGCCCGCCGCTGGAGATCCCGTGCTTGCTAACTTCGTCAGCGTCGCGCTCTCCATCCCCAAGATGAAGTCCAAGCGATGCCAGTAGATAGGCCGGTGCTTTTACCGAAAAAACCACAGTTGGAAGCGGAAAAAAGGAAAAAAAAACAAACAAAAGTACCAAAATAGAATCGGAACCGGTAGCGCCCACAAAATAGAAACACGGATGGGAAACTAATAGAAAATAAAAAAGTGATAAGGAGAGAGAAAAAATTAGCAAAGAACCTAAACTAAGAAATTTCACATGATTTAATATTAGAGATTTAGAGTAAGATAAGAAACAAATTATCGGAATTTATGAGGTTAGCCAGCAGAGACACGTGTAAGTCCAGTGAAAAATCTTAGTACTCTTTCTTGATAGAATCAATTTGGAGCTCTGCCTTGTTCGATCATCTTTTTTGGTCGTCCTTTCCTGTTTTTGGCCCTGTTTGCTTGTCTTATAATCTGTACTTTTCAGCATGTTTTTTCAGCCGAAACAATATTTTTCTCTCACAATAAATCAGCGAACAGTACTTTCAGCCATGGCTTTTTAGCGAAGCAAACAGGCTCATCGTTTAGATTAAACTGTAGCATATCAAATTTCAAGAAAAAAAACTCTAGTGTGTCATACTTGAACTCCTGTGGAGGTGGGTGACCATGAAGCTAACAACACCGTTTGTAGAGTTCATTTTTTATTATGTTTTTATGCGGTTGGGTTTTGGTTTTCTATTTAGATTAAGATTTCTATTCACCTGAAATCGGAGAGATCTAAATGAATGAGGATTCCTAGTTATATAAAGAGAAGGGTTATAGTCGGTTTTCCATATTCGTAAAGTTAGTTAAGGGATGGCCAAATAAAAAAATAAGTGGAGAGAAATTTTGCATCTTTATTATTACTAGCAAAATTGCCCGTGCGTTGCAACGGGTTATTATTTTCGTTCTTAAGTTGTTAACACCGTACCTTCCTCACCCTCATCGGTCTGCCATCTTTAAATCCATCGGCGATAATATGTATCGACACCCTCGATGATAATATGTATTTACCCTTAAAGAATCTTACAAATGTACGGGTTAGCCATCCATCTTCACAAGAATAATCTTGCGCAGACCATGGGTGGTTCTCCATTGCACGTGCCAGCAGCTTCATTGACGACGGCTCGATGTTTATCATCTTTCTTAGTCGTACAACAAATATGTCTCTCCTTATCCATAAAAGCTTATGTCACCGTGATGCTATAAGGTATATATTTTATTAGTTGTTTTTACTACTACAGACAAAACATAGCCGGTGGGCTCTAAAATTAAGAATATTTTTGCCTATGCATTGAATTTAAAAAACATACAACAAATTACTGTTTTTTTAACTCATCAGTCCTCCACTTCCTTTCTTTCTCTATAAATGTGAGACCACCACGTGTGGCAGTAGGGTGGGCAGAGGTGGAGCGGAGAGCAGATGCAGCAGGCAGGCGCAGCCGCGAAGCGTAGGGTTTGGCCATGCTATCTCTAATACGCAGGGCAAGGTCCGCAGGCGGAGGAGCATGTGCGGCTGACGCAGTTAGAGAGTCCCGATCCCAGGCTTGGCAGATCCAGGGCCCCCCTAGTGAGCCTCATTTCTCCATTGAATTACTGTAGCAACAGCTCTAAATTACCATGAAATCTTCATTATCAATCAACATAGCAGACTGCCTGCGTGGTTGTGCGGCGTGGCGAGGGTGCGGAGCCGTCAAGACGTGGGCATGGTGCAGCGCGCAAGGCCAACATAGCAGACTTCGAGGAGTGGCGTGCGAAGGCGGCGGGGTGCGCTGCCAGCGAAACGTGCGAACCCGGCAGGGCGCGCTGCTGGTGAAACGCGCGAACCCGACGAGCTGGGCGCGCGGGTAGGATCGGGAAAAAAACGGAGACAAAATAAACCAATAGCTAACAAACAAATCTCCTAGTATACTTCGTCGTGTGTACTCCCTCCGTCCCAAAATAGAGGTTATTCTCACTTCCTGAGAAATCAAACACTTTTAACTTTGACCAAATATATATATATATAAAATATTAATATTTATAATGCATAATTAGTATCATTAGGTGGTTCGTTGAATATATTTTCATAATAAATTTATTTGGAGATATAAATGTTGCACGTATTTTCTACAAACCTAGTTAAAGTTGAGAAAGTTTGACCTGCATGCATCCCATAGCGACTTCTATTTTAGGACAGAGGGAGTATACGAAGCAAAAATGCATCAAAATTTTTTCACGTATTACTCCCAACGGCAACAGAACTACAGGGACAGCGCAGCCGAAGTCTTCGATCGGGCGGGCTCTAGACGTGCGTGAAGGAGCAACAACGCCGTATACGGCGTAAGGCGCCGCCTGCCCTCCCTGGCTGCCTACCTCCTCCTTCCCCCAAGCTTCTCCTCGGCCTCCATCAAGACGCACGAGCACCACACCGCCGGTCTTCATCCTCGGTGCCCAGCCACGTGGCGCTCGTCGGGCGGTTGACGGTGGGAGCGGGCCAAGGCTGCCGGCCACCCACCCGGCACGGATCCACGCGTCGTCGGACCGGGACTCCGGGGTGCTGGGCGGGAAAGCACTTGTTCGTCGGCCCGAGGAGGATCCGCCGGCGCGTTTTTGACGTCTGGGATCGGGCACCGGATCATTGTCGAGGATCGTGTCTGCTACCCGATCGGTGGACACATGAAATGAAGGTTGTTTCTTCCTCCGGTTGCCTTGTTTGATCCCGTTTCTTCTTCGTTTTTCTTCGTTGTTTCACGTCCAGTTTTCTTCCTTAGTGTGTGCAGGTCACCATGGAACGGTGATGAAGCTGAGGGCTCGGAGGATGACCCTAGCGCCGGGGACTTTGGAAGCGTTGTATCCTTCCAAGTCAGCCGGAGAAGGCGAGGAGGATGATGACGAGGAAACGGTGGAACGACGACGAAAGGAAGGTCGTGAAGCTCTGTAGTGATTTGTGGAGACGGGGGCAGTTGCGTGCAAGAAGCCCAAGCCAGTTTATGTTGTGATGCCACAGCCGGATCTCACTCCTCTCAAATCCAAATTTTGGGTTTCGGGGGAGGATTCGGATGATCATGATGACGATGTCACATCACCAACTACGCCGGAGTTCATCAAGGAAGCTTTGGGCGCTGGCTTCACCGTCGAGCAACTTGCCAGAGCTGAACGCGCTCTGGAGTCTGGTAATTCTATTTCTTCCTCAGAAAAGTTTCTTCCCAATTTGATTGTGAACACGATGGCAAGAAAGAAATTGGTAGGTGCTCCATGGGAAGGCCCTTTACCATCTCCACGTGTTTCACCACCACGGACTTTGGGTGATTGCATCGCCTTGGCATACCAAAGGAGTACGACCACCAATGGTGGTTCTTCCAGGTCGCCGGCGAGGCACTCTCTACCCAATCCGAGAACGATTGCAACGAACGTTCAAACTCGGGACCAACAGAATAATTCAAAATTATTTGAACGCCCGAATTTTCAGGTTGCTGATCCTATTTTTCCTCCCTTGCCTAATGCTATGTTGTCGACCAGTCTTGTCGAGAGCATGCCAATGGCTTCGGCAGGAAAAGTGGATCAGGTAACGTTGGGTCCGCGTCTTACTTGCCCGGCAAAAGTCCAACTTGGCCCAGTATGATTTTTTAGGCCCACCAAGGGGTTAGTAGCATTGTTTTCCTGTACTGGCACCAGAACCCGTCACTGTACTTCCCAGATTCGGCCGCTAGAGAACCCTACTGTGACTCGATCCTTTGTCAAAGTGGTGATAGCGGCTCCGGGCGGTGGTGGCTTCGGGCGAGGGGGGAGAGGTCATGATAGAGGTTTCCACCCGGGCTTCCAACCGGGATTCAATCCTGGACGTGGAGGCCATGGTGGTCGCGGCTTCGCACCTCATCGTAGCCGCGGTGGATTCAATGGCTACAATACTCATGGCGCAAGAAACAACGGCTCCCACTTCTATGGAGGGGGAAGGCCCTATGGGGTGGATCGAGGTAACGGGAGACGTAGGGGGAGAGGTGGGTGGCACAATGCCTACCCTAACCATAACTACTCGGCACCTCAATTCCACCAAGGCGGTTTCGGTGGAGCCGATGGCTATCCCCAGTACGGCAGCTATCATCAAGCCACGGGGGCTTCCCTAACCAAGCCGCGGGGGGGCTTCCCTCACCATGGGGGCGTCCATCAGCCGGTTATGCAGGGTCTCCCCCATCAAGGTGAGATGGCGCAGCAGGCCAACATGGCGCCTCGGAGCAGTGGGGCACCTGTACCGAGAGTTCTTGCCACCGGCCAGGGAGGTGGCCCTCAGCCGGCGCAACAACAGCAAGCTCTTGCCACCGGCCAGGGAGGGCTCGGTGGTCCTGCAATACCCCCGGCACGCACCAACCTCTCCCCTCGGTGGAGGTGGGTGCACCTCAGGGAGGAGCACCACAAAGATGCAACAACACATCAGCAGAATAGGCTACAGCGATGGTGGTTGATCATGCAGACACAAAAGCTCCAGAAGCACCAAAGGTGATTGAAAGCTCTATGTTTGGTGTTGGTAATTAGTGACAATGCCTAAGTACTAATCCTATGCCTAAGTTGTACGTAGCATATGAGGATTAGTACATTCCAAGGTTGATGGCAAGATGGACATGGTGATCATGATGGCCACACTTGGATTTGGATGCAACCCTACGTGATCAAGGCAAAGGTATATGCTTAAGGGTTGTGTTTTAGTAACCAAGACACCTAGTGGGTGTGGTTACATTATAGGATAGATAGCCGTAGTATAAAGAGGGGAATGACGCGGCTATTGAACTCCTAAGTGCCTCTAGGTGTGCATTTCATAATCATATGCATTTGGATAGAACTAATAACGCCTCGAAAAATGATTGTGAAAATGCTAACACACATGGACATGGTGATGATCACTTGGTGGTGTTAGCACATTTGCGAAGGCGGTGGAGTTTGAGCGGTAGAGAGGGTTTGGGGTCCTTTCTCCCTCCCGCCGAGCTTGCGAGGCAGGATTCAGGCGTTTTCGAGAAATTGAAACGCCTATTTTCCACTACGTCGGAAGTCAGAAATCAAACGGAGGTCACAGAGGTGACCGGACGCTGGACTGGACGTGGTCTCTGTTTGACCGGACGCGTCCGGTCAGGGTTCAGCGTCTACTCGTGTTCCAGCCTTTTGATCGGACACGCAGAGCGTCCGGTCACAGTCGACCGGACGCGTCCGGTCGTTGAGGGAGCTTACTAGACTCCAACTGGACGCTAGTACAGTGGCGTTCGGTCACTGCTTTGTTAGTGCGCTGCTCAGGCTTGACCAGCGCGTCCGGTCCGTTACGGGACCAGCTCGTCCGGTCGAGCCCAGCGTGTCCGGTCCGCGTGACCAGCGCGTCTGGTCAGTGCTTCGCGAATGTAGCCGTTGTGCGATCGACGCGTCCGGTCAGTTTGACCAGCGCGTCCGGTCAGCGCGACTTCGGCTGTTTCAAGTTCTTAATGGCTATATTCAAAGGGGTACGTCTATAAATACTCGTTGGCTGGCTCAAAGCTCCAGCTCTTGGACATTTGACATACTTGTGAGTACTTTGAGCTAAGCAAATCCCCTCCCACTCATCTCTCTTGCTTCTTTGCTTATTCGAAGTGAGATTGAGTGATCCAAGTGCATTTGCATTGTGAAATTGCATCTAGTTGGCACTTGGTGGTTGATTTGCTGCGGAATTCTTGTTTCTCTTGGTGGTTGCCGCCACCTAGACGGCTTGGAGCAGCTTAGAGGCGTTGGCAAGAGTTGGTGATTGTTCTTGGCCACCTTCGGTGATTGTGAGGTGTTTGTGCCTACCTCGGCGAAGCACTAAAGGCAACATTAGTGGATTGCTCGTGTCATTTGCAACCTTTTACTATTTGGTAGGTTCTTGTGGCGCCTTTTGAGAGGCTAGGTGTGTGACCGATTAGCCACCGAACCACGTGGTGAAGAGGGACACAACGGGGACTAGCGTGCCGGCAAGCACGTGAACCTCGGGATAAATCTTGTGTCATCACTTTCATATTGTGATTGATTGATCCCGATGTTTGGTTATCTTGGTATTCATTGTTGATCATATTGGTTGGCTCAATACTTCGCTCCTCGGTGAAACTCTCCTAACTCAACTCCGCATTACCTTCTTAGTTACATTTGCTAGCTAGTTAGCTTTGCTAGAGTAGCTCTTTTGTGTAGCTTGCTAGTTGTAGTTTTCTTCTCGGTTTGACTTGTGCGGTTGAGTGCAAATATACTAGAATTGTGAATTGGATAGGTGGCTTGCAAACACCCCGTAGGCTAAGCAAAACTCGCATCTCGCTATTTGTTATATTGATAAACTTGTTTAGCTTGTCTTTGTAGAATTTTTTTAAAAGGCTATTCAACCCCCTCTAGCCATCAAGACCTTTCAAGTGGTATCAGAGCCGTGGTCACCGTTTGTAAGGCTTAACAACCTCGGTGTAAGATGGCTCAAGTTGTGTTCAACCATGTCGGGGGCAAGCCTCCATTCTTTGATGGTGTCTCATCTTTTGATCATTGAAAAAGAAAGATGAAGTAATATCTTGGCTCT